>JABUBV010000003.1:4865000-5559971 GCA_013305495.1 Metarhizium anisopliae
TGTATTATGGAGAGCTGTTAAGGCAGCCAGCTACACCGCCTTTGCCGGGAAGTATTTATGGGGAAGCTAGAATTGGGCGAATCAGAATCTGCAAAAAGTCATGCCTCTGTAAGGTCATGCCTCTGTATCAAAAGTGTCATGCCGCTCTATCAATTCCCCTGGGGATTTGGGTATTAACTGTTTAGGCTCATTTTGCCACACATGCTGGTTTGCTGCTGCGATACGGGGCTGCGAGTTGCTGTAGTCGGTTGCTGAGTTTCGGCATGAACCCTCTGAGCCGAATCGATCTCGACGGTGCGAGTGCAGGGCATCGTCTGATCCG
Organism: Metarhizium anisopliae; assembly: GCA_013305495.1. Lineage (NCBI taxonomy): Eukaryota > Fungi > Ascomycota > Sordariomycetes > Hypocreales > Clavicipitaceae > Metarhizium > Metarhizium anisopliae. The sequence goes on from JABUBV010000003.1 coordinate 4,865,323, forward strand.
GAGAGCAGTGTACTTTCGGAGGGTTTCTTATTTTGAAACACCATCCAATCGGGGCTTCCACGCAGAAATCGCTTGTATCCCACAGAATGGTTCTTAAGCGCGCTAAATCACTGCTTCTAATAGACCTGATTCTTACCACCATGGCGAAGTGCCTACTCAACATGCGTTACTCGCACGTCGGATCTCTGTGGTGAGTGGTCTTCATTTTATTTGTAGCCGCTCATAGCCACCCACGTACACTCGGCCTCGATCAGCCGAAGCCGACGTTTGAAGAATGGAAACACGAGTCATGAACAGAGGAACAAAGATAAAACATGGAGTTTGTAGACGCTAATGCGAGAAGGCTGCTCTTCACGAACTTCTTTGGGTGGCTGAGCGTAGTCTACGGTAGACCTAGCAACTTGAATGTAGCTGCGGGTTGCAGCTACAGCAGCAGCTACTAGTACGAGTTTGATCGTCATGCCCTTACTAAAGTGTAGAGTTTATAGGGCCGATGGGAAGTTTGGTTTTATTTAGCAAGCAATCATGACAAGATGTCAGCATGGAGCTCTTGTGTCGTCCAGGATAACATTACTGCTGTTTATTTTCCCATCTTCCCGCAGTATTAAGAGAAATGGCAGTCCACCTGGCTTGGAAATTGTGTTTACCTATGCAAGACGCTAGATAAATAAATGTCTTGGCAATGTGAAACGACGTTTGGCGGTATTTACTTCGTCCAACTGCGCTGAATATAACTCAGGTAGTGTTTTGCTTCTGCGGATCTGGATCCTTGACTTCCTTTGCTTCCTCTACATTCTTCTCGCGATTCTTCTTGTCAACCATGCCAAATTCAGTCTCTAGCTCTTGCCGGAGAGGCACCTCTTTCTCAAGGAAGACAAGCAGAAACCCTAGTGCCGCAAAACCTATCGCAACCTGCCAAGTGCGTTGTAGACTCATTTCAAGGACGCGGGTAAACTCGTTGCGAGTTGCTTCGGGAAGCATGCTGCGAAAGGCGGCCGTGGCACTCTCGTATGCTCTCCCGCCAGTCAACCTGCTCCGGAAGACTGGGTCGGTGATTTCGGTCTCAGCCAGCTGGTCAAAGCGGTTGTTAAAGATGGCAGCTGGGATGGCCGTACCCCAAGTTAGGCCAAAAGATCGAAAAAAGGCCCAGGTTGCGGCGGCAAGCGCGGTGTCGGACTCGGCCAGCGGTGCCATGACGGCGGGTAACAAGGTTGGAGCAATGAGCCCGGCGCCCGCTGACTCGACGATCTGGAGACCAACAACCCAAGTACCCGTGTTTGAGTTCTCATCAAGAAGGGTGAACAGACCGAATCCAAGCACCATAAGCGCGTAGCCCGCCTGATGGATGGGGCGATAGCGGCCCAGCTTGGACATGAGGGCGCCGCCCGCGGCTGCAAAGGGGATGAGGATGAGGATTGTAGGCAGTAGCTGCACCCCCGATCGTGACGGCGTGGAGCCGAGGACGCCTTGGAAGTAGATGGGCAGAAAGTAGATAGCCCACATGGTGACGATGCTGTGCATCAAGGTGAGGAAAAAGACTATTGCGCTGGTTCTATTCGACAGCAGGTGGAGCGGAACGGTTGGATAGGGCGCGAGGGCCGATGCCTCGAAAAAGACGAAGCCGACGAGGCCGGCAAACCCAACGATGAGGGGAGTGAGCACCTGGTACGATGACCAGGGGTGTATGGCGCCCGCCCAGGACAAGGCAATGAGAATCGAGCAGATGGAGCTTACAAAGATGACGTTGCCAACCCAGTCAATAGTGGTCAAGCGGGTAGCGAGCGTCTTCTCCCTGTTATGCTTCACATTGAGAAAGACAAGGAGCAGCAGCAGTGCGAAGCCACCTACAGGAAGGTTGAGGTAGAAAACCCAGCGCCAGCTCGAGTACGTCACAATGAGCCCGCCAAAGAAAGGGCCGAGGGCCGTCCCAATGGCAACGAGGCCAAAGATGATGGCAAAGTAGGTGCCGCGCTCACGCAGGGGAACCAGGTCGCAGATGATAATCTCAACCAGGACGTTGATCCCGCCAGCTCCAATGCCCTGGACAACCCGGCCGGCGATGAGCGTGCCCATCCCCGTGGCACCGCCGCAGATGCCGCTGCCGAGCACAAAGGCAGCCGTGGCGCAGATGGTTGGCCACCTGCGCCCAAAGACATTGGCCAACTGCCCAAACATGGGCTGTAGTCAAGTCCTGTACGAGTCCCGGGTTAGCTCGCCTGCCGGCCGGCCGCGTCGTCGGGAGTTGACCTACATGGCCAGGAAGTATCCATTGACGGCCCAGATGTAGAGATCGCCGCCCCCCAGCTCGGCGATGACGGTGGGCAGTGCCGTCGACGTGATGGTGGCTTCGAGCGCGCTGAGCAGTCCCGAGAAGCCAATGGCCAGGAGGATGGCCCAGAAACGGAGATCCCTGTTCAGTGCCGGAGCAGCGCTGGCGGACTTGGCCGGTGTTGTGGGGCCACCGGTCGGGCTTTCGGAGCCGCCTGTGGGCCCGTCCGAATCCCGGGCCTCCTGGCTCGTCGCCGTGCTGCCGCCCGATGCTGTCCCTGCTGGCATAGTGAGATGAGGTAGTGGTTTGGTGGCGATGGCGACAAAGAATGGGATATCAAATTCTGTTCATTCGAAGGGCAAGAAGCAGCAGACTTGGGGAAACATGTACTAATGTACCGACGAATTCGGATGCTTTTGCATTCGGCCGAGCCTTGATTTGTTTTCGGTGTGTTGGGCGAAGCATTTTCGGCATGTTTTTTTCGGAGGGTTCTGGCAGCGCCACTCGCGCCACGGCCCATCTTCGGGTCTACGGCTGATCCCCCTTTTCTTTGAACAATGGACATGAATTGTTATAACTCAACGGGGTGATTGCTGGGGTCAATCAATCAGGGGCCAGTAGTTGGTTATGGTTATGGAACATAATACTGCGTTGGCACGTATCATTTAATGAGGCAGGTACCCGGAACTAGTGATGCGTCAGGACCCTGCATCGAGTGAAAACCCAGCTTGTAATGCATGCACACACGCACTAGAGTGATAATACAAAATTCTCCATTTTCTTTTATTTATTCCATTTTCTTTCTAATTGGAAGCCAAGCAGAGTAAATTATGGCAGCTCCCCCACAGACCAACATTCGCAACCTCACCGGTGTTTGGCGCATGGTAAGCGTTGTGAAAATAAACAATTTGGCGCGTACCTAGGCTGACGTGAACCAATAGAGCAAAACGCTATCTGATGACATGGGCCCATCCCTCGCAATTCAAGGTATCCCCTGGATCGTTCGCAAGGCTATCTCCTGGGCCACCATTACCGGAAACTTGACTCAGTCAACTGACAACGCCGGCAACACAACAATTACTGTGGCACAAACCGCATCCGGCGGCATCAAAGGCGAGACGGAAATATACAACCTAGATGAGAGAGAGTACAAGGCAGGTTCCGCCATGTTTGGCGTCCAGCGTATCCGTGCCGGCTGGGTGGACTTGCGGGTAGAGAAACCGCTGAGCCTGAGCGGCAGGCCCCTCGACACATATCTTTCCGAGGGATGGATAGAGGAGGATGATCCAAACGTGGCTGGGCATATCACAGCCTACATAGTCAGTGGACAAGCTGGTTGGTCAGTAGAGCAGGTCTGGGGGTTTAGCATAATAGATGAGAAGAGGTACCGGGTAATCAGGTTTATTGTGAGGAAAGGGGAGGAATCTGCTGCCTCGAGGGTTGTTTACGAATGGCTAGGGGGAGACAACAGAAGTTAAGCGACGAGCTATAGGAGTCGTTTGAAACTTGATGAATTTTAAAAATGGACAACTCTCATTCAAAGGAGGGCTAGGCTAAACAACAACTCTAAGAAGAACAAGTTTTAGCCACGGGTCCCCCGCTAGAAAATCTTGTCATGGCTTCTATATCTGGCGGATGTTTACGACGTCTTTCCAGGCACTCAAGTTTACGGGCACATATAAATGGGGCCAATATCAACTCATCAGACATTCTTCGGCAGGTAAAGACGGCGGCCGCCAAGTCACACGGGCTTCGTTCACGGGGATTCGACGCGACCAAATATCCGCCAACGACGCGACGGTAAACTTTTCATCATCGATTGGGAGTTTGCCGGCCGGTAAGTAATACGTACCAGTGCCCATTTTGCCCTGGCCTTACATTACGATGAATTGCATTCTTATACTGGGAAGAACCGAAATAGCAGCTTGCCGATTTTCGTCGCCTGCCAAGTTCTGTAGACCTGGTGGACGAAGTATCTGGACACGCCAAAACAACATCGGCTTGGGAATAGAACGAAAGTTTCTCAAGGCTGTAGACGTAGCTCTTCATTTGGAACAATAGTACTAAGTCATACCGTTTATTGCCCCATCGACCAAGCTAGTAGAACACAGGCACATCCCAGTCAATATCCCAACTGTACTCGCCGCACTGACTATATCAAATTACACCCAATCATAGAGGTCTTTCTTTTAGTCGAAGAAACTGAGGGCCCTTCTCGACTACTATTCTAGCTTTCCACTTGGTCCAGTCGAGAGCGTGGTCCGGATCAACCGACATATCAAATGCCCACACCAGCCTGGCAATAATGAGTCTCAATTCGGCCCAAGCCAGCCCCTTGCCGGCACATCCCGTCGGCCCTACACTAAAAGGCCTACTAGCGGCATGGTTATCATTGGCGAATTGTCCAGGGCGTTGATCTGCGGGTAACCAGCGCTCTGGATGAAACTCGTGCGGCGCTTCAAAATATCGAGCTGATGTATGAAGAATGGCCGGCCTAACCGATATTTTCGTCTGTGACAGTCAGAATTAGCCACAATTTTAAGAGAATCAACTATGACATACCCCTCCGGGGAGATAATGACCAGAGTATGTCTCGCCGCCGGCAGGGACAACACGTGGCAGGAGGGCTGGAATTGCAGGACATAGCCGAAGCCCCTCCTCAATGACTGCATCCAAGTACGGTATATCTTTAGTTCCATCAACAGTAATGTCTTTTTCGCTCTGGAACCGCGTCCGAATAGTATCCTCCAAGATGGCCAGCTTATCAGTATTTCTCGTTAGGCAATGAAGCGTTCCACACATTGTAATAGTAGTCGTGTCTGACCCAGCAATGATAAGAATGGCAAAGTTGGATTCAATCTCGCCCCTTGACATGTTCTCGAAATCGCGGTTATCCTTCAAGAACGACGTCATGAAGTCGGGGCGGGTGGTTTCGAGGTTCAGACGGCGGTTGACCTTTTCCGACACAAACTCGACATGCTGCTGTTGCTGGTCCATGACACTGCGTGGGATGAGAAATCTCTCGACAAAAGATCCTACCCACGGGTATATTCTAGCCACTCCCGCGAAAGTCATTCCCTTCAGGAAGGTACACAAGCTTCGCACCCAGTCATGGTATTCACCATTTTCCAAGCAACCGAATGTTTCGCCGAGCGCGAGATCCCCAATCACGTCAAAAGTGAAAAAGCTGATCCAATCGCCCATGTTGACCACTGCCCCTTTTTGTGCCGAGTCGGGAGCCGATGCCTTTTCACGTAAGCGGGTAATAAGGAGATCTGCATAGCCCTCGATGATGGAACTCTGGTTGCTTATCGCAGATTGGGTGAATGAACTACTCAGGCATCTTCTCATTCGAGCGCGCACGGCTGGGTCAGGCGTGGTGAAGACATTTTGGGGTGCTCCAGATGGTGCTTTTGATGTAATGTCAGCATATCATCGATCAATGTCTTGCGCTACCTACCAATGTACCAAGTTGTGTCCTTTAGCGCTTCCTTGTGGCCTGGTCTATGCCCGTATATCTCTCTCCAGGCTTCTTCAGATGCAATGGAGATCTCATTAGGGCCAACGCGAACGACGTCGCCGTATTTTTGATGGATTTCTGCAAAGGATTGGACCAGGTTGCAAGTAAATATGCCTCTAATATACGGCAGATACGTAGCTGCCCATGATTTGGGACCTGGAAACTTGGACAAGGGGTGAAAATAAATGTTATGGACAATCGAACCGATGGGATACTTCATGCGCCCGTTAGCAATTACCACATTTCCACAGAAACGAGAGGAGCGCACAGCAAGAATGAGACCAGCAATCACTACAAGCTGTAGTGTGAGGCTGTTGGCGATGGCGCTACTAATCGACTGAATGGGGGACATGATGACATGTTGTGTTTGTGCCGCGCAACGGAAGAGTGCGTAGAATGGCAGATTCGAGCCGCCCTTGAAATTCAGGGGGTTAGTTATCGTGCGGCAACTTGAGATTGTCCTTCATCTCGAAATAATGTGGCTGGCCAAAAACGTCAGCGGACGTCAGCTACATGGGTCTCTTGGACGACCATTGGACAAGGCATTCGGATGCATGACCTAGAACGGTCCATCTTCTCCATGCGGATCGCGTTGGAGGGGGGAGAGGGGTCAATAGCAGGACCTGACGAGATAGGATAGATTTGAGTTGAGAATGGAAGTGACATAATATGTGATGAGCAATTTCCACCACGTGACTGTCGCAAGGTCAGAAAGAAGGAGCAGAAGAGAGACAACTTTGACTCGATCTCGTTGACGTCCAAGAAGCCGAGTTCAGACTCCTGTACGACGCTTGACCTCCTGGCTTTGTGGCTGAGGAAGTAGGGCTATCTTGTTACACAAAAGAAGCTGCGGAGCAGTGACGGTACATTATTCGACCCCTTTGAAGTCCTGCAATGCCGCCACGGTGGCCAAATATGTTCACAAACTGTACAACCATCAGACTTGAGACCAACATGGGACACGAATAACAATGGCCCTAGTCAGCAGTGAGCTTATTGCGGAACTGGTGTTAGAACATTCGGGACAGAACCAAAGCATGCAGGGTTTTCTTCATCTACAAGGGGCGACTCATAATTGAACAGGCGGCACATGTCTCACCTATGGCATCGACACATTACGCCCACAGCAGCTGGCTTTGACGAGGACGGAGACTGGGCACGAGTTGACAAGACGGCACCTAGGAAGTAAGTGTCCCCATTGTCAGGATTGTCACCTCCGGATTGTGATCCGTTCCAGTTCTCACATCCTCCTCAACATGTTGCTGCATACTTCGTGGCTGGCTTCTTACCCACAATGCTCATTGCAAACTGTCAAGGGACAGCTCTAGAATCAGCTGGATGCAGTAGTAGTATGAACGATCTCTGCGGCCTGGGGAAACTAGAGAAGTATGGAGTCAATCCTTTGGCAGGAACACGGCATGTTAAACAAGGGGGAAAAGGATGCACGACAGTCCACCAGACTCCGCACGAACAAATCAATGGCTCACTATTCCGCGCGGTCTACCGTTTCTTTGACTGGTAGGACACCTCGAAGTCACGGTACTTCCACCTGTGTGACGCATAGAAGCCAAAAAAGCAATGCGTGCAGGCTGCAGGATTTAGTCCCACCTACTCCTCACCGCCAATTGCCTTGGATATGCAGGTCTTGGAACACGTGTAAAGCTGTCAAGTCTGAGTGTACATAGAAGTTCAGCCTTACCTGTGGTTGGAGAATATCCGAATCTGGCCGACTTGACGGTCTGACAAGTGACCTTTTCTGGTCACGTGTGAAAGGCCGCTAGCGAGTTGATTCAACTAACTAGTCCCTATGCTGTTTACTATCAAGATGAAGAAGAAAGGAAAGTTTACACACTCCGTGGCATAATAACAGCGCCTTATAACTTCCCAATACGCCTCCACAGAAGGTTCTAGAATCAACCCACTGGGAGAGTTAGTGATAGGCGGCACAGCCGCCGTTCAAGCGGCTTGGCCCGTTACATTACCTCCCCCCCTTCTCTTCTAAAAAGGCCATGGCAGCGTATTCAGGATAACTCTGCGAAGCTGACCCTCTTCCTACGTTTTTTCCAATGTTTCCACGCATCCGTATGCCGTATGGTTCTGAGGTGCTCCCATGTGGGTTTTGAGTAATCTACCCATTTTACGAGCGCTTTCTTATACGTGCCTTCCTTCTTTTCGTCAAGTATACATTCAACAAGGTACATCTCCTGGCCGTCCACCAGTACTGGCTGGGCAAGCTCGTGATCAATTTCCTGTGAGGGTAAAGGGTCATCGGGGACTGGCCGGAGCAGATCCACGTGGAATACCGGGTGTATGCGTCCGGGCACGTCTAACTTGTAGGAATGCGGGTTGACCTCCTCGAGCACTTGGTATTTTGCATGCAGCCAGTCAAGCTTCTTGCAAGGCCGCGACGTCTTGACATTTTTCAGGTTGAGGTAGACCCAATCTCCAGGCTTGTAGCGCGGTGCGGCTGTCCTGTGCTTGTTGGCTTGTGCTTGCTGCATTTCCTGAGCCATAGCCATTGCCGCTTGCGCGAATTCTCCGGCATCCTGTAGCCTCTGGATGAAGTCTTCTGCTATAGCTTCGCCTTCCTTCACGTCCTCTGCGCTCCTGTCTTCCACTAACTGGATTGGTTCGTTGTGATATCCGTGCATGAAGAAGAACGGGCTGAGGCCTGTGGAGGTTGCTTCTCTCTCGTTGATAGTGGCCATGGCTATTGGTAACAGGTCTAGCCAATTCTCTTGGAGGTAGTTTGTCCATATACGAAGGATCTTCTCTACTTCTTGGTTCATTCGTTCTGTCGCGCCGTCGGTTTGTGGGTGATACGCCGTCGATAGCCGCTGCTCGATCCGTAGCAGCCGGCAGAAGTGCTTCCACATGTCACTGACAAACTGGGGACCACGGTCGCTGGTTATGGCTGTTGGGATACCGTGGATGGGGTAGTGTCGTTCAAAGAGTCTTTTCGCAACCGCCTCCGAAGAGATATCGTCCAATCCTTCGAGTTCGACGCCCTTGGTAAGCCGGTCTGTGACTACCATGCAGTTCGTCGCGCCATCTCTTCCCGACGGTGGGAGGTCAGTGATGAAATCAATAGTGATTTCACTCCATATGCGTTGTGGGATAGGTAATGGCTTTAGGAGCCCTCTCTTTGTGTCCCTCCAGATGGTATTTCGTCCGCAAACCTCACAGTTGCGCACAAACCGACGTACTTCGCTAGCTGCTCCCGGCCAGAAGAAGCGTCTTGACAGGATCGAGTACGTAAGGTCTCTTCCGGGGTGTCCGGTAATATGAGAGTCGTGCGTTTCCTGGATAATCTTCGTACGCAGCGGCTCAGAATCGGGTATCCAGACGCGTTCTCTAAAGCGTAGCAGGCCTCTGTTATCCAGCGAGCATTCTGAAATGCTGACAACCTTCTCTTTCTGTAGCTTGGTTGGCAAGTTTCTCTCTCCATTTGCTACCAGTTTCGTGAGTTCTTGATAGGACCTGTCCTCTTGGCGTGCATCGTGCCAAAGCTGCTGTAGTTCCTTGTCTTCGAATAGCCTGATATCTCTTCTGAAATTGAACTCCTGGTTACCTTGAGGATTGGTGGACATTGTCGATATGGGCACCCTTCTAAGGTGGTCGTTCTGGAATAGCCTCATAATGCGTCCTTTTAGTCGTTCATCCGAGTAATCGGCCGGCATATCCTGGTCTCGTCTAGAGAGCGCGTCGGGTAACCCACCCTTCCGGCCTGGCCTCCACTCGAGTGTGAATTGGAACCTGGACAGGAACTCTGACCACCGTACTTGCCTTTCTGTCAATCTTCTCTCCGAGTAGAAATACTTCAGGTTCTTATGATCCGTCAGGACTTTAAAGTGCTCCACGGCGCGTAGCTCTGGTTCCCATTGCTCCAGGCACTTGACAATAGCAAGCAGTTCTTTGTCATGAATGGCATAGTTCACCTCGGCCGGCGAGTGTTTCTTTGAGAAATAGGCGACAGGTCGCATAAACCCGTCCTTATCGTCTCGCTGGGAGAGCACGCCCCCAGCTGCAAATCCTGAAGAGTCTGCTTCCACAGTGGTCTCTCTTTCCGGGTGGAAGTGGGCTAGGGTCGGGGCGGTGATCAACAGGTCCTTAAGCTTCTCGAAAGCTTCCTCACATAGATCGTCCCAATAGAAGGGCACATCCTTTTTGGTTAGTCGCGTCAGCGGCTCTGCTATCTCCGAGAACTCTGGCATAAAGATCCTGTAGAAGTTCGCGAACCCGATGAAACTCCTAACAGACTTTACGTTGGCTGGCGTTGACCATTCCTTAACGGCTCTGACTTTCTCCGGGTCGACTCGAATCCCATTTTCTGCCTCGATGATGAATCCAAGATATTTTACAGTCTTGACCTCAAATTCGCTCTTGCTGATGTCTAGCTGCAGCCCAGCATCCATGAGTCGTTGGAGGACCTTGCCGACTTTGTCACGGTGGTCCTGCAAGCTTCCAGAGGAGAAGATCAGGACATCATCGATGTATGCCGATACGAAATCGTCCAAGTAATCCTGAAGCACGTTGTTGATGTACCTTTGGAAGGCTGCTGGTGCACCTGTCAGGCCGAATGGGACTACCAGCCATTCGAAGGATCCATAGCGTGTTCTGAAAGCCGTCTTTTCCTCGTCGCCCGGGGCGACCCTGATCTTATGGAATGCCGCTATAACGTCTACCTTCGTGAACCACCTTGCCTTGGCTATTGTTCGTAGCGTCTCGCTAAGTAAAGGCAAGGGATAACGGTCCCTCTTCGTTATGTTGTTCAAACCTCTGTAATCCACGCAGAAGCGAATGCCTCCGCCAGGCTTCTTCACCATGAGGACCGGTGCCGCGGCTGGTGAGCTGCTAACTCTGATAAATCCCTTGTCTAGTAGTTCTGTAAGAGTCTTCCGTAGTACCAATAGCTCCTCGCGGGACATGCTGTAAAGCGGCCCCCAGGGTAGAGGCTTCTCGCGGCCATGTTCGTCTTGTAGCACGTCGATTTTCAGGTCCACACCCGGCCGATGAGGGGGCAGCTGGTCAGCCAGTTGCTGTGAGAAGGCTTGAGACCACTTGTGGTACTGTGGCGGCAACTTCTCCACTGGGTCGATCTTCAGTTTCGGTCTCAGGGCTTTGTCGATATCCGCCATTGTGACTGCATGAACTCCGACGCCACCTTCGCGTTTGTCGCGGCGTGCCTCTGCCAAAAATGCAGCAGCCATGACATTTGAGACGTCCAGTCGAGGGGGCCGGTAGCGTCGTTGGTCTTGTATTCGAACTCCATTAGATCCAATCTCGAGATATCCTTCTTTCGCATGGATATGAACGTCTTGATCTTCCATCCAACGTTTGCCTAGGATCATATCCCAGTTGAGGTCGTCGATGACGTACATGAATACTCGATGCTGCTGATGTCCATCGAGGTCGATTGATACATACGTGATCTTGTCGATTCTGACCTCCTTGCCATCACCCGCTGCATTCTCGAGGATGCGCGGCTGAACACGTATGTGTGGCAACTGGAGAGAGTGAAAGGTGCGCTTGCTAACTGCGCCGTAGCAGAGGCAGCCATAATCGACGAGAGATGGCACAAAATCCGTGCCGTTCACTCTAACGTCCGCTATGAACGGGTCTCCGTCCATCTTCGTCCTTCCGCTCGCCTCCCATTCTCTCACAGCTGCCGCGTGTTCCTAGTCTGAGTCCTCATCGCTAGGAGAAGCGGTGTCTTCGTCTTCTTCAATCGCGGCGATGGTGACCAAGGGGCGTGATGGGACCGCGGCGTTCACCTGAGTACGCCGGGTCGCGTTTCCGGGTCGGATAGGCGCAGCCAGTGGGCAACGCTCGACTCTGCAGTTGTCTCTTCCACAACGAAGACAACGTCCTTCGCGGTAACGGGCGTCCATCTCGGCCTGCTCAACCCACTTGGCGCGCTTACCCAACAGCGCCTGGTCTTCCGGCCGCTTGGATTGGTAGCCGTATGTATTCTTATCCCTGCGGGTGCGCACAGCGTTTACTTGGGAGGATGCTTGTGGGGTTGGCTCCCATTCCATCATATCTTCTCTTCGGTCTTCTGTCTTCTGGCCGGGCTGTTTCTGTGCAACCTGACCTCCCTGGTTGTCAGGGTTCTTCGTATTGCTTCGAGGCCTTTTCCACTGACCCAACAACTCCATCTGGCTACTCAGTGAGTCGCATCTCTTCGCCAGCCCAACATAGTTGCTGATAACGGAAGGATCAGAACCTATGAGGGCAGCTTTCATTTTGTCGTTGAGGGCCTCTTGGAGGTAGGAGATCTTGCTGTCATCTGGCCAATACTCGGCGTTGGCGTTGGCAATTTCTCTCTCAAAGCGGGGATAAAACGACGTGAATGGTTCGTTCTCTCCTTGCTTAATCGAATGCAGGTTGCGTGTAGCTCTCTGCTTGCGATCTCTCTGCCCATACAGCAGTTCCAGGCGATTGAGTAGTTCAGTGACATCGAACGTTCTCTTCTCGGTTTGCATTTCTGCGAACGTGGTCACGTTTTCTTTAGCCTTTCCTTCTAGACTCATAAAGACATATATAAAGTGGCCTTCCGCGTCCCCAATAACTTCCTTGTCGACTCGTAGCTTCCCTTCGGTTTCCAGCTTCCAGCTTCGCCACTGGGACTTATCGCCTCCAAATTTTGGGATGTCTCGTAATTTGGGGCGTTTGGTTAGATGAGGGCTGCGAGTGGCCGCCACATGGGCGTCCTCGATGGGAACAATCGGGGTGACAGATGGTGTTGGTTCCGGGAGTTCAGACAACCGGATTTGCTGTTGGTTGAGTTCCAGGGCGGTGAAACGTTCTTCCAGCTCAGCATTTCTTCGGGCATTTTCTTCTCTCAAACTTCGTATCTCGGCAACCAGAGCGCTTAAGACGTCGGGTCGTACATCGTTGTTATCTTCGGACATATTGGTGACTTCGTTCATCGTGGCTTCTTACTTCTGAATACTAACTTAATAGCTTCGGTTGATCTTCGGGTGACTTCGAGTGACTTCGGGCATCTGATGTTAGGCTTCGTTGATCTTGATAGTATGTGAAAGGCCGCTAGCGAGTTGATTCAACTAACTAGTCCCTATGCTGTTTACTATCAAGATGAAGAAGAAAGGAAAGTTTACACACTCCGTGGCATAATAACAGCGCCTTATAACTTCCCAATACGCCTCCACAGAAGGTTCTAGAATCAACCCACTGGGAGAGTTAGTGATAGGCGGCACAGCCGCCGTTCAAGCGGCTTGGCCCGTTACAGTCACTTGGGTCGTCGGTGGCAACGAGGCGAGTCAATCGGGTCGGTGCTGTTTTATAGTCATGATGCGGCCATGTTTGCTGGCGGCTTGGCCTTGGTCCTTGGATGATGCTGGGCGCATTTTGGTGGTGGTGAACAGGGGGTGGTGCGTCGAATCAGCATGCTGTGGTGGAATCGGCACCGGCATGTCCCTGTGATATTCAGAGTTTAGAGTTTGGAGTCTAGTTCAGGGGTCCAATTTTTAGATTGACATGACGAACAAGGTTTCGGTTATGCTTGACGGATCTTCAGGTTCTGCGCGCGCTACGTCCCATTGGCACCAACTCGTCATGTCATGACTCGTCATGATGCTCACCGCTAAAATAGCCCCCTTTTCCGACTGTCAATGCTGGAGTCTCTTGTCGCCCTGAGGGATAACACGAATTCGTACTTGACACTACAGTAAGCTTCAACTTCCCAGTCATCCTCTCACCCTCCATGTAAGCTGGTGTACGGAGTGTATTTAGCCCCTTTCAATCCCTATTGAACCAAATGTTGGCAAATCGCATCCTGATTCCTGCATACTCTCCCACTGCTCACTTTTCCATCTACCAGCTCCAACACCATATCCCTCAAGGCCTAAATACACGCATCGTCATCTTTGTTGGCGGAACCGTATTCAAGACGGCAGCAGCGGTGGAACTGGCTGCATCCTACGACATTCGTCTTCAAGCCAACGCAAAGCCAATCATGGTGCATACCGCTGCTGACAGATCCGCAGCAAGCTGTCGTCGCCTGGACCTCCAACGCTTGACCTTTGGGTTTGTAACAAAAAGAACCTTTTTCCGTAATCGGGCGAGGTTTGAATAACCGGCCGCCGATCCCAATCGGGGGCTTGTTGGCCTGAAGGCGGCATTTCTCGGTCTGCTCACCGAGTGGGCAGGCCGAGGAGAAGTTACCAGCAATAGGAGGGCCGTCCCCGGCGCTTCTATTACTGGTAATACTGCCGATGAGGAAGAGAATAACGGGGATGAGGTTCCATATGATGCGCATCTTGGTCGTTTCTGTACAAGAAAGGGACTAGTTAGCTGCCTCGATTCGACTCAACTTGTAAAGTATAAACCTACAACGTTGTAAAAGCTAGGCGATGGGTATGGTAGATTTCCGTGCGGTCTGATTCGCATGAGATTCTGGTCCAGACACGCCCTCGTGAATATTTGGATGTTTCTGCTATAAGTCTGATGATGTCCCGATTTGGCTCGCTTTCAAGCCCAACCCTGCCGCTGCAAGACGGAAAGCTGGCCTGAGACTGACTAGACGAGTAACGTGTTGCCAGACTCAGTAGTAAGATAGGACCAGACCCTTTTCTCGCTGGACAAGTGCTGTTGTTGATTGACTTCAATCTGATAGGAAGTGAATTTGATGCTCTCCTTCTGCCCGTGTCTGCTCGCTGGGCAGTAGCCTCGCGTGCTTGCAGAATAATGTCCTCTGAGAGAATGCCTCGAGGCAGCCGAGCCCTAGAAAACCTACGGTTTGTCTTGGTACACAGCAAAATCGTCTGGTTTTAAGCGCAGTATTCGTCTCACGCACGTCTCCGAGTGGCCTGTACAGAGTCCGGAAAAGCGAAATCACTTCTGAGACGTTATGGGTGCATGATGCGGAGTCATCGGCATCCATGGGTCGCATCGATGATGGACTGTATCCTTGAATCGATCTGACTATCGACGGGATTCGCCTTCTTATAATTGGAAATCCGGGGGGGCGGGGGGGCACCTTGCCATTGAAAAGGCCCTAATTCGAGTATTTTGACTGGATAGCTTTTAATTTGAACCTTGTAGCCTAGTCCCAGCCTTCCAACCTAATTTGGGTCTTCTAGATGACGATGGCCGGCTACATGACCACTCGATGATCTAGATTACGTATTCGTTGACAGGAATGAATGTGCGTTTTACAGTCGACGGTACCTACTGGCTTGTCCACACGGCGAGCTTAAGACGGGGAATACTGCCTCTAGATGAACATGCACGACGGTACGGGTTGTTAGCGGAAGTTAAAGCTGACGAGACGTCGGGTCTGGACCACCGTCACAGCCGCTTCCTAGCTAGACGAACGGATTCAATATTGCTAATGTTATCCTAGAGGCAGGATAGCTTAGTTGCTAACAAAGCCATGTCTTCTCGCTGCCGTATTGTAAACTACAGACCTCAAAGCGCTAAATATTCAGCAAAATGTCTCCTAACAGCCAAGTTCAGCATTGTAAGAAAAGAGCTTGCAATACGTCCCGAAACAACTACGAAGACGCAGAGCTCTTCTCGCTGCCCTTGATGATAAACTATGTGTGACTTCGTAGAATGAGCGCATCTAGGGAGGAGCCCCGGTCAGGTAGTGTACGGCAGGTTGCTACGCCTCGGTCGGTAGTTACGGTAGCGATGGGTGGTAGCGTCAGAGACAGTGTTGCCGTTATGACATGATCCTCAACTTAAAAGTGTCGAAAATATCTTTGGACTTATAAGCTTTTATTCGGCTACCCTCAATTGTCCGCACTAGGGGGACATCTTGCAGGTCTAACTGTCATATGATGAGACCCCAACAACCTTAGAGTTTCTCCTGCATAGGCCTAGACTTTATCGTCATCTTTTGGACCCAAGTAGGTACGCCTAAACTCGACAATGAAGACATTGTTGTCCAGTCACGAAAGAAGGGCGTGTATTTTCTGGGGTTCGATGCACGGGTTTACAGGGTGGCCACGCGCGACAGGCTACTCTCAACACGAACAATTACCATCCGTATTAAAATATCTCAAAGCTACAATTCATGTCTCATTGTCCAAGATTTAACCGGTGTACATCTCAATCGTATCCAGTATCATTACATCAATCATATGCGCCATCGAATCTGGAAGTTGATACCCATCATTTCCCAGCCAGAGCATCCCCCGGCTTTGGTAGATATTTGCCCTCCTCGTCAACACCCTGTCTCTCGGCTCTATTTATCCCTTGTTTCGAAACAAGATCGCCGACGGGCTGGGCGAGGCCGCCCTGACCAAGCTGACCGGCAACAAGTCCATGAACGCCATCTTGCAGCTTGTCGACCTGCTCATTGCCAGTTACCTTGGTCTTGTCAAGATTATCTATTTCGGGAGTGTTAGCCTCCAGCTTTCATCTTTAATAGTAGTTCACTGTGTTGGCATGTGTAAAAAAACGCACCTCTCGTAGTGTAGCTTGCTTTGTTATCACTTGTGAAGTATTTGAGATACATGTCTTCTATCCAGGGGACCCAGATGTCTTTCTGTTTCTGGTATTGTGCCGATGCCCACTCCATATTGGTAGATGCCGTCAAGGTTGACCTATGTGCTGATTGCAGAGATTGTGGTGACTTGAACAGACGAGTGTGTGTCGGCTTGAATGCTTTTTAAAGATTTTTGGAAAATGATATCATATCCCTCGATGCCTGGGCCCTTTGTGCTGGGTACTACGTCATCTGGTGTGTCCGCGCGCTCTGATTGGCAGAGACTCCCAAACAGGAAGCAAAAACTTGGAAATTGAACCACATTGACTTCAAATGTGGCGGGCTGGCAACCCCTTGGATGGAAGGGATTATGTAACAAGATAATGAGTTAAGCATGATTGCAGTGCTTTGCGTAGTTTACATCTCTTCTGCCGCATTAAATATTCATTTTGAAATAACCTGATTCGGACAGTATGGACTCCTTTGTTATCTAAATACATACACTTGATCCCGCTACGTCGTGATGTACTTACTTATAGATAGTTGGGCCTTATTTCTCCGTCTTTTCAGAAGCCTTGTTTCGTGGTTTCGCTCGGCCATCTTGCCATGTTAAGGGCAAGCTACGTGGATGGCACCAGTCACCAGAGGATAAACCGCTTCTACTCATGAGCGACTCCTCATAATAACATTACTTTAATCGACATAGCGTCAAATCCCTCTTAATTATTCTCATAGTTCATCGGAAGTTCTATTACCCCTCATATCCAAAAAAGAAAATTTTCCTCCGGGGCTGCCCGCAATGCATCATCATGATGACTTCATCCATCCCTCACCTACGTCTTATTCAGGCAGACTAACAAACAGTTCTCTAATCATGACCGCACAGTCATGAACTTCAATGAACATAGTACATCAAGTAAAATTTCAAGATAATGTCGCTACAACTCAGCGCCGCAAGGCGTCTCACCATCACGCGGCCTGCTTCCCTCTGCCACGCATATCACAGCCCGCCGCGACTATCGCTGGCTGACAGAGTTCCACATGCCCGGCAAATCCTCTCACCACGGTCCGACGAAAATACAAAATCAGCCCATGACGATGATGTTGCGGCGCTAAAAGATGCTCCGTACTGTCGCAACAAGCTCCTCGCTGCTGCGTTGGAAGCCGACGCCCAGCGCACGGTGAACCCCTTGGAGGCCAGCGGTGCCAATACAGATATTAGCAAGCCAAGCAGCGATATGCTGACGGGGGAGTATGTGAGTATCAAGTGGGAAGAGGCCAAGCGGGGGCGTAGTCGGTAAGGGAGGACGCCTGGTAAGGGAGAGAAATTGCACGTCTGGAAGAAGACTAAAACGGTTAGCTTTAGGTAGCAACACATAGTATTTCAATGAAAGATTTACTTACATTACACTGAGCTCTTTCTGCGACGAGAGACTCCAGTGATTCAGCAGGCGTGATGAACCAATGCCCGTCTTCGACGTCGATGTAGGTTACGAGGCCGCAGCCGATTGTTATATACAGGTGAAGGATTGTGGTTCCGAGGCGAAGAACAGCTATACCTCGAATGGTGGGGAAACTGTCAGAGTGATTCTAGAGTTTTCAATAGCGTCCTGTAAGCGTCTTACTATTTCGTTAAAGATTCCGACGCTGGAGAAGGAGAGATTGTCTCCATCTCCGGCGCCAGTCCTAATACTGTACTCGGGTATGCATCCGCCGAGTACGCCAAAGGCATAGTTCCCCAGCTGAATTGCAGTAGTCGCAGAAACAGATACAAACGAAATTGTCAATGAACCCCTCGCGAGTGTTGCCGTTCTTCGTACAGGTGCGGTGTTCCTGGCTTGGATGACTGACCCGTAGCCTATCTGTACCGTTTCTTTGAGCGGACAAGTAGTTATTATTAAAGAATTATTCAGCAAAAACACTTTACTAGTAGGTACCTCATGCATCGTGGCATCAGATTCATTGACAGCGGCCCCGCCCCCGTCCACATGTATGTATGTACAAGAAGGATCTGCATCCGTAATCTGTACAACCTTGGCCCACTGCAGATTGTCTCGTATAGAGTTCGTCTCCAAGATTAAACGTTGAACAAGTAGTACAACATGCACAGGGTATGTGGGGACTAAACTTTTGGTCCGACAGCAAACCACTTACACGGTAGTGACCTCAACACGATGGTTGTCCTTCATGTCTGATAGATGCATAAACCATGCATGTCTGCAGGGTAAGTACTGCGGTTGGTTAATGGAGCGAAGATGGATGTCTTGGCAAGTAAGCCATGCGGCAAAATGCGAAACGGAGACGATTCACACATTCGCTTGGTTTATCCTCAGGTGAACTAGAAAATCCTCCCTGCCCCCTGCCCCTTGTAATCGAATTACGAATATTTTGATAATACTTGTACCTACCAGTGCCGATTCCTTACTCGAATGATTGAAAGATACTTCCTTTAAGCCTCTACCCAGCCAAAGAAATTCTATTCAGATCACTCTCACAGTATGTTGCATTCAAGCAAATCAATCACCGAAATACGACAGTTGGGCAGCATATCTCCGTCATAAATTTTGATTTTGGTCAGAATATGTAACTTGGAAAGAATATCACAAAGTATCCTGGTCCACCTCCGTCTCTATACAGACATTGTACCCCCCAACCTTTTCAAGTTGTAAATACATCAGCGGCTCTCAAGGTCTGAAATCGTATCCAACGCGAGAAACTTCATATATGTTCGTATTATGTGCTTAGCGACTGAAACAGAAAGCCAGTGGCGTATGGACAGATGTTGCAGGCCGGTGTGATTTAGTGGTGGTAGTAGTCCCGGCAGGTGTCGGGAACGTGCTCGCCCTATAAGAATTTTAGTACTATCCTAGCATAAAGGTCGTTTATACAGTGAAAAGCATACCTTGTTGCAAGGCTTGTGGCAGCAGTAGTATGCCTTGCATTTTCCCCCGAAAAGCCCAATGTTAACGTTAACGTCAATGTCAAGTCCAAGGAGGTCGACGTCGACATCAGCATTAACGACAATCAATTTTTCGTCGACACAAGCAACGTATTTGCATGTGTCGCCTCCGTGGTCTTTGGTTGGGGCGGCAATGGTAACGGTAGCCAGAGCAAGAATGGAGGCAACGGAGAACTTCATGGTTGCGGTTGGGGGGTTTGTGAGAGAGGGTGATGTTGATGTGAAGAAGAAGTGATTGAGTCGTTTGTGTGCTGATGATGACAAGAAAGATTCCATAGACTGGGGAGGACGGATGGATTATTTATACTTGGAAAGAGCCTTTACAAAAATTTCTCGACCTTGGTACTCGGTAGAGCTCGTGAGTTCCTGCGGAGTACTCGGTAGCCTCGATGAAATCTCCGATAGGGGGCATTTTCTTTTGCTTTTTTTTACGTACTACATCATCACCAGTACTGCTTCCTTTTTTCAGTCATCGACTAATCCTCGTATAGAAGTCAAGACAAGGCTTATGGCTGGTGGTAATGTAGTGGCCGAAGGAACCCTGTTGGTGCCACCCTCTGCTTGGGCCTGGCCACGTCCGTGCGGCCGTGCCAACACAGCTTCATTTGTACGTACGTGCATGAAAGGCTCTAGCCGAGATCGAGTTCACCCCAAGTTTACATTGTAATACGGAGTACGTCCATGGACAATTCGTTCAGGGTCCCTAGCCCCTAGCTAGTCAGACGCCATGTGTCAATGGTGATTTTCTAGCTGGTCAACAGTGTGGTTATTGCACCAGACGTTTATTGGAGGAACCCACCATATATGGTGTCAACACTGGGCTAGCAATCATTTTCACCAACGACATCCCATCGATGTGTTATGGCCGTTGCTTCTGTTTCTGGTTGGTTATAATTAGCGCATATCTAAACCTATTCTTAGTTCAACCGTCAATTGATGACTGAATTTTTTTCTAGCTCCAGAGGCATGGAGTAGTACGCTGTCATCCAGCCTATGGAGGACTTGTTACATCTGGGAGACCACAAGCGAAAGGTCGGGAGAAAAGAAAATACAGTGCTCTATGGAGGCCGAAGGCGCACCGCGATATCTCCCTCCATGTTGTGAGACATGGCAAAAACACCTGATTTTGAGATTATCGTTCCATCGTAGCTGTTCTTGGCAGCAAGGAACAAGCCAAGAACTCTCGTCCGTCATGTCGGCGACCTTTGTCTAGACTCTCACCCCAGTTGCCGATCCTCCACGCTGGGACGTGCCGAATCGCCCACATCACAACTCAACTCATGTGTCTTGGAGCATTGGCGCCCAAGTGGGTCGGGAACTTGATCCATTTCTGGCTTCAATGTTTCCACGTCTACTTTACTAGCGCCAGGGGGAAAAGTACGCTTACGTATACGCAAGATGCTTGACAAGGCAACTTGTTATACGGCCAGCCCTCCATCACGAACCTCAAGCCGGGATGCTTGTGCTTTACCGGAGAGAACTGTTGTGTTCCTGCTTTCTTGCTTCTCCACAGCACAAACAAAACATCAATACGAGCTTTGCGATTGGCCTTGTTCAGCGCCGGCGTTCAGCCCTGCGTCAATTGGGACAGGTCACATTAGGAGCTTCTGCTAAGCCACCCGACAACCTTATTGGGAAGTATACATAGGAGACAGTGAGACAGGCGTCGTCCAAGAGCCGCGGGCTGAGCGACCGTTGCTGCGGCCAGCCTAAAGGGGACGACAACGGCCAGCCACGCTGCCATCGGCAAATGTCACCGCCGGGAGTTGATGAACCGTGCATGGTCTGCCTCCCCAAAATGTCAGATGCCATGTCTCACTTCTACTCAGCCAGCTGTCATGCCACAAGAAATTATGACCAAAAAGCCATCGGGCGCGGGCGATCCTCAGCCATAGCATTTGAAAAGTTGATTCGCGGCTTTCGCCTTCAGCCGTTCATGTTTTGTCGCCGTCATACTAATGCTGACTTGGGACACTCAATCATGGCGGGAGTTTTATGCAAAAACAAGGGTAGTACTCCGTACCGAGCAGGAAGGTGGCATGATATCTACAGAGGCACCCGATCGGGGTTGTATTGGGGGCCGACGTTCCGACCCGGACACAAGACTGTGCTTCAATAGCGTGGCACACCGATGGTACGACTTCCATCATGGCGACGAAAACCTACTTAGAATGGTGGTCTTAGTACTACATGTTGTGCAGAGACATGTTTTGCAGAGTCACGATGCAGTGTTCAACACGGTTTCTTCAGCAAATTCGGCTGAATCATCAGACAATGGAATGGTTTCGCAACAAGCTTAAAGAACTGCTGCATCTTATGTCAGGTAAAGCTGATTGCGCGGCTTGTCTCGGGCAAACAACGTGTTCAGCACCGCTGATCAGTCTGCGGTTCTTGCATATCAAACATTTCTATGGGAAGGGCCTAGTTCGCTCTCTGTTTCACTTGCTCTGCCAGCCGGCGCCCTCTAGGTCTGACATCAATCTGTTTAGGATGGATATTTTGAGAACTTGGCGCCTTCTAGCGGCCCGACAGCCCATTTCGTCGAACCAGCTCCCGACAAAGTATCTCGTCTGTTGAAAATGCAAGCCACAGGCTCTCGGGACCCGGAAACTTGATGTAGGGCTCATCAACTGCCGGTTTGTACTACCAATCTTCTCCGTACTGACAACAGTCGTATCCCGTATGCGGCATGGAAGTGGCTTGACAGCAAGCAGCATGTATTTGTGGCTCGGCATAACTCGAGTTTTTGCATAAATCTGACCCCTCATTCAGTCTTTAAGCCACACCCAAACACGGCATGAGTTGTAGATATGCTCAAGGCTATCGTTTTCAGCAATTACCCGCCTCCGCTCATCGATAGAATCTCTACTTTAGGCCAATATGGAAGCTACCTGAGACCAGTTTAATTAGGCTGACCATAGGGGATCTAGAGAATTCGGACAGCTGAGGAGGCGTAAAAGTTGAATTATGAAAGAACGGAACCAGTCAAACGAGAAATTGCTTCACCGGAAGCTAGACTCTCCCCAGGGTCGATATGAAGCGCAAGAGCTGGCCGCCACTTTCACGCTACGCAGTATTCGTTCCCAGGACGAGCTTTCCCTGAAGTAATACGACGCCGGCAATGGCGTACTAATTTCCGACGGCACGTAGCCGTAGTGGACGAAAAGTCGCGCAAACAAACAGGGCGGAATTGTCCTGTGTTTAGAGCATTAACGCCGGTATCTGAGTATCCAAACGGCTCTTGTGAGACTCTGGCATGCGCATCTTTCGGGTAACAACATGACCGAGCCAGGGGCGGCAGCACATGGTAGTATCCCCATTGTGCGTCTCCGGGAATTAATTCATGCATTAGTGCAACCATTCAGTTATTGGAAATTACAGTATTTGGGGACGTCTGTTCTTTTTTTGTTTTCCGCCCTTTTCGTAAGCCCACCGGAAGATGGGCACAACTGCCAAGACTTCAACTATTACCGAGGCAAAAATGACACCAGGGGCCGCCCTGCATTGATAGAGGGCAGATTTAAATTACCAGGTCTGTTGAAAGGGGTCCAAAAAAAAGCAATGGGAATGGTGCCTGGGAAAAGCAGGTATGGTCACGGCGGGATTCATGCTCCAGAGTCCGGACAGAAGACTTGGTTCCGATTCTCATCAACTCGAAATCGCAGCTCTTTCCCGGCCAAGGAAATCCGCATCTTGTCAGTTTCGAATCGCATAAAGACAACGTATTGGATGTACTAACAGAGTCTGAAGATATGTTCAACATGAAGCAACGCAGGCACGTTGTTGTATTCCCCATCTAGTACGACATTGGCGCCTCCAAGATGCACGATTCCGCGACAATGGGTAGGATCGTCCATCGCCTTGTTCCAGCAGCCAAAGCATCGCTAACCTACCTGTGTATTTACCCAGCAAGCGTACATGTGTATAAACAGGGTGCCATTTTCATCGACTTGCCACGCTCCAAAGGAGATGCCTCTTCAAACGTCACTGGTACTTGACGTAATCGAGTGTTGGTGTAGGGTAGCGGGGTGAGTGCCCAAGTTAAAAAACTTGGCAGCAGCGGGACAGTGGCGCAGTGCCTTCCTCCACGACATCACCGAATTATTGGATGGCGACTTGGGCTGTGTCACCTGATCCAAGCCTCAGCACTGAGCTTCAGTCTTCACGGCAGTCTGCCAAGTCCGACGACGGCAACACCAAAACTTGACGCCTTTTATCCGGTCCTTCGGTAACCCCGCCATCCTGTCTCGTCGTGCATCGGTGACCATGTCGGTCGCAAGGCGGGCGATAATCCCAAGTCCCAGGTCACGGTAGCCTCCAACATGTCGCTAGCCAAGAGAAACGATGGTGCGTGCCAGTCGGGAATCCGCGGTGTCAATCGGCAAACATGGCCGTGACGCTTTGCGTGTGGCGAATCGCGTGCTGACCCCCTAGGCAAAGGCTGCTACGAGTGTCGGATGCGGCGCGTTCGCTGCGACAAGACGGAGCCCGAGTGCTTCAAGTGTCAAAAGAAAGGCATCAAGTGTTCGGGCCAAGGCATTGAGTGTCGATTCAGCAAACACATGAACCGGAAGCAGACACCGAGTCTTGGCTCTCCCCAACTGCCCGCCGCATCGTCGAAGGCGTCGAAGAGCTATCTTTTTGTCAATGTGGAAAATACACACGACGGCGCTTTGCCGACTTCATCAGGACAACCGGGTGCTTCGACCACCGGGCCATCGAGTTCGACCATGAGCATAGTAGTGCCACACAGAAGCAAAGGGCGAGAGCTCGTCAGAGCCAGACAAGCTGAACAATGCCGGCGTGTTGCATCGCTCCCGTCGCCTCGAGGGGCAATAGAAGTAGTGCCTGCCAGGTCAAGGATGCTCTTTGATCACTGTAATGATGGCCCTCCGGCAACCATGTAATCCTAGATGGGACCAATCACTAATCGCATCGCAGTCTCAACCTTCATCGCTTCGAAAATGGTGGTCCTCGATTTCAATGAAAATGGCTACCGCCAGATAGTTCTACCCATAGCATGCCAAGATGATTTGGTCGCGCAGGCAGTATCGGTCATTGCAGCTTTTCATCTGTCCTCAAGAATGCCATCCATGCACATGGCTGCTGAGAGGGGCCAAGAATTG
Source organism: Metarhizium anisopliae (assembly GCA_013305495.1). NCBI lineage: Eukaryota > Fungi > Ascomycota > Sordariomycetes > Hypocreales > Clavicipitaceae > Metarhizium > Metarhizium anisopliae. The sequence continues at coordinate 4,889,653 of JABUBV010000003.1, forward strand.
ATCCTTTCACGGCTACGGCAGCAATCTCTCAATCTCGGACCCGGACAACTATTCAACATGTCAACATTGGCCACGCTACTGGTTCTTCTGGTTGGAGACACAATAACGGGCGCAAATAATTACGTCTACCTCCTCGAGTTACTTTCACGTCTCGCGAAGCTGGCGATGAATGACCCGCGTCTTTCCGACACCACCAAGGCATTTATTATGGAGCAGACAAAAATGTAGAGCCGTGCCCCAATTTGAGCAGTCTTCAAGATGGAGTCCCTGCTAACTTCCTTGCTCAGGTTCCAACTGTTTGGCTTTCCGCTGTCAAGTCAAATGAAGGGCATTCAAACATTTACCAAATCGCCCGACTACTATCTGGACTTTATGACATCATCGCCGTCGCTTGGTTCTGACCCGGAACAGTACGCAAATATTCAAGTCATGAAGGATATTATCCGCCAAGCCTGCTACATCTATCGCAACCGTGCATCACACGAAGCAACCCGCGAATCATCCATTGAGGCAGTCGAAAGGCTTCGCCAGACTGTCACTCACTTGGACCCCAACGTGGAAGGCCGCCACGCCCTTGTATGGGCATTTTTTGTGGCGTCTGCTGAGAGTATTCTACCAGAACACCGTGACTTCTTTTACAATCGCCTAAAGGGCCTGTTTGAGTGTACGAGGTTTGGTAGCATTCCGCTCGCCCTGCAAACGCTGGACTACATCTGGTCAAAGCAAGACTCGACAAATTGGATAGAGATTGTGACGCATGAACGGCAAATATTGATCATGTAAAAACAGATACGGCGCTTGTTGAGGGGCGGTGTGTTACGGCTAGTGTATACTCTTTTCTAGCTATCAGTCAACGACATTGCTCCTGTTGCTTATACGTTGCCCAATGTGACTGGATACGGTCAAATCTTGGCTCGTCCAAGCAAGTCGGCCCGCACAGCCGTAGCCGCCCTCCCTCCCTCCTCAATCGCACCATCAATGAAGCTGCGCCAGCCCAGTGCCCAGTCAGAGCAGGAAAAGAAGATGTTTCCCTGTCGCTCCCTCATGTCTTGCAGGTGGTCTGCCAACAGACCTGGGGCAGAAAAGAACCTGAAGAAAATAAGACGATTAGCCACGTTCTTCCGTCAGCCCCAACTTATATAGGCACTCACCACGCTCCCTTTGCAAACTCGTCCCGAGACCAGTTGTGAAAGACCTATCAACACAAAGTCAGCAAATTGTTTCCTCATTCCAGGCCCACCGGCACGACTTACAATCCTCTCCACATTCATTGGCGCGAAGCCCTGGAAAGCCTCAATGGTGCGCTCAATACTATCCTCCGGGTGGAAGTGGTTATGCTGCCCCCCAAACGCAACCACGTGCGTGTTCCCCCTCGGCGTCTCGCCGTCGCCGAAACCATAAATGAGCGCGTTATGGGGGTAACTGACGCCGGTGAAGGACCTCAGGTCGCGGTCGGCAATCTCGGCGTGCACCTTGACCGTCTGGTTGACGTGGCCGGCCCGGGCGGCGGCCTCCCTGCCCCCGGAGAGCGGCGGGTCGAAGCGCACGTCGGGCAGGACGTTGAGCGGCACGGCGCAGACCATCCTCCTCGCGCGGAAGGTCTGGCCGCCGCGCGTGGTGACGGCCACCAGGCCGGCGGGCGAGTCGCGGACGGCGGCGACGGGCTGGCCCAGCGCGTAGCTCAGGTTGCCCGAGGCGAGGGCCTCGCCGAAGAAGCGCACCGCAAAGGACGACTGGCCGCGCTTGAACTTGTACCTGACGAGGTGGTTGACGCAGCCGTCGTACGAGTAGCCGCAGAGCGCCCACCAGTGGAGGAACTCGTACAGCGAGGTGGTTTCCAGCGTGGCGCCGCTGCAGAGCAGGACAAAGGCCTCGACGCAGAGGCGCTCGTTGGGCGTCAGCTCGTTGTTGATGGCGGCCAGGCGGTCGGCCACCGAGACGCGGTCGTACTGCCGGGCTTGGGGGTTGAGCAGGCCGCTGTGAGGAAAGGGGATGACGTTGCGGCCGTGAACGCCGTCTACGTTGACGAGCTTGGACAGGCCCGACTGCATCAGCGCGTCCTGCATCGTTGGTTAGCTTCACCTTGTCTACTGTGGCATAAACTTGTCCAAGGGGGGAGGGCGGTACTTCTTCGTCGTGGGTGAGGCTCTGCGTGCCCTCGGCCCCGGCTAGCAGGAACCGGTTGATGCCTCTGCTGAAGTCGTGCGATATTTCCAGCTCGTCCTGCATCCCGTAGCGGGCGATTTCTCGCCAGACGGTCGCCTGGCCCCAGTACACCCAGGTGCCGCCCATTTCGTACGGGTATCCCTCGATGTTGGAGGACCATGAGCGGCCGCCGATGCGGTCCCGGGCCTCGAGGAGAAGCACCTTGAGGCCTGGGCGGAGGTTTTGCTGTTAGTTTGAGAGTACCAGACATGAACCGCAGATTCGGGAAGCGTCGACGTACCTGCTACGCTTGTGTCGCGGGCGGCCGTGAGACCAGAGTACCCTGCGCCAACAACGATGACGTCGTACTCTACGTCTGTGTCGGTGATGTTGGAAGCTGGCTGGATGGCTCCGAGGCAGGGGATGCCGGCGCGCAGGCCGTCCGCCTTAGTCCACGAGTATCCGTCCTTGGAGGCCATTGTCGTCATACAAGTGCGCTCGGCCACTTCAAAGATGGGATTGGAGTGAGTACAGGAAGAAAGGGACACACACGAATACCATGTATTTATTTCCTTGCCGGACAGCAGGAATCAAAAAGAGCAAAACCACGTCATCAGATGCTGAGGTTTGTCGGCCGGGGGAAGGGGAAAGCTGTCTGTCCCCCGGCGGCATCAAACAGCTGAAAGCGACATGTCGTCGTCGTCCAACGTGACACCACTGCCTTCTCCCCAAAGGGTAATTTCTCGAGATGCCATGCCCGCACGGCAACTCGGATCGTGCCCTAGATCCCGGTGTCTCGGGATTGGTGTGTGCCGAATTCTCGAGAAATTGCCTATTCCGGCAAACGCGGCCGCGCATTGTTCCATATTCAAGTGGCTTCCACGCAGTCAAGCCACTCGCCTTTGGACTCGATGGCAGGTTTTTATAACTGGTCCCCTCTTTCCCCCGCCGCAGATTGCCAAGCCGCCTGGTCTGGTCAACGGCGCCACACGTCGAGAGTTTTACACAAAACAGGAGCCGTTGGAGGCGATAGTTGCCCACCGATGGCGTTTCTGATGGCGACGATTTACCCCGGATTTTTTCAGCACGAGCCCGGAACACACATGGTCCAGGGATATCATATCGCATCTACCCCGCATCCGTCCGGCCCGGCCATGGCGCGGACTCTCGCAGAATTTCCTCATTGGGACACGGCAACATGGCAAATCGCCTGGGAACCGGCACTCGACGAGTCCACACCGGCTCCGCGAGCACCAGAACTGCAGACTGTTTCCGCGAGGCCTTCAACGGGCGCCCCGTCCGCCATGTGGTTGGCCTCGGCTCCACACCGTCGCCAGTCGGCAGTCGAGTGGTGCTACGGCGCACAACGCCTCGTCGGGGCCAGGCATCGGGACTTCAGGCGTCGGGCCAGCCACTTGTCTGGCCATGAGGATATAACTCGAGGGCCGTGGCCACGATGCGAGGCCGACGCTTGCTCGTGTCAAGCCCTTGTTTATCCTCTTCTTTGTGCGGCGATACACCCCAGCTAGTGATACGGGCAAAATGGGCGGTTCAGAGGAAATACCCGTGGCGAGCCATGGAGCTCTGCAGCAGCGTTTGTCGACCTTGTCGACGCTGGCTATGGCCTTTGCCATCTTGAAGTAGGGCCCCTCCCCTCCCCGGCTGTGCTACCGTCCTATGCGGCCGTGGTGCTGACGGTGTTTTGCGTGTGTAGTACTTGGATTGCACTGGCGGGGTCTATAGGGCTGATTGTGCCGTCTGGCGGATCCGTTGCCTTTTTGTACGGCTTCATCTTTTGCGTCCTGTGCTGTCTGTGCGTGGTGGCCAGCCTGGGCGAGATGGCTGCCATATGGCCGACTGCGGGTGGGCAGTATCACTTTGTCTTTGCGCTGTGCCCGGAGCAGACGAGGCTGCCTATTGTGAGTTTGCGCCCCGAGAACCCGGGCACAATGGGGAGTTTTCGGCTTTGCTAACCCGCGGCAGAGTTTCGTCGTGGGATGGATCAATATTACTGGGTGGCTGGTTGTCGTCACGGTTCAGGGTTTCTTTGGTGGTGAGTTGATATGTGTGATGATGCATGAAGCAAAATAACGCGGAGATCACTCCTGGTAGTGTAAGGGCTTTATTTTGCTTCATGTATCATCACAATATGCCCCCCTGACGCCTGTATGTCAAGGGGTCCATGGAGAGGGTTTTGCTGACGGCCGCGTAGCGCAGTTCATCTCGGCCGCGGCCGTGGTTGCCTCCAACGGAACGTACGAAATCACCGCTGCGCGAACGTATGCCATCTTTCTCGCCATCCTCACTTGCACCACCGTGGTCAACATCTGGGGGAACAAGATCCTCGGCAAGTGGAACGACGGAGCGCGTACGTTGCCCCCCCTCCCTCCTCCGCAACCGCACATGCATCAACTGATCCGCGTACACTTATAGTCTACTGGTCCATTCTCGGCGTCGTCGTCATCAGCATCGTGCTGCTCTCCATGTCCGAAAAGACAGACGCCGACTTTGTCTTTACCAACTTCCAAAACACGACCGGGTGGCCAGACGGCATCTCCTGGATCCTCGGCCTCCTCCAGTCCGCCCTGTCCCTCATCGGCTTCGACGTGGTCCTCCACATGACGGAGGAGATGCCGAATCCATCTCGCGACTCGCCCCGGGCCCTCATCTACGCCATTCTAGTCGGGGGCGTGACGTACGTCCAAAACTCACCCCTTGTCCCCTCCCAAAACAAAAACACCTCTGCTAACCCCCGACCTCCTTTCAGAGGCACCTTGTTCATCCTCGCTATCCTCTTCTGCTTCAACGACCCAGAGGCCATCCTCGGAACGACAACTGGCATGCCCATTGTAGAAATCATCCTCCGCGCGACCAAGAACAGCGCCGCCACGACAGTCCTCAGCCTCATGCTCGCCGTGTGCTTCGTCAACGGCTCCAACGCCAGCATCACCAGCGCCAGCCGCCTGCTGTACGCCATGGCCAGAGACCGCGGCGTCGTCTTCCACGGCTTCTTCTCGCACATCGAGCCCAAGCTCAATGTGCCCGTGCGCACAATCCTCTTCTGCTACCTCTTCAACGTCTGCTTCGGACTGCTGTACCTCGGCCCGGCGGTTGCCTTTAGCGCATACGTCGCGTCGTGCACCATCCTGCTGGACATTTCGTACGCCGTGCCCATTGCGGTGCTTCTCGTCAGGGGGAGGCGCGTGCTGGCCGCGCACAGGACCGCCAGGACGCCGTTCCAGATGGGCACGCTGTCGGGCTACTTTGTGAATATTGTGGCTGTGGTGTATCTCGTCGTCACTTCAGTGGTGAGCTTTTCCGCTCGTGTCCCTGCCTTGGTTGGTGTATAGCCGTCTTTTTCAAACTAACGTGGGCGGGATTTTAGTTCTTTTGCTTCCCGACGAGTCTGCCTGTCACGTCGAATACCATGAGTGAGTTTCCCGTTGTTACCTCCTGAAGTTTGAAAAGTCGGGTGTATTGACTGTTGACGTTTTTAGATTATGTATCGGTCGTTTTGGGCATCACGTTTGTTCTGATTGCATTGTACTGGGTGTTTTTTGGAAAGACATTTAATGGCCCGGTAAGTACCCTGCTTGACGGTGTGCGCTTTGGAGACGGATATTTTGTGCTGACGGCTGGTGCTTAGCAATTCGACGTCATTATGGAAGAACATCGGGTGCCTACCCCGGATGGGAAGGGGGGTGTGTCGACAAGCCATAAGGAGCACTCTGAGGGCAACACAATTGCTTGATGATGGCGAGAGAAGAGCAGTCATTTTGTGAGGTGCATGGACTTGTAATTAGCAGTTGACAATGTTGCATTTATACTATAATAACACCGGTGCAATACAAAATATATTTGTATTTACCATGTTCGGAAATGCTCTGGCCCTGATTGTTTGATATGCCGATAACCAGACCTAACTGTTAGCTTCCACGAGACAACAACATAACGAGAAAAAGGCAGGAAAGAAGGCTACCGGGCGGATGTTTCCCCGTCGATTAGACGATAAGTGGCTCTTCATTTCTATATAATGGAAGTGGAATCATATAACTAGGTTTGCTCCAACAATATTGGCTATAAGTCAGCGACTTGGTCCTAAAAAAGCACTTCACCTGGTTCCCATTGACATTTGATAAAGCCCCGTCGACCTATCATATCCCATCAAGGTTAGAAACATGACGGAATAGTTTATACACAAGCTGGGCCTAGTGTCTCAGAATATGACTATTCCAGCGCGTCTGTCAAAATTATAATCAATATGGCCATGCGACAAATATAACCAACTTCCTTTTCTTGGAGCTGTCGTCTCAAGTTCAATGCCTGTCTCAGGTATTCATGTCGCAGTTGACTCGCGCTTTGTAACACCGTCGACGCCTTAATGCCAGAATTTCGCGTACCGTCATCTAATAATGCATCTGCAAATGCCTAGCTCGAGCTGTCGCCTGTATTTACCTGGTCGAACTACGATGTAGGAGTCAAACTGGGCTTGTCAGATGTAAAAAATGCAACGTACATAATAAGAGGATATAAAGTTTTATTATACATATATACACAAGTTTACCCCCTGCTAACATCTACCCTGTCAGGGCACGCATAAAGAATAATCAAAGGGTGGACTGTACCGTCGGCATTACATGTGGGTATCCCAGATCCTTTACAATCTCCGCTGTCTTGTCAAATGCCGAATATCATGGTCCTTCCTTGCATTATCCTGGCGCGCTTGGCGCGAGTGGCCAAGGGCACGTGGTCGTGGGGTTCTCATCCTTAATAAAAAGCGGATTCGTCACATCGGCACTTGTTATCTGCTCCTCTTATATGGGAGTAGACTACGGAGAAGGCGACGGCCAAAATACGATAGCGTAGCGAGAGTATACAACGCTGCGTTGAACAGTCAATGCGAACCTGATCCATCAAACCCAGCCTTATCAGATGAGCTTTTTTTGTTTCCCCCCACAAATACGAGTGGCCAGATTGGATGAACGACCCTAGTCGGGGTGGATGATTTCCAAGGTTGTTGGCTCTACAAGTACGACGACCTGGCAGGATAAAGTCAAGTTGGATGAGTCAGAGAGGATGCTATTGGCGCGCGTCATGGCCCAGTAATGCATAGAATTGAGTCCACGTTTCTTGATTTTCGGTAGCAACCGTCAAGGCATATCTATAGACGGACCTTGCATCACTCGTTTGGCCCTCGGCCTACTTAATGCATCATCATGCCATGTCGAGTCTTGGCACCACGGCATAAGTTATTTGCCGGGCTTCATTTCATCTGCAACTTCTATCGTCTATAGAATCTGACGGATTGCGAGGCAGTGGATTCCGAGGCGCGTACAATGAATTACGTGGCCTTGTACCGTTCTCGGGCTTGGTACGGCCCATCACGGTATTTCTAGATAATGCTTGCATGATGCTTGCATTTTTTCTTATATTCCCTGAATTAAGAATTTTCTTAAAAAAAAACTCCCTCAAAAAAGGTTAAATTAGCTGTAATATCGGGCGCTTTTCTACAAACCCGTCCACGAGGCTCCTCTCAAGTGTATATAAGTCTTCAACTACCCACCGAGTAATTAATTCTTGTCTTCAACCTCAACCCGACCAGTCTTTTCATCTTTAAGTCGTCTTTGACCACCAATCTCCTTTCTCGCTCCTTTATCTTTGAATCTTTGGCTTTATTTCAAAAATGCTTCTTAATTCCGCGGTTCTTACCGCCGCATTGGCGATTCTTGACGTCGCCTCTGCCTCCGTCATCAAGAGACAGGTCCTCAAGGACAAGGACATTGCCGGTCGAATTGCAGGAGGGGCCAAGATTGGCGACCAGTGCCACCCTCCAGGCACCTACGCCCTTGGGGGTAAGAAGATTATTCCCCCTTGTCTTGCCGAGCAGGCCATTGCTCTAAAGTGCGAAATTGTCACGCATCTGTCGAGCAATTCTTCCGAAGCGAATCTTATAGCCTACCACAAGTGCCTGGTAGGACATGGCAGCTCCTACTTCCTCGATATTCAAGGCTGCCTCGCCTGCAAGAAGAGCCATGGCCACCTCTCTAAGGAGCAGTACGACTGGTACCTGCAGAGATGGACCGCGGGTTACGAGGCCTTTGAAAAGGACGTTGTGCCCAAGACCAACATGTGGACATATGTCGAAGGTGCTATTGGCGGCACTACGTGCCAGAACCGCAACGAAACGCTTCGCGGATGGAAATGCTGGGACCAGCTCCCCAAGGGTCCCGGTAACACCAACAAGACTGTGCCCGTCGAGCAGTACTACACGAACCGCCCCAAGACGCAGAACATTGGAAGCTTTACTCTGAATGGCAAGAAATACCCCGAATCCACAACCATGGAGGTGGACCTTGCGCAGTACACCTATGAGATTACGGGCCACTTGGGATACTACTCCTCTGCCAAGCTGGAAGACGGCACCGTCACGGATACTCGGGTTGAGTTCGAGGTGCAAGTCGTGACTGAATATCGCGAGATCAAGTCCGTTTGCAACTTCACCACGCCCGACGAGTTCACCATCGTGTCCGCCATCAGTGCGCCCGTCCCGCTCAAGGATTCCGTTGCCACTGTCCCGAAGAAGGAGGCGACTACGCTCCCTACTCTCGATTGCGACGGTACTTGCATGTTTTCAGCCCTCAGCATCAAGGAGCTCGAGGTGGTGGTGATCCAAGGCTCCAAAAAGGCCGATCCGGTCGTGGCTGACGCTGCTACGCCTGCGCTGACCGATTTGGAGGAGCACAAGTCTGTCAGCACTGATAGCAAGATCAGTTTCCTCAGAAGGGTGGAAGTTTTATTTGCCAATGTGAAGAAGTATCCCACTCCTAGTGGCGGCAGCCCGCCTTCCACTGACGACGACCCGTGCCCAGCTCAGCGCCGTCGATGAAGGGGTTCCAAACTGTAACTCCCACTTGCGACGACGCAGTTGCACCGCCGGTGGTGGGCGTCGAGTGGTAAAGGGAAAGAACATGGCAAGCACAGGGACGTGCGAGTAATCGGAAAGAGGATAATCCAAGAGAATTGTGTTTGAATTTGATTTTCCTGTCACGGCACCGACTATGTAGGCCTTGTTTTTTTTTTGTCTGCTAGAGAGAGAAAAATTCTATTCTTTATACCACTAGTAATATTATTACAATAATCCCAAATGACCTTTTTTAAAACTCTAGACTTATTACGAGCTAATTCGTAGCATGACGCAAGGCTGTGCTGTATATTAATGCAATATTATGTGCACGGTTTACACCTCACGCCGTTTATTAGAATTTTTGCCTCGGCGATATGCCTAGGTTGTAGAATTAACGCACCATGTATTATAGACGGCTTAATATAAGTCATACCCTGTTCCCTAATTTAATTACGGTATTAAAGTCAACCCGGGCCCGCCAGATGCCACACGGGACAACCTAATAACCAGAGACGGCGGTAGTAGATGGAAGGCCACGGAGCGTAAAAAAAGGCTGCCCAAGGTCTAGAGAGCGATTAAATAATTTACTACAGACTACAAAGTGTACTCGTTGCGCAGATTCAAAATCTGATTTCAATAGCCAATGTTCATGATACTCGGCGTGTTTGTCAAGAGACAAGGACAGTTGTGAGTTGACATGCAGTCGTATGCCTCCATGTGTTTACGCTTCTCACCACCTTACACCCCAGAGTTGAAGCGGGGATGATGAGTCCAAGTCAATGGCTACATGTACGGCTGCATCCAAGAAGCCATCGATGACTCGACAACCCAGGATTGGCGCCGTGCATCCGGTCGTGCATCTGTCCGTGGGGACGGTCCTGTCCATACGGTTCATTATAAGACACATATGGGCTTTTCAACAGGCGCAATTCTTGTCTGCATCGGGTGTGGTGTTCGGCAACAAACTGCCGTCGTCTCCAAGGCCCGGCCCTCCATGTCAGCAAGCCAGTTATCCCCGGCATTGCATTGCATCAAAGCACCTCCACAGTAGAGCACACATGCTGACGTGTCATACGTTGTCGTACGTGACTGAAATTGGCGTACGTGTAAAAATGTGACTGTGCTGGTCGCGGCCGGCCATATAAGTTGCTCAGAGACGTCTTCTCCAGGGTCACCACTACCGGCGCAGAAACTCTCAACTCATCCTGAGGGCCCGTAACCTCTCAGCTCTATGTATCCAAATTGGCCCTTTTCAATATAATCCCTCATTGATTACTAGAAGCAATGGCTCTTCATCAGGTTGACCCCCTTGTTCAAGACTTCATCAACGTTGTCAATGGAAGAAAGGGATGGAAGAAGAACTTCGAGACGGCCATCACAACTGCTCGCGAGCGCGCCGAGGAGGACATGAACCGTCAAGAAATCTACAATCTGCCCGATTTTTTCCGTTACGTCAACGACTTCCTTCACTGGGTGCCAAGGGTCGACGGCCCCGGGGACGAGGTCCTCCAAAAGCTGTGCGTCTTCTACTGGGTCGTTGAGCAGCCCAGCGTTCGCGACTATCAAAGCGAGCTGGATCCCGACAACACCAGCGGCCCTTTGACCTTCATGTCCTACTGGCTTGTCAACTACGCCCAGCAAATGGGGAGCTTCCTGGATCGTCCGGAATCCCTCACGACGGAGACCCTGGAGACATTCTACAAGAATCCCAAATACAACGACGGGGCGTCTCAATGGCTCGAACCGCGCGGCGGCTGGAAGTCGTTTAATCAATTCTTCGCCCGGCATCTGAAGCCTGGCTCTCGGCCCATCGCCGCGCCCAACAATGCCAAGGTCATTGTCATGCCGGCAGATTCCACCTTTGATAACTGGGCGAACATTGTAAACGGCGTCGTCACTTTCCCCGACGGCACGGCTGAAGTCAAGCTCAAGGGGATCTCTTGGAAGGTGAGCGACTTGCTGCAGGACAGCGACTACAGGGACCGCTTTCAGAACGGCGTATTCATGCACTCGTTCCTCTCGACGAACGACTATCATCGGCAACATGCTTCTGTGGGCGGAAAGGTGCTCGAGGTCAAGAACATCCAGGGCCAGGTTTACCTCGAGGTTGACGTATCGTCCGAGAGGGGAGGGGGCCTGGTGCCAATTAGGCCGTTGCCGCTGCCTCGGCGGCGATCGGGGCCGGGATCAGGGCCGGAAAGGGGTATTGTCCCTCCGGACCGCGCTGGATACCAGTGGTGCCAGACACGCGGCCTTGTTGTGATTGACGGCGGTGACGTTGGCTTTGTTGCTATATTGCCGATTGGCATGGCGCAGGTGTCGTCCGTCGTCATGACGGCTCAAGTGGGCACTACCTTGGCCAAGGGCGATGAGATATCGTACTTTCAGTTTGGCGGATCCGACGTGGTCGTCGTCTTTGAGAAACATGTCACGTTTGTCGAGAATCCGTCGCGTCGGCATTTCAAGATGGGTGAGAAAATTGCCACGTTTAATTGAGTATTCGGGGACGGTTTGCGTTCCATTTCACACCTCCTGTGCAGAATACTGCAGCTGTGCGAGTGAGAGACGATGGGTGAACCATGTGGAGAGTGTTTGGCCTCGATGACGAGGAACTTGCTCTCTGCTAGTAGCGGACATTAAGTCGCTCACTCAAGGCAAGCAAAGTATGATGTTATCTACCAGCCAGCCGAGCTTCAGAGTATCAGTTTAGCATCATTCCACTCTTTCATATATGAAATCAAGAGTCTCTCCTTGTCCCGACCTACGGCCATCTTCTGTTCGATCGTCGCTCAGCCATCCAATCAATCATGATGTGTAGCACAGTAGTTAGGCAGAATGAGATGCTGCACGTTTAGCACTTCACTTTCCATTCTCATGATGGTGCATGAGATCATTTGCGGCCCCTTGGCTGTCAACGTGCGCATATGTAGCGGTTGTGTTGTAGATGGCTGTGTTGTCGGAGCCCCAGGGACTCGCCATGGCGTGATGCGGCGGCGAGACACTTTGTCTTGGATCGAGTAAAAGGGGCACCACGGTACCCGGTTTCACCTAAGCCACACATTTAAATATGACATGTAGGGGGCTGAAGGTCGTCACAAATCGCCTTGACTGTTGCTGTGACCTGTCTGCTAAACGTCACACATACGCCATCTCACCGTCGATCCCATCTGACGAGAACAAGCGCCCCAAGAATCACTCATCTCATATGTCACATCTCACAGCCGACAGAGTAGAGATGGGCGGCGAATCATGGGGGACAAGATGTTGTCCTGTTGTATTTCTTTTTTTTTTTTTTGAGAAGACGTGAGAGTTTACCCAAAGCCCTCGCTCCACCGGCGGCATCGGGGCCGACTTGAGTCACCAGTGAGCTAGAATGGTTACGCGGATCGAGCTTATGGCGGGAGTGAGTGAGGTATGCATCGCTACAAAAACAGGTAGCGGTAGGAAGAGGTTGATTAAAAGTCCAGGGTTCCTTCTGCAAGCTAGCAAAGACGAGGTTGACCTTTCACCGTAACCCTAACCCATCTCGTCCGATTTTAGCTTAGTGCACCACCTCAGCCCCGGCGGGGCGGATCCTGGCTTCGATCCCCGACGTCACCCCTCGGCCAAAATCGTCCCGTCGTTAACCTTCTCGTCAGCCAAAAGGGGGGGACCATGGCCATGACCGTGTTGTCCTCGCCAACAACCATCTCTGCACACGCATCGTCACCATCTCGTATCGATGAACCATACGCAAGCCGCCCGTTGGAGGCCGCGGCCGACGGCATTCGCCTCGTCACCATCGACCCGGAGCTGACGCCCGACGGGCTCCTCTCATGCCAGCTGCAGACCACAACCTTTGCGCGCCGCCCGCGGTACGAAACGCTCTCGTACCGCTGGGGCGATGAGTCTTGCCGGCGCAGCATCGTCGTCGACGGCGCGGAACTGTACGTGACGGCCAACCTGTTCGAGGCGCTGCAGTACTTCCGCACCCACGCGCGCCAGGCGGCCCTCTGGATCGACGCCATCTGCATCAACCAGAGAGACACCCCCGAGCGCAGCAGCCAGCTGCGCATCATGCCGCACATCTACGCGCGCGCCGAGTCGACGCTCGTGTGGCTGGGCGGCCGATACATTAACCTGCCCATCGACCTGGGGCCCGACTCGCCGGGCGCCGAGCCCAACGCCGACATCAGAGACAGGGTCATGGCCGACGCCTACTGGCAGCGCGTGTGGATATTGCAGGAGATTGGCAAGGCGCGACGGATTCACCTCTGCTTCGGCCGCGAGCCCGCTGAATGGGACGCCTTCATCTCGTGGATCCGGCAGCACAACGGGGCCGACCAAGACGACGGTGTAGGTCCCCTGCGTCTGGACCGGCTCCGAAGGCACAAGTACGACGGCAGCTGCTCGCTGCGCCAGCTCCTCGAAAACCACGCCTCAGCCTTGTCCAAGGACCCCCGGGACAAGATCTACGGGCTCGTCGGGCTTTCCACCGACGGCCGCGGGTTCCCCATGGACTACAGCAAGACGCTGCTCGAGGTGTGGTGCGACACGATGCACTTCATGAGCCTCCACGAGCTTCTGCCGTCCGACTGCGACGCGCGCGTCCGCTTCTGCCGCCTCGTGCGCGACCTCCTGGGCGGCGAGGCGGCGCTGGGCTCCGTCGGCGGCGTCGTCCAGCTGCGCAACGACGCGGGCGACGAGTCCTTCCACGACTCGCACGGCCGGGCGCCCGCGGGACCGCTGGCCCTCTCGGCGCTGTCCTTCTTCGCCGAGGTGTACGGCGTCGTCGTGTCGCTGGGCCCCTCCGCCAGCGAGCTGCTCTCGTCGCTCGACCTCGTCGACGCCTGGGAGGCCGAGCTGCAGCGCCTGTACCGCGGCGACCTGGACAGCGCGCATATGGAAAACGACGGCCTGATGCGCCGCATCCTCGACAGCCCGGACGGCCGCCTCGTCGCCCTCTCGGCCTTCCAGAACCACAGGGTCGTCTTCCACGGGCCCGAGATGTACGGCGCCTACTGGCCGTTTATGCACCGCCGCTCGCCGGGCCCGCCGCCGGGTCTGCAGGGCGCCTGGGCTCACGAGACGGCCACCCCCGACGAGCCCCGGCTGGCCATGCTTAAGATGTCCTCGGCCCCGTGGGATCAGACGCCCTACAAGCTGGCGTTTGTGCCGCCCGACACGCGGCAGGGTGACCTCGTCTGCCGCGTCGACGGCCACCCCATGAAGAGGGTCGTCGTGCGCCCGGCCCCCGAGGACCACTCCAACGACGTGAGGATGCACATTTGCGGCACCGCCCTGACTGTCAGGGACGTCCTGGCCGGCGGGGGCTTCGACGACGGCAGCGTCCACATGTCGTATAAGCTGGACTTGATGATGGACGCGAGGACCCTGTACGCCTTGATTTTCGGGAACCATGATGAGCGGCTGGAGACGCTGCTGGAGACGCTGCAAGTGCAGTAGGTGGCTGTATAATCTGGGCTTTGTACACAGCGTTGGTGTATATCTATTCTGACACACACGCACGCACATACATATACCTGTAGGTATAGATGTGCAAAACATGCTTAATATATACAAGTCAGCCTTACTAATAGACGAGAGCATCATGTGGCTTATATTTTAGCAACAAGACTGTACCTAGAGAAGCTACGGGAGGAACTCTAAATGTACTAGATATGTGTATATAGACTGCTGTATATAAAGGCCGATGTACATCTATGCAAAGACGCGGGTAAAAATACATGTATACATACATATAGATGAATGGATGAGCATGTATCTATTCCATCTATCAAACAAGCTCAATTTCTCCCACGTCACTCCTCAACAGAGGCACCACCTCCCCATGCATCAAACCACTGACATTCGCGGCCCCCATAAACGAATACCTCCCGGCACGGCCATCACCAGCGCCGGGTAGGTAGCCGCCCTTGCCTCGCAGCGACAGCGGTAGCTTCAGCCACGACGGGTCAAACGCGAGCTTCTCGTTGGGCCCTCGTGCCAGAACGCCCGCCGACGGCCGAGGCGCGGCCGATAAAGTACCCCCGTACACGGAGCAGGCTGCTCGTCGCGTCATCGGGCGTCGTCTCGGGCGGAACGTACTCCAGCGCCCTGTCCGCGCAAAAGCTGCGGGGGACAGGGTTCGCCACCGCGACGCTGTAGTCCGGCACCCAGTACGGAAGGTGTTTCCTCCAGTGAAGCGGGTAGATGCAGCTCGACAAGGCGGCTAGAGATGCCTCGCCCCGGATGAGGTCCCTCGTTGCCGCGGTGTAAATCCCCGCGAGACCTGCCGTAGTCGGCCCGGTGCCGCTCCGCAGCATACAGGTTCAGCAGGCCGTAGTAGGCGAACACCTTGTCCCGGGGGGTCTGACGCTACAAAAGTCCAAAAGTTGTACACCAGATGCTTCAGCGTGAACCTCGATCGCGACTCCTGGCGGCGTCGGCGTCGTCGTCGCCGCCGCCGCCCCTGCCACCTCGGCTAGCTGAATTTTTAAAGCGTCGCCATTTCGACACCTCTGCCATGTTTCACACAACGGACACGGCTGGGTCTCCTGAAGGGATGAATCGAGATGATAGCGACGAGCCCAGGCTCGCTTCTTTGTATCGAATGGCTTCCGAAACTTGGCCCAAGTCCCGCCAGGATAGAGACTGGTCACCGATGCACATGAGCAGTGCGCCGGGGAGAACGGCCTCTTGGATGATCCAGTCGCGGCGGAGCCATTGTCGTTGGTAGAGAGAGGCCGGGCTTGCCCAGTCCCGTTCCGAGATGTACGTCATGTTGGCGGCGGCGTATTTTCCCTTGTCCTTGCCGGAAAGGGGCTCAATGACGGCGTCTTTCAACGCGGCGAGATGCGTCGACAGAGTGTTTCAAACTTGAATCCCCCTGCTGGAGTGGTCGTCTGACGGTCCCAGGCAGGCAAGCGTATACATGGCATTCGAGTATATCCGGTCCATCATGGCCACCTGGGCGCTCTTCTCGGCGACATCTTCCTGATTGATGCAAATGGTGTCGGCCCAGATCATGGGCCTCGGCACACGTCCCGAGGCCACGGCGAGACTGGCCGTCCCTTGCTCTTCTTCTGCCTCCCCTGCCTGCGCGGCTTCAATAAAAGCGGCAACGGCGTCATGGCCTTTTTCTGTAGCCAAATCCGCGAGGAGCTTGCCTTGGTGGTCCTCGACGTTGCTCCTGCACCCACACCTGAGCAGCACCTTGACACACTCCAGCTGGGCCTGGTCGGCGGCGTAATGAAGGGCGTTGTATCCCAGGTATACGAGAGGCAGATGTGAGGTGGGCTCGTGATGTCGTCGAGGTCTTTTGCGACGAGGGAGAAGCGGAGGTTTCCGTCTGGAGAAGAGTCCAGTCTTTCGAGGAGGCGTGTGCTAGATGGGGTGGAAAGGGGATCATGTTTGAAGGGAGGGCAAACCTGAGGGTGATGGCATCGTGATGTTTTGCCGGCAAGACTCAACTGCAACACGAGCGGCAATGCTTCGTTTCATTCGAGGTGATTGACGGGCCAGCATAACACATTAAACTTGGTTCCCCTGAAGGCGTAGCTGCAAAGCGACCGCAGCGACCTCTGGCTGCTCAAGTGGGGTGGTTGCATGATGACGAAAAGTGGCAATGACATATTGATGTGTTGAAGATGTTCGTGTTGCAAATCAGTCGAGACTCCAGATGTCTCGATTATGATTTTGATGCCGTCCCGCGGGTGCGGTTCTCGCCAAGCCTAAAAGCGCCTGTTGAAGCGGAACCCTAACCCTAACCCACCTCGGGTGGAGCTAGGTCACCATCTGTTGAAGTCAAAGTCAACGACATCAGCAGATCCCAAACTCAGAACATGACAGCACCGCCAGTGACATTCCGGCCAGCTCATCTGCGACTCATCAACATTCTGCAGCAAAGGAAAGGAAAAGACAGAAAGAGGCCGATCCTCGGCACCATCCGATAGCCGGAATAACCTTCTTTTGATCCACAAACGGCGTCGCATTCCTTGTCTACCCACCACATCAACGCAATATTGGACACACGCCAGAGACATACAATCCGGCACACAAGTACCGATACAAAAGGCCAGATTTCAAGTTGACGCCGCGCAGGACTATTGGTTTGGAGAGCGCCAGGCATGAACCCCGTGTTCAGCTGTGTGGGGCGACGTTGGCAAGCCGCGAGACACAAATAACGACGCTCAACACCATGTTCAAGTGCAGGACGAAGCTGCCGACTTGACGTCTCCAATCTGTCTGAAAAAGCGAGTGTAAAACACAGAAATTACTACTCCGCCCTTGGGCACCCAAAATCCGGCACCCCAGGGCCGCCTCCAGCAACAAAAGCATCCTCAACACCAAAGAACCCCTCATCATGACATCCCACCACCGCCTTTGGACCTTCACGGCGCGCGGCCCGCCCTCGTCCGTCCTCACATTCACGTCCGGCCCAGCGCCAACCCTGCCGCCCCGTCTCCCGCTGCCGCGCGACTCGCCCACCCCCGAAGAATGGATCCTCGTCAAGGTGGCCTTTGCCGGGCTCAACGTCGGCGCCATCTTCCAAATGACGCTGATCCCGGCCCTTCTGCGCGCCGACACCTGCACGCCCGAGATGGACCTCAGCGGCACCGTCGCCGACGCGTGGCACCCCGACGCCGACGCCGCCGGCTCCCGCTTCGCCCGGGGCGACAAGGTCGTCGCCATGCTGCCGGCCTCGCACGCCCTGGCCACGGGCACCGGCGCGCTGGCTGAGTACGTCGCCATCCCCGCCAAGTACGCCGTCCGCAAGCCCGACAATGTGAGCTTCGCCGACGCCGCCGGCTGCCTGCTGACGGGCATGACGGCCGCGCAGCTGGTCGCCGACGCAGCGCTCAAGCCGGGCCAGGGCGTGCTCGTCGTCGCCGCGAGCGGCGGCATCGGCACCATGGTCGTGCAGATGGCGCGCAAGGCCGTCGGCGCCGCGGGCCGCGTCGTCGGCGTGTGCAGCGGCGCCAACGCGGACACGGTGCGAGGCCTGGGCGCCGACGACGTGGTCGACTACACGCTGCACGCTGACCTGGCCGCCCACCTCGGCGCCGCCTTTGCCTCGGCGCCCTTTGACGCCGTCGTCGACACACTCGGCTTCCAGGCGCTGTATGCCCGCTCGCCGTCGTACCTCGTCCCGGGTGGCGTCTACTGCTCCGTGGGCATCAAGCCGCCGTCCTTTGGGGTGCCCGACTTTCTGCGCGCCGTCGTGCAGATGAAGCTGAACGAGTGGTGGCCCGTCGCCAGGTGGCTCGGCGGCGTGGGCCGGCCGTGGAAGGGCGCGTCCATGATGTCGCCTACGCGGGAGGACCGCGAGAGCATCGTGGGCATGCTGGCTAGGGGCGAGCTCAGGGTGGTGAGGGACAGTGTGTGGGCGTTTGCCGACGCCGACAAGGCCTATGAGAAGCTGGGCGGGCGGCATGCGAGGGGCAAGATCTTGGTTCGGGTCGATGGTGGTGTTGGCGATGATGAGTGCTAGCGGAGGATCAGGAGGATGGCATCTGGTGTCGCCTCCGTTGTCTTGTAGTTATAGGTTGTGGTGACGATGTTATATTGCAGGGCGTGCCGAGTAGTTGGGTATGGGCGTCCTTTCTCCCCTCTACATTTCAGTACTTATGACTGGTAATAACGATAGTATAAAACAAACAACTTGATATTTGTATGTATAGTTAGTAAAGAATACGCTATAATATGCTGCGTACGATAAAGTTTAGGGTTGCATATTTTCTTTAGATTATTATATGTTCAAGTAGTAATAGTATTATCATCTAGTATTTAAGATGATCTCTTCTCCTTTCTTGATTTTGAGCTTATAGTTGCAGTTAGTGCCTATGTCTTTACACACGACTCCCGGGATAGGGCCTGATATGGCCTCTTCTGCTCTCTTGATCGTATATTCATAGCTAGTCATAAATTGTCACACGGTTACACGAGGGCTAGGTCACGGGATCCAGGGTAAAGTCCCTCGCCGACTTTTTGTATTTAAAAGCCTTTTTAGTGAACAAGGCCTTAAGGAAAACCAAGGACCTTTGATACCAAAGACTGTTATTAGATGAATTGAGTCATGTTGCTCCAAGCCTTTAGCCCTCATCACATAAATTTATAATGAGCTTCTTTAACTAGCCTCTTGTGACAAGGGATGTTACACGGAAAAGGCCCAACAGATCGTGAAGCCTAACAAAGGGGCTTCGCCGATACAGGACTTGTTGGTTACACAGCCGGAACACGTGCCCGGGCAAGAGCCCTAGGCCCAGGCGTTCCTTTCATGTATATAAAGCAGTCACCTTTCCCTTCCTTCCTCTTAGCAACTCAGGACCTTTGACATCCTACGAGATTATTATTGAATTGAGCCCTTTTTGCTCCAAGCCTTCATATTGAACCCTTGTCACAGAACAAGCACCACCAAATGCCCTGCAAAAACGCCCAAGATAAGTTTAATTTGGAGCACATGGTACGTATAAAATACTAGGTAGATGATAGGTCACATATTCCCCATACAGCATCCGTTGTAAAACCCCGATTACTTTCTTCTGCCTTACTCATAAAGATTCCGCCTTGCCCTTCTCCAAAGAACGAGGTTCCCCAGGCACACACAACCCAGCCCAAAGAGGCAATCTTAAGCAGGCGGAATTCCGAGACGTGACTGGCAAGCAAGAATGGCTTGCAAAGGGCTTGGGGAGGGAGAGAAGGTCTAGATGACACAAAAATCCTCTCCCAAGCCCCTGATCTCTCCCGTCGGCAAGCATGCCATGACAATACCGGCTCTTGTGTCGACTCCAGAACCAAGGTTATCCACGTTATCTGTCTACTTTCAAGCCTTAGCATCTTAACCGAGACCACAATGGAATGCCCACACCATAGTCGCTTGACCTGGCCGTCGTCGGATATCCTGCCTTCCCCCGCTCTCGTCTTTGACAAAACCCAACCCGTCGCCAGATCCCTCTAACCAAGAAAATTCAAACCACGTTGTCGATGTTTAGCCTGCCGTTGACCTGAATTCACATCTTGAAGCCTCTCAGGAGCCGACTTTGGAAGCGAAATCAGCACACTCCACCATAGCAGAGGCTCAGTATAGTTTCCGACGTCGGTCTTTGTGGAAGATGACTCTAGCCCATTGGGGAACAAGTTGCGGCAACAGACTTTGGCCCTTGTCTGAAGCATGCATTGGGCTTTTGTTTTCGTTTGAATCGGGCACTTGCGCATGCATGACTCCCACCAATGGCAGTGAGCCATCCCGGGCTCGAGACTCCTGGGTCGTATACAGGCCTCAACCATGCATGTGCTCTGCAACTCTTGTGCTAGTTGGCAAGGTGGCTTGAACAAGACGTCCCGCGAAAGTTGGCAAGTTGGCTTGAACGTCGTGTTTGCGAATGCGCACCCCAGTTCCATGCTTGAAGCTGGGAGCCGTCTTGCCCTCCTCACCGCGCAGAGAGGGGTAATATTGGGCAGCCACGGAGCGGGAGCGATCAATATCAGCCCATCCGTTGACGAGGGGGAGAGAAGAGAAACATACCAGCTGCGGCATATTTGTGATTGGAAGGAGGGACAAAGGGTCATGGCATCTTGGATTCGAGGGAATATCACAGGGAGCGCGTTGGGACCCGGGCGCGAGCGCTTTCTATATGTTTCTTTTTACGAGGCGGCTAGATTTATCGCGCATGCGAGTGGTGATGGGAGGAGAGTAAATCGACAGACAAGCACGGGGGTTGATGGGAAGAACCGCTGTACTGGCCTACCAGCTCTACGGGGACGGTAGCAGTCACCTATCGTATGAGTACTATTCATTTCTAAAGACTGCCTTGTTATCCCGAAAGCTCTGTCTTTTCCTGTCTCATACGCCTTCTCGGTGTTTTGCTAGAGTCTTGGGAAATATAAGGCGCGAATCACTGGTTCTTATTCAACGACTGGAATCTCATGACACTACACATTCTGGAACAACCATTTGCCTCGAGGACCAAGCAGTCGTTCCATCCATGGTGCTGCAGACTGTGCACACCAAGCATCCGCCCAGCATGATCAACCAGCTCTCCATCCACCGTCCCGCCCGTGGCCGTGATATGCAAACCGCGGGCGAGCAATACACGGGTTCGCTTAGGCCGGGGGCAGAGCCTGCTGGCCAACCTTCCAGCTGCCCTCCCATGCAAACTCCGTCACAGCCGTGAACTTTGTCCCGTTCTGGATGTACACGCGCAGCACGGGCTTGGGGATGGCAGCGACGTGGGACGCGGGAATAGAGCCCTGCGCGAAGTCGCCGTCGTACCAGCCCGTGCTGTGATCCCAGCCCTTCTCCTTGATAACATTGCCCGGGGAGCCGGAGCCGTAGTAGAGGCGGATCGACACGTTGCTGTGCTCCATCCACGACGTGACGCCCAGTGCGGCTCGAGGCGTGGCATCCTTGACGTGCAGGCCGCCCGTCTGCCAGCGCGAGCCGTCGTACACCTTTTCGACAATGTTGAGGTTCGTGTCCTGCATGTAGACGCTGTACGCCGTGGCGTTTGTTAGTCGGGGGAAGAGAGAAGCGCAGCTCGGCGGCTCAGGTCCAGGGCAGACGGTGTTCAACGTACCGGATATTGTGTGACGTGCCCCAGGTGGCGACTGCGATGGAGGAGCCGGGAATGGCCTCGCCGAGGTTGGCGCCGACAGTCCAGCCATGCTTGGTGTCATCTGTTCGAGTTTCATCCAGAGTGAGCACGATTTCACTTGTCCGCAGTCTAAGAGCCATTGGCTCTGATGGCCCGTCCCCCGGAGTGCGACTTACAGCAGAATTCGTGGATGTGGTTGTCGTCCTCGAGCTGGCCATAGAGGCGGATCATTTTGAGATCCTCGGACGATGATTCGAGGAACGTGGCAGCTAAGCCAGAGTAAGGCGCCAACTTGAACCTGTTGTTCAGAGCCCCGTCGTACTGTCCACGCCAGAAGTCAGTCAATGTGTTTTGTGGAAGGCGTGGATATAGCAAAGTACTGCCATACCCCGTCGTACAAGGACCGGCTGAGAAGTCGACCACCAAGCCTCGACTCTCTACAACGTTTCGAGGCCCCCCGAAAAAGGGGACAACAGAGGCAGTGGGAAGCCGGGCAGAGTACGTACCCAATGCTTGCCGTTCTTGTCGTAGCAAATCTCCTTGGCCTTGTTGTCCTCGCCGATGTAATAGACGCGGATAAAGTCCAGGCCAAGAGAGGTTGCGGCGACAGGGGAGCCAATCTTGCCCCTGGCGATGACGTTGCGGCTACCGCCGCCAGTCCATTTGCCCTCGTACATTGCCTCCCGGATTCCACCAAATACATCCGACTCATACACGCGGATGCTGGAGCCCTTGTTAATGGCAGCCACGGAGGCGCGCATAGCAATGTCATTGATTTCAGCAGGCATGTTGACTTGGCTGACTGATGAAGAGTATTTTCAATGGAAGCTTGAACAAGAGTTTGAAGGTCTCGACTTTGGGTCAAAGTGTTGAGTGAAGTTGCGAATGGAGCTGTGCAAGTAAACCGTGCCGAGCGGAGGAAGAATGGGCGAATTTATACATGTAGCCCAACGACAAGCTTATTTCCCCGCAACCGGGACGACACATTCTGTATCCACGGGCTGTCTCGGTGTGTTCGAGGCCCGGTTTCGCGGGGGAGGGAATAATGCAGCATGGTTGCAGTTGGCGCTCTCGGCGTGCCGTCCAGCTCCCCATTCATCTTGTGTCCCGGTGAGTGAATAGCTGCAGCCGGACCCAAGCAGACAGAGAGCCCTCAGTCGCATCAGCGAGCCCTGCATTGAATGAAACACGAGACGGAATGGAAATCTTTGGGCATCAGGAGGGGAAGAGACAACGGCGTAGGTGGCGTGCAGCTTTATAGGGTTGCAACCATTCCGCTGTCCGAGACTGTGAGGCATTTGCCGTTGATTTTGTAGCGGTGTAAACACCGTCCCCGGGCTTTTTGAAAGGTGGTTTGATGCAGCTCGTGTCTTCGTGTCACAGAAAAGAGCATAGTATGCTTGTTGCGAGGTAATTATCCCCCCTTGTATGACGTTCATGTTTAGCCAAGGCATATCCATCGGGGACCTTGCTTACATCTGGGAGCACAGCTCTCATAAAGCGTAACCAACCCTCCAGGAAAAGATGCAATGTCTTGGTAAACCTCATATATACAGTCAGAGACAAAAGTACGTGCCCAGCCCCAAATCACTCTACGCCACCAGGTAGGCAAATTCGTATTGCTCGCCGTAAATAGTAAGAGGCTACGATACAAGCACAGTATTGCTCTTGCCGTCTCAGATCAGTGCTTGATATAGTAGTTTGTAAATTCAAGCCACATCTAGCCATAATCTAGTGCATAGCTATGCTACTTTTACTTTCAACGTTGCTTTTATTTGCTATAGTACAAATTGCTATCAAGTATTCTCTTCTTCAGCCTCTCCCGATATTCGTACCAGCACTGCCCCTGGTAGGCCCGAATCAAATCAACACCGTGTGCCTGATCGTCCATGAGACAAATTGCTGTCTTCGCCGGCACACCTAGAAAGGAACAAAGAGCTGCCATGTACAAGTTCAGCCCACAGTTTTGGGCATCAACACTTGTAAAACACAACACTGCCAACGCAACACTCGGACATTTTTACGCGGCACCATCCTGTCCTTGGATAATCTATGCCTTTTACAGATTATTCTGCATGTCCTCGGCCCCAGGCAGCACTCCTCTATGCGGGGGTTGCCGAAGTGCAGTCGGTTACCGGCGCCATGGTCACTTGGGAAGACTCGTAATGATTTACCACGCTCCAGGGCATGTGGGAAGCTTCTGTCACAGACAAACTCCAGAACAGAGAATACAAATATCTCACAGAAGCCTCTTTGCTGTAAATACCTATTCAGAGGGGAAACTCCATCTCCGAGACGCAATGACATGGTTTGTGGTGATGGAAAGAATATTTCTCAAACATCAATATTATGAAACATTTGTAAGCACTATTAGTTGCCATACATCTTGCTATAAAAGACTAAGATTGTGTATAAATTCTTATGGTTATATTTAGTTCGTGGTCACCCGAGTTACTAATATCAAAATGCGCACTCGCAAGCGAAAATTACAGCTTAGGAACGGCCAGGCATATCGTGTTGATATCTGACGCAGTTCTCACACGAGCATTTATTTATACAGGTCGAACAAATAAAAAACGTAATAAACAGAGGGAGTCTACAACCTCAATTAGTCAGTAGAGCTGACGGCGCCAAATGGTATTCCCCGGAGTGCAACACTTTACAGTCACAACGTGCAGAAAACAACTTTAAGCAGTGTGGTACTTCGAGCAAGAACAAAAGCGCGAGGCGCAAGAGCCCGCCGCCCAATGGTCGCAACTGCATCTGGCGACACCGGGAGAAAATCGCGGCGTCGCATTTGAGATGGAGGACGCAGGGGTACGAACCTGCCAAAGGCGTCATATAAATGAGCATATCCTCCTCGTCATCAGTCTACGTGGATGTATGCGAGAGGAAATATTGAGTCTCGGAAACGCCTTGGTCTGAACGCAACCACAAGTGTCACCAGCACCTGGGGACGGGGGCAATGACGAGGGACGACTCACCAGCCACTTCTATACGATGTAGCTGTAGCGTTTTGCTCACCGAACCAGGCGTCCACCAGGAGGATGAGGAGACAGTCTCGTCGTGAGAGGACTTGAGTAGAAAAAGCAAAATATCCAATTCTCGGTAACTATACTAAATACGCCATGCCATATATACCTGGTATCAAGCCCCAAAAACGCCAACAGCCAGACAGTACTCCCTCCCGCCCTAAACAGCGGTCCCAACAACATGTAACCTTCTTCGCTCTATACAAATGTACCACACTCACCGTGTGTCTTCTCGCCCATCCTCGGCAGCCACGCTCCCCCGTCCCCGGCGCATAATCAAGTCCTGCATCTCGACATCATCATCCTCAACGCCCGCCTCCTGCAGAGCCGCATGTTCGCGCAGCGCCTGCCTCGCACCCGCGTCCTTTTCAATGCGCTGCATGAGGTCCTGGTCCGTCGGCCAGTACACCCTCCGCACGCCCTGGACCACCAGGTCCATGATGACGAGCGTAGCGAGCGCCACGAGCAGCGTCGTCCACCACGAAACCTGGCGGCCAAAGTTGTCGATGAAGCCGCGGCGGACCATGTCCTTGCCCACCCTTTGGGGGTACATGCCCGACAGGAAGAGACACCAGAGGAACCAGCCGGCAATGGAGATGATGAAGCCACCAAAGGTGATGACCGTTTTGGAGTGTAGCTCGAGGATCCTGCCGTCGCGTTAGTTCAGACTAAAACAAAAAAGGCGAGGGGGAGGAGACAGAGAGACTAACAATAGCTTAATGTTGATGAAGATGACGCCAACCGTAAAGCACACCGCCCCCATGGCGTACAGGCTAGTGTCCGCCGTGAAAAGTGCACTCCAAAACTCGCCGAGCGTCAAGTAGTAAATGACAAAGCTGCCCGCGACGCCCATGAGCATCCAGCCAAAGTACTGCCGAATGTTGAACCCCCTGTTCTGCTGTCCAAACGTGTACAGCTCCGGCACAGCGAGCAGCGTCTCCGCGCTGAGGTCCTTTTCAAAAATGCCCAATAAGATTACCGGCAGTGAGGTGAACAGGCTATTGAATACAGTTAGACTCCACGACTCAAAGAGCGAGGTGCCCGAGTACCCATTGAACCGCTGGAAGTGCGCCTGGACCAAGAAGAAGAGGATTTCTTTCCAAAAGGTGGCGAGGACGTATTTTCCTGTGCGGAGGTAGTTCCAGCGGCCGTGGACGAACAGCAGCTGCTGGAGGAAGCGAAACTGCGCGATGGAGTAATCGGATATACGTGAGGCTTGGAGGCCTTCGCGGCCCGATATGCCAATGCCGACATGGGAGGATTGTATCATGCCAATGTCGTTGGCACCGTCGCCGATGGCGAGGGTCATTGAGGATGGGACGAAGCGGCGGATCGACGTGACGAGTTGAGCCTTTTGAGAGGGTGAGGCGCGGCAGCAGATGACCGAGTCGACGCGGAGGACGAGGTCGTAAAAGAGGACGGCGAGGTCGTCGGATGCGTCGATGGTGGCCAGGGTTTGGCCGTCGACCACGACGACAGAGTGCGGGACCATGCCACGGCAGACGTCGTTGAGGGTGGAAGTCATGACGTCTTGGAGGTTACCTCTGCTGCCGTCGAGGATGTAGATTTCGGAAAACGGCTTGCACACGCGGGCCGAGTGGCCAATGTTAACTGCTGTCTCGCGCTTGTCGCCCGTCAGCATCCAGACCTTGATATTGGCCCGTCGCAGCTTGTCAATGGTCTCGGGCACCCCGTCTTGCAGTTTGTCTTCAATGGCTGTGGCGCCAGCAAGCTCAAACTTTTGCTCAATCATCTCGCCAGCCTGTTCAACCAGCTCTTGACGGTTGACAAGACTAGTCTCTGCCTCGCGGTACAATTGCTTCCAAGAGGCGTAAACATCCTCCTCGATGTACCGATACGCGTACAGCAATGTCCGCAAACCTTCCGTCGCAAAATCTTCGATATGCTGGAAGCAATGCTCGAAAACAGCCGCCTCGTTGCTGGCGACGGACTCGTCAATTCGATGGTCAACGTCCTCAACCGACGACACCGGGTTCAGACTCAGTCGTCTGGCGCGCAACACATCCAACGAACCTCGAGGCGTTCCCGGTTCCTCGGCTTGTCGTCTAGCCATCCGAGAGCCAACGCCCTCCGAGTAGGAAAGTCTGTTGGCATCGGTCGACAGTCTACCAATGCTGCGTCGAAGTCCCTCCAACCGATCGATCGATTCACCTCGCTTCAAGGCAAAACTCGTTCTCGGCGTACCCCTTCCACTGGCCATGCTCATTCGCGTTCGGGCCTTGTCCTGTTCGAATGTCTTGCGCACACTAGCCCGTCGGCTAATGTCCTTTGCCTTTTGTTCAGCTAAATGGCTCAATTTGAGTCGCGAAGTAATGACGTTATCGGCACCTTTGCAAAAGACGCAAATGCGACCGTTGGGCATTCTGATAATGATGGACATTCTCTTCCTCTTGCTGCTGAATTCAATCACGTCCAGCACCTGGTACGACTCGACCTGAACCACACCCCTGTCATCATTTGTCTGCAACTTGATCGTCTTCGCAGGGCGATCAACTAACAGCCACCCCATGTCGCGAGCAGCTTCTACCAGGGCCAACTCATCTGGGGAAGCAGCCTGAAACGAAAATTCACCGTCGTCCCGTTTCTCGGGCAAGCAGGTGTGACATAAAGCAATACAGAGCAAAAAGTGCTTGACCTTGCGAGAGAAGACGGTATTTGGATGTCGGCGGACATAGTCCAACATATCCTCCGTCTTGACCTCTGGTTCCTCATTCGGGCGAACCGTCGATTTCCAGTGTGAGGCGCTTGCAAAGGAGCCAGTTCTCCTGGGGGGCACTGGTCCATTACCATCCTCCTCCTCGTCTTCTTCTTCTTCCAGAATATCATCTTCATCCCGATGAAAGAACTTAGTCTTGTGCGGCGACACAGGCGGAGTCTGCTGCGTCTGATTGCCTTTGCTGCGACAGCTCCACGACGCGGCCGCCTCAATCTTCTTCTGCTTCACATCCTCATCGCGTTGTACATCCATGTCGTGAAGGAAAGCCACACCCGCAACGCTCATCTTGCGGAACCGCATGACATTTTCAGTCAATGTGCCCGTCTTGTCCGAAAATACATAGCTCACTTGGCCCAGATTTTCCAGAATGGTGGTCGTATTGGCCACCATGGGAGTGTCCGTCACGGGATCGTACATGTCGACGTCCTGCAGCAGGATAAGCTGGCCGATCTTGATGATTTCCATGCTGATGTATAAAGACAGCGGGATGAGTGTGTTGAACATGATGAGGTAGCCGAAAAAGATTTCCTTAAAGGGGACGCCGGCAGTCCACTGGCCTGTGGTAACTAGGTAGAACGATAGGTCCTGGATATTCTTCTTCCACAGCGAGTAACCAATGGTTAGTCCCGCAGCAAGCATGAGTACAATGACAATCTGGAAGAGTACCATTTTGTTGATCATGGTGTGCATGGCGGGCTTCTTGGCAGTGACATTCTTATTGGCATTCATGCGAATCTTGCACTCCTCTCCCGAATTAACCACGATGCCAATCACCTCGGCAGTGTTGCGAAGAATCGATCCGCGGTAGACGACGTTGTTCAACGACAGCGGCAGTGTTTCGTCTCCGACTGTGGCTCGACCATCATAGCTGTACAAGTCAATGTTGGGGTCTTCCGAAACAATTGAAGCCGTGGTCGACCTGATCCCGTCCAGCGTGCTGCACCGCTCTGCCAGCAGAGGACAGGCCTGCTTACTCTTGAGATTCGTCTCGCCATCTAGAGCCATTGTCTCAATGTATGCAACGCCATTAGGCCCCGTGGCATGCAGCAAAATCATATCCGCAGGCACGCCATCATTTCGTCTCAATCTCACCACATCACCAACCTTGACATGTTGCCACTGCATGCACAACCAGTCTCGAGGACTCATGTCACGCACGCCGCTCTCGAGGTCGGCATCACCAGTTGCGGCGCGTACCTCGGTTTGCGTCGCATCCTTCTCCGTGGTACTACCTCCTTGTCCGCGCTTCAAAACCCAAGTTTCGCTGCGATTCTCCGACTTGTCCAGCTGATACCTTCTATAATCATCATATCCCTCCTTGAGCATGCTAAAAGCGACAAAGATTGACAAGGGTACTATCGTCGTCCACCGTCCCACGGTGCTCAAGCCAGGAACCATCTGCAAGATACCCATGACCAAAAAATAAAAATTACCCAATTTGCTGAACTGGAACAGCAGCTGCTTAGGCACAAAATCGTACGCGGTATACCGACTAGATCGAATGAAGTTGCTGACGTACGGACGCTGGCTTCGCTCGTCAATCAGCGCATCTGACGGATTCAGGGGAATATGACGGCCATCGTTGCTCGGGCGCAACGGCTTCCTCCGTAATACGCCCTCCATGATCAGTTTCTGATATGTACTAGCGAGGGAGACCTTGAAGGCATCCTTCCATGAGGCGTTTCGCAATGCCTTGTTCGCCTTGTCCTTCCTGTTCTCGCCTGGCCTGAATCGCCGGATGGAGTCTCTCAAGGTCTGGGTAGCCTTGTCATTGGCAGGGCTTGTAATTGAGACATGGGCAGTCTTGTCTGTGCGATCACGAGTGTCGCCAAAGGACGACGCCATCTCGGTCACGGCATCTCTTGAGGGAATGGTAAGTAGTACATGCTGATCATTCCGACTCGTCGAGTCCACCAATGACCGGTTATTCGACGCCGGTCCCGAAAAAGACACAGCTCGCACAACACCGCTGGGGTTCGAGGGGTCGGAATTCGCTCTCCTCGGGGCCGCCTGTCTGGTCAGATTCGTCGAATAGCTATCGTTGCCGCGCTCGTGTGCCACGACGGGTATAGCATGAGAGGCACCGTGGTCGTGGTCGCCGTCGCCGTTGCCGTCGTGGTGCGCCAATGTGCCGCTATTTCGGCTGGGCGGTTGTACGGGTGCCATTGTGCTTCAAAATGCAACAGTGTCTCAGTGTTGAGACGTGACGAGCTGCATGTTTGTTGAACTGGGAAAAGCAATTGATGCTCGCAGGAGGAATTCGCAAAAAAGTAAGGGATTTCGCTAACAGTCCAACCGGGCAAAGACTTCGAATGGGAAGAGATCAAGGGGAAAACGCAGGCCGCTGGAGAAGAGAAAGATTGAATGGCAAAAACAAATGCAGCGGTCGTGCGAAGGCAGAGCTAAAGAAGAAGAAGAAGAAGAAGGGGAAAACAAGACCGTGGCAGGACGCAAGATGTTGTCAACGCAAGAAACACCATCGCAACTCGTTCAAGACTCGGGCGGGATGTCCAAGAGTCCACACGTGCGGGTTTCGGTCACGGCGACATCAGTGACAGCCATGGCTGCAAATGTCAACGGGTCCCTGCCATGTTGACCCTTCCGGTCTGCATTGCCCCGTGGCGCCCCAGTTTGTCAGGCTCAGCCAGGGACACTTGCGTGGCCAGAGCCGATGGAGGAAGTGGCGCGGCTGCCAGTGGTCGGTTCAATGTTGGTCCATCTCAACGGATCTGCTCCTCCTGGCCCATGAACCAACCAATCAATTGGCAAGGAACGCCGTAGTGGCTGGTGAATGACAATAAATGACAATACTACTCCGTACGGAGTGCGGAGTACCACTCCGAAAGAGAGGGAGGACTTCTGGTCAGCCACAGGCACTGCACTGCCATCATCAATCGCAAAGGGTGTGCCGCCGTCCATCCTGCCTGGTTGACCTCATGCGCATCAGCAGCCACGGACCGACTACGGAGTACTAGTAGTATCGACCTGTACGGAGTACTTAGACACAGTCAGGGAACGTGGGGCCAGCTATTTTAGTCCGGCCCAAACAGTTTCTGGACTCAACTTACCATGTCTGTACCACCGACCCCGCCTGGCCAACCACACACGCCATCTTCCTCTCCAACCCCAACCCAAATAAATACCCAACATCACATTCTCACAGCGTATACTCCGTACATGATAACATTCAAAATATGAAAGCTTTGAACCCATTTTGTATTCCTAGATGCAGCCGCAAGTATGAACCAAGTCCCATCTTCGCCAGCCCACCGCGTAGCCAATGTCCACGCTTCACCGGTGTAGAGGCAGTCTCTAGGCCGCCGCCGCAGCTGTGATGACACCACATGCCCAAGGAAGAGCCCTCAGAATTGTATGTCACCATCCCCAAAGTCACACAAACCATTGATGCTTTTGTGTTGCTTCTCTACTCCTCGGCGCACTTCTTTCCTAATTACAAGGAGCATAAAAAAAATCCAATATCACTCCCCTCCTTTCCAAAAAAGAAAAAAAGAAAAAAACCTCTGCCTGAGCCTCCTGGGCCCGCCTATTATTATTCAATCGCCAACATAAACAAGGGACAACCGAAACCAAACAGCAAAGATAGAAAAAATGACCAATATTACTCAAGATATGCAAGAAATATAGATTAGGTCCCCAGAGGTAGCGCGGTGGCACAATCCACTACTCTTGGATGGACAGGTGCTCGAAAACGGGGAAATGAAGAAGCCAAGCTGAAGAGGAAAAGTAGAGTAGAAAATGAAAACAAGCCACCAGGGTGCCGTCAAGTCGCAAAATTCTGTGCAATAAAGAATATTGCAATGCGATTGCCGCAGGGAAGGAAAAATAGGGGGAAATGCACGATCGTTGTTGTACCGCACGTACATGTGTGGTGTCATAGAGTGCTATCGTCGTGAACCAACACGAATTGATCGAGTTGCCGTTGCATGGTACTGGTGAGTACATCGTTGAGGAGCGAGGATGTGAAAGAGTCAAGAGACAGAACATCCGCATGAAGAGACGGGGGTATGTAGCAAAGCCTTCTAAACGACATAAAAACAAAGAGGTATTAGTATCCAATCCGAGACCAAAAAATAGCCCATGGTATCAACTGCTTCAAGCGAGCAGAAACATAAAAAGCAACGCCTGCATGATATGTACATCTTTCTTGACCAGACTCCGCTCTCTTAGCCTTTTCAGGAAGAGTCTCACTAGACTGGGAACGAACATCTTCAGTCATTATCATGTAGGGTGCGCAACAGACTCTGGTGACAAGCTGACAGGCTCGACATGATCAAACTGAACTAGCTGATCCATATCAAGATCGCCCTGTTGCGGGTGTACAAAGTTGTTTGGAGACTGACCATGCATGGGCAGGTTGATTGTGTGCTTGGAATACATCTCATTTAGACTCGTGCCGTCCTCCGAGACGGCACAGGAAGCATCATGGCCGCCACCGTAGACTTCAGCAGAGCCAGGACGGCCCATCATCGACATTGGTGGAGATTGTTCGACAATGGACGGCTCAGCAGCACCGTTGTATGGCATCGGAGACATGGTACCACCATTGTGCTCGGGGCCAACCATGGGCGACAAGAAGGCGCCGTTGCTGTAGGGCGTCCCGAAGTTGGTGGGTGGAAGAGGCCCTGTGTCTGGTCCCTGCGACAGATATGTCCCAGCAGGACTGGGGGGGAACTCGGAAGGTGAGGCAGTCGTGGCCGACATTGGGTACTGTCGCATATCCAGTCCGAAACCAGCCTGAGTATCGATCCTTAAGTTGTGGCCCATACCGCTTGGCTGTTGCGGGACAGGGGCATAAATATTCGGATTGTGTTGAGGAGGGCCCATCTCACCGGGCGGTTGAATGTAAAACGAGGGCATTGGCTGGTTTTGGAACATGGCAAAGTCGATCGGCCCAGGAACAGACCGACTGCGCTGTCTCTTGTGGCCGTGTGGCGGTGGTCGCATGGCCGAGTGCATCTGGTTCATACCCCAATGTTCCTGCATCATGCCAGCGTGCGGCTGCTGAAAGTTGGGTTGTGATGCAGGTCGTGCAGTTGGTGACACTGGAGCTGACACAGAAATCGCGTGCGGGTCGGCGACAACGGCGGCGGGGAAGTGCTGAGGGTTGTGTCGGTTCATGAACGAATCGAGGGAAACGAGTTTAGCCAGCTGGTTTGTCAAAACCTTTGGGTTTCCACCTAGCTGATGGATCATACATTGAGTGGCCTGGAGATCCTCTGTGAAGTCGCCAACTTGGTAGAAGCCGCTAGTTGTTGAGGATGAATCCATGAAGAAGTGGGGGGCACGGTTCAATTCGATGACAATGCCACCCATCTTGTTTGGGTCTGCCTCATTATTTTCCAGCCAGATGTTTTTGATGTACGAAAACGGATACTCAATCTTGTATCCCGCCTGTTCGTTGTTAATGTAGTAGGTCATGGTACACTTGTCGGGTGAATAAAAGATGATAAGGTCCATGGTATTTTGTCCAACTCGAGTCCATTTTCCAATACTTAGGGAGCGGCAGGTAAGATGGTGGATCACTACGGAACGATAGGGGTCAGTAAGGCTCGTCGCGTTGCCAGTAAACGCGCAGGATACTTTGACTCACAAACTTTGCCTTGAGCTTGGTCGCCGCCAAGAAGCATGCCATTGTGACCAAAAGGCATCAAACCGGTACGACCAAGGTAGTTACCGCCAAGACCCTTGCCAGTTTCCATGGCTTGCATGGCCAGGTATGCCCTCATAGACTCTGGAATAGAGTCGATATCTTCACCCGTTTCGAGACTCTTCTTTGCCAACAACTTAATTTTGGCTCGTCTATAACTAACATCAGTCTCATTGACTCTAGCCCGAATAAGAAATTCAAACGCCCAACGGCCAAAGCCGAATTCGGGGGCCGGCAAGCACTGAGGGGGGAACATACCGGTTCTGAAACCAAATTTGAACAGACCTCTCGGTCATGTTGATTTCGTCCGCTATTCTTTCCCTAACTCCAGCGGTGGGGGTTGGGTTTTTATTGAACTCCATCTCCAGGATACCAAGCTGATCCTGGGTTGCTCTTTGTCTCTTCTGGTTCTTCTGCTGCTGGGTCAGAGTACTCTTTCTCGGAGGTCGCTTAGAATTAGAGTGCCCATTGCCACCAGAACTTGACTGTGATGGTGAAAGCTTGTTTGAAGACGTAGGCGTAACAACATCACTTTCGGGAAAAGAGCCAGGATCTGGCACGGAAGAAGCAGTGGTCAAGGCCACGGTATGCTCGACCTCGGTGGCCATTGCGAACGCGTCAGGAAAGAGGTTGGGACCAAGCGTTTGAGTCGTGTCGTGTCCCGTTTGCGATGGTTAAGCCCAACAAAGGGATTGCCTATCAACAGCGGCGATACTATCGGGGTGGCTCGAAATCGTAGATTGGCCGGCTTTCAGGGGGCCGTTAGAGGTGAAATCGAAGCAAAACGGCGTCGTTGGCTTGAATTTGAATTCGATGGCGCACAGAAATGCCAGTCCGACGGGAACAATGATTAGACTAGAGGCAGCGAAAAGCAAGGGACGGGTTGGAAAACAATTTCGAGGTCCAAAGCTAGGAACAGGGGGCGTAGCGAGTGTGTGTGTGTTGATTCGCGTGTAACAAAATAGGCAATGAATGTCAGTCTCTAAAATCCCATAGTGGGCGGACGGTGAAGGGCCTTTGGGGTGACGTCGTGGATGAGGAGCCGAAAGAATGTAATGGTCCCGGAAAGAGTGACGGGAACCGAAATGGCTACTGAGCAAGAGAGTGACTCAAAAGGAAAGAAAGGCGTCAAGAAAGGAAAGGAAGTAGCAACAGTACAACGGGTGAAAGAAGGTGATGGGAAAGACGAAAAGAAAAACGGACATGGAGGATGGGCAGACGGGGGAGCAACCCTGCGGGCCAGAGAGAACGCACCAGTTGGCCCGAGCCCAGGCAGGCCAGCGCCAGGCACTTGAGAAGACTGGAGGGGGCAGACCTGGACACCTGGGATGAACGGATCTCAGCGCCGGGGAAGACGGGGGTGTGGCAGCACTCCTCGGGGCACCTGGAACTCGAGGACTCGGCTTGGGTCCAGACAGGAGTTGCGGGAGGCATTGACAGACTGACCAGACATATGCGACCTGCCTGGGCCACCAGACTCCAGCCAACCGCTTGACCGCTCCCAGGAGCAGGAGGGTCAGGCGGCGGATGCAGGCTGCGCAGCTCCGTAATGCTGCAGGAACAGGCGCAAGCCGGGCCCATCCCAGCCTGCTGCGTGGTGCCTGGCGTGGTGCGTGGTGCGCTGTGTGTGAGTGTGCGTTGGGTCTGGTGTGTTATGCTGTGTGTGCGACTGAGCGGCGCGCATGGGAAAGGCGAGGGGCGACGTGCTAAACTCGGAAGAGAAACGATTGATGCACACCATCGCGCGCCAAACTTCTGAACTCGAACCAGAGGCCTCGAGTCCATCCATTGTCCACTTGGACACATCGGACCCGACCGGGGTATGTGAGCATAACCTCCCATTGGCCTCGATGTGCCTGGCACTTGGGTCTGGTACCACCCCGGCTCTGCCCACACACACCCCGTCTGACTGGCGACTGGTTCTCTCGCATGGCCTTCGGCGAGGCGCGCGCACGACACCAGAAACCCAAACGACCTTTTTGCTTGCTTGCTTGCCTGCCCATGGGCATCCAGTAGTTACTATCAAAGCATCTAGCATCAAGCATCGAGCATCGAGCATCCAACAACATCCAGCGAGTCAATCAACTCTCGGCTTGTCTCGCCACTTCGCCGCGTATGGCGCGTTGCAGCAACTCGAAAAGGGACTGCGCCATGTTCGTCCTGAGCCCATCATACTCTACTCCGTGCTCACGCCCAGTCCGCCATCAGGCACGATATGAAGAGCCAGTCCGAAAGTTTACAGCCAGCATGAGCATGAGATGATGCAACGACTCAACGGTTCGGATGACAACCATGGCCATCCCAGTATTGTCCGCTGTAGAGTCTGCCTTCGGCCTGCCGAGTACTCCCGTAGCCTGGTGATACTCCGTATTCTGTAACGACACCAGCACCATTTTGCCAACAAGGACAGGGTTGAAGGACTCATGATGCTCCATGTGGCTCTGGACACATAGACGATCGCCCACCTCTTGACCAACTGGATGCCACTCAGACTCTGGCAAAGTCTGGGAGCTCCCATCTCCCCTGATGTCGTCGGCGCGTTGTGGGGATGCTTCTGATGCAACTTGGACAAGGCTTGGGCATGTGGCGGACGTAGACTCGCGGGTTCCTGAACTCTTCGTTCCTGATCTTTCCCCTAAACGGTCGTCGCGCCAGTCGGGGCCGTCCCTCTCAACCATATCCATGCCTTGTGCCTGAGCTCCTTCTCCACCTGCGCCTCCAGACACCTCTCCTCCATGTAAAGTACAAGTATGTACATATGTACATACGTACATGAGCCTGTATGTATGTACTCCATACTCCTTACAGAGCACACATCAACACATACTAAATTGATGTGCATAGTCGGATGAGGCGGACGAAACACTCAGCCAGCATCGCACATTCTTACCTGATTCCTTTGTAATGTGCGCTGTCCTTGTACAAACATCGGCGCAGAGGCTCGCTGCCAACATCACCCTCCCATCATTAGCATTACTCCGTACTCCGTCGCCCGCTCCAAGGGGCACGGTACATTTTTAGCCTCCAGTCAGGGGGGGTCGTCAGTTGCGCCAAAATCCCTTCGCCGATACATCGTCTCCATACCTCAGGCACGCAAGACAGCCATCCTTGTGCCGAGAGCCAAGGGTGCAGTGAGTGTGAATGGGTGGCCTGTTACGGAGCAGAGTTGGCGGCTGGCTTCTGCCCTCCGGCCCTGGGCTTATTCTAGTAGTAGTAGTAGTAGTAGTAGTACTCCGTACTCCGTAGTAGTACCATCCTACCATCCTCCCCCATTTTGCGATGAACTCGTTGGACGACACCACGTACCGTACAACTACTCCGTACTGGTTGAACAGCCCCGCCGTCACGCTCTGGCTTGTTTCTTCTGTGCGCGAACTTTTGGATCGCACCTGGCACAGCGTCCATGATTTGTCGTTAAAACCCGATTGCGGCGACTGCAGACAGTGGATGATCTAGTCCGCATTGTGCTCTCTTTGCAGTGGGATAGAAAAAGGCAAAATATCGTTCATGCCCAGTGTTTCCAACGGTTCAGCCGAACAAGCCTCTTGTCGCAAGGCTCTGCCTAGATAGAATGTGCATAGAGTCATATGGCCATAATACTAGTACCCTGCCTGCTCTGCTACGCTCAACGCAGAGTGGATATGCTGAGTCTAAGACATGTGAACAAAAGGCATCATTCGCCCCATGCCCGCCATGGCGTCAAGGTCGGGGGTTCCTGTCCAAAAAAGCTGAGACTGAATGCGGCGGCTTGATGCAGGCTTTCGTGGGCCTCATCGACAACACTATCATGGCCTGTCACCACGTGCTAACACATTTGACGGACATGACTGCGATGCCCATGTTCTGTGCTAGTTCAGACTTTCCCACGGACTTCTTATCTTGAGCTCCAAGCCTTTTCCTGTCAAGGACCATTTATGCGATGGAATGGTTCGTCCCATCAGGGTGGGGGAAGTGTCCGATCATTGGACTGAGTTGTTCCGAATTCAGCACCTTTTTTGTCTTGGCTTTTGACGACTTGGCTCTGCTCTGCCAGAGGCTGGCTGTGTCTCCTTCCCCATGCCCCTTCCACGACAAATGTCCAAAAGGGGCCATAATGGACAGTGACACATAACGGTGTTGAGTTACACACGAGTATGTCGGGATTTGCCACGGGCTGATGGACCGGAGGAAATCAGTACTAATGAGAATGAGCCCAACCCAGCCCAAGTCGCATGAGTGAGGCAAGAAGCACTGCAGTTCCCATTGGCGAGCATCATGGCGTGGTGAAAGCTGCAAGGTACTCCGTTTGTGGCACAGAGAGTGTGAGGTTGGAGTAATGTCACATTCGCAAGGGGTAGCATGTTGAACAACACGACCCCAAAACAATAGTAGGAATTGGCCAGTCGAGAGAAGGTTTTATGAGACTCCAACAGCGAATATGACAGGTTGTACTTTGCAGGTGTCTCCAGGTCGAATAGCAATCAATTATTGCCTCTTATCAATGAAATTGCAGGCCGCTTGGTATTTGTGTATGTGCACATAATGATAACGCCTCCAGGGAAGGCTACTGCCTAAACATTCAACAGTTCAGGTCAGCACGTCCTGTGAAAAATTGGCCGGTTTGTGCTATGACAGGATCTCAAAGTGATCTGTGCTCCAGTCCTTGCCACATCAGTACTCCGTGCCCGTCGATGTTTATCATCGATTTGCCATCTCACTCTCCTGGGGATGATTCGAGTTATTTACTCGAGTGTGGTTTTTCACCAATTGGCGGTAAACCGAATGGAATCGGCACCTAAACTAGATTGTCTTGGTCATGTAGAAATACCTGGCGAACTCGCGACCACAGTTTTACCATACTCCTTTCTGTTTCGATGTCTTGGGGATCGACATCTGGCCGGTGCGTATGGCCGACTCAATTGTCTTGGTTGAGGCATAACTACAAATGCGTCGACGCGGGGTGCCAGAGTCCGCAGGGCATGCAAAGTTATGAGGGCGAAGACATGGATGGCCATTGATACTGTTTGGGAGTGTGCAGCCCGGTTCCAGTGAAGAGATATATACCAATGTCAGGTCAGCCACGAGCTGATATAACAGCCGAAAAACAGAGGCAAGATATGGATATCCAAGACGTTTTGTGAGGATAAAGAGGCCAAATACGGAGTACTACGATGGCATTGAAGGTGTGCGGAAGATTGACGGGAGCTCCTTCCTCAAAGCAGTCAACTGCTTACGGAAGTTTAACACAAGTCGTACCTGCCACGTTGAGGTGTCACCTGCTCCCAGAATCCAGTTTGCACTTTGCACGAGTACAGCTCCGCAACCTCTGTCCAGCGAAAAGTCTCTGGTTTGTTCATCCTGCACAGGGCTGCTGGAATATGAGTACTGTCTGCTTTTTATCTACAGAGCGCTAGGTTCCATAGACCCTTGATCCCGGGTGCATTCAAAGCAGTCTGTCTAACGAAGACAACATCGGAAATCCCACATCCCCGCATCCATTCGTCCCGTCTCTCGGCCACGCGCGAAGAATAGGGGTTGGCAACAAGGATCGGCAAGCCAACTCAGGGGTTATGCTGAGCAGCGCGTCCGATGAGAGACATGCTGTCGTGATTGCGGAACCGACTTTACCATCGAATACTACGTACAAGTACATACGGAGGAGTTGCTGTTGCCGTTGCCCAACCGGGAAGATCTCTACCGGTCGGATCATCAGCTCAGGTTATCTATTGAATCGGCCGGCATTTGTGCTGCATGCAAGTGCTCCATGCCTAGCACCCTAGACTGCAAATCTTCCGCCAACCTGGACACATTTAGCCGGTGTATAAAATTCAGAAAGAAGCCATTGTGTTTACTACCTTCCCTTCGGTAAAGCGCATGGCAGAGGCAGGACGATGCAATCCCATCAATCTCGAGGAAGAAGAGCTGACACAGTTCAAAGCTAGCTTATCCATGATTATGCTGTTCCGCCATGAGGCTCAAAGGGATACGTATTGATTGTACTACAACCAAGACAAAGAAAGCTGCAAAACCCACTTGGCCCTGGTGAGCCAGACCCGCCAGGTTCCTGCAGTAGTGTCACCAGCCACCGAGCAAGCAAGCCCCTGGCCGTGATAGCGGCTAAGAGGTTGCCCCTGGTCAAACTACTCAGTACCCTGTCAGTTCAGGAACCGGTCTGAGGCATGAGGGCTCCATTGCGCAGCTTGAACATGAGCCGCTTCACTCGCCGCCATGTCCGACCCAAGACGTGTTGTTAAACGCCCTGGGCGTGATACTGGCAACGAGAGGCTGTGGCTTTTACTATTGCAGAGTGCTTATGTGTCTTCTTTGACGGAACATCACATAAACACACAGTACGGAGCACTCTGCTGTCCACCGGCACAAAGGATACACATTGGGTGTTTCCTTTTTTTTTTTACTTTTTCTGTCCGGGCCGGTCTTCTGGTAGTATTCATAACCCTGGCTCAGTGTCGTCATAGCTTCTTAGCCCGGACTTCAAGCCGGTTTGGCCATTGCCACTGATGGGGGGGAGAATGGTGCCACTCTCTTCCGTCAGTGATACTACACAACGGCGAGACTACTCCGTACGGGAGGCTAACAACGTTTGGCCTCGCTGAACATTCTGGTCGGCCATAACCCGCGCAGCAGCCACTTGGGCCGCATCTAGGCCCAAGATGTTTGTGGCAAGGTGCACGGCGCGGTCAGTGCATATCGACCGCCTGCTCGCCAATACCACCCCACCACCAGAACATCAAGACATCCAGACATTCAGACATCGTCACCCCTGACTAGACCCTGTCTGCACATCGAGCCCGCTCAGCATCCACTCCAGCCAGCCAACCAGTTCGCGATCTGGGGCTCCGCCCAAACGACCACATGCCATCGCGCGTATCGTGTCACGAGCGCTGGTGGCAGCTGGGCTTGGTTTTCTTTACTTTTCTTGTGGGTGGGATTCCTGGCTTAGTGTCTTGTTTAGCTCACATGGAGTTGCATTGCCCATTTTTGAACTGAACCAAAGAATTTATCGAGACTTCTACAAGACGAAGGCGCATCACGTCTGGTCACGAACCATACAACAGCCCGACGACGGACCGGTGTCTTCTCTGGCCGAGTCTAGATTTCTGATGAAAACGGGGTACTGGACGTGAAGTCTGTACTCCGTGGCCATCTGCACGTCCCTGCATTGTCAGCCTGCTACGCGGGTGAGACGCCTCGTGGCAGCTCAAGTCTGAAATAGCCTGGAATCGACAGTCGCCAAGTACTAAAGAGTTTCTTGGGTCCAGAAGTATAGCCTCAAGCTCTACGTCAGCCTCGATGCCTTTTGGAG
Organism: Metarhizium anisopliae; assembly: GCA_013305495.1. Lineage (NCBI taxonomy): Eukaryota > Fungi > Ascomycota > Sordariomycetes > Hypocreales > Clavicipitaceae > Metarhizium > Metarhizium anisopliae. The sequence continues at coordinate 4,930,017 of JABUBV010000003.1, forward strand.
GGAGGGGCACATTCATGCGCTCTCCTTGGCGGGTGCTGAACAGTGCTCTGTAGTTGAGTCTGCCCATGCTTGGAGGATCTTTAGGCTGGATCCATTGATGGACGTCAGGTGCGCACCAGTTGCTTCATGCCCACGGGCCTTCTTGCAGAAACTCAAAGTTGATAAGTCGGGGATCGGCGCATCTTTTTCCGCAGTGCGAATAACAGTTTGTGGGTTTGCAAAACGTCTGGTGCCACTGCGGTACCCCAACGGTGATCAGTGATCAACCTTGATAGGCATGAGGAGCAATGGACCGGCTGTTTGGCGTGACACACAAACCATCTTGTCGGTGTGGCAAGGCGCAATGGCTACCCTACATGACTCAATTGTCAACGACAGATGGAAGATGGAGGCACTCTTTTCACCATATGCTTGCTTAGCCAACAGGGTTTCCGTCTTGACACTTTCCCTTGGAACGGCAATGGTAGCGGCAGGGGAAGTGTGAAATGGATAGGGTTTACTCCGTACTCGCCCTTTTTCCTCCAACGCAGGGACACACGACACACCATACGCCCAGCTACTAGTTACGTCGAAATTTGGACGCCCCGTGTGACGGCTGCCTCGTATAACTGGAATTTCCCACTGTGGTTTCAACCAGTATCCAGTGCCAGGTACTGAGTAGGTATGCATCAGTAAACGCTCCATAGATGAGCCTGCACCTGCATCTGTCCCTGCTATCATCTCCCGCGAGGGACATGTCAGTCTCGGTCAGCCCCTCAGCCCAGCCCGACAGTCGCGAATCGTACCGTCGTGATTCATTCCCCCAATCAAAGCTCCTTCATAACCTCACCCACCGCCCTGGCTGCCATCCTCTTCCTCTGCGCCTCGGGCAACCCCTCCCCCGCGTCCCTTACAGCCTGCAGCTTCCTCATCATGCCCTCCACCTTGTCCACGTCCTCGTGACCGAGTTCGTCCTGAATATCCCCTTGATTGTCCGCTTCCGCCTTGGACGTTGCACCGGAACCAGCGGTCGGAGCTGAAGGTTCTTGGTCCCCGGGCCTCGCCTCCCAGATGGCCTTTTTCAAGCCTTCGAAATCAGCGCGGTCAAAGCCGAAATCCAGACTCTCGGGATCCATGTGCCCGCCCTCGCCCCCGTCGGAAGCGTCTTCAAAGTCGCCAAAGTCAGAGGGTGCGTCTTGTGCCCAGTCGTTGGATTCGAGGGCCTCCTTGACGCGGGAGATGCCTGTCTTTTCTTGTCTGGCAGTCAGCTACCTGTGATGCCGCGCGCGTGGTGTGTAATTGTATATGACGCAGGATTTGAATTGAAAAGGTGTTTTTACAGGCCCAACATTGTCAAGGTCTTGTGGACATACCGCCAAACTCGTTCAAATGCAGCTGCTTCCCGCCAATCTGGACAAACTCCAAGCCCGCCTCGGCGCAAAGCTCGTCCCATTCTTGGGCATCGCTGTCCCCAACACCAACAGCCAGCCGGACGCCGTCCCATTCCCAGCCTCCCAGGCCGTTGTTGACGACGTGTCCTACGTGGTGGATGACGTCGCGGACGCGGTCAATGCTCTCAGACGAGGTTGACGGGGGCAGGCTGAAGATGAGGACCAGGCCGCCCAGCACGGCGAGGACCTCGGCCGCTTCATCGGAGAGGAAAGATGCGGACCAGTCGGACGGCGAGGCAATGAGGTCCAGCCATACGGGGACGGTGGCGGTGTAGTATTGCGTCTTGAGGGAGAGGTTGTGTGTTGTGCCGGCGAGGGAAGGGGACTGCGAGCATGGCGACGAGCCGGTGAGGTCTGGAAGGGGGTGGTTAGTAGGCGTACATCTCATGCGGGATGAGATGAGATGAGATGAGATGAGAAGGCGGGACATGGGGTTGGGTGGGCCGCAGCGCACCTTTGATTACCCTGCTCAACTGGTCTGCTTGGGAGTCAAGACTGACGGCCAGTATCCTCCGCGGATGAGCAACGTCCATGGTGATGGTGATGGGTGACGGGGGGTTGAAGTTTGAAGCCGGTCGAGGTTGGCCGTGGATGGTGGGGCTCGAGCCAACGTCATGTGTCTCGCGCGTCCTCGCGGCCAGCCACCACCATGATATGCAGCAGAACAGACGCATCAAGGACTGGAGACAGCGTCGCGACGTCTGCGACTTTGTTGCAGCAAGCGCCATCGCAGGCAAGCCCCAACCTGTCAATCGCAACTATCTGAACCCCTTCATCTCCCTCGCACCCGGCGCCTCATCCGCCATTCCCCTTCCCACGGCGTCGAAAATCCCCGTCACAGAAAGCAAATGCACATGATGTACATACGCCGCCCATGACGCTCGAATCAAGCCGTTTCCAACGTCCGCTTCCTTTGCGCCCCCGGGCACCGCCGTGGTTGGCGTACGGCTCGTCGGTATATCCAACGCACATAATTAGCACTACATGGATAGCGAGAAGTACGACAAGGACATGAAGCGTATGCTGTAGTTTATAAACCATGCCACACATCCGTGCATTTATCAAAGGCGTTATCTAGCCGTAGCTTGCTATACCCAGCTCCCCATCTACCTGGTGCGAAGCCAACGCCATGGATCCCAACCGCAGCCTAGAGTCGTACGTGACCCCTTCGTTGCTTCACTCGGGTCCATCCCACGATACTCCCATGCCAAACGTGGCAACCGCGATCCCACGCCGAAACTCGAACGCTCAACAGCTATCCTCCCCCCAGCCAAAAGAGCGGTTCACCACGCCCATGGCCTCAACAGCAGCCGCCACCGCATCGCCCTGCCGGCCGCCTCCCCCCCGCGCCCAAGTCCTCTGCAGGTCGCCCTGGTCCAGCAGGCCCCTCCGCCTCTCCAGCATGGCCCTCTGGATGGTGCCCGCCCAGACGGCGTACCACGCCTCCTCGACACGGACACGGACACGGGCATGGACATCGCTCATCCGCCACTCGGCCGTGACCGTCTCCCAGCGCCGCGTGGCCAGGAACAGCGCGGGCCACGCGAGCACAAACGCGAGCGAGAAGGTGAACAGCGCGACGACCCAGGGCGTCAGCCGCCACCGGTTGACGCGGCAGTCGCTGTAGACGTGGACGCGGGCCTGCCGCACGGGGAACCGCACCTCGACGCGCCCGCGGTAGTTGGCCGCGCGCGCGAGGCCCTCGAGCCGGGCGCCCAGCGCGTCCCAGTCGCACCCCTCGACGCGGCGCTGCACCGTGAAGCACCGCAGCCACGAGGCCGACGCGCAGTACCGCCGGCACCACTCGCGCAGCTCCGGCGTGCCTTCTTCCGGGACGGGCCCCGCGCCGCCGAACCCCGGGGCGCGCGTCGCGAAGACGGTCCCGCGCCGCACCTTTTCCAGGTTGCCCGCCGTGCGGATCGACCGCCGGGCCTGCGCCGTCCGCGCGTCGCTGTAGAGGAGGTGCGTGAGCTCGATCTCAATGTCGAAGTCGGTCACCGTCTTGGTCTCCCTGCTGCCCCTGTTGTTGCTGTCGTCGTCGCCGCCGCCCGAGCAGCTCTCCGTGTGCGTGCCGACGAGCTTGACAAACGGCCGCGGGGGCACCTGGCACAGTTTGTAAATGTGGCCGGCCAGGAAGTCTGGGTCGCGGTCGAGCCGGCGGTCGAGGAAGTAGGTGCTCGTTTCGTCGCGGCGAAACGGGTGCACCGTCTCAAAGATGTCGCCGTGGGGGAGCCGCGGGAGGAGAGGGTCAAAGGGCGTGAAGGAGTCGGTGTTGTGGTTGAACTCTTCGTGATCCGAGTACAGGGGAGGCAGGTCGTCGTCGTCGTCGTCGTTTGTGAGCTCGGCCGTGTCTTCGTCAAAGTAGCGATGGGGCGGCGGCGGGTGGAGGGTCATGGACGCAGATGCTTCCGTGGGGCACGAGGGTGTTGAGGAGGACGAGGGGTTGGGCGACGCGGCGTCTAAAGGCTTGCCCATGGTGTTGACGCGGGGGCGGACAGACAGACTCGGCTTTTGCTATCGACACCAAACAGCAGCAGCAGCGCGCGGGGAAGCAGACGCAGCGAGGAAACAGAATGAATTAATTCAACGCCGCCGGCCGTGACAAGAAAAGTGGCAGAGACAAACTGACGGCCCAACAAAGGCCGGCAGGAGAATCGATGCGTCCGAGTCGGAGGCGCCAGCCAGGCAGTCGGCCAGCATGAAGCATCTGGTTGGTCCGTCTTTGTCGCACCGCCAGAGATGCCAACCCCGTCCACGTAATCCGCATTTCCCAGACCTGACAGCCCACGAATTCACTGCCTGGCCTAATTACTCCGTACCTCGCATACAGTAGTACACGACCTAATGGAGCAAGTGTTGAGCCGTTGCAATGGCTGGCCACCTGCATGCGTGGCCTTGGCTCAGCCACGCCGTCCGACCTCCCCCAATCCGGAATCGTGACACGAGTCCGTCTAGCATCAACATCACCCATCATCAACACTGCGTCTTAAGCTTGATTTAGTATTACGTAATGCACCCAAGAATACTCCGTTACATGCATATGATCCAACAAAAGAAAAAGAAAAAGAAAAGAAAAATCAAGCCCGAGCTGCGCTTCCGAGTGAGCCACGCTAATGACATGTCCGTCTACCTACAATGTCCCGCGCCTCATTTATTTGCGGCTTCATGCTTCCAGCTTTGTACTTGTGTCGTCGCCTTGGCCTCGTCGCCTACACTCCCTCGCTGGGTATATCCATTCCAGTAGTGCCTCTTTTGCTTTACCTTTTCCTGTACAACACCCAACGCTTAGGCGTCGCCGACGTCCACCAGCCTATCCTCATCCCACTTCCTCTTTGCTGCCTTGACTAAAACGTCAAGCTCACCGCTCATCTCACACATGCTGTAGAACTGCCCTTCCTCGTCGCTAAGCAGCTCCCACGGGTGCCCAAACTGCTTTACTTCACCGTGGTCCAGCACCAGCACCTTGTCATAGTCCACAATCGTCTGCAGACGGTGAGCAATCGTGATGACAGTGCCCGTAAGCTCTCGGATGGTTTCTTGAATTTTGGAGTCGGTGTTGTAGTCAATTGAAGCAGTGGCTTCGTCCATTACGAGCACTGTTGGTTTCTTAAGCATAGCCCGAGCCAAGCACAGCAGTTGTCGCTGGCCTTGTGACAGGTTTGATCCAGACTCGGTAACTGGTGATGAGAGATCCAAGAAGATGTTCTTGTTTGTCATCACAGAAGGTACCGGCGATCGGGTGACTTGAGAATCTTTTGCCACTTGGATAGTTGGCGTCGTCGGGTTGGTGGCTGGCTCGTCTGCTCCAATCAGCTGGACCCGGCGAAGCGCTTCAAACACTTGCTCATCCGTATACTGATCAAAGGGGTCCAAGTTGGACTGGATTGTGCCCATGAACAAGGTCGGATCCTGGGGCACAATGGTGATGTTCTCTCGCAAATCTCGCAGGCCAATCTTGCCGATATTGATGCCGTCAATGACGATGCGGCCCTTCTCGGCCTCCAGCGCGCGGAATATCGCCAGCGCCAGTGAACTCTTGCCAGCTCCCGTCCGTCCAACAATACCAACCTTCTCCCTGGCGTTGATCTTGAGGGTGATGCCCTTGAGGACGGGGTCCAGATCCTCTCGGTAACGAGTCGTGTAGTCAACAAACTCGACGTTGCCCTTGTCCGGCCATGACTCTGGTGGGCGGTTCTTTTCCACCACCGCCGCCGCCTCCTGATCAAGATCAAGGTACTCCTTAACTCTCTCCATTGAGTTCATGTTCTGTTCGTTCATACCATATAAACGCACTAACCAGAGAACATTCTCCGTAAAATTCATGGCATAGCTCAGTGAGATACCCGCTGCACCCGCATCAATCTTGCCCAGGCTCAGAATGATAAAAACACCAGCAGAGAAGGAAACCAGGTTACCCAGCAGGTCAGCACGGAATGAGAGCCATCTGTTACAGGCCCAGAGGTAGATGAATGGCCTGCTCTGCGTGTTCACCTTGGCCAAGTTGTCGCGAATGAAACGCCTCTCGTCACCATAAGCACGAATGGTTGTCATACCACTCAGAGTCTCGCCAAACTGCTGGAACAGTGGACTTCGCTGCACAGACTCGAGGCGCTTGAGATCACGAGAAGCACGTAGGTAGAAAGTGGCGACAAAGTAGAAGATGCCACCAATAAAGACGGCAGCGATCAAGAAACCGGGAGTGATGACGGCGATCAGGACAACCGTTACTATCAGAGAGAGCGCACATGACATGACACCAATGGCAGTAGCCGCTATTTCCTGGTCGACGGCTTCGAGGTCTTTACTGAAGCGGTTCATCAGTTGACCGAGGGGTGTCACATCAAAGAACTTGAACTTGGCACGAGTCACTGCACCCATGAGCCTATCGTGAAGTTTTCTTGATGCTGTCAGAGACCCGTAGAAGATCCAGACATCCCGCACAAATGCGGCGAAAGAACCGAGTATACCGATAATAGCCAGTCCCGACAGATAGTACGCCACGTTGACCTGAGGGGTGACCAGCGCGGAAAATGACACCTGACCATAGACCTTGCCAGAACTTGATTCGGCAGCAAGAGGGTTGCTGCCAAGACGGGAAATGGATGCCCAGGATCCTTTGGAGAATGCCCCGGAGCCGTATGACTGAGAGAGCGTACCGACTGCAACCATTGACTCTTCTTCGACGTATTGGTTCGCCCATTGTCTGACCCACACATTGGTTGCAACTGTGGCCAATTGCTGAAGATTGAAGACGATGACGGCCAAAACCCAGAACCACCAGGGGCCCATAGCTTGAACATAAACCTTCATCACTGGCCATTTGACAGCACCCGAGGCCTTGCCCTCGTCCATAGCATCAATCTGGGGCTTCTTCGATTTGGCCTTCTTTGAAGCGGCACTACCGTCTTGGGATTCGCCATTGCTGTTGACCATTGTCTCACCGTCGCCAACACTTGACGGAACTCTGGAGGGTACTCGTGATGGACCTTGGGAACCAGCCGAAGACGCAGGGCGGGATTTCTGAATCTCTTCACCCAAGACTCCGGAAGCAATAACCTTTTGCGCCGAGCCCTGAGATATGACACGACCATTGTCAAGATACACTACGTAGTCAGCCGAGGGTACGCATAGGGCCACATTGTGGGTAACCAAAATGCAAGTTCGGTTTGCCATTAGGGGACCACGGATGCAGTTGGTGAAGATCCATTGGGCGGTGTGAGAGTCAACGGCGCTCAGGCAGTCGTCCATGAGAACGTGAGCAGAGTTGGAATACAGAGCCCGAGCCAGAGAAATTCGCTGCTTCTGTCCACCCGAAAGCGTGATGCCTTTTTCTCCAACGAGTGTCTCGTCACCATGGTCCAAAATCTCAAGATCGCGTTCCAAGGCACAGGCGACAATAACATCTCTATATCGTTGTGGGTCGTATGGCGCCGAAAAGAGAATGTTGTCCCGAATGTTGGCATTGACGAGCCACGCAGACTGAGCAACGTAAGCGACAGTATCAGCCAACCGAGTTTCGGGGTCAGGCTTGACATCTTCTCTGCTTCGACCACCAGGACAATAAATCTTGCCCTCCATTAATGTCATCTCGCCAAGAAGCCCCATCAACATTGATGATTTTCCACTCCCTGTAGAGCCTGCAATGATATTGAGCTTGCCCATCTCAAAGTCGACATTCAGGTCCATCAATCGGAAGGCTCGCGAACCGTCCTCAGCAACCGTGTCCTTGCCACCCCAAATCAGGGTTGCGTCCTTGAATCCAATATGCTTCACACCTTGTTCGTCCACATTGTCTTGTCCAAGCTGCTCATATTTCTCAGTCTCTTCTTCATTCAAGAACTCTTCAACACGATCAATAGAGACCTTTGCTTCCTGCACATGGGCAAACATATCACCCAATTGGTCGAGGGGAACTCGTAACAGCATGAAGAGGGAGATGGCGGTGAAGGCAATGGAGGGATACAGAGGTTTCTTTTCAATCAGAGTGTATACAAGGAAAGAGAAGAATGTGATTAGGACTGGAACAGAGTTCCAGATGGCCACAGCGCATGCCCAGAGGGTGAATCGGGATCGTAGCGCATTAAGCTCAGCCTCTCGCTTTTCATCGATGGAGCGCCCAAATCTCTCTTCCCAAGCAAAGTATTTGATGATACGGATATTTTGGAGGACTTCGTTGGTCACATTGATTCGCTTGTCAGTAGCTTTCATAATGTTCTTGGAGGTTATGTTAAAACCCTTTGCCAGGAAATAGTTGACGGGGAGAAGGAAAACCATGACGACCAGACCAGGAATAGCACTGAGTCCCATGACCTGCCAGAGTAAGACGACAGAGATGATAAGCTGCGTTGGAGCCGCAGCGCATAGAAAGTGGAGGTAAGCAGTGATTTCGGCAATCTTGAAGCTATCCACTGACATCAGATTGATGATGGTTCCCAAGTTAGCCTGATCATCGTCACCAGCGGGTTTGCTGTCGTCGACATTGATGCTACCAGCAGACTCTGTGTCACTCGCCGAGGCATTCTTGTTCTTGTTACGCTTCCGTAGACCAAGGGCGCGTTTGATCTTGGCAATTGTACCCTCACTATCGGGATCAGCGTCCGTTTTGGTCTTCTTTGAGCTCTCCCCAAGGACCTTGTCTTTGCCGGCCGCAGCTTTTCGACGGAGGGCCTTGGCGTAAATGTCGCCAATAATAATGGCACGAACGCGGATGCAAATCTTCCGACCAGTCCAGAGCGCCATACCATCAGCATAGGATCGGATGGTGTCAAGGATAGGAAGTCCAATGACATAAAGCCAAAGAACGTTAATAGGAGCGCGATCAGGTTCCTCGACATACTCGAGAATGGCCCTCAAGAGGAGCGTTGGCGCAAATGTGAAGAAGCCGGAGACAAAGGCTAGGAAGCATTGGAAGAATAACATGCCCTTGAAGTATTTCAGCATGTGCCATGCCAGAGCACCAGTCTTCTTCAGTTGGCGATAGTCGGCAATCACAGCCGCAGCCTTGTCCTTGGGTAGCAAGTTCCAAACATCATCAATCTCCATGGTCTTCTTCCAGCCTTTATACACAATAGCATCCACCCATGCAAAAGTAGCGAGCGAGAAGAGACTCGCAAGTGGTTCGCGAGATGGTTCGATCCCGTCCTCCCATTCCATCAGCACCGTCTTATTCCCCTTTCTAGTGGTCGCTGCCAGCATGAACAACAGTGTGATAAGCCCAAACTCGGTGCAGGCAAGAATCTTTACCAGTTGAGAGGTAGAGTTGATGAGCGCGGAGCGGAATATGAAGATGTTCAACACCCAGTTAATGGCATAAATGCTGGCTGTGTGATTCCATAGATGGGGAATCGCCCATTTGGTCCCACCAACCAACAGTCGCAGAGAGGCCAACACCAGAACATAGATCCAAGTGAGTAGTCCGGTTATCGCCACAAGACGCCCCGCGGATCCGTAAGCACCCTTGATCAGAGCGATTGCATTTACAACAATCAATCCGACGATGGCAAGTTCTTCAACAGCTTGGGACAACCGTTGCCCATGTGGCGTGTCGGCCTCGACAACGGACCCTCTGCTGATAGTTTTGGCGAGGGCGAGCCGGTTGCCGTTGATTTCGAGATAGGGATCGCCTTCAGTGTCGTCATCGTCATCCTCGTCATCGATATCGGGTGGTAGAGCTGTATGGTCGTTCGCAATGGGCTTGTAGCCCTTGGGCTTGCCTGATGAAACCAGCCGTCCGATGTTTGACCAGGCGAGACGTAAAAACGAGACGACAATGACCGCTAACGGGAGGAGAACCTTGAGATAGCTACGCGAATGTTAACAAGTCTCTTCTCGAGATGGATTGACCCAACGGATGGTTCGGGAATGCGTCACTGCACGTACTCTTGTCGAAAACACAAGGTGAGGTCATCAACCCGCCATATTGGCCAAGAGCATTGAGCGAAGCCCATGGTTGGAGACGCAGCGCCAGGTAGTGTGCCGGTTGTGGCCGCTTCAGCTCTCATTCGTGCGCAGACACGCACTCAGCCGCGCACGCTGTAGGCAGAACAGTGGTGGCGGAGGAAATAAAAATATGAGAGATGGGAAAAGAGCCTAGCCGCCTCGATTGTGTGAATTCAGGACGTCGGTGTGAAAGGGGCTTTAGAAGGATAGGAAAACCTTTTGTTTTCCGAAGGCACGCGCTAATCTTGGCTTGGCGTGGCAATGGAATTGACGAGGTGTGTAGCAAGTGGTCGACTGAGCAAAGTCCGGCGTCGGCGGGTGGCGTGGGGGGTGTGTGTCGTCGCTGTCTTAGACTTCTCGTCGACGTCGAGCAGTGATGAACGGGACGCGAGAAAAAAAAGCAAGAAGCAGGCAATATTCTGTATTACAAGGTGTCAACTCGGTCTTTTTCAACCCACCTCGGACGCTTTGACCGGGCTCTCGTTTGCGCTCAGCCGCCTGCCTTTGGCACCAGCTAGAGATAAATGTCGACAACTGTCGCCTTTTCTTGTCAATGCTGTATATGCCACCCAATGGAGCTGAGGCGCGAGGAGGCCAGGAGAGAGCAAGGGTGCGAGGCTATTCGGCGGGGAGGAAAGGGAGGGGGAAGGGGAAATAGAAATTGGAATGGGAAGAGAAAGGGCATCAGCCTCCAATAATGGTGGTAAGAATGGAGCCGGAATAGACCACCAGACTTGTTCAAGCAGAAGCAGTGCACAGAGGGAGAGTGTCGAGGGTGAATAACTACTACTAGGTAGTATTAGTAGTTATTCGAGGATTAACCCGATAGAGCTGTCCCCCCGCCTAGCTGCAGCAGCAACCAGCATAAATGCACGAGACTTGCGAGCCCCGGGGAGTTAGACTAGGGTGAAGAACGGTGCGAAGGCAGTGACTTTCGGTCAAGGAGTCATAGGTGACGGACGTGTCGAGTCGGCAACGGGTGTGGTTGTGGGAGGGGCAGCGGTGGAGATGAATTGGCGTCTGGCTCTGGGTCCTGGGCTAGCGCGATATGGCAAACCGGTTCAGCACTTCAACTCGAAAAGATTGAGGGCAGGAAGGGGTACGAGATACGAGCTGGATCATGTTTTGGCGATGTTTTGGTGCAGCATGAAGAACCGCGACAGGGCTCGAGTGGCCTCAGCTGGTGTTTTCGTTGCCATGTTTCCAGATTCATAAACGGCAGGCATGCGCCATGTCTCCTGCCGCCCTGTCCCAGGTACCTACCTACTCAAGTACCTATGTACCTACGATTTGGCTCGGTACCTCATGCAACAGGGAGGTAGTACTTGGTACTCCGGAGGATTTGAATGTTTGGACGGCAGATTGAGATCTCGATGTCGCTTAGGTAAGGCCCAGCTCCCAGCTCCCAGCTCCCAGCTCCGGTCCTTTCAGACATAGACATGGAAACAGTCAGGCCATTTCACATAGCCCGACACGCACTGTCCTCGCTCCTTGACCCGACGACGACGACGACGACGACAACAACAACATCCGCCGTCATCTCGGAAGCAAAACGCAGCATGGAAGACGTCCGGTTGTCTTCGTCTCTTTTAGGTGCTGCAGGTTGGACCAGGGTGCAATGATTGCAGTGGGGTTTGCAGTTGGCCCATGTTCTTGACGTCGCACCAAAAGTCCGAGAGTCACCGATGATGTCGTTCAGGAGCTCACCAGAGCCAGGGACTCAGGACGCAAATCCAATAAGAATCTACGACTGTGCTCAAATTCGGTGCCGTGGTACCTGTCATCATCAGCCGTCCCAGTAGGAACGTCCCAGTAGGGCTACTCCCTCACGATACTCTGCGTCTTTGCCTCCAAGCTGCTGAGTAATATACGCCAGATTCGTCAATGATTTGCATACGGGATGTTTCGTACAGCTCGATGCTGGACGGTTGACGGGCCAAGACAACAGTTATTACAATTTATGCACTCGTCTGTACCCCAAGTCTACTAGTACTATCGAGACGCCGGCCCTCTCGGTTAAGGCTGCTTTGGGAGAGAGCCAGCTTCGCAAAGTGATCCATCGCACTAGCGGTCAGAACCAAGTTCTTCAAACCATGAAGAGGCAACATGGGAGAAAATCCACCAAGTCGAGTCCTGCCATGCATTTGTAGCGGCAGGCTGCACAACTGCCTCCGCTGCAGCCCACCCGCACCGTTCCCATGCCATGCCATGCCATGCTCCAACGGCGCCATCGACAGTGGAACTACCTCCCCACGATGAAGTCGAACATTGCGCTCGTTCAAATAAGATCGAGGTGGAACTGGAAATGCATGTTTTGAATCCGGGGCTGCTCTCGTGTGCGTGCGGCTGGACGCCATCTGAATGGGCCTACGGCTGTTTAAGAATTACTAATTGTATTGTCACCTTTCAACATTTCCTCTCCCGCTGGGTGAGTGGCTCTCTAGCTGCGGTTTCCCCAAGAACCTATGCTTGTGCAAAGGCTATATCCATCTCCACCCTCTCGGAGATACACACATACAGCCGTCTTAACATGGAGGACAAGACCGCTGTCGAGACCAGCTACGGAGTATACTGGAGCCGATTTGCTACCTCTTGGTCCGACACCTATCGTGTGCAATAATCCGTGCGGATTCACGATGTTGGCTTTCCCTTCCCATAATATCACAGGCTATCTTGTAAAAAGAACTGAAATCTAATAAGAGACTAGTGCTATAGGCTTTCTCTCTTTTCCTCTCAACACCCGGCTGCTAGAAATGTCTTGTCGCCCAAAGCAGACTGACGATGCTGTAATTGAGCTCGACTGGCTTAACACGAAAAAGTGACTGAGCGTTCTCGCTGCTCCAAAGGACGAGGAGAGGGTTCGCGAATGCTCCATGGCAAAAATATTGGTTCGGTTCTGTCTTTCCCACTGCATGACCCGCATGAGTTTTGTCCACGTCCAGCAAGGTTTGGCAGTCCGTCCTGTCAACTATCAACATTCGCCAGGCAAAAACCCACCAACTGGCTGCTGTATCCACCATCCGGGGACCAAGTCGGACGACGTACCCGGCAAGGCCAGCCTCTGGCCTAGAGACTCGGGCCATGAATGAAGTCATTTATCATTTGTGAAGAAAGCCGGCCAAACTGACAGGCGACCACACTCACCTCCGGCAGCTTCCCCGCGGCATCATTGTGTCGGTTGATACATGGTAACGATGATACCGCCGACTAGCGCGAATGCAAAACGTCATTCATGTCTGGAAGACGCTAATCAAAAAAAAAATATCGTTTTCGCCTTGGCGAAAGTTTGCAGAGTCATGGCTAAAATGAGCCACCATGCAGACTGCTGGGTTCATGGATTGTGCCAAACCCTTGGGTTGGGAGTACATACAGTGCTCTGTAAAACATCAATGGTACAATGGCGCACAACGCATGTACGGAGTACGGAGTACCGCGAGGCTCTTTTTTCGGTATCAATCTAGAGCCACCACATTATTTTCCCAGACGAATCAGCGCGCGGTTGCTTCTGCACATGCTGCTTCGTCCGTGTTATCTCGCAGTGCAGCTCGGACGCGACACGGCGCAAAATGCAAAACCGGTCATGGGATCAAGAACGTAATCCGGCCAAATGCCATGTCCGATCCCTCGAATCCAAAAGTCGGCAGGCGACAGTGGAGTATGTATCCCAAGGGCCTGGTTCTTCATCAAAAAGAACGTTGCCATCACCTAAGCTGAGCGCCGCAGAAGCGAACGATGTGATCTCGGGAATCTCAATCTCTGAACTACCAATCCCATCTTTCATCGTGCAGCTAGCGCGTTTCCGTCCACCGTGTGACTCCCTCCGCTCAACACCACATGCGCCCTCTCCCATCGGCGCCCCCAACTCCGCTAAGTGATTCACGCACTGCTAAATGGAGTGTGCCAGCGCTTGTGCAAATACTAACATCATCTAACCAATAATGAGTGCAGTCAATTAACTTGTGCTCAAGCCACAGAACTTCTGTGCGTCCCTGACCCTGCTGGTGTGGCACTACCCTGCATCTTATTTTCCGTTTGCCAATCGTGGCACAAGTAGCAGCTCATATACTCGTCCATGTGACGAATACCTGACTGTTCCTGTTAAATCGTCTTGCATTACTCTGTAGTCAATATCGTGATCCGAGCCGTGAGACATTTCTGCACTTTTTGTCACAATAGATTTGCGAATCACATACATAACATTGAAGAGACTGGAACGTGCGAGTCACCTGGCATCATTTTGGCCTCCAAGCAGGTACAGGGTAATCACTCTTCCATGGTCCTACCCATCTCAATATTTTTAATTGTCCAGCTCTGCATCACTCGTTTCGGACGCTCCATGATTATGGACCTGCTTAAAACCACGGTATATTGACACGCTATCCATCTTCATGTGCTCCAAGAAAAAGACAAGCCCAACCTGCCCATCGCCTGATGCCATGTCCAAATACTGATTTTGTAATCGTTTTCGCATCCCAGACTCCCCGAATTTCGCTCAAGTTGCAAAAAGAAAAAGAAAGTCAAGATGAATGCCTCTTTTTTGTATTTATAGTATGCTCCTAACCTGCCAATTTTGTTTTGTTCTTGACACGTGAAATGTTGTTACACAATGTGCCGGCTCTTCCCCCCTAATTATCGGGCACAGAGAAGCTGTGTTTACAATGAGAGAGGGCATTCTCGGACGAGAAAATGCATCTGCCTTGGGGTTTTGTTCAAGGATGTCTTGAACAATCGGTAACTTAGCCCATGATCATGCCCTTCATGCCAGCAAGGTCGCCTTCCTTGGCAGCAATCTCGAAGTATCCGTAGATGATGCTGGGTCGGTGTTAGCTTCAATTGACATCTTCATGATTGTTGCGGGGTAGTTCTTTGCTAGATACTTACGTGACAGCGAGAAGGGTACCGGTTCCGGAGCCAAGAGCACCCATGAGATCGCTGGCAACAGAAAGAGCACCAATGCAGGCACCGCCAAAGGCAGCAGCAGTGGGAATGATGCGCTTCAGCTCCTTGTACATGCTCTGGTCGCGGTGGCCAGCCATGACAAGACCCTGATCCTTGAGCTGCTTGGCAACATCGCGGGGGCTGGAGCCGGAGACCTCAATCCAGGTCTTGGAGAAGAGAGCACAGGCGCCGAGCATGTAGATGATGTAGACTGCGGTGTGGATGGGGTCCAAAAGGGCGTCCTTGAAGTTGAGAGGAGGAGACATGTAGTAGGCGATACCAGAGACGGCGTGAAGCTGAGCAGAGCCGTCCGAGGCCTCCCAGACACCGAAAAGACGGACGAGGAGGTTCTCAGAGAAGCGTGAGTACAGCATCTGGCTGATCAGGAAGACGTTGGAGGACAGAGCGGACTGCAGCATGATGGGCATGTTGGAGGTGTAGAACAGGCGGACGGGGTAAGAGCCGCGCGCACCACGCTGGCGGGAAGACTTGACGGGGATCTCGACGCGGAAACCCTGGAGATAGATGACGGCGACGAAAACCAAGATGGTAGCCAGGAGGTTCATGATGTTGGGCAGGTTCTGTCTGTAGAAAGCCTCCTGGAGAGCGCGCTGCTTGTTGGGCCAGGTCATCAACAGGTGGAAGAGGGCAATGACGGCTCCCTCGAACTCGGGACCACGGCCAGTGTTGATTGTGGTAGGGGAGAAGGCCTTCCACATGATGGACTCGCAAATGTTGGTGGCGATGAACAGGGAAATGCCGCTGCCAAGACCGTAGCCCTTTTGGAGAAGCTCATCAAGGAGAATGACGATCATGCCAGCAACAACAAGCTGAAGAATCAGCAGGAAGACAATGCCGGCGCCAAGGTCGGAGGGGGGACCGTAGAGGCCAGTGAAGACGTAGACGGTGGCGGTACCAGCGGACAGGATGAAGGCGAAGAGCTTCTGGGCTGTCTGGTAAAGCTCGCGGTCGGACTTGAGGTCGAGGTTGACGTCAATCATGTGGGTGCCAGCAAGGAGCTGGAAGACCATGCCAGAAGAAATAATGGGGGTGATACCCAATTCCATCAGTGTTCCTCGGTTACTGGCCATGACCATTCGCAGCCAGTATAAAGGATCGGAGTTGTCTGACGAGACAATGCCGTACAGGGGCATCTGGCTCATGACCAAGAATATCAGAAGTGTCAGAGCAGTCCACATCATCTTCTGGTTGAAGGGGATCTTGGTCTCCGGCTGCTGGACCTCAGGGAGGAACGGCACGAACGGCTTGACCAAGTCAAGAAATCGGACTGTCCAATCATGGAGCGCGTTAGCATCATGTCGTCGCAAACCAATTGCGCGCCAATTGGCCTTGTTGAGGCACGAGCATCGGGTCTGGGAGAGCTCACAAGCTCCATTTCCAAAAGCCGCTGGCCCCAACCGTGTCGCGAGGGGGAAGATAGGAGGATTATCCAACTACTTACGGGAACTCATGGCGGCGGTTGCGAGGGCAGAGGGGACAAGGGACGAAGAAAAAAAAGAACGAGACTAATTCATCCAGGGAGAGAAAAGAGAGGAAAAGAAATCGAGCTGGCAACGAGCCCTATATGTGGGTAGGAGAAGATGATGGGCGAAATGGCACAGGGAAAGGGAGGTAGGCAATCTGGCTTCAAGGCCTCGTGTCCCAAAATGTAGATGTGTCCAGTCCAAAATTGTTGGAGGTCGGCACGTGATCTGACTCCACAGCCAGAGCCTAGCCGCATCGATCATTGGGTTGTGGGCTACGTACCTAGCGGGAAGGAGCTACCCAAACCTCTAGCCTGGAGGCACTCTTGGGTGGGGTCACTGGGAGTTTGTGCTGCAACTTGAAAACTTGTCACTCACAAGTTGAAAGCGCTTCTCGGCGTCATATATTAGCTTTCACTACATGCGCAGCTCCGCAATGGACCCTTAGGAAGCTTCAGATGCCAATTCTCAGTCGCCTGGGTCAACTCTTTTGGCGCAATGTTTCAACCATGGCGAATAGCAAAGCTCCGGCCGAACCACTCTTGGTAGTGCTGGGCTCAACTGGTACAGGCAAATCAGACGTAAGTGACAAGACACACTCAAAAGTTATACACGCCTTAATACCAGCATGGCGTATTCGTACTCACATCTAACGTCATGTCATACAGCTGGCCGTAGAGCTCGCAACCCGCTTTAAAGGAGAAATCATCAATTCGGATGCCATGCAGCTATACAAAGGGATCCCCATCATCACCAACAAAATTACCCAAGCCGAGCAAAAAGGCATCCCTCACCATCTCCTGGGCCACATCCCCCTTCATCATCTCCCCTGGGACGTGGATGATTACAAGCGCGAGGCCAACAAAGTCATCAGCCAAATTCGCGCTAGGGGAAATTTACCCATCCTCGTGGGCGGAACACAATATTATGTCGACCCTCTACTCTTCACCGATGTCATTCTCGATGAGGTCCAGCAAACAGACCCATCCGCATCATTCCCCATTCTGGAAGAGTCAACAGAAGTCCTCCTAGAAGAGCTCCGGAAATGCGATCCCGTCATGGCAGAAAGGTGGCACCCCAACGACCGCCGCAAAATCCTGCGGTCGCTAGAGATCTACCTGCATACAGGGAAGCCGGCCTCGCAGTTCTATGCTGAGCAAGAGGCGCGCAAAGCAGCCGCCGCCAGCGGAGATATCCCCGCCACACCCTGGGAGAAGCTTTTGTTTTGGGTCTATTCCGATAGGCAAATTCTTACCGAGCGCCTTGACACGCGGTGTGACAAGATGCTCAATTCCGGGCTTCTAGACGAGGTCCATGAGCTATACGCCTTCAAGAAGAAAGCCGGAGAAACAGGCCAAGAAATGGACATGACAAAGGGGATATGGCAGTCTATAGGCTACAAGCAATTCGAACCATATCTAAACGCCCTCGAAGCAGGGGCAGATGCTACGGAAGCCGAGAAGCTGAAGCTATCTGGCCTGGAAGACATGAAGACCGCAACGAGACGTTACGCAAACTACCAGACGAAATGGATTCGCATCAAACAAATGCGCCGGCTGCAGGATGAGGGTCCTGAAGCAGTCAGCAGCTTGTATCTAGTTGATAGCACGGACGTGTCTCGGTTTCAGACGAATGTAGTCGAACCGGCGGCGAAGCTGACGGAGTTGTTTTTGAAAGGGGAGCAACGGCCAGCGGCGGTGGACATTTCTGAAATGGCGAGAGAAGTCCTCGGCGGTGCGCTTGAGTTGAGGCCCAAGGAGACACCGATTCAGAGAACATGTGACATATGTCGGACGGTATTAGTGACGGAGCAGGCATGGGAGAGGCACGTAAAGAGCGTGGGGCATAGACGAGCGGTGAAGAAGAAGACCAAACTGGCCCTCGTTGCTGTTGATGCGCAAAAAGGGGGGGAGGCTAAGGCATCAGCCGACCCTGATGGATCACGAGCGTCAAGTCCGGATATAGGCTCGATATTTTCCAATTGATGCCCTTCACCACGTATATCGTGATGACAATTTACGACTTTCTGTTTGCCAAGCCGTCTTCATACATATTCACATGCCTCAATAACGGGGTAGCACCATCCCTTCCAACCTTGTCCAAACATGTCGATTGACTCATTCCTCAAGATCTCGGCAGCCAATTGTCTCCTGCACATCAGGAGATTAACCTCGCCAACATTTTGGCTCCATGCCTCGCTGACCTTGTTTGTAACAACTACCTTGCCTACTCTCACATCTTGGAGCAAACTTGTACCCCGATCGGCTCTCAAGAACCTAGTTATCCCCAGCCCTGCGAATCAATGGCGTGGCGCCAAACGCTATCGTAATTAAAAGACATCTTCCCAATGATACCGAAAGCTACATTCTAGTAAACATGGCCTCGCAGTTGGACACAGTTGATACCAAGTTCGACCACTGACCCATATAGTAGTGCCATCAGTTCGAACTGCCGGCGTTCATGGTCGACACTACTGTATATAGCACGAACCAAGCGACAGTTACTGGCCATGCCTACTCCCCCTTGGCTAGCTTGTCTGGTCTTCCATACTCCTATGAACGATTGATTGCCCAGCGACTCAATATTCTGGGCCTTACATGGACGACACTCTGACGGGGGGATGCGGGCCCCCTGTCCCCAAGACACTGTGCGTAACCTTCAGACGTCTTTCGGGTTGAAAATTTGAAATCCATTCAAAAGAAGCGTTGAGTTCCATTGCTCTTGGCCTCGTTTTTTGGGGGGATTCACGACGGATAGTATCTGGTTTAGGCTATCTTGCCGTTTTGCAAGAGAACATTCGAGCCTGTTGTGACAAACACTCTTACCCGCGCCACATACCTGTAGTGATTCCATCGACTGCCATACCCTGAGCATGATTATAGAACCAGACTGTTGGAAAAAAGGCCCTGCCGGTGGGGAAGGGTGTCGGCGGTTCTACCAGGTATGCTTCGGGTGTTTTCCAGACTGGAAGCCAGCCTCCAAGCTGTTGTCGCAGCCGAGCCTGCTGTGTCTCGGCGCTTGAGACTATAAATTTCACCATGGGTCGATACGCCCTGCCCACCATATTTTGCAAGAGCTTCGTATCCTAGGAGAGAAGGTGTTGGTTGAGCCGAGTGCTGTTCCGAGCAGCTCGCGGGTGTGTGGTTGTAAAACAAGCCATCTGACGGCATATTTGAGACTGCGTAAGTAAAGTACAACGAGTAGAGGTTGATTTTATCGGACAAATAAAACCAGCTACAGATAGCACAAGGAGGGAAAATAGTCCAAAGTCAAGAAAGGTTGGCTTGGAGTCTTGCTCTCCCATTATTTGCATGGACAAAGACAGTCACGAGCTTTATGGGGGAAACATTCGCCTCGTGTTTTGCTTCTGTTTCTTTACACGATGAACCAACATCTCCTGTTATTGGCAAGCCGATTGAGTTAAAAAAAAAAGCGCGTAAAACATTATCTTGGGAGTGTTCTGTGATGGCATATTCGTATGTCAAGCGCAAGAGTTTCGGTTGGTTATATGGACTATTTGTCGTAATATCTGTTTGGTTCTCGTAATATTCGACAATCTAACAGAGTCTTCGCTTGAAGTCGCTCGGTATCTTGTAAAGGAGTGCTAGATGAGAAATTGGTGAATCCTTCGAGAGAAGACTAGTGTCGATGGAGAGGCTTCGCCATCATGCAGGGGGCCGAGGTATGTGCCCCCCTTGATTTGGGGTAGAAGAGGAAGCTTTGATCATCAGTTCCACAGGCCACATTCGCCGGATAAGCGCTTGACAAAGACAGGTGATCGCGGAGGAGTTGAAGACTCAAGCGCCTCTGCACATAGAAGCAATGAGTGTGGATTCTGAGGTATCACAAGCAATTGCCAGCAGTGATCACGTGTTATACTGCAGTTCTCTGATTTATTATCGCATAGTGAATCTAGTCTAAAACAAAAAACTTTGAACTGCCGCCAAAAGCTACGTACATTAAAATCACAACATTTCTACGAGAATCATTCTCCGTCGCCGCCTTGTAGTGATTCGATGAATCGTGGAATGTCACTTGCAAATCGCAAAGCGCTTTCGAGAGCCACGCGTCGCCCAACCATGGCGTCCTTGACTGCATTAGGATGCTGATGAACGGAGTTCAAATCCAGGAGCCCCGCTATTACTATCCTTGTTCAACAAAAGAGGCCACTGGGGACACCCATTTTGCCTGTCACAGTATGCCATGACACGCAATGATGGTCGATGTTTGGCGCCTCCAACTGTTCAAAACAGGCCAACAGATCCGTCGTGATGCCTGGCCCAGGCAGCAGGACCAGGTTGTTCAAGGCAACAAAATTTCAACCCTTGCCCAGCTCTCCTCGACATACTGGTCTCAGGTTGTTTCCATATCAATCTCTTGGTTCTAGCGGGGCTTTACTGGAAGAAAGAAGATTGAAAGATGTTCAACGTTGAATAAAGTTTGCAACTCGATGCTGCCGGTCTGTGCCAAGTAGCGGAGCATCTCCCGCAGCCAACCGCAAGGGCATGCCATCCGGTAGCTGGCGGAGTTCCTAGCCCTACCGTCCTGTCTCCTCCGCAACAAGTCCACCAAAACCGCTCGGGGCCTCGTTTGCTCAGCAACTGGTTGATAAGCCACCTGGTGTCATCTCCGCACAAGAACCCAAGTAGGCAGCCATCTCGGTCCTCCATCGCAAAGCCTCGTCTTAACATTGTGTACTCCGTACGCCGTGTCCACCGCAGCACGATTGCGACATGACTGATTTCGTAGTTGATGGGGACTGAGCCGGTGAAGGGTTGTCATGGCAGCCCCAAAAGCGCTTGGCACTGATGTCGAGTCATACTAAGCTCCGCCTATCAGTTCCCCAGACCAGATGCGTCAGGACGGAACGGCCAGGCTTCATTTGGAAAGACTAGGCAAACAGTCTAGTGCCGTTGCGTCACATTCTCGTTACAGAACGAGATGCCCAAGTCAAGCGACCGAGGGATTGGCCCCTGGCTTCAGCCACCATTCACGGTGGTTGCTTGGCTTTCGGGTCTGGCTTCCGATCCTATTTCGTAAGTTACCAGGTCTGTTGACATTCAGGCCGCGTGACCGATGACTCTACCGGGTGACCCAGGCCGGTTTTTTTTATTTTCTCGCAGTTCCTAGCCGATCCGTTCTAAAAGTCTGTCGAGATGCCGTATTCACCTTTTCAAGTTGGCGACGGGCTGACATACGTGGCTGACGTATGTATTCGACGCTTGATGGATGGATGCAAAGCAGAAAAGGAGATTTTTGATATCATGGATCCACCAAAGCCGCTGGGTTCCATGTGCCTTGTTGATGTTGCCTCCAAGGCCCTGTTATATCGGGGACCCCCGCCGTACATGTCCACGTTGGTGGAGGAGACATGTCGCCAAGCATGCGATTGAGAGATTGAGATCTCGAATTCGAGATACGGACCAGGCAGCGCCCAAGTGTTTCAAAGGTGAGTAGGCAGCCGAATTCTCATGTCCTGCCACGTTCGCTGCGGAATCGTCTCCAAGGGGCTCGTTTCTGTCATGGAAGCGTGAAATTACCTTGGTTGGTCTTCGGTGTACATTTATGTTTACAACCCCCCCTTCCACCTTGAAACCCAACCCTCGAACTTGCATGTGCAGCCCCTCGCTCGCTCCTGCCTTCTGCCTTTCGCCGTCGTCAGCGGACATTTCAAGGCGACGCCCAGCCGCACGCCGCACAGCCAGGTCTCCGGCCGGAGTACATGGATCCCTTGGCCTTAGCGCCTCGCCACACCTTCAGATTGGCTTCACTCACGTCAGACTTCTAACCGACTTCTTCGTCAGCTTGTGTCGCATTTTTTCCACCCGGTATATGTGTCACCTACCTTGTGCCAGACTATACAGAGTATCAGAACCCGTTGCGAGACTGGTTTCTGGTCTTTGACCTCTATTGATATCCTTTTGTGACCATTGATTACCCCTCCCAGGCCCTCTACTTCGCTCCGTCTGGTATGTGACAAGAATCGGGCCCCGTCATGTCACCAACTGTTTCGCCGGCGGCGCCACAGAGGCATGCTCGAATTCTGGCGTGCGTCCTCTGCCAACATCGGAAAATCAAATGCGATCGTAACTCGCCTTGCTCCAACTGCATCAAGGTACGGCACGCGCCATCGCGCCGCAAGGTTGGGGGGGATCCTCCCCATCTCATCCCACCTGTTTGCTTGGGTCCCGCTTTCTGGGAGCCTGGATACCTCGATGAGGCAGAATATTGCAAAGAACTCCAAGCTCACTCCGCCCTAGGCAAACGTCACATGTGTTCCGAGCACACCGGCACCTGCTAGTAAACGCCGTCGCCCCAATCAGGACCTTCAAGAGCGTCTGGCGCGATGCGAAGAACTGCTGAAACAATACGCCAATGGCTCTGCTCCGGGTCAGCAGCAGCCGCCGCCGCCGCCGCCGCAACAGACCGAGACACCAGCAACGGACCACTTTGCGAGGTCGGATAAATCGGAACCGACGCCCTTGGGATCGGACAACTCAAGTAATTGGAAGCCGGCATGTCGGATGGTCAATGACGATGGGAGTGTTCGGTTTATGGACAGCTATATCTGGGCCACAGTATATGAAGAGGTACGATTTTTTGCCATTGTGCTATGAAACCGAGCCTGGCTGTGCGACTGCCTACCGTCGTGTGGTCTTGTAGCGACCGGGAAGCCCTTGAGCCGACTGATTTGTGCTGACTGATGAATAGCTGCAAGCCATGCGAGACATTGTTGACACGGAGGATCCCGAGGACTCAAGTATACTTGGCTCAGAAGAGCTCACCCCGGAGAACAATACCGACTTGTTTTTTCCTGGAGACCTCTCCACTGCCAACATCGAGGATCTCGTTCCAGATCCAATCCATGCCTTCAAACTATGGCAACTCTTCTTGGAGCGTGTAAATCCCCTGTTCAAGCTGGTCCACGTCCCTACCGTCCAACCAATGGTCATGGAGGGTGCCACCAACATTGCCAGCCTGCAACATTACCAGCAAGCACTTGTCTTGTCTATTTACACGAGCGCAGCTGTCTCCTTGAGTGAAGCCGAGTCCATCCAGCTACTCGGCATGTCTCGGGAGTCAGCTATTCAAAAATTCCTGGCCGGAACAAAAGTAGCTTTGATACGATTCAACTTTTTGAAAAACTACAACATGACCGCTTTACAGGCTCTGGTTCATTTCATGGTACGTCCGTTTCTGTTATCAGAATCGCCACCTGGTTCTGAAAACTAATATTTGGAGTAGCACTGCTTACAAGGACGGTATGATCGTCATGCTGCATGGGTGCTTACTGGTACTGTTGTCCGCATTGCGCAAAAGATGGGATATCACCGCGATGGCGAGATTCTTGGCCTGGAGCCTTACGAGACAGAAATGCGCCGCCGCCTTTGGTGGCAGATTATCGTCCAAGACTCCAAGTATGCCATGTTATCTGGCCTCAGCCAGTCCCTGCAGCCCCTACACTGGGATACCAAGACACCACAAAACGTCAACGACGCAGATCTCTTCCCAGGGTCAACTGAGAAAATACAACCTCGCGACGGCCCCACTGAAATGGCGTTTGTCATGGTTATGAATGAAATATATAGGTTCAAGCTGCATACGGACAAGAACAACAACGGCCAGGCATTTGAGGCTGCCATCCTGGGACAAGATCTGAGCCCAGACAAGGACGCTTCAAATGCCATGCATCAAAACATTTTTGCCAAATTCCGTCAACAGTGTCGAGAGCTTGACGAAAACCTTCTGGCCATGGAACAAAAATACATCGATGACAATGCCGGCAACGTGCACAAGGCTGCGAAAGGCGTCCGGCAGATGCTTTTGGGAAGGATTCAAGACATGATGGTGCCAATTCACGAGCAACCCGAGTATGGCACCGAGATTTTTGGTCCCAAAGACAATCTGTTCAAGATTTTTGTCCTAGGAACCGAACAGAGACTGGCTCAGTATCAACCCATGACCGAGTGTGGGTTCCTCTGGTTTGTCAAGTCGTATTTTCAGCTCGACGTGTTTGCCGTCATGACTGGGCAATTGTGCCAACGGCCTACCGGCAGCTTGGCGGATCGCGGCTGGGTGGGCGTCGAGCGGCTCTACGGTTATCACACGGAACTATTTGACATGTCGCAGAAGCAATACTCCGTCCAGGCCCAAATCACACTGAAGGGGTGGAAACTGCGCGAGCAGGCCTTTTTGCAAGCTGGTCGTCATTTAGAAACACCGCAGTTCATCCAGCGTCTGCGGGATCTTCTACCTTCATACGACTCCCGGTCCTCAATACAGTCATCAGGAGCAACCCCTCCTGTATTCGGCCAAAACGACGCTCAACGGCAGTCCGCGGCACTATTTCAGAGCGCGCAAACTCCAAAGATGCCGCAACAAAATCTCGTGCAGCAGCAGCAACAGGGTGCAAATGTAGATCCCTTCTTGGGGGGCCTTCTCGACATGTCCAGCGTCAACTGGGACATGTTTGGAGACATGATGAATCCCGAGGAACAGCTTTCGGTGGGTATGTTTGGGTACGGCGGGTTTCCTGCGGCAACCGACGGCAGCTTGATAGGCGACAATTCTAACAATATGAACGGGGGGCAATTTCGATAGAGGTGCATGGCAGGAGTCGAGGGGGGGTAACATTGTTTTGGGAAATATGACATGATTTAAAAGGCGGCATTGGTTTCTTGGGCGCAACAGAGAGGAATGGGAAATCGTCTCCGCTCCCACGAGGCGTGACACTCGCGGGTATATGTACAATAACACGATTGGAAACTACTCTACTACAGGCGTCTGCGGACGTCCCGATTGGCAATACCAGTCATCGCTTCTCGCAAGTATAATGCTGTTTGTCGGATGCGGTAGTGCAATTGGACGTGACTCAACGACAGCAAATCAACTTGAGGAAAGGCACCATCGGCTATTCAACCGTTCAGCCAGTACAGAATTCACATATCACACGTGCCGTCATTCACAACACCCAATGGGCATCTCCGGCACGCTCAGGTTATAAAAAAAACACGACACCGAAATGTAGATCTCAAAATGAAACGGCACCAGGACAGCTGAACCCGGTGCCGAGATTAACGACGGATCAAATCCCTCTCCGAAAGCCCCTCAGTCGCAAAGACCGTGCGGCCACGCCGTCCCATCTCCAGCAAGGACAGCGCGCAGCGAGCATTCGTGACTATCTGGAGAGAAAAGAAAGAGAGAAGAAAAAAACCCAATCCACACGGCACCACAACTAGACTACCAGTGGGGTTTTCCCACGTGATCCATATAGGCGAGTCGAATCACGTGCCTCGCAGATGAGGAATTGGCGCGCCCCGATTGGCGCCTTGGACCGAGGGAACCGAGCTGCCCGCCAAGCAGCCATTCCCGACGGCCAAGCAGCCGCCGTGATTCCTCCAACCCTCGCCCTCGCCCGCCGACAAGACAAAACACCAACAGGACTCCCGAAATCGACAATGATTGCTCAGCGGGTTGGCATCGCCGCCCTGCGCAGAGGTTCGCCCCCTTCCTCTTCCCCGTAACTAAAGACACAGCATCTAATTGGCATCAGGCGCGCGGCCCAGCCTCTTCCCCTTCATCAAAGCAGCCACCGGCGGCATGCAAGCTCGGTACGTTTCCTACAATCCGGCAACGACGGTATTTTACTAACTCTTGCCCCCCCAAGACCCGTGGCGACGGCCAAAATCTCCCAAGACGACGGGCACCAGATCCTCGTGAAGCAGCGGCTGCAGCGCCCCGTCTCGCCCAACCTGGGCATCTACAAGATCGAGCAGACGTGGCTGGGCCACTCGGCGTGGACGCGCATCACGGGCTGCACGCTGTCGGCCGCCGCGTACGTCTACTTCGGGGCGTACCTGGTCGCGCCGCTGGCCGGGTGGCACCTGGAGACGGCGAGCCTCGCGTCGGCGTTTGCCGCGCTGCCGTTCGCCGTCAAGGGCGGCGTCAAGTTCTTCCTCGGGTTCCCCTTTGCGTACCACTTCATCAACGGGCTGAGGCACCTGTGGTTCGACCTGGGTAAGGGCTTCGCCAAGCCGAGCATCAAGAGGGGCGAGATGGCGCTCTGGACGTCGAGTATTCTGAGCGGACTGTATTTGGCTTTCGGGCTGTAAATGGAGGGTGTTTGGGGGAGGATGAGAAGAAGAAAAAAAGAAATCATGAATTGTATTATGCGGGAGGTTGGCTGGAGTGGACATGGTTTTGTTAGGGGTGGACAGACAGGTGTATGTGCGCTTTTATGTGGTGCACACGTGTAGAGTATCAGCCATACGGCGGGTTCTTTCATTAGTGTTTCTTTTTTTTTGGGCTTCCGATTTATCTACGGAGTAGCTACGTTTTGCTATGGTTATCCCTCAAGCCCGTGTGAATCAAAGCCATTTTGATATCGCTCCCAAACGCCAATTCGCCGATTCCTCCCAGCTCTTATTACCCTGCTGCTCCGACTCTGCCCAATCTGCTATGCCAGCGATCGAGCGTCGAGTATCGTCCTCACCAGAGCGCGATTACCTGCGGCGGCAATCTTCCCCCCAACGATTGACCCGATAAACTCGCTCAGCTCGGAGAGCTCCGAGTCCGACGCAGTACCATTGACCCCGTTTGGAGCGCCCAGTTCGCCACGCTGCGCCAGCGATGCCACTGCTTGCACGAGACCCTGCACCAGCATCTCGTATTCGATGCTGCCCTCGGACCTGTCCCTCATCGGCTGCAGAATAGCCGCGTCGAACGTCTTCATGTTGCGGAGCACCAGGACACGAATGGCTTCGGGGCCACCGGCTTCCAGGAGTCCGTAGATGGCTCCGTACAGAACGGCAGGCGGTTTCGTGGGATCCAGGAAGTACTTGAGACACGTGCGCGTGAGCTTTGGACGCAGCAGGGTGTTGGAGGCCGAGTACTTGCGGGCGATGCGGCCCACCAACGACGCCGCCAGCTGTCGCAGATCGTACTGGTCCTTCATGGCGTCCACGCCGTCATCTGTGCCTAACTTCCGGGCCATCAGGCACGTCAATGCCGGGGCGGACAACGAGGAGGCGTATGGATCTAGGAAGAGGCTCTTGTTTTCGATGAGGGCATTCGTCAGCTCCATCATGTGCCGGAGTGTAAAGGTGTCGTCGAGGTGGTGCGTCACCCTGTCCATGATGAAGTTGATAAAGTACGGGACAAGCTGGTGCAGACCCGGGTCGTCGCGTACAGAGCCCAGTGCTGCTTGGCGCAGACGGACGACTTCTTCGTCGGGGTTATCGTCGAGAATGGCGGCCTGGATCTTGTCAAAGTAGAGAATGAGCTCTTTGCTGACAATATGTTTGACGGAGGGTTTGACGGCCACGTTGTCGTTTCCGGCCAGGGCGGCGAGAGCGGGATTTGCGCCGGGGCCTTTGGGAAGCAGCTCTTGGGAGCGCGATTCGGCCGTCGTTGGGTTCTGGGGTATTGATGGCTGGACGCCTTCGATTGCGAGCCAGTGGGCTTTTTTTTTTGGGATTAGCGACGTCGAGGCAATGGGGGAGAGTTGGCAGCTTACCTGTAAAGTTCATGTCGCGAGGAACTTTGGGTAAGGGCGCATTGATGAGCTTTTCAAAATCCACCTCTTCGTCTTCAATGTAGAATAACGGTTGGCCGGGACCAAGGCTCGCCTCGCCGTAGCGAAGCGGTCGCGTGGAATCGTATCCGTAGAGAGGCTCGACATCAAGGACTTTGAGTGCGAGGGAGACGTCGTTGACGGTGAGGGTGGTTCTGCGAGCGGCGCGCATCAGGCGGAGCGCCTCGATGATGACTTGGCCGATGCGATACTCGACGTCCTGCGTCAGTGCCTTGAGGGCTTCGTCGTTGAGCGAGTTGATGCCAACGGATTCGGCGACGTCTTTGACATTGTCGGAATTCCAGAGGAGCTTCGGCCGGGGGGCTTCGTTGGCCATGATGGGCGATGACGAGATGTTGGGCGTGGTAAGTCTGGAGTTGGCCGCACGTGAGGCGTAGGAAGCGGATGCAAGACAAGAGTCAAGACGCCCCACTACTACATGCTCAGGTGAAGAATGGCAACCCTAACCCTACACCTTCTCCATGCACGGAGTCCACGCTCACAGCAACCACATCTTCAACTTGACACTCCATCACCGCCGCAGCTTTGGCTTTTGCTTTAATCCCCGCGACCATACCCGCGTTCCTTGTCCCTCAACGCCGCACGACTATACTGATCTACCGCCTTGTGAACCGCCTGGTCTACAGCTTTGGGCGTCATTTCAACCAGGAATCAGCATACATTCCGTCTCCATCTGTCGATATGATTGGCTTTTAGCCTCTTCTAATAACTATCTATCGCTACTGAAAGACAATGTGTCGTCGGTTGGTATGGGATCGAGAAACGACGTCGCGACATGGAGCTTTGGGCATGTCAACGGGTAAAAAAATCCAGGGCATACGACAACCAAGAGGTATACAAGGTTTGATTATTGCAGGCACTAGTGGGGGTGGCATTCCGTTTGCTTGGTCTAGTTAAATTGTGATAGGGCACAGTTTAGTTGTAACGAGGTATGGAAAGGCAAGACTGGTGACAGTTCCAACCCGACTCTATGCTGGGCTAGCCAGAGCCAACGCCAGCCTCAAGCTCCTGCCTCAATTTGAACAAGGCCTACTCCGGATATGGACAGGTTTTGCAATCTTGGTGGTATGCAGTTCAAAAAAACTCGGCTGGAGTTGACTACGGTAGTCACTGTAGTTATCAGTGATGGCTGAATCCATTTCCGTAGAAGTGATGATTTCGCCTCTTCTGCAGGACCTACCTACCCTATGGGTTGGCGGCAAATAAGCACAATGGGAGACAAGAAAATTTGCTGGCGCTCTGCATTGGGGTCAAGCGCAAAGGCAAGCGTGATACTCGGTACTAGTTGCGAACCTTTGGGGAGTTGCATTCCATGGCGGCTACAGATCTTCTCTCATCTGAGACTCAACTGCTCGTGTACATTGTGGGCAAGCAAATGACCGGCGCCATCTTGTAAGCTCGTGTAATGTGCCCGTCTTGATCCTTGCTTCTTAGCGCTTGGCACTTTTCGAGCTTTCAGCTTGTCTTGGGATGCTGGTGTCCCCGACTTGCTACCGCCCTCATACGGAACCGCTATTCAATGAGAGTATTGCGCATGTATGAGTTATAGCATCGTATGTACTCCGTACATGGAGATTTCCTCACCGTGTGCAATGCCACCACGGAGCATTTGCTACGGGGAATTGTCCACACCAAAACACATGCAAATACAATACAATTGTCTCTCTGTGCGCAACCCTAACCCGACCCACTTTCCACAAGGGCAAAACAAAGTACCACGCCGCAATAAACAAGTCAATGCAACCGTGAATTCCTGATTAAGTTTGCATTGTCACTTCATTTCGAGCCCAATGCGAACAAGTCAAGACGCGCCGTTTTGCTCCGTGGCTCATGGCTGAAACTGGTGGTACTGGGCGCTGACCGAGGCGTCCTATTGTTGGCAGGAGATTAGATTTAGTGTTGACTAATGCAGTGGAGATTGGCATTCCACGTTGGGCGGAGCAAAGGGAGCGAGCGACGTTTGAATTCCTTTTGCGCTGCTGAAACGGAGCACGGCGACGGCGCCATCCGACTGGCCCGAGGGCTCTGCCATGACACAGCATCACACAGCATCACACGGGAAGCATGCATCATCTGCCATGTCTGGCTCGGACGCTCCCATCAGCGGCAGAAACGTGTCGTGAAACAAACAGCCTTGGGATGAAGCCGTCCGTATTCTGAAATTGCTCCGTCGCGCCGGCCACTCGTATCTCGTCAAGAGTCGAGGACCTTGAGTGGATGCATCTCGCGAGCACCATCTCCACCACACCACTCCATTCGACGTCATATATCAGAATCCGTAGCTGACAATCTGCCGAGTAGTGCCAGTGCTAGGCTGTACCGAGCAGCCGTGGTCGCATCCCCCATCTCGATCGGCAAACTGGCAGCGTGTTTTGGCCAAACCGTTGCCCGCAACTGGTCATGACGTCCAACAGGCGGTTACCACTACTCGATGCTCGTCTCGATGTTCGTCTCGATGCCCGTCTCCCTGCCCGTCTCGCTGCAATGTCGACCGAGAGGAGTGAAATCCGCACTGCGTCCACCGATAACCCGCAAACCGCCCTGCTATGCTGCGAATAAAAAACTCTAAATGGCGACTAGATCAATTTCCGGATACGAGCTTGGGAGTACATACTTGACCGAGTCGACACCCCTTTTTACCACATATCCACCCGCTTGTGCCCAAAGGACTAGACCGTTGTGCTACCAGGAACCCACATCAAGGCTCAGGAACTCAGGAACTGCCTTGAAGCACGCGGTGCCTATTGGGCTGAGCAATGGCCTGATGGCTTGGCGAGCACACGGTCAGCAACCACACTGGGGGCGGAACCCCTGCTGTGCTGCTCGATAGGGCGAAATTCCGTTTTTCCCGGCGCTGGCTTCCCTCGGTATAGTGGGACCAGTATCGTGAGGCCCTCCAGGATGCTGGTAGTATGCACGTACTAAGCCATGCAGGTACGCCGTGGTACGCCCAGGAACTCGGCCTCGCCACTCGTGCCATGGCGGTTGTTGTTGTCACCTCGAGTCTGGTGCTAGTACTACTCCTTACGTTCGTGCTGTGTTTTTTCTTTCCAATTCTGGGTCTGTTCCCCGCCTAAGGGGGCAAAACACGGGCGTGAAGGGTGGTATAAATATGCCCCTTTGGCCACCCTCCCCGACGATCCGCAAGCAAGACTCTTTGGCAAACACACTCGAGCCTTATTCCCTTCGCTAGGTTGCAACCACTGTCCCTCTTTTTCACGTACATAAAAACTACAAAAACCACTCTCACAATGAACTCCCTTCGCATGGTTGTGCTCGGCTCTGCCGTGGCCTCTGCTTCCGCCATCGCCGGCGTCCACAACAACTCCACGGCCACCGGCCACATCGTCTACACCACCGAGGTCGTCACGGCCCTGACCACCTACTGCCCTGCCCCCACGACCCTCACCCACGGCGACAAGACCTACACCATCACCTCGGCCACCACCCTGACCATCACCGACTGCCCCTGCACCATCAGCAAGCCCGTCCAGCCCACCGCCGTCCCTACCGCCCCTGCCGGCGTCAGCACCACCGCTGCCGTCGTCCCCAGCGGCCCCGGTGCCACCACGGCCGCTCCCTCCAAGCCCGTCTCGCCTACCGTTGTCCCTGCTCCCGCCCCGGGCTGCAACGACAAGTGCCAGGCCGCCTACGACCAGTGCCGCGGCCAGTCTGGTGCCAACCTGTCCACCTGCGTCTCCAACTTTGAGGGCTGCAAGGCCTCTTGCACCGGTGCCTCTGCCTCTGCGCCTGCTCCTCCCCCTGCCCCTGCTCCCACTGCCGCCAAGCCCTCTGGTAACTCTACCACTCCCGTCACCGCCGGTGCTGGTGCCCTGGCCCCGGCCAAGGTTCTCCTTGCCCTGGGTGCTATTGCCTTGCTGTAAGGGGGTCATTTAAAAGAGATTTTTGGGCATGCTAGGGAATTTGGGAATTGTATTCGAATGACAATAATTATATAATATCCTAATATATGATATCGACTCGGCATGCTACCCACTTGTTTATACTTGGATTGTGAAGTTGTTGTCAGTTGTGTTTGTAACATGTGTCTCGTATTGGTTCGTAGATAAATAATTGCTCGAGTGTTTGGGTTTCATAACCTCAATTGTAACATTGTATACACGTTGGCATCTTCCAGCTGGATAAAGCTTTGGCTTTCAAAGTCGTGATCCTAGTTGCCAACGGGGTTCATGTGAGACGGATCAGGACGCGTGTAAGTGCGGTACTAGGCACGAGCCGTGGGAGTATTTCGTTGACATAGGGCGGGAACGAATTGTTCCTTGTTTGAAGAAGAGAGATACTGAATTACTAGACTCTCACGAAAAGGCATTGGCACGCAGAGCACCAAAGAGTGCAATGCGAGAGAGAAAAGAAAAAAAAAAGGAAACTAAAGGTGAAGAAAAAAGATGTGTGCGGCCATCGGGAGTCGAACCCGAATCGGCTGAATGGAAATCAGCCATGCTAACCGTTACACCATGGCCGCTGATGGATGCCAAGTTGCTCGTTAATTGAATACTTGAACTGTGCAGATTTGAGTGTTTGACACCCTAACGGCTTGAAATCCTCCCTTTGCACCTTACTACTCTTGCACGATGCCAAGTGTAAACCAGTTGGATATGGAGCAACCGGAAATTGGCCGCCGAGCGAAGAGTACGAAAATGCCTCGTCGCCCTCTCCTTGCAGAGGCTTTTATCCCCACTTGGTATCAGTGGCATCTATGCCATGCTTACGCGCAGCGAAAATTCGATGGAGTCAATACGTTGCACAGTTCATTAGCCCCAGCCCTGTGGTGAGATTCACAATGTTGTGCCACTGGCATATGGGAACTATGAAAAACTTCCAACCTCCATGATCAAAAACCATGTTTCCAAGTTCTTCCCAGGACGAGCCGTGCTGCACCGCCGTGAAGTGGCACCTGGGGTGTTGCCATACCGCGGTCCTGTCCTTGCCTCATCTTGCTATACGATTCTTTCTCTACCTCGGCCACCGCCCGTTTGTCACCATGTCCGATTTGGCCGGTGCAGAAGTAGCGTCTGAATTTCTCGCGGCAATATGCTGGGACGGGAATACTTGAGCAAGAGCACAGAGCACGAAGTAATAATGACATTGGATAAGGGGTAGCCAACGACGCGAAATATGAACAGGGCCTGTGCAATTCGCATTGAGAAACATGTCGTCAACCCCCTCCAGGGTGCGATCCTTGGTCTCCGGAAGCTCAAAGTAGAGCCAGATAGTGCCTGCAATGGTTGCCCCGTAGGCAAACAGATACACACGCGCGCACGCTGCGAGAATGTTGGCGGCGCCGACAATGGCAAACAGGAGCATACACAGCCCGCACGAGATGCTGCCCGTGAAGAGAGGAGGAGCTGGCGCCGTCCGATCATGCCAACCAGCGGGAAGGCTGCCATCGATCCGCCGAGGCCGCGGACACTGGTGATGGTTACTGCCGGAAACGGCTTCCTGATGCCCGAGAGCGCGGAGAAAAGTGTGCTATACCTGTTATCCTCGTCGACTTGTCAGTAAGATGGCTGTCTAGTTCTTGGATTCCGGGAGGACATGATGGTTTCCGGGAAGGACAAGTGGCGCCAGTTCTGGATTTACACACAGCCAACATCGGTTCCACGGAGGCAGCATACGCACCCCTGCAATAAAAGGTATGACGGTAAAAGCCCGCGCCAGAACGAACATCAGGATGATCCGAGTACTTCTCGCGTCAGTGTTGCGGAAGCAGTCTCGATATGTTGTCGAGCCCTCGAGACTGCGCTCCAGTCCAAACATGGCCGCAGTGTCGTCAATCTCACGATCCAGTTCGGCAGGTGGCCATGTCGTGCCACGTACCTGGATAATGCTGGCACCTGCGAACGCAGCAGCGTTGATGAAGCCTTGATACATCATGCTAAGAAGACGACAAATAGGGTCCACGTGTTAGTTGCGATTTCGAAAATACGCGGGGCGCCATCCCTCTGCAACTACTGACATGACATATCCCCTGTGTCTGGCCATGTATATCTCGCTCTAGTACATCCGCAGAAGTTGGCGGCGAACCCGACCCCGACGCCGGTTACGACGCGGCCGAACGTGTGAACGCCGATATTCGGAGACAGGATTTGCACAACCGGGCCCAGTATATATGTCCCGGCACAGCAAGACAGTCCCGTCCCGCGCCCGTATTTTGTTCCTACCGGGCCGGACACCATGCTGGCAAGAATGGCCCCCGTCAACAAGAGCCCGTACATGAGTGTCTGGCCACCGGCTGAGATGACAAAGGCGCCCGTGACTGGGTCTAGGTCGCCAAGGTCCTCCTGGAACTTGTTGTTGTTGTTGATGATGATGACGATGCCGGATATCATGGCCGTGTCGAGGCCGAAAAGGATGGCTCCCCGGGAGACGATGAGGCAGTAGCCAAATGCTGTCCAATTGCTGCACAGACAAGAAGTAAACCTGAATTCTGGCGTAGTGCTGCATTATTTGGAGACTGACACCAAAACGGCGTGTTTTGAGCCTCTGCAAG
This sequence comes from Metarhizium anisopliae, assembly GCA_013305495.1. Lineage (NCBI taxonomy): Eukaryota > Fungi > Ascomycota > Sordariomycetes > Hypocreales > Clavicipitaceae > Metarhizium > Metarhizium anisopliae. Next base: position 4,964,412 of record JABUBV010000003.1, read on the forward strand.
TGCAGCAACAGGACGGCTAGCCACAACTCCGAACCGAACTAACAACAGTCGAGCCTTGAGATGTTTTCCTCATAATGGATCCTAAAAAATGCTTAGAAAAGAGCAATGGGAATGTATTTCAGGTGTGAAGTAGGCAATGACGGGTGGGCATATGCCGAAATTGACGAGTACCTAGAGTACGCCAACACGAATCCGAGTTCCGTCGCGCTGCGCACACGCTGGTCATGTTCCTGTAGCTATGTATCGATTTGTCCTTTTGTGCTAGTTTATATGCCTTGTAGAAGCGGAAGCAGTTGTCCAGGGAGTGGTAGGCAAGGCCTCGTCGCGATCGCGGGCTTTCCGACGCAGGTTCCTGGACGTGAAGAAGCCCAGCCTCTCTTGCGCAGCTGCGGCTGCGACCCTCCGAAGGACCTGTTGTCATCCTAAGTGGCTTGGGCCTAGCTGGAACTTTAAAGTGTCTCGCACCGTCGAGGAACATGAACTTGAACCCTACCTCAAAATTCCACAGCACATTCAGTGGCGTGTTCCCAACCCTTCTTCACACATTAGAGGTCAAAAAGATCATGTCCGGTGTTACCGACAAACCTCATGTTGGACTTCTCAGCACATATATTGAGCATGTGTACGGTCGCACGACGTTTGATGTACCTATATTCGACCATGGATTGACCCACGTGCAAGCGAAACTCCGGAAAGACAGTGAACAAGATACTCGTCTATCCAGGATCATTTGACCCTCCACATCGCGGCCATTTAGAACTGCTGACCCATGTCTTTCATCATCGTGATGATATCATTGCCGTAATCGTTATACCGCGGGATGACGATGACATTTGAAAAAAATGCCGAGCAACCGGAGACAAACTTCTGTTTACGAAGCAAGAGAGAGTCAAGATTTGGAGAGGCCACGGACCAAGCGACTGGTTATGGGTGTTCGACCGGAGTACCCCAGATTGGCCTCCCTTTCGACGCAATCTGATCAAGGCTACTGCTGAGGACGGATTCCGCTTGGATTTTGTCCTAATAGCTGGGCCAGATCAAATTAACCCCAAATGCGATGTCAGATAGGGTGCATGGGGCGGCTGCATGGAGTTCGTCGTCAGCGACATCAGCCGGCCTGGTTTCGTAAGCCCAAGTGGTGATTTGAGATAATGCAGGACTGTGGGACATGGAGGGTATGCTCAGTAGATAGAAAGCTTTAACAAGAACAGGCCAGAAAACAGGTTACTCAAATGATGAGCTTGCTAATTATCAGTCCGAACTTGCTGGACGAGACGCTGAAGAAGGGTAAGTCGGCTCGGAAGTTTCGCGGCCCCTGAGGCTTATGCTATTCAGATCCCTCGTTCCCCGAGCACCAATACGAACAGCTTTTAAAGTATTAATACCATCACCAAGCTCCTAGAATAATGTGTCGCTCTCTCAAATATCCGAACGGTTTGGTTCATTACATCTCCGCTGGGAGGTGCGCCGGCATCAGAACAAAGACGAGTTCGACATGTATACGTCGCATTCTTCGAAAGAATCCCATGACAGCTCTTGGAGAGGAATTGCAGCATCTCGTGCTTGACTCTAGCATCATGGTGAGGATTCACATGTCGCACAGTCCCGAGCCTGCCTAGCACTGACTATCCAAAGAAAGAGATCATGCCAAGTTCGCAACGGCGCACATCTTGAATTGTTCAGAGTAATTTGCTATAATATGGGAATCAGGGGCCGCCAACTTGAAAGAAACAGGTACATTCATGATTAGTGCCCACCGCGTTGTATTCTCCGGAGGAACTTAAACTCGGCTCGCAACTGGTCGCCATTGAGCGGACTCACGACCACGGCGCTCCGAGAGGCTGCCGAAAATGCGCAACATTCGTGCCGCTGATGGACTGGAGTTTTGCCTGGGGGGATCGTACGAAGAGCGAGAGTTCCAGGGCCTTATCCACCGGGCACGCATCTTGCTCGTGGCGCAAATCATTGCCGCAGACCATGTCGGCGACTTTGTGCCGCTCGACGCTTACATGTACTGGTGGCAGGAGTGCGGGGCGGGGGCCGGAGCCGAAGCCGGAAAGGATCAATTGCGGAGCGCCGGCTGCGGGCGTGGGCCAATGCTGATCCCGTCCAGCCCCGCCGCATGGCCTGTGTTGGGGCACAGCTGCTCGCCATCTCCCGGTCCTATCCCTACAACATTCCGCGTGAGCCGTACGATGCCTTTCGCGCCGGTCTTCTCCTGTGGACCATGGCACCTCTCATACGGTCATCGACAGATGAGTGTAGAGACGGTGACTTTTTAAGATTTGCATGTCGGTTAGCCGGAGATAACATTTCAAGCATTATATGATGACCTCTTCTGGATTGCTCTTTACCACGGATTCGTACGTACGGCACAGATGGTACTGTATAATTTGGAGAAATCTAGGCTTGTCCACCATACACGTTCAATTCCTAATAAACGAGCATGAATTGGCAGTCCTAGCTTTCGTATGCGGATTTCTTCCATCATTCCCAATCCTCTTCTTCCACGAAGCATGCAGAACGGAAAAATCCCTTCGCAACATATCGTTCAGGCACTCCGACGCTCGTGGTGCCGTAGCAGCCAACGGAACTTGGATGGTGCCGAAAGCACACATGTCGTTGTTACGACTGGTGAACCACAAAAGTGACCTTGCTCCGCCACAGAAGAGCGTTCCCATTCTTCCTGATCAACAACTGCAGTGAAACCACTCCAGCGGTGGCGAGCGGCAAGAGGTAAGAGGGAATTCACACGATGTACCATGCGGAACTTGACGTGTGTTTTAGTATAAGATCGTATTAGTAGCTATTCTGCCATGTTGTAAATTATATCACGGGCCTCTTTTAGGAAAAGAAACTTGCTTTCGAAAAGACATGCAGTCGCTGGAATGTGCTGAATGGGACGAAAGACGCAGTCACCCCATTTTTAGGAATCTAAAACTATACTCACGCTCCTTCGTCTACACTTCCTCAATAACTATTTGATGGATCACCTCAAATAGTCTTATTTCTGGAGTTGACCTGTTGAAGCTTCATTTCGCATCATGACGTCAATAGTGTATGTGGCTGTCGTCAATGGATGGGCTACAAGTGGGGTCATGAGTGGCCAGCGCGAAGCCCGTACACATTTATAATATGCTGATCTGGTAACTCGAACATCAATTGTGCATGGCAAAGGGAGGGATGGAGGAACTTGTGGTTAATAGAGATTAGTGGCTATAAAAAGAAGCGTGTGCGAACCCTCATGCCCATCACCAGCTACTCCCAACGGCACTTACAAAAGTCTTGAATATTGCATCCACAAAGACATTCTGGTTGAAAATACCCCGCACGACACGCCAGATCTTCCGCTACACATCTGCGGAGGCTTCTCCTGTTTGCAATCTCCCATCTGACAAGAGCAGCCCGGCTGATGTTACGAAAAACTGCAATAATACCGTCATAATGGCCAAAAAAGTTCTCGTTGTTCTCACCAGTGCTGACAAAATCGTCAAGCTGGACAAGCCCACGGGCTGGTACCTTGTGCGTGAAATCCTCCAGGCTGAGCTACGTCCTAGCGCCGAGATATTTCCCGTCAGAGCTCCACGAGACAAATAATCATTCCCACAAATACATGGACTAGTTTCACCTATCGGGGTGGAGATCGATTCGCTAACCATCTCTGGCAGCCGGAATTGGCTCATCCACATGATGTTTTGGCTCCCAAGGCAGAGATCGTCGTAGCCTCTCCAAAGGGTGGTATTGCTCCCCTCGATCCTAGCTCGATTGACATGTTCAAAAGCGACGAGTCATCTGTCAACTTCCTCAACAACCATAAGTCGGTCTGGGAGAAAACAACCCCCTTGAAGGAATTTATTGGTCGTTCCGACGAATTCGACGCACTCTTTTACCCCGGGGGGGGGGGGGGGGGGGCACGGCCCCATGTATGACCTTGTCACGGATCAAGACTCCATCAAGTTGATTGAGGAGTTCTATAACGCGGGCAAGCCCGTTGCCGCTGTCTGCCACAGGTCCAGCTCAGCGCTGCTATGCCTTTTTTGCTTGAGGACGAGCTGAAAAAGGTAGGCGCCAATTTCCACGCTGCGGATCAACCTTGGGGGGAGAAGGTTGTAGTTGATGGCTTGATTATTTCTGGTCAGAATCCTGCTTCGGCCAGGGGTGTCGGCGAGGCCATTGCAAAAGCTATCGGGGTTTGAGGCTGGAAAATGGTAGACAACTAGGAAATATCATTGTCGGTCATTAGGCCGTCTTGCGAAGGTTGTGGTTGATGTGCCCGGGGCCTGTGTGGTACCAAGACACTGGCTTGGACATGGCAGGATGTTGGGTTCGTGGGCTTGCGTAGCACGTTCGTTGTTGGTTGCATCTTGATTGACTGGTTGACTAGGTCACGCAAGGGTCAGTCAATCTGCGCACGGATGACAATCTGTTCAACAACCGATCGATGTGGCAACCCAATGTAACGATTTGTATGAACGTGGGGAATATGGCCGAGTGAAACCCCCGTGCCCTGTGGCTGTGGCGTTACGAGCTTGAAAATAGCCTGAAAGACGCAAAACTCCAGGCTGACAGAGGGAATGCGTTGCGACGAAACAGCCGGCGGCTTGGACGATGCTGATACATGTAGCCTCAAGTGCTTATTTGACTACCTAGGTAGTCACTGCCGATGTTTGTTTGATTCTGTGCGAAAATAAAAATAACCGGCATTTGAAGATTGAGGTGCAGAGCTCCTTCCCAGATTGTTGGCTCTCTCTATCCCACGTGATATCGCGCACCCATCAAGCATGTCGGAACGCGGAACCCACAAAATGTCTGACCACTGGAAATCCTCCATCATCAATTAACGTACCCAACTTAATGCCGGGGATTTTGTGTTCAGCTTGGCAACTCTGCACATGCGACTCTGGGAGCGGGAGAGTGGGCTTGGCATGCTGCTGGATGCATGGGGCCTTGCTCGCGCCATCCGAACTTTGAACGCCATGGCACCTCCGCCGAGCAAATCACTATCAAGGCGTCTGGAGACCGGCATTTGCATCACCCAGAGGCGGCTGTCTTTTTCTCTTGATCCCTCCCCTCGTCATACCGTACATGCATGACGGACTGTATGCTATAGGTCGGCCTTTATCCCAATTATGCCCTCCTTTCGAACTGGCAGAGCCTCCAAAGCCTGTGATTCGTGCCGCAAGAACAAGACGAGATGCTATGCGTCCGGCAAGATCAAGGGCACTTGCTTGCGCTGTGAAACTCTGTCGCTCGAATGCTCCCTGAAGGAGGACTTGGCCGGGAATGCGCTGCTCGACCACGTTGAGCAAGCGACCACGGCTGCGGCATCGTCTTCTCATGCTGCAGTGGTGGATGCAAGGTGCGACCACCCCGTGCTTGACTCGTCATCCCGATTCTGACACTCCAGCCATAGACTCGACAGGCTGGAGGCGCTGGCCGACAAACTTGTCAGCCGTCTCGAGTCTATCCTCGACAATGTTGCGTCTGTCACACAGGAACACCACCGTCGCACCCCGCCTCTGAGCGAGAATGGGTCGGGAGTAACCTCACACTACCCCGGTCCTCGCGAGAGACACCCGGCTCCGGTATTTCTCATCCGTGACGCGTGTACCGATGCCGGTGTCCGCTCGCCCGAGCACCATGAAGCCGGCGAGAGTCAAGATGTGATATCGACAGGTCTCGTTCCCCTGCCCACGGCGCACACGCTGCTCAGAATGTACGTTTGCTTGGCCCGGGCATTGCCCACGCAACTGACACCACCTAGATTTCATGTCCACTATGGCCGATGGGTCAAGTTCTCGGAGGACTTATCTAGCGAGGCACTCTTGCCTCAGGTTCGACACTCACCGTTGCTGCTCTGTAGCCTGTTTCTGATTGCTGTGCGACACACCACTGACCAGCTGGCGGACCAACTTGCCCCGAGATTGTTCCAAGAGGCGAAACGGCTGCTCAGCGCTTCTTTGCTTACTGTGCCTCAGGGAATCGAGTTTTACCAGTCCATCGTGATTCTAAGTCTTTGGTCAACAACCATCGGCCAGGTGCCGCTGAGCGTTGATAGCTGGATGATAACGGGGTATGCTTTGCAGCAAGCCATGGCCAGCCCTTTCTTCATAGATGCCTTTCAGTGCACCACAGCCGCGCCCGTCACCAAGGCCCATTGCGACGCATGGTGTCTTTGGACCCATCTAACACTGGCGCATCTCCAGTAAGTTTGCCTTGTCTGTGCCAGCTGAGGGGGAGCCCAAGACCGCTCATCCGATTTGCAGCTATTGTGTTGGCATGCGGAGACACGCAATAATTTCGCAAGTCGAAATAGATCGCTGCCTGCGATTCCTCGAGGCTGACAACGTAAACAATTATGAAACCAGAATGGTTGCCGAAGTTCAGCTGTATTGGGTGATATATCAGCAATGCTGCGTAGGAAGAGTCGACCTCCTTGGCGTAATTCGTGCACTACAGCTGTGGCAGCATAAATGGATATCTCTATTCGGTAAGAAGGCACACCACTAAAGACGCTATACGCTACAGAAAAGAGAACTCTCGACGCTAACCACAGGTGTAGATCAACCCCGATCTCAGTTCCTTCAGATGGGATTCCACTTTGCCCATCTGTTCGCCTATTATCAGAGCCTAAGATCGGCACAGACTGGCATGGATATTGCCACTCTGTCCGAAATGATACGATTATCAGAAACCACCATCAAGCTCGCGATTAACACGGCCGATGAGCGAACTCGCCACTTGACCGATCATATCTACCACCTCATCACATTTTCAGCACTCACACTTTGCCAGGTTATTCACAATTACGAGCCACAGCTTACGACAGCAGGCTACGATTTATATGTGCTGGATTCACTAATTTACACGCTGATCAACTGGTTTGGCTCTATTGGTCTGCGGTGCCATGTTGCCCATATATTAGGGGATATTATTTCAGCACAGTTTCAAAAGCTGCGCCCTGGCTTTCGACCGTCCAGCATCCCGCCGACTTACAACTTGATTGGGAATGAGGCAGTCCTCCCACTCTTCGATGAGCAATCCCCCCACCGCCCCAGCATCGCATTCACATACCCCAATATTATTGGTTTGGATTTGTTTTCGGTTAATGATGATACCATGCCATGGCCGCAATGTGTCTAATGAATACTCCTTGTTTGAACTTTTGGCATGGCATACGGAAGGTCGATTACGCCGCCGAGACATCGCTTATCTTGGACAACTAAACCATTACGATCCGGATGATGTGTGCTGACCGACCAAACGGAAAAGAGACATTTCTACCCTAGCTAGCTTAAGCATTTCTCGGGTAACCTATGTGGGCGCATCGTCTCTTAGCAGTATACATGCGGCATGGCGCCTAGCTGATGCCCCGAGCACAGCTGTCACTCTGTCACTCTGTCAGAGTCCCGCGTGGTGGGGCTTACTGAGATTGTCCCGGGCCGTTTGCCAGCTTCGTCCATGGTGTTGGCCATTTCGGAGATGGGAGAATGTGCCTAGATGCCTCCGTTTTTCTCCAGCTTGGCCTTCAACCAAGGAATATCCTGCAATGCATATCTATACGCTCGGAACAAGGCATTCGATTCCCCGGGGAAAATCCCGGCCGTCTCCGCATCGGGATACTCTGCGAAATGCGGGTTCAGGTACTCCCAGCAAATATAACCCTCCTTGGTGACTTCAAACAAGCGACCGAATGCGCTTTCGCACAGAAGCGTATTTCCATTTGCTAGTCGCTGCGCACTTCCCATGAAAGGGGTGAAGAAACAGATTGGTGACGAGCGATCTCTATACTCCCAGACAATCTTTTTAGTCTTGCGATCAACTTCAATTGCGCGGGAGTATGTGATGGACTCTCCAGGGCGGAAGGCGCCGTTGTCAAATATGAGAATGTTGCCATTGTCCAGTTCTGTAGCATTATGCTGCTGAGCAACGACATCTGAGCCAATCTTCCACACAATATTCCCCGTAGCCTTTTCGATGACGATGACGGCCGATACAGAGCGCAAAGAGGCGAGGACGTGTTTGCCATCGCGGAGGGGCAACACAGAGTTGACGAGCGGGTAGTGCTCGCGTGTATAATGCGGCTGCAGAGGAAACTCGTCTCGGGGAAGACGCTCCGACACTTTCCACTGCCAGACCAGGTTGCCTTGTGCATCAACTTCGTTAATAATATCCGCGTAAGTGATGCCGTCGATCTCTGAACCGGGCACACCGCCGATGACCAGGGCAGATTGTTCAGGCAAGAGCGGCTCCAGACTGGCGTATAAGAGCCTGCCGTCCCCGAAATGATATTGGTCATGGTGAGCGAACGGGTCGACAAATTGACGGACAACATTGCCGTCAGGATCAAGTTCAGTCATGATTCCACCCCCATACTTGTTAAAGAAAGGAAATGGGAAAGGCCCCCCATCGCTGGTCTTGTTTTTAGGAGACGGTCGAAGAGTATTGACGGCCAGGTTACCGTTGGGCAAGATTCTAGCATGTCGGCCAATTCGACTGGGTAGCCTCCATCTATGAACTTCCTTACCGTCCATGTCAATCAGACGAGCTACGTCGCTCGTCAGAGGACAGAATAGCGTGTAGCCACCAAAGGTCTTTTGCTTATCAACGCCAATGAGGCCGACTCCTCTTCGCTTGAGAGTATTTTGCTCCATGGGGAAAACGGAATGCAATTAGAAGTTGCAGTTATAATATATGGAAACGGTTGTGATTTATACGGGCAATGCAGATGCTTAAATAAAAAAAGGTCTGTTTGTTGCTGGCAGCGGCTCAATATCACTAATTACTGGCGCAAGAATGCACACCAAATGTTTTCGTTATCTGATACAAAACGGCTTGAAAATAGAGTGACTGAAGGTCTTACCTGGAATTATATTAACGTTTAGCATGTGCGAAAAATAAAGCTTCGTCATATCACACTGGCCTCTTTCGCACCTACCCACGGCATGCCGGCGGGCCATCCATCGGCATACCGTCGGGAAGCCTCGACCACTCCAACTCCACCACCCAGTTTGACAGTCGCGATCGGTGAGATCTCCCCAGACAACAGGGGTCTACATACATTCAAGCAACGAATTGTTATCAGCACGCCATTGTGGAAGGTGATGATATCTTTGATATATTGACGCAATCTGCGGAAAGCTATCAGGCGAGGCGATAGAGATGTCGTCGGATGACGCCGATCACAGAGTTATATATTCACCTGGTGATTCACGACGAGGGACAAGAGTCAGGATTTGAAACTGGCGAGTAGGAAGCACAAGGACCTCGCTGCATGCACCTGGACTCCCATGACACACGCAGAAGAAAGATACTCATATTATGACCCGTCAAGTGGACAGAGCGTGCGACGAGGCTGAACCCGCATATGCCGTGTCGGCTTCCCCTTACACTCCCGCAACACTTTGCAAGCCCGACAATGAAGATGAAGACCACCAGCAGATATACAATGTGCCTGGCTACGATGCCACTCTTCGCGCCACGACGGGGGAAACTCGGCGTGCCCTCCTCAAAGTCGATTTTCTCATCCTGCCTTTCATCATGCTCTGCTTCTGCTTTCTCCAGTTTGACCGCACAAACATTGGCAACGCCCTCACCGACACGCTTGCCAAGGACATGCAGATCGACAACTGGGACATCAACCTGGCCCAAACGCTCTTCACGGTGGGCTTTATCATTACCGAGCTGCCCTTCAACTTGATCAGTCGGTACATGGGGCCCGAGCGTTTCCTCCCCATCACCATGTTTCTCTGGGGGACCGTGACGTGGGCACAGGTCTTTGTGAAGAATGGCGCCGGGCTGAGTGCGGTGCGGTTCTTCATTGGAGCCCTGGAGGGGGGTTATATTCCCGGATTCGCGCTGTACATTTCCAAGTTTTACACAAACGATGAGCTGGCCTCGAGGTACGCCCTGTTTTGGGCGTCGAACGCGATTGCCGGCGCGTTGGGGGGACCCCTGAGTATCGGGTTGTTGTCGTTGAGCGGGCGTGGTGGTTTGAAGGGTTGGCAGTGGCTGTTTCTTGTCGGTACGGCCAACTCCTTGTTGTATTTGACGCTCCTGTTGACACCCTCTTCTCGCTTTGTCTCGTGAAAACCACTTGCTAACGACGGCCGAAAGAGGGCATTCTTACCTGTGCGCTAGGGGTACTTGCGTACGCCTATCTCCCTCACAGCGCTGCGCAACCAAAGAGCTTCTTTGGGGCGTCGTTCAACATGTTTACCGATCGGGAAGCTTCCATCCTGGTGACGCGCGTGATGCGGAATGATGCGACTAAGGCCCTTGCCTGGGGCAAACCCGTCCAGCCGTCTCACGTGTGGCAGACCTTTATGGACTGGCGACTGTATGGCCATCTTGTTGCGGCGCTGCTGTCCATGGTCATGATTGCCCCCATGAATACATATGCGCCGTCCATCATCAAGGCCCTCGGCTTCACGCGGCTGCAGGCAAACGGCCTCAACTCGGTGGGAAGTGTGTGCTCGCTTGTGCTGTCTGTTGGTCTCGCATTCAGCAGCGACAAGACAAGGGAGCGCGGCGTCCACGTCGCTGTCGGGTATCTGGTGGGCGCCGGGGGCCTTCTCTGGCTTGCGCTGGCGCTGGATGATGTGCGCAAATGGACCCTTTACGGTATGTCTCTGCACGCTTGCGCAACATGTTGTCGAGACTGACGCACTGCAGGAGGCGTGGTATGGACACAGATGGGCATGGGCTCGGCACAAGCCATCAACGCCGCGTGGCTGACGACCAAGATGGAAGATCACAAGCGTCCTATTGCGCTGGCCGCATATGTCATGAGTATCCAGCTAGCCAACTTTCCAGGCAACCAGCTCTTTAGGACTCAAGGTATGCAATGATTGCGTTTACCATGGCTGGGGAAACGTGGCTGACTTTTGCCTTGTACGTAGATGCCCCGCGGTATAAACGCGGCCTTATTATTGCTGCGTCGTGCGCAATAGCCGCCACTGCCGTGATTCTACTATGGAAGATGCTGTATAGACTGCTGGATGGTGGTGATGGTGGCGTTGAAAGGGCAGCATTGGAGCAGGACCCGGAGCCGCAGGACTAGCTTGGTCAATGTAGATGAAATAAAGGCGTGTACACGGCGCCGATCATGTGTCGTAGCAAAGCGCATAGAGTTTCAAAGTGGCCGCATAACCGTGCCGTGCCCCCGTCTACCTACACGCTTCAACTTGTCCGCGTCAACTCTCCGGAGCGCCCCGGCTGCAAGCCATGGTTGCTGGACAAGACAAACTCGCTTGAAGAATCAGAAGAATCCAAACCACAACCAAGGACAGGAAGGCCCAGAGTGTGGATTCCGATTCCTCCAGCGCCGCGCGCCCCGGAAACCCCTCGGCCAAACCTATTCCGTCGGTGCTACTCCGTACATGCCGTCCGTCGCCATCCTGCGGCGCGATGCCGCTTTGGGCGAATCCCAAGATGAGATGCATCGTGAGCCGACACGGCTTCCTTTCGGGCTTGTCCGCTGGAGGGACCATTCATTACTAACTTGTTCAACTTTTTTTGTTTCTCTCTTATATCAAATAATAATACAAGATACAAGTATCGTGCGGGCATAACATCTCGTAATGTAGTATTAAGCTATACTAAGCCAAGAACAATTGAAAGCCTAAAAACTTAAAACTATCTGCGTATTGTAACGCGTCAGACACACCAGCGAAATTGGTGCTGTTTCGCGGCCCGCTAGCTAAAGTTATCTCGAGATAGCTTCAGCCAGCGCTATCGTGGAAGCAAACTTACACCCATTGACTTTGTGCCGCTGAAAGCCCAGAATAGCCACACACGGACGGACCATGAATTACAGCCATGCCCTTTGATCAGGGCCACCTATATATTTGACCTGATCCTCCTCTTCCCTCGGTCTTGTCCGCTCCCAGACGTCACCAGCTTATCGTCGTGTCCGCACAAACTTGAATCGATTCGCACCATCCCAGAGAATACGTGAACGCGGCAACGCGGCAACTTCTCTATAAATATCCCACCCCATTCTCTTGATTGATTACTCTACACAAAGCTACACGTTGCCCCCTTCTCAAAAATGAAGCTCTCCCTTCTCTTCGCAAGCACCGTCTCGGGCGCCGCCCTCATCAGCAGCGGCCGCGGCTACGGCACCTACTACTACGACGTTGAGCAGCTGCAGGCGTGCAACTCGGACTTTCACAAGGACAACCAGGGCCCCGTCATGTGCTCCTTCACGGATTTCCTGCCGCTCAACGACGTGCGCTCAAACTACCTCGTGGCCATGAACAACACCCAGCTCCGGGGCAGCCTGGACAAGTACTGCGGCAAGCGCGTCGTGGTGACGGTCAACGGCGTCCGGAGCCCGCTGCCGTTCTTCATCGGCGACGGCTGCGAGCGCTGCGGCCTCGGCCAGCCGGACGGGGGGTGGAATTCCGAGGGCGCCCCGGGCCTGGACTTTAGCTACACCGGCCTGAGCGAGTTGGGGCCGCAGGCCTGCGCGGCGGGCCACATCGATCTGAGCTGGGAGATTGTGGACGAGAACCTGTACCATTTTAAGACGTGGTAGACGGGACGGGCTAGGGACTCGGGGTTTGTGCTTGATGTACGTGGGGATGTACACGGCTGCACTGTCTGCGCTAGGATGGATACATTATACATGATGGACTGTACACGGTTGCGCGGTCTGCGGTATAGATGGATACATTACACATGATGGACTATACACGGTTTACATGTGGCGCTAAAAACCTGGGGCTCGGGATTATTACACACAGGGGACAGACGTGGTGTCCCGTAGATGGATAGACAATAGAATACAACACGGTTTACATGGCCGCGCGGCCAGACGTGCAAAAAGACGAGACTACAGGACCAACGTGACTGACGCCCACACCAGACACTACTGACACTACACATATCAACGCGCGCGCTGGGAAATGGCCTCGGTGCCCCTGCTCAGGCTGTAGTCAAACTTGCCCTCGGGCTGCAGGGCGGGCCGCGAGCCCAGCGCGCGGCGGAGCACCCACGCCTCGCTCGTGACGGCCTCCTCGACGACGCCCTCGGGCAGCGGGGGCACGCGGCGGCCCTCGAGGCGGCGCAGGACGACGTGGTCCTCGGGCCGGCTGAAGTAGACGAGCGAGTAGCGGGCGCAGGCGGCCTGGTCCCCGGGGGGCTCGACGACGCGGTGGATGTTGGAGCGCAGCAGGCCGTTGGAGAACTTGACCAGGGCGTCGCCGAGGTTGACGACGGCGTGGCCCGGCAGCGGGCGCACGTAGCGCCACTCCGGCTCGGCCCCGGCCCCGACCCCGGCGCCCGGCGGCATCAGCACCTGCAGCCCGCCGAGGCGGTTGAACAGCACCGTGACGCTGCCAAAGTCGGTGTGCTCGCCGAGAGCCACGGCGCGCGCGTCCTCGGCACCCCGCGCCGGCGCCCGGATGAAGCGCACCTGGTCGCCGCCGCGGCCCTCGAGCAGCCGGTGCATGGCGCCCAGCGTTCCCGGCGCCAGGCCGAGGTGCGCGTCGAGCAGGGCCAGCACCAGCGTCACGACGCCGTGCGCCGACTGCATAAAGGAGCGCAGCAGCGCGCGCCGCGACTCGAGCACCTCCGGCGCGGGCCAGCGGCGGCCCAGCTCAAAGACGTCGTCCTTGCCGATCTGGGCGCCTGTCAGAGGGGGAACTGGCTTTGTTAAATAATACAGTTACACACGTACGTTGTAGAACTCGTTGCGGTCGAGGTTGCCCGCCGCGTCGGCCACCGACGCCCCCACGGCCTTGTAGCCCATGTACGTCCCGAGGCGGGAAAAGTCGTACCGGGCCTTTTCGGCCAGCGGCAGGTCGAACAGCGCGCGGCCGGCGTCGAACAGCGCGTCGGCCTGCTGCAGCACGGCGTCCCCGCCCAGGTCGAGGTAGAAGAAGCCCAGGGCCTCGCAGGCGGCGGTGAAGCGGCGCACCTCGTCTGGCTCGCGCGCCCGGAGCTTGGCCAGCGAGAGCCGGAGCAGCGGCGCCGTGGGGACGTCGTCGGGGAACGGGGGCGCAGCGTCAGAGTCCATGGTTTTTTTTTTTTGATCCAACGGGTTCCTGATGTGGTTTTTTTAAAGAGAAAAAAAAAAAGAATCTGCACAATAGTGCGCTTCCATGGTCGAGTTTGTGCCAGAGTCGACTGCCGTCTTATAGCTGTACCCCGGCAGCTTCCCCGCAAATGTCGGAGCAGTCCCGGCAAGATGTGCCGAGGCTGTCCCCGCCAGCGACGCATCGTGCGGACGGCCGCTTTTGCCGTCAAATAGCTCGGGTCTGATCCGAAGAGGTTCCCTGGCGATTGGCCCTCGTTCTTGCCTGATGCAGAGGTCATGGCCACAGGGTCGTATTGATGGGACAACTGGACGGCACACTGCGGGCCGGAAAGGGCTCTTGACCCAGGCGCATTGATCACTTTCTTACGTCAATGGACAAGATTCTGTGTAGTATTCATTCCTGACCGACTACATGGTACATGGTCCAATTGGCAGCCCAGCGCAAACAAACGAATATAGCCCCCACCGCACCGATCTATTCCAGGGGCACCGAATCCCGAAACACCAAGCTGGCCATGCTACATTCGCAATTAGCAAGTCTATTTCCCTGTTTACAACACTGCAGAGAGAGAGAAAAAAAGAAAACTCACGAGGAAGGGTACCTGTCCCCCGGCAGCTCCGTCTCCTCCGCATACCTCCTCAGCTCGGCAACCTCATCCCCCGTCAGCTTGATCTTGAGCGCGCCCGTATTGTCCTCGAGGTACTTGAGCGTCGTGGTGCCCGGGATGGGGATGACGTCGTCGCCCTGGGCGGCCACCCACGCAAGGCACACCTGGGCAGGCGTAGCCCCGTGGCGCCGCGCAACCTCGCGGATGCGGTCGACGAGGGCCATGATGCGCGGGAAGTTGTCGCCGCCGAGCTTGGGCACGCCGCGGCGCCAGTCGTCGGGCGGCAGGTCGTCGAGCGACGTGACGGCGCCCGTGAGCAGGCCGCGCCCGACGGGGCTGTAGGCGACGACGGCGATGCCCAGCTCGCGGCACGTCTGGAGGATGCCCGTGCGGTCCGACTCGATGTCCAGGAAGAGCGGGCTGTACTCGACCTGGTACGCGGCGATGGGGTGCACCGCGTGGGCGCGCCAGATCGTGGCCGCCGAGCACTCGGACAGCCCGAGGTGGCGAATCTTGCCCTCCCTGGTGGTCGTTGCGTGTTAGCATCGTTCTTTTTCATTTTTTGATAGAGTAGAGGAGGGGACGTGCCTCTTGAGCTCGGCCATGGTCTGGATCGTGCGCTCTATCGGCGTCTTGTCGTCGATCCGGTGCACGTAGTACAGGTCGATGACGTCGGTGCCGAGGCGCGCCAGGCTCGCGGCGCAGGCCTCCCGGATCCAGGCCGGGTCGTTGTCGACGGTGCGCGAGCCGTCGGCGCCCGCGCGGACGGCGAACTTGGTCGCCAGGAAGATGTCGTCGCGCTTGCCGCTGCGCCGGAACCACTCGCCCACGCGCTGCTCGCTGCCCGTGTACACGTCGGCCGTGTCCCAGAACCGCTCGCCGATCTCGTGCGCCCGGTCGAGCAGCGCGAGCGACGACTCGACGCTCGTGTCCTTTTGCCCGTACCACCCGGCGAAGCTCATCAGGCCCAGGCCGATGCCCGTGACCCGGGGGCCGTTTCGGCCAAGCTGGCGCGTGGGGACGGAGTCGGACATGTTTGTGTACGAGTGCGCGGGTTCAAGGTGTGCTGGTGGCTATGAAGTAGCTTCGATCTGGAGGCTGTTTCGGCAGCGAAGCCACCGCCTGGTTATATATACTTTTTTTCCCTCCTGGCATTTGGGTTCAACATCGTCGTCGGGACGGAGCAGTGAGGGGGGGGAGCATGGCGGCATTAACTTCGGCACTGATGTCATGAGTGGACGGGCGGTGCTTAAAGCCGAGGGCTTGCAGGGCGGCGTCTTGCTTTGAGAACGCGTGGCATATGGTGATGGGAAACTGATGTTTCGTGCTGAAGGCCTTTCTTGTGAGGGACGGGCTTGCATGCGATTAACCCGGTTGATTCTGCGCGCGTACGGGCGGCACGCGATATAGCCTCACCCGGACTTAAGGGAGTTTATGCGCAGGCGGGCAGCGGGCGATTGGCACCAGTTTCGTCCGTGGCTCCGGACCGGATACGGAGTTTACACAAGGAGGGGTCGCCTGAGGTTTTGATTCTTTTTATTTTGTTTTGTTTTATTTTTTTTGTCTTTTGCCCGTGACTTGATGGCCAAAATGATTGTACATTCGTGATGTGACCAGGTCTGATTCAATGACGTCATACGAAAGCCCTCGATGGAATAACCACGCCAGAACAGCAAATATCGTCAGAATGCCCAAAAGCTCGACCCGTCTACAATCGCTAGCAAAATTGACATGACCACGCGGCTGCTTCAACGTCGTCGGAATAAATGACGTCGTACGCGCAGACTCACGATACGTCTGCTGTGTAACAAAATATGCACCACCGGTGTCAATGGCCATCTCCACTCTGGGGAATCCCTGTCCAAGCATCAACTACGGAGTACTCCGTACCGTCGTACAGACATCATAGTCACCCTGTTGATAATGCGGTAGGGGTGAGCGCCGGTGTACATATCAGCACCCTTGGCTAGTTGTGATAGAGGGACAAGACGGGCAAGACGTGGATGAAGGGGTTGAGAAAGTCAAACGCCGACTGTCTAATATCCACACACGTGCGGTATCGTGAGCCTTTACTACGTCGGGAAAGTTTAAAAGTCGAAAGCTGTTGGGAGAAGATTATCCCAATGTCCAATCCTTGCTTGGTCTGTTAAGGGTCGACCAACTCTGCAAGTGCTCACTTGATTCCCCTTGGATGCTTTTTCCTATGTGTCCGTCAGACACTACAAAACCAAGTTCCAACACGATGCACTGCGAGACTTGTCAACTTAAGAGACAGAGTAAATTTGTATGCATAAGTAAACTATTTAACATGAACCATAGGCTATTCCACCTTGGGCTTTAGAAGCGAAAAATTATCTCTTATCCGACACCTCCTTTGTACTCTTCTCCCCAAGAAGCTAAAAAGCCATTACTTCCAACGGTGTAGATATTGTCGTCACTTTTCTCGACAAGGCTCGAGTGTGAGTAGAGCATTGTACAGTGAATTTACGCACTGACGGGGGTGCAGGCAACGTTGACAACACCCTGTAGATACCATTTAGTTAGATTTGTAATAGATTTGCGAGAAAGTTGGTCTTGTATACTGACATTTTGCTGGACATTGTTGCAGCAGACGGTTTGCCCGTTGCAAGTGGGATTGAGAGCGTCAATTACAAAAACGTCCGCCAATTTGCCGCAAGTGGGACTGAGGGCGTCGAGGGGGACGACCAAGCCAGTGTTTTGCGCCGCTTTGTTGCAGCAATGCACGCTGTTGTCGCACGTAATCACATTGCTGCTAGGCTGCTGAGTTGGGATGGCGGCCGCGACGGCGGCAAGAGCGACGATGAGAGCCTTGAACATTTTGAAGGATGGGGGTGGTTGGTTAGTTTTGGAGGAAAGGTGGTTGGTGTAGAAGTGTTGGATTGGAGTGTAAGTGAATGTGGAAGAAGACGATGCTGATGATGAGAAAAGGTTTGAGCTCAACAGGTCCCAAGGCTGATATTTATATCCAAATCGACCATCTTCCACGGCCCTCATTAGCTCACATCCTCTGCTTCTCTCGTCTGCCGCAATCTCCACCATCTCACCTGTTCCCTTTCTCGATGCTGCTCATCGCCATGATACGAGGTGGACTGTTAGACAACAATTCGGGCCTCGACCAAAAAACAATGCCCGTGATGCTCCTCATCCATTCTGTTCCGTTCAAGGCAGGGAGACAGAAACACGCACGTAGAAAACTGGAGTCGAATGTCTAATGTCCCACGCCATGGCCACAGATATCCCGTGCTTGTACTCCGTAACTCTGTACGCAAGGTTGACAGTAACCGCCTTGCTGGTGACCACGGTCGAGATGTGATGACTTCTGCTGAGGTCTGATCGACAAGTCCCTGCCGTCTTGTTTTGTTTCACTCGAGCACAATGCCGCCTGTCTTGGAACAAGCTTATACTTGCTTACTTGCTAACAGAATGGATTAGCTTCCCGCTATTTTCCTTTTTCCCCGAGCTCGTCTCCCCGTAGTCAAGTGAAGACTGTTTCGATGGCGGGCGGCACTAGCTTGGAAAATCACAATCAAAGCTAATCTGCCTAAAACAACATGTATGATGTTCTGAAAAGGGCAGCGAGCCGTAGGATTCGCTTTCCTCGACGATGCGGGTGGCGCACGGGAGGGATGTCGTCCGAGTCGGGAAACAAAAGTAAGTGGCTCGTCCCATTTAGTCGGTGACGGGTAGATACAAGGCAGGGCGGCAAGCTCTGGCATCAACCATGTCGGCACAGAGCACCGCGGACTGATTCGGGGACGGATTTCCATCTCCTTCATCTCTTGGCCCGGTCGCTGAAACAAGGAGGGCCGGGTCTGTCTTGACTAGACAATGGCTTATATGCGGTGCAAAGGGGAAAGTGTCCTATCGGTGATGTCTGAACAAGACTTTTGATAGATGAGCATCAGACCTTGATAACATGGTCGTCTCCCTACCTAAGCGCTTTGATGGGCAAATGCAAGTCTTGGACTCTTGGCCTGGGGGGACGGGGGGCCTTGCAGCACAGCAATTCCCAATGTGGCGCCATGGCATGATGATGGACGTGATGCTTCGGTTCAAATCACTACAGATGCGCCTCCCGCCTCTTGTCTGGCTGTAATCTCCCCAAAGTCGGGCCGTCGGCGCCTATTTGCTTTTTTGAGCAAAAAGCTTCGAAAGCCATTTTCCCCAGGCCTGTCAAGTCGTCCCGTCGGGATCGACATTGGACCCCTTTTCCGCGCATCCGTTGACTTGGGATCGAATAAAACAAAACACGAGATAGAAAAGTTTAATCATCTGCCATTGGGCGGGAAGCAGGCCGGGCTGTATCATGCGTCGTGGATGAATCACTTGATTCAAGGCTGGCCACTCGATCCCCCGCGATTTTCTGGCCCTGCAGCCAGCGGCCCCGTTTGATGCGCCGCACCCCTGCCGTCGTCCAGGGCGCCAAGCGACCTCGAGTCACCTTAATCATGTCTGGCACCACGTCGCTACGGCTAGCGAGCTGCGAGAAAAAGAAAGTGCCAGAGCGCCATGGAAAACGTGCGCGATTGCCGATGTGCCTCGCAGGTGTTGTTGTGCGGGTGACGAGGGGTAGCGTGCAAGTCGTCCTACCTGTGGTGGGGATAAATCGCAGTAAGACCAAGCGCCCCTTTTAGTGGTGCAGCTGGCAAGCCTCACGATGCTACCCTATACATGTATTCGGTGCATTGGCGATTTTTGTTTACCATGGAATCATGGGAGTTTCCCACATTTGCTTGTTGTAGTGTTATAGTGCTAGATTTTCGAATTTGCAAGAGTCCATCTCCATGGAATATCATAATACATGGACAGAGTTGGTGAGATTGGCCATATAATAGTGTCCGGTGCCAGTCGTCTGTTACAGAGTTCCAAGCCTCCTGCAACCATGTCAGAACCATAACTGGCTTGGTGAAAATAATAATAAACCAATTAAATCATCCTACATTTTTAAGCATTCATCGCAGATATACTCTAATGTACCGAGTATCATTATACAGCCTCCGTCCTACATATTACAGAAGCAGCAAACAAACTACGCAGAGCCCGTATACTTCTCATACATATCCAGCGCATCCTTAAACAAGACACAGTTCTCGTCAACGACTGTATGATTCACAGGCGTCGCACCCGCCGCGTGCGCAGAACCAACATCACCCAGCGTCACCACGTCCCAAGGCCTGAACGACGATCCCACCATCGGCCAGCCGGGACCGCCGCCCGGGTTTCGCACAAACCTCCCAATCGCACCGCGAAAGTAGTTGGAAAACGTGGACTGCAGAGGAGTCAACAAGGCCCCAGCCGCCGTCGAGTCGTCGTACGTCGGCGAGATCACGAGAAGCAGCAGGTCGCTGCCGTGGAACTTGCCCAGGTAGCCGTACTCGCTGGGAAGCCTGTCGACTATAGACATGTTGAAATAGTATCGCCACGTGGGGTTGTGAATCGACGCAGAGACCTGCGTCAGCTGTTGCATCGGCTACACACGTTTTTGTCAGCTTGCCGTCTGGCCCGTCTAGTATCGCCGGAAATACCTACGCATTGCCAAAGAAAGTCGGTGTATATAGCAGCAGCCAGGTCAAAGTCTGTCTTCAAACCAGGCAGTTTTCTGTAGTGCGCGTAGATTTCATCGCGTTGCTCGTTGCTGAAGAACGGTTCAAACAGGTATGCCTCGTTGAACCGATCCAGCGAGATGTTGCGATTGACAAGAGCTCGTCCTTCCTGTGCAATCGTGCCCGCCAAGATCGGCACCTTGGCCAGATTCCCTTGCCTCCACGCGGAAGCTCGGCCTGCGGGAACAGCCCTGTTGTCTTCAATGGGGATGAAAATAGCGCCGGCCTTTTGGGTAATATTCACCAGCTTTTCCGCTGGCATTTTTCGCAGGCAGTCAATCGTGCTGGCTCCCTTGCACCCGGCCTCTTTTACGACGCTATCCCAGGCTTTTGTATTGTTGGGCGCCGCAGTCGTGCCCAGTAGGCCGAATGAGAACTCGCCGCTGGACATGATGGCGCCTCGAAACGGGGGCTTGGTGACATTGGCGTATGCGTGCATGTGTATGTCGACCGAGAGCGACCCGGCGGATTCCCCCCAGATGGTCACCTTGGAGGCATCGCCACCAAACGCCTTGGCATTCTTTTGCACCCATTCGAGTGCGAGCTGTTGGTCGTATAGGCCGAGGTTTCGTTGTTGCACCGGGAGCTCGCCGCTGTTTGGGAAACCGAATACTGCGCGCGCACCCTTACTATGAGCAAAAATTGAAAGAGCAAATGTCAAGAATTTGTGTATGCCACGTACTGTTTGTCCGGTAGTTGAAGGCGAATGCAACAATGTCTTCGTACCCGGCAAACCCAGACAAGTCGAGCTGGCCATTGCCCATCTGCCATCCACCACCGGGAATGAAAACAATAATTGGACGGCCAGATGCCGGATCGGAGGGTGTGGGAGCGAATGCATTTATTAAAAGGCAGTCCTCGCTTTGGGGCGGATGTTGGTTGAAGAGACCATCGAGAAGGTCTTTGCTGGGGCCGACATCTGCGCAGCCGGTTAGTATCACGGACGAGTGTTTGTTGCCTGCTCCGCCATGATTTGCACCTACCACTATCCGGGACCAATTGATAACACGAGGGTCCAAAGGCTGTCGTATTCTTGGGGGATCTCCATCTCTTTGGTGGTTTGGAGAGGGTGAAGCGTTCAGGTTTCTCTGCGTACGGTATGCCTAGAAACTTATTGACAGGGCCAGGAGCCCCTGGGAGTTGGGTTGCAACGCCGAAAATTAGCCCAGAATCAAGTGTTGCTGTTGGTGCAGTGTCATGGCCGGCGGGTATGGCGGCTGAGGTGGCGGCTTGGAGCAATACAATGCAAGCAACTGGGAGCTTCATCGTGGATGAGGTTATAAGCAACAGCAACGCAAGTCATGCTTGTTCAGGATCGAATGCCAGAACGTCCAAAGACACAGAGATATATACCCGACTCTCCTAGCATCTCTTTGCTGTCAAGTTTATTCTAATTACCCGAGAGCCGCCCCCCACGATGTGAAGTATTACTCCAACTCCTCTCTCAATTTCCGCCGGGAACTGTCTGCCTAGGTGAGCTGAAGGGCCCTGTGGACACCACGGGCGTTGACACCTAATATTTGAGCCAATGGCGATGGCGTAGACGCTGTGGAACTTCCCAAAGAAGAAATTCTTCCAATGGAGGTTGCGTTCGTATTGGAGCCAATGCGTAGATACGACGTATACGGCCTGCGGATGAGCGAACCCTAATACTGCACAGCCCCCAGCCTTATACCTTGGCACAACGTTTCGTGTTTCGGACTAGAGCGATACACGGCGATGTTTTGAGATTACCGATAGTGGAGTGTTGTATTCGCCAAGCAGGCTATGCTCAAGCGCGGGCAATGACATTCTGCGTTTTGTGTGATTGTGGCCTGCTTCCACTTCAAGTCGCGATTCTGGCTACCTTTGCACTCCGCCCCGATGAGATTGCGGTCGCGGTGCGCGGTAGCAACAGCATCCTGGCATCAGTCGATTCATCTCCCTAGGAAGCCCAAGGAAGATAGAATTATATGTAAACCAAGAAAGAAGATGTTAGGTATGGACAAGCACGGCGCAGACGTTGAGACTTACATTGCAGTCCTCGGGAACGACCCATCCACGACAGCAAAATAGCTGCAGAAAAGAGACATCGATTATATCGGCAATATATTCTGGTATACGAGAGTATACATGAATGTCGAGAGTGATGTCTGGGAAAGATGATGCCCGTAACCTCTTCCCGTGAGATTATGGTCGTCGCAACATTTAGGGGGTTGACGGCTGGCGGCATGGCAGCTGGCGACTCTGGCTAACAGCTGTCATCAATTCTATATTTTATTTCATCATCTCTAGCTGCTGCTTCTTCCTCTTCTTCCTCTTCTTCCTCCCCCTCCATTAGCATTTCTATCTTCCACCTGTCAACATTCTTCCAGCATTCTTATTGAGACATTTGCGATTTTCATCAACACCCGCACTTCAAAGTTTGGGGATCTCAAATCTTGGGTTCGTCTCTTCTCCGAGAATCTTATTTTTAATCGCACGTCGAAAAAGAGTTTCCTGTTTTCTTAATTTTAATTTGTCGATTCACTTTGCCACCACCACATTTCGTCTAGCCGGCGCAATATCGAATCGGACTTGTGGTTCATACGGTATTTCATCTCCATATCATTCTTTGGCGCTTCTTCCTCCCAGCCTCACGTTTATAACTAACCTCACCAGCTACAGAATAAACACCATGCCTGCAACAGCTTCAGACCTCGAAGAAGCCTTTAGGCCAGTAAACGAATGGGACTCGAAGATTGCCGCCAAACTAACTGAGATTTGGGTCAAAGACTCCGATACATGGACAGAAAGGAACAGAATCGAGTTCAAATCACTGTGTGCCGACGCCCGTATCACGCGCGCAACAACCACTCCCTCTAGCCACAAGATTCATCGGAAGATACAAGGCCGCAAAGCCACAGCAGCCGAGTACACCATTCTCTCCGTCATGTTTGGCAACCGCGCTGTAAATAGGCTCTCCTGGGGTGCTCAGTTTGCAAGGCAGAAGACCATACTTCCAGTCGAAATCGGCGTGGTGACACAAGACGTGAGAAGAGTGTTGAGGGAGACTTGGAAGAGCCCAAAAGCTGAGGAGACTCCCAAACCAGAAGAGCCAGAACCCGGCATACAAATGTCCGGTGGTTTGGGTCAACCGAAAGCAACCGACCACAATGGGCCAGAACCCCAAACGCCACATGAAAAAGTCCACGAGGCCCGCCCAGTCCTCGCAAGAGGGGATCCTCAAAGTCAGGCAGACAAGAGCACTGTTGGAAACGTTGGCAACACGAATGGTGGTTCGCGCACTACTGCGAGAGGCGGCAATAAGGCCAGCGCAGGCCTCGATGGAAGAGACAACATACCAGCCGGACGCCGAACACGACCCGGCAACATGGGTCGCAATATCGATCCAGATAACCCCAAGGAAAATGAAGCCACCGACGAGAGGGCACAAACAGAAGCTCGAAAGGCAAATCAAACAAGTCGTAAGCGCAAGCCGGGTCCTGCCAAAGGCCCCTCGACCAAAAAACAGAGGCAAACAGCAGGGAAACAAAAAGATCCGTGGGATACGATACAAAATGCGAAGCCGACAGAGGGCCTGAAAGCAAATATCAAGAAAGTAGAAGCCCGCTGCGTTGATCAGGAGGCAAGAATGGCAAAGCTGGAGGAAGTAATCTTCGAAATACGCGATGAACTGAAGATGTTGCGGCGGCAGATTGATTCACTCGCCAGTTATCTAGCAGGATCTAGCTAGATTTGATAGCTAGCTCGGGGGATAAGGGGCACAGTTGCGGTGACGCGTGCGGTGGAAAGGGTATGACTAGAAGCAGCCGTCACGGCGACGGATGAGTATATTCTAGTCGCGATTTTCGAGCTATAAATGCTGCCTAAAGGCAGGTTTTTGCTGAACGAGGAGGTTCCAACGGGCTGCGAGAAGCTTGTTTTGCCGAGATATTTTATATAACACAATACGACTTTGCTATCTTCTTGCTAACATTATCGTGGTGGCGACCATCGCTGCCGGTGTCGTCGTCAAGGCTCCTAGCAGCCGATTTTGCTATACAAAAGGGCTTCACTATTTCAGTGTATACAGCAGCGGAAAGGTACGACTAGCAGTATACAGGTGATACTACAGTATACCATAATATATTCCAATATCATCAGCCGTCGGCTGATTGCATGTATACATGTACCAAAGGTTGTGTCGTAGTGTGTCGTAGTGTATCATAATACCACTGCAATCGTTGAAAGGTGTAAAGCGGTGATTCCAGTGGTACTCAAAGTCCGATACTCGAGTTCGTCTTCACAACCATTGACGTCGCTTGGGTTCGCGACGAGCGCTACACGCAGATCCTTCGCCGTGCGTTCAGCCAAATTATTAACGGCTAGTGTACATACGCGCATTGGGTATAAATGGGTATATTCGGTATGACCAAGCATGTCAGTGTAATCGAGCCCCAAACCCATCCACAACTCACAAGTCTTCATTTATAACCAGGCCAGCTCACAGCACCACCTCTGTCAGCCGAGTACACGCGCAGCAGCACCTCCAACACTTGCTCCTTCTCACGCGCCGTTTCCAAACCCGACATCCGGACACCTCGCCCATTCTGCCCGTGCCACACCAACATTTCACCAGCAGAGGGCGATTGTTCTCAGCGATGGAAACCACATTGCACCCGGACCTCAACTAACCCGATCACCAGCTCGGCGAGTCCAACCCACTCTCATCTGTTAGAACAATGTCCACCGTCGTGTAGGTCAACGTAGAAACAAGGTTGTCAAGCCCCTATTTTCACAGACTCTGCAGCAACCTGACAACCTCCACAACTCGGCATCAATACCTCCGTCTCCTCTACAGCTAGCATGTCACCCAGACCAGACGCGCCGATCCGCCAGAGTTTCGTGTGCCAGCACTTGCTACCCCAACTCCAAGTGCAAACCCCAGCTCGGGGTGCCCGTCCCCAGTATGCAAGTAGAACCAGACCCGAATCAACATACCTTGGGCAACCTGCTTGCTTGCCCATTTCCACAAACTCACAAGTAAAGTCGTATTCCCAGAAACCTAGTGTCTGGGCGTGTTCCCACGCAAGACATCACTAGTCATGACCCGTACCAATGTCATGCTACGACACGCTAGTGTATAATACGGTATAGACGACGAGCCAGCATCACGACGCACCATCGTGGTCAACACAATCATTCAATTCATGACTTGCTGTCCTGTGCACTCCCAAGCTATTCAAGTCCTCTTCCCAACACCATAGCGCCGCTATTTACACCGAGAAAAGAAAGATGCGTCGTGGTAATGGTGAATACATAGTAAAGAAATAGTAAAGCCTGTGCATTTTATGCACTTTGCCATTTGCAGGGCTCGGCGCGAATGAATGTTCCTGATATCTCGTCGCCCTAGTCATGTAGTAGGTATCATTTCAACAAAATAAAAAAGTCTCTTTGCCAAAAGCAAAAGAGGGAAGAAAGGGGGAAATCAGATACTAGACGTGCTTCCCGTGATCCATGCAAGTCTTTCAGGACAAGGCCTTGTGGCATCTTGCAACATTCCACCAAGGCGAGAAATCTCGAACAACAGTTTTTTCCTCTTTTGAGCCAGCCAACGCTCCTCCAGCCGCTTCCCCCCTCCAACATTTTCCCCAGCCTTTGGACCCCTCAAGTTGTCCTACCAATCGGTGTCTTCTCATTCCCCATGGCGTAATAAGTTTGCTCTCAACCACTATTCCTCCAAGTGGTTGAATTTAAGGAGCCATTTTCACATCGCCATTAGCCTCAATAACGGTGGCGGGCGGCTCAAATTGAGGGGACTCAAGCTGATCGCCATCGTTCGTAGGCCGTCGCCGTTTCCCCATGCGCTCACACCATTGTTCAGCACTGACAATGGTGCCGTCCAAGACGCCAGTGATCTGCGTCACCATCTCCAGACCTTCCTTTGCCAAGACCAAAACCTTTTGAGCGCCTTCACGCACCGCCGAGTCGCTATCCTTCTCGCCGCCTTCCGAGGACGTGTCTGACATGCTAGCTAATCGAAAGCGTTGGGGCAGGCTCGTTAGATGCCGGCGCACAAGGATGCGAGCGTTCTCGGGCAAGGCGCCGCCGGCATATTTGGACACGGTATTGATGGTTTCCTGAAGAGTCTTCAGAACATCAACCTTGAGTGTATTGATCTTGTTAGTCAGCTCGGTGCGGGCTTGTTCTGGGGTTTGTCCGTTGGATTGACCGTCGGCATTGTCAGGCGCGTCGGCGGAGCTTTGCGATTTGCCGGATTCCGAGTTTTCGATTTGCCGCTGGGCAGTCTTCTCGTATTCCTCCAGTGTAGTCTTCAAGTTGCCAATCACCTGGCTCATGTGGTCATTTGTCCAACGAAGCCACTTGAGGCAGTACTTCAAGCTCCGTAAACTCTCAGCGCTCATGGCGACGCTCAATCCTGAAGTCGACATGATGAGGCGAGATGGCCAGGAGGCATTGGAGGGGGTGGACCGCGGCGCTTGTTGTGATCCAGCCTCAATCTCGGTGTAGGCCGGCGACCTCATCTCGTCATAGGCGGGCAGGGTATCTACGGTGCTTGCCGACGACAATCTTCTTTCACTTTTCGGTGTAGACGGAGACATGTCGGTATCGCCACTTGTCATATCCCTGCTCTTCTTGTTGGCACCATCGCCCTCTTGACCAACTTTTCGCCGCTTCTTGGAATTGCCATTGGCATCGGAATCAACTGAGTTGGGTTGGCGTCTGTTGCCCAGGAACCAACGCACACCACCTTCAACACCTGTGACTCGGCCAACCGAGTTCACAGTTTTGGCAAGCGGCGTTAGGTAACCTTCGACGTATTCAGCACCGGACTTGAACCGCGGGGAGAAATTCTTAGCCCCGCCGTATGCAAAACTAGCCCCTCCGATTGTACTAGCCACGAGTGGATGGGAAGTCGTCAGAAGGGATAATAATGGTTCGGGCTGAGGTGATCTGGATTGGGAGGATGATGTTCGATGGTGGCTATTAATGGTTGGGCTCATTGGGGCCAGGCTAGCCGTATCTGGCGGCGACGACACGAAATCTGCGAGAGCAAACAGTATTAGTACGGGCCCATGGAAATGTGAACCGAAGTAACTTGATTGACAGCCATAAGTGATGGACGGCATACCTGCTCGGAGGTCGCCAAGCGCTTCTGCCGCTAATCGAACGTCTGGGTCGTCCAAATTCAAACTGTTATTGGAACTGTGACGATCCGGCGACGGCGCGCTGGTTACGCTATTGCTGCCATCGAGGTCCATGGTAGCAGGACTGTCCGCCCGGCGAGTGGAAAAATTGGGTGGTTGGCGGTAGGCTAAAGGGCCGCTCAACGGAGGCCAGTGTGGTGATTGCGAACGGAAGTTTTGGTGGTCGAGGATGGGATCGCCCCTGAAGCCATGGACGCCAGTCACACTGCTGAGCGATGGGAGAATCTTGTCGGTATCATGATTATTCAACGGGGGAAGCTTTGTCGAGAGGGTATCGACGTCGGGAGGGGGCGAGAACTGCATGGAGGCAGCGGCGCCTTGGCCAGGGCGCGGAGTCGGGACGTTGGTTTGAGGGCTCGATGGTGAAGGAACTGCCGGCGAAGAAATAGTTGGGACGATGCGCAAGACTCGGTGGGTTGGCGATGCTATTCAAAGAATCGACCGAGCTCGCCTTTTCGACGCGGAACCGCACACAAAGGATAGAGCCCGTCGGCGACGAGGTTTCGTCTCTGTGTTTGTAAGAGGCCGGGCAAGGGATGCAGGGGGGGTGAGGCCTTGGCTCGACAATGGGACATCAGTCGGAGCGGCAGGAGTGGCCCGTGGACGAGGACGAGGACGAGGATGAAGATTTGATGGGTCGTGGAGGCAGGCCGGGGGGGGAGGGCCTTGTAAAACAAAGCAACCACCAGACCAGACCACTCGAGCATGGCAGCACAACAGCAGTCTCGTTGGGAGGCGGCGGTTTCACGAACCGCGCACTCGACGGCGGTCTGGGGGGCGCGAAGGGCGAGCATGTGATTGCTTGCCAGGCACCTTGACACATGTTGGTCAGCTCCAGCACCAGGACAGCACTGAGCGGCTAGTACTGGGCTGTGGCCGTCTGTCGGTCGGTGCTACCGCTGAAGCCCCATTTGGCCTAGCTGCGGGGGCCCCTTTTGTTCTCTCCGTCTCGCATTGTGTCTGCCCATGTCTTTGTCTTCGCCGGTTGGCCTCTCGTTTTTTGCTTCTTGTCCGAGTCAGGCCTGCCCAGTGCCCCAACAAAAATTGGCCGCCCATCCACTGCAAAGCAGAACTGGAAGCAACCAGACCAGGCATTGATGGCATTGAAGCAGCTTCAGTTGTGGCCGAGATGCCCTCCAGGCCCATGTTTGGTTCCATGTCGCCGCTCCTTCCAATGTTCCTAGCTGCAATTGACGGCAGGAGCGCTGCGACATGGACGCACTGACTGTGACCTGCTGACGCCTCTGCTGTTCTATTCTCAGCGACGTCAGGATGAAGACCGGGCATCCTGCAACTACATGTACCGCCAACAGCGGAACTTTTGCATCAATGCCATGCCCCCTCCCAAGTGTGGTTTCCAGGCGGCGTCCTCGCAGAACCCCGGTGTAAGGCACCCATCTCCAGACGCCATCCCGCACAGTAGTATTCTCGGGACTTGCAGTGATGGAGGCTCCAGATGTCCAGCCGGAGTTCGGGAACATGTTTCCTCCCCGGTGATCGCCGTTCCCTGTTGTCTTGCTCACGCCATTTAAACTACCAGACCTGCCAGCGACGTTTCAGCCGCTTTGCCATCAAGCATCAAGCCTTAAAGTCAGATGGTTTGACGAGCACTCCAAGGCCAAAAGGTGTCGACACAGACTCGGCACAGCTGTTTTCATCTCATCAACAGTCTTCTGCGCCGTCTTGTCGCCTATCGATGCGTGCCCATCAGCATTGCCAAGTCGGCGCCTGCAATGACTGTTTCCGCCGGGAAGCGACGGGCCCCCAGTTCATGCCATCTCGTCATTGGCTTGCACGTGCTCGGCAGTCTGGTGGGGAAATCACATGCAACGACACCACAATGCGAATTTCCATTACACAACCCAGAAGTGCTAGTGGCGTCCGACTGCGGTTTCCCCAGCTTGTGACATCAGCCTGAGGCCTGGCGAAACCAATCGACACCTCCAGAGCACCAAGCCAGAAGTTGGTACGCGGCGCCCAGACTCACTCCTCCTAACCAGACCAGACTCTTCTCGATTGGCTCGAGCGGTGGGTGCCGGCTGAGCCTGGGGCCATTTTCCTTCACAAGCTGCCGACGGGAAGAACATTGAAGGGAACTCGATGACTGCCAGTCCCAGTAAATCATGACTGATTCTATGCTGATGGCCAGGCATACCATTCGTTTCATACATGCATTTGGCTTGCCATGAGCAGTTATCATCCGACAACACATGGCTTTCAATGAGTGCTTCCAAGACATGCTGCCATGAACGGGTTGCGGCCAAGCTGAGCCACTCACTCTATTACGTACTTGCTGTTTGATGCACAAGCCCAAAGTTATGCTGGCTGAACTGGGGGGGTCCTCCTCATCGCCCACGGACTTGTTCCTTGATTCACAGTCACCTTCAGTAGCTAACTAACTGTTGACGGCTCTTGGGACGAAGCTGGGCCAGAGACACCCACGCACAGGCCCATAAATTACCAGGTCATATGACACAGGAACGCTTATAATAACGATAACTATTGTTGGTGGTCACTGACTTCCAAATACTACAGTCACTACTACTAATATCCGTAGTCAATCCCCCAATGGCACCCATCTACTTGTTCCCCGCAGAGCAAACGACGCGGGAGTTGCCTCCTGCGCAAACGACCATTCACGATCCACTCCGTCTGCAGCATGGAAGACACGCCCGGCCCAGGGCTGCTGTTCGTTTTGTTGGGGTTAAAACCCGGTCCAATGTGAATTCTGACAGGGTATAAGGCGGCCAGATTTGACTACAATATTGCATTGCAAGAACTCCCGGCTTTCTTGGTCGATGATAATTGGCATGGCCTTGTTCACCCACACCCTCACATGTCAACGGGTTGAGATCAATCCCTAGTATCAGGTGCATGTCAAGCAAGCTGAATCCTAGAATCGTCACCAGTGTGAGTAACAGCAAGCCACTGAAGCGCCTTGGTGCAAGCGAGTCGGTGTATACAAAGGGCCGGTCTCTGCAAAAATTTTTGAGCAATTTGAAAGGCGATGGACATTATAGCCTGAGCACCCATATGACGGAGTTCCCCATGGCAGTTGCAGGATGTAGGCTTATCGGTAGACTGCAGATACGACAAATTCGTTACACTTGGACGGTAGTAGTCTTATCACCGTCATAGAACCAAGTCACATGAAAATGCAACACCATCACCAACCGAAAACTTGGGCTGGTAATAGATTGTGTGGGGAATCATGCCGATTATACAAGATTTGATTATGTTGCATCGGGAAAGTGTCGCGAGAATAGTTGTGGCAACGAGCCATCGTCCAGAAATATTGATGGAGCTGCACCACTGCAAGGTTCGGAGTGCCGAGGACTACAAGAGACCATGGTCAACATCAGTTCGGCTCCTGTGTTTTTAGGTCTCTTCTCCGGGTATTTTACCCAGCACTTGTCAATTATATGGCCGTTTAATCACCCTAAAAGAAAGAGAGCGTAAACGGACTATCGACGAACAAGATACTGTTATGATCGCTAGAAGCAAAAACAAGTGCACCTACTGCCATAAAAACGGCCATATAATTAACAAGTGCTGGGTCAAATACCCAGAGAAGAGACCCAAAACGGCATTAAAAAGGGCAAGAACCAAAAAGGGAAAAACGTATCCGACAGCATCAAGGACCTCCAAGCAAATTTAGCACGTTATGTGTAAGGCTCCTGTCAGCCAGGGGGATCTCTCTCAGAGAAAAGACCGTCGAGACGAGAAGTATGGTTCGGCATTCATACTAAGTAGTCAAGCAGTTAAAATGGGCGCATAAATATGTCCGGTTCCTCTGACGCCGCCCAAGCCACGGAAAAATGAAAGTACTTGGGCAGCTCTTAATGAAACCAAAATAGATCCCTCTCCGCGCCACCAAATCGCAGCTTCCGCCCACGGCACCACAGAGAGACACAACAGAATGTCATGCCAAACACGGGCTGGAGGATGGGCTGCACTGTCTAACGGGCGCGTTGGTGAGAAGAAGAAAAAGAGCAGAAGCACTAGGCAGTTCGACATTTTAAGGTGGGCGAAATTCGAAGGGATCCATCTCTCCACGTGACCCAGGCGGTAGAAAAGGTACGAGATTCACCGCAGTTCTGCCGACCAATGACATTGCCAAGCGAATGCTACTCATTCCGTAATGCCCAGGGTAGCTGGATTGGACGACACTCGACACAGGAGACATGCTCAAGCCAACCAGATTTCTACATCTCGCCATATCACAATCCCAGCGGTTCATTGCTGAAGCCACTCCTTCTATCACTTTTAGCTGGATACCTGGGACACGAAACACATGACGAAGCGGCGCTTGTAGAATTCCTCGACAACATTCTCCTTGGCCCTCGTGCCAATTGATTCATCTGATACCCCTCGCTGGCTGGCATCTCTCCCTCCCCGCGTCAAAGCTCTTTGGCGGCTAAACGCAACCATGGCCTCGGCACTGTTTTTCCTAGATTTGAAGGGCAAGGTGAATACTACGTCCCCGAAACCCATGTACCAGGCTTGAGGAAGAAGAAATAAGGGCGCGACTCAGCTAACTCAATCGCCGCAACAGACGCTCCTTGCCCGCAACTACAGAGGTGACATTCCCATGTCAGCCGTCGAAAAGTTTCCCATCCTCCTATCCGAGGCCGAAGAAGAATCATCCGCCGTACCGCCCTGCTTCTCCCATGAAGGCATCAACGTTTGTCACCCCTTTTCGCAAATATATACATGAAAGAATAACAAACGAAAGACGCAACACCTTCTGACTTGAAAACGTACAACAGTACCTGTATATCCGCCACAACAACCTCTACCTCCTCGCCCTGACCAAGCGCAACACCAACGCCGCCGAAATCCTCCTCTTCCTGCACAAAATCGTCGAAGTCTTCACCGAGTACTTCAAGGCTCTGGAGGAAGAATCCATCCGCGACAACTTCGTCATCATCTACGAACTGCTCGACGAAATGATGGACTTTGGCTACCCGCAGACGACCGAGTCCAAGATCCTGCAGGAGTACATCACGCAGGAGTCGCACAAGCTGGAGGTGCAGGCGCGGCCGCCCATCGCCGTGACCAACGCCGTCTCGTGGCGCTCCGAGGGCATCCGGTACCGCAAGAACGAGGTGTTCCTCGACGTGGTCGAGAGCCTGAACCTGCTCGTCAGCTCCGACGGCAACGTGCTGCGCAGCGAGATCCTCGGCGCCATCAAGATGAAGTGCTACCTCAGCGGGATGCCCGAGCTGCGCCTCGGCCTCAACGACAAGGTCATGTTCGAGACGACGGGCCGCACCACGCGCGGCAAGGCCATTGAGATGGAGGACGTCAAGTTCCACCAGTGCGTGCGCCTGGCGCGCTTCGAAAACGACCGCACAATCTCCTTCATCCCCCCGGACGGCGAGTTCGAGCTCATGTCGTACCGCCTCAACACCCAGGTCAAGCCGCTCATCTGGATCGAGTGCGTCGTCGAGTCCCACTCGGGCTCCCGCATCGAGTACATGCTCAAGGCCCGCGCGCAGTTCAAGCGCCGCAGCACCGCCAACAACGTCGAGATCATCGTCCCCGTCCCCGACGACGCCGACACCCCGCGCTTCCGGACAAACATTGGCTCCGTGCACTACGCCCCCGAGCAGAGCGCCATCGTCTGGAAGATCAAGCAGTTTGGCGGCCAGAAGGAGTTCCTCATGCGCGCCGAGCTGGGCCTCCCCAGTGTCAGGGGCGACGACGAGCACGGCGGCGGCATGACGGGCGGGTTTGGCGGCAGCATGGGCGGCGTCGGCGGCATGGGCAAGGGCGCCAAGCGGCCCATCCAGGTCAAGTTTGAGATTCCCTACTTTACGACGAGTGGTATCCAGGTGCGGTATTTGAAGATTACAGAACCAAAGGTACTCATTCCCTTGCTCTCCCTTTCTTTCTCTCTCTCTCTTTTTTTTTGGTCCATCGCGGCGGGGGTAAATGACTTACGATTTCTAGCTACAATACCCGTCCTTGCCATGGGTCAGATACATTACTCAATCGGGTGACATTGCCGTCCGACTACCAGATGCCGTTTGAGCCGGCGACGTGCAAAAAACACGAACGAGACGCAATCACTCACTCCGCACAACTTCCAAACAAAAAGCACGGGTCGGGAAAATTTGAACCGCAATGACAGGCGCATGCGCATCTACTTACTGCATTATCAGGGTCATGAAACTGGGAGGGGAGGGGGAGGCCATTCACATCAAGGAGAGGAGACTGAGCAGGCTTTTTTATAAAACAGATCAATTCAATCAAGTATAGAGAAAGACAAGAATAAAAAATGTCAAAACATAAACAATTGTGTTCATCTGTGTCTGTTTTCTTTTGGGGAGGTTCCCCTTGCTAGCGAATAAAAATGAGCGGCTTCGTGTTCCCGACACGAGTAAGCTTGAGCAAAATAAACGAGGGGCTTGTGTTCCTGACACAAATTGTCTAGCCTAGTAGCAACAACTAGAAACACGGGATACAAACAAGAAAAGACAAGACAAGACAAAGAGAAACATTCCCGTCAAACTGCGATGGGACTCTGTCGTTGGGATGAATACTCATGGAAGCCATCTTAGCTAGCCCTGGACAAGAACGCCATTCCACTCAAGCATGGAAAGAGAGTCGAATGTAGAGCCCGCTTGATTCTCAGGGTCGAGGCAGATGTGCACCATGTAGCCACGAGGAGTGTCCTGCTCTGAAAGCGTGTCTTTACTAGAGTGTTAGTTGATTCGAGGATACGCCAGAGAAGGGAGGGCCAACGTACAGCCAGCAGGCGACGAGCTGCTTTGCCAGCGATAGTTGTTCCACAGCCCACTATTTTCTCCGCGCCCAAGAAAAACGTCGTTGATGGTTCGGCCGCCGTCGGGAGAAGCGTGGAACGCCATGAGCCCGATGACAATGGGAAGCTCGCCGCCTAGCCCGGAAGACTCGCCTGCCATGTAAGGATTACGGCAAATGCCAGGAACCAGGCTCGGGATCCAGCTGGCATGGCGACCTGCCACAAACTTGACCGGCGGTGGGTAGGCAGACGAGGAGCGGTCCATCGAGAATGCAGCCAGGGAGACGCCATTGCTATCCGAGTCGGCATTGCGCTGATGAACAAATTGCAAGACGTTAAAGTCGGGATCGGGGTTCGTCCTCGCATCACCTTCAAGGGTCACAACCGGCAGCGATGGGTTGCAGGAGAAAACCGAGGCAGACTTGTACTTTTGTAGACCGTATTGGGTCTCTCCCGCTGTCATGGCAATGCATCCTTCATCAAACTGCCCAGCGCGTGCCCAGTAGTAAGCAGGGCCAGCAGGCGTAACTTCCCCGTTCCGAAACCTCATAACCTGACTGACATGTTGGAGTGTCTCCGGCGAGTAGAGTTCCGGCGTGTTGGGGGGCAACACATTCAGCCAGTCATCTTTGCGTATACCGCTGTCAAGGTCTTGTTCGTCACGGAACCTGATCTCCAGCTCATTCACGACGAAGAGGAAGCTCACGTCTCCGTTTACGGGCCACGAACACCCGTTGCTGCTGCTCTCAGTAGTCTTGGACCGGCCAGACTTGCTGCTCTTGTGATGCTTATGCTTGCTGGACTATTGTGCCTGTTAGTTGAAGGCGTGTCTTGCTCCAAAGATGTCATCTCACGGTGCTCAAGACACTTACATAATGCGAGTTAGACATGGTGGTCTGCAGAATAGTGTATATGGTTCTCAAAGAGTGGTGAGTAGAATGATGAGATGATCTTGTTTGAACCAGGACTCGATTGCTTGTCATTACGACCATTCAGCCCCCTTTTATAGAGAAACTTATCTCGAATTTCTCGCCTTCATGACCTACTTGGTGACGCCTCTTCTCGGTATGTTTTCACACTGGTGTTTTTTGCTGCCCGAGACAATACATCCCGCAAGGATCGGTGAGTTCAGGCTTTTCATGTTGTGTGCCTCTCATGTTCCATCCAGGAATAGTCCTCAAGGGTACAAAATGAAATTCTGGGATGCCTCTTGCACCCGGTAACACGCAACACCATCTTCACTACCAGCAAGGCGGGCACATCATCACCGAGGTCGAGGCTGGGATCCCGGAGTGGGGGGCGCAGGGACGACATCATCCTCTCATCCCGTGAGTGACCAAGGTTGTCTCCGATGGCGATCGAGTTGATGCAAGCCAATCATGCAGTGTATTTGGGGGCGTTCGGTAGTTACTGACGTGCCAGCTCGGCCCTGGCCGATTAACTTTATGGCAGCTTCATATGCGCAAAGTGCCCTCATTCACCATGCCAGGACAAGGAGGATGTGCCACGTGGATGTGTCCAGATCGTGTCCCTTGGCCAAGATCATAACCCGGGCACTCTGGGAAAACAGAGCCGTTCCGTAGGTACCGAAGCGTATGCAACTGAAATCTGGCTAGCGTGTCTTCGAATGTCTTGCGGTGAAGCTGCCATGGGCATATTCCTAGGGCTAACATCTTGAGCTCGTCAAGCTAACGACAGGATGTAGTCGCAAACACGGCGGCAACCAATCATTTTGACCGGAGGTCTTCGGAGTTGGCGATGTGTTTCCATCGCATGTGGCTGTCGCCAAATTTATGTTGCGAGGAAAATCGGTCTTGGCCAACCCCTCCGGGCGCGCAAATTATTCTTCCAGAAATTATCCACCAATGCCGCATTAAGGCTGGCTGAAACAACCTTGTGTTGACCCAGATGTGCTGATGTAGTAAAAGGTCGTTTCAACAAAAAAATAAATAGAGGGAAAGCGTGTCATGCAGATGATTCTCAGACATGTCTTGGAAAACAAGGGCATTTATTTGCCTTGACGACACGCGGCCACATTGCAACTCGCATCCGTGGATATCAGCTCAGTTAGTTTAGTTGCCTTGGACAACAAGAACAGCCCAACCAAGCCTTATTCTCTTGTATCACAGCCTCATTCCACATTGAGCCCTCAAGGGGCTGCAAGAAATTCCACCGCCGAGGGCTGGGATATAACGAAACGGGCAGAACCTCCTCGGCCGTAAATTGATAACAGACGCCAGAGTTCTTCATTCCCGAAGATGGGCGGACGAGACAAACCCACGCATTCCCAGCTTAAACCGCCATTGCCAGAGCTCGGACGGAATCGCAATTAGCCAAGCATGGCTACTGTTGCACCAAAAATGTGCTGGAACATGACATGGCGGCTCCAACGTCACGGCTGGTTCCGACTTAGATCGGTTTCGTCGTCCGGAATGATGCAGAGGTAGACGTAACGACATTTTGGATAATTTGATATAATCGCCGTAAGATATTATTTTCGCATCACTTGTCACGGCGCACACGCTCCTTTGAGGAGCCGGCCTCTCCATGAATTTTGGGGAGTCGCAGCCATTCGCGGCGTCGAACAACAGGCCCGTGAGAAACATCGAGCTCGGTTCTAATAATCGAGGAGATCATCGAGATCTAAGAAATCCTATCAGATGGGGATTTGAGATTCCCGATCCAGCCACTTCTGTAGAATTTAAGACACATTATAGAGGCGGCATAAGAAGTCACTTGTCCCTGTCCACCAATGCCGTGATGGCTGTTCCCGATGACTGAACTCGTTTACGTCGGCCTCGATGGATCAGCCGGGTCGCAAATAACGCGGCCTGGCTTTGTCTTCTGGCCCGTCTGGATCGTACCTCGCTTTAGAAACGCAAAAGCTAAAGCCTTGTAATTCAGGCTGTGGAAGTTTTCGAACCGCAAAACAAGTGTTCTTGGGCCTCCTGTATCGCTTCCTTTGGAACACTATAGTCACACGGGCGGAGGTTTTTTCTTTCTTCTGGTAGTATCATTGTCGCTCTATTTGCCCAGCTACGTGGTCGCCGTATGTCGACAGATACTTTATTCGGATCGCCTTGCCTTTTTCGTTGTCGCAGAGGCCGTGTCAGCCGCCTCTTCCGCAACCATTTCCGAGAAATGATCAAATGCTTCTTGTAGAAGCTTCTTCTCTCCAAGCCTGACCCGGACTGCCATTCTTTGACGGCGAGTAAGACTGTCTTGTGCCAGCAAGATTTCATCCTCGGCAGTAGTTGTCGAGTACCGCGATGCAATGAGCCTCAGCGTCTCAACCATTGTAGAACGTAAGATGTCATCTCTCTTTCTTTTGTCTGAGATCAGATTTCCGTCCACCTTCTGCAGCAGCTTGATTGTTGCCTTGAGCTGCTCCTTCAGGTCTGGGGGCATCCCATCTACCACGGCAGGGCCCGCGAAGGTTCCATCCGGATTCGGCTCACCAGAGTCTCGTTCCAACACGAATATGTCCTCCAGGTCATCTTGATCCATCTTGTCCATCTGCAACACTCGTCAGCTGCAGTGTTCAAGCCAGTGAGCTTGAGCTAGGCTGCTTACCGTCTCGGCCATAATATCCTGTGGCACACCAAGTTCAGACATGAGGGAGTGTTGTACGGCGTTCCAAGGGATTTCTACCACATCATATCGTGAATGCTTTTCTGTGATGTAACCGTACCTTCGAAGCAGCTCGGAGTTGGGATGAGGCCCGTAATAGTTGAGGATTTCTTCCCCCGCCTTGATATCACGAATCGAAGTGACGGTCAGCTCCTCGTCTCCGTGGTTGACATGAGCCTACACGTAGTCAGTAATTTTGTCGTCATCGAGACCGAAGTTTCCCCATCATACGTTGAACTCGGCGTCCGCGTTTAGGATGTCCGCCATTGCAACCATGCCCATCATGGATTTTCCCTCTCGGTCCTCAACCCAGCCATCCGACTCGTCATCGTTCGCGGCCTCTTCATTCTCCAAATCAAAAGCATAGGCCATGATGGTGCTACCCATCCGGTGCGCCAGCCCAATCAAATCCTCATCACTGCAGTCACCGCTCGAGGCAAAAACCGATGGATTACCGCGGATGGCAGGGATGAGCCGCGTGCGGAACATTTCTTCTGCGTCAGCCTTGCCAATCTTGTTCACGGTAGCGCTGGCTTGAAGATACGACAGTTCCTCTTCAGACCAAAACATGGGGGTGTCAAATGTTAGCGGTAAGACATCGATATAAGGCTTCCACTTGGACTGATGACCCAAGAAGAACTCATACATCATGATCAGGATCAAGGCGCTCCAGGAGTCCAGGGCCTGCTGCTCATCTTCATCCCCTTGACTCTCAAACAATTCCGGCAGCTTCTCTCTCAAGGATGACGTGTCAGAACTAATAATTGCATCCCGGGGTATCGTGAAAAGGGTCGTGTCAGCAGGAATATCGCGAAGAGCAACTGTGATCTCTCATGTCAGCCCGCGTGCTGGTCAAACACAACACATCTTGGCCAGTGACGGACCTATTCCACGACCTGCGTCACGGGATCTCAGGTCAACAACCTCGATGGCGTCGGAAAATGTAGCACCAGGGAGAGCTTTGAACCACTGCGAAAAGGCAGCGGTCCTGGCTGTGAAGTTCTCAGCTGTCATCTCGTACTGGCCAGCTTGGAGCACCCCCTGAGGTTCTTTTTACTGTTCTGTATTTTGCCAGGTCGTAGCAGAAAGATTGAGAAAATGGGGTTGCAGGCAGGCCACCTAACCTGGTGATAGCACTGAGTTTTCAATGTTGGGATGACTCCTGCCTGGCCGAATTTTATTCCCTGTGGGGGCCTCACCTGTGGCCAGCCGTGCAAGCGGTGGCACCAGACCAGCACGTACAGCATTTCAACAGCCCGACTTGGCCATTCAATAGCGTCAATACTCAAGTAGGTATCTAGGTAAGCATGTGATGCGATCATCGCCGTGCAGCTATTAACACTCAGCGCTCCTGTTCACCTTGATGCACGTAGACCCTCACCCGATGGTTGCGTCTGCCCATCTCTGACCTCCTCCCGATCCCATCTAGGGTAGGTTTTCTCTCCGTTCGTCGCCGACGAGGTCGCGACTTGCTTCCCTCGCAATTTATGCCCACTTTAAAAATATTATATTAAATTCAATGAGTGATGGGACAAGATACATATTTTCCTCCACGGGCATAATTGCGTATTCGGTACTCCGTCTATCTTAGCCGTCCAATAAAACGACCTCATCTGGCATGCAACACGAGGAGACTCCTACTTGTCACAACCATTCTTGGTGCCGGTTTTGACCTCCCGTTTTCTTGGCTTCAACCATTCCTCCATACCTTCCGGCCAATATACTCTCCTCTCCGGCCCGCCCATGTTCACATCATCTGCGCTCAACATATGCTCTGGAGCTGCACTTATAGTCTCCGTTGTACCATTCACTTGTGCTTTTCCACCGACACTTCTCTTCGCCTTCTTGGGGACTTCTCTTCTTGGCTCATCCGCGCGCTCGTGCGGAACAATGTCGTTGAACAACTTCCAACCCGGGAGTTTGAAAGTGCGCATGAGTTCGAACACGGCTTGCTCCTTGTCCTTTGCCTCAATCATGAGATCCATATCTGTTGCACACGGTGGCAACGTCTTCACCCGGGCCGAGTGCTTGCGGCGATCGCGAGGTGTAACAGCGGACGCGACCGGCTCGCTGTAGTGCATCTTCTGCGTGATATTCTTCCTGATCCACGTTGCCCTGATTCGGTCGTAGAGGCCGATAATGTCTTGTGTTCCTTCTCTAACGCTGGGGTCGAAGATGATGTTGTGATGGTGAAAGTCCAGTACAAGTGGAATGTTTAATTCCTCGCAAATGGGTAGTAGGTCATGCACGCTCCAAGATACGTCGTCGTTTTCCAAAACCAGTCTGTTCTTGACTCCCTCGGAGAGCTTTTGGTAGTTTTCGCGAAACCGATTCAAAGTTGCCTGCTTGTCACCGTACACGCCGCCCATGTGTAGAATCATGACGGCATCTCTGTCTAATTGCTCGGAAAGAGAGAGTAGCGAAAGCATCTCGTCATGATACTCCAGATCGCGGATGGATGCAGCTACTACGTCCTTTTTGGGGCTGCCAATCTGCGTAAATTGACCTGGATGCGTAGTAACTCGATGTCCCAACTCAGAGGCCACCTTGCCAGCTGTGGCCAAGACCTCAGATGCGAAAGCCAAGCTATAACCATACTCTGCGTGACTGGCAAAAGGGAACATTTCGCTGCTTAGCCTCATAAACTTTATTCCGTACTTGTCGTTCCATCTCAACATTTTAACAATATCTCGAGCGTTGTTAAGTCCAATGTCTTGGATATATCCAAGCCCTCGATTTGGGTCGGCCGGTTTAGACTTATCGGGTCGATTCTTCGTGGGGTGCTCCGGTTGTGATGGGTCTTGAAGAGGATGTCGGTGTTCGAGAATGGAGCTTATGCGGCATGTTCTGGAAGAGAATACTGGCGGGTTTGCTGTGCGAAGGTAGGTGTTTAAACATGCCTAGAGGTTATTAGCATCCCGACTCCGGAATCGAAAGGCGGAAACTGTACGAGCGGATTTCCATTTCCCACAAGAGGGGGTACTCACATATCCAAGTCGCCCTGTCCACGGCAAAGGCAGTTGGTCACTATTCACGGGAGGCGGACGTTTGGCCCCTCTTTCACCCACCTCGTTTTCTAGTGAAGCGGTTTCTTCAACACTGTTCATGTCGTTGTCGCTTTTTGTTTGCCGTGCTGTCCCAGTTGACGTAGCCACGGCGTCCATACACTTTATCGAGGATTTCGTTACATCCTGGCTGCCGTAGGCCTCGTCCTCTTTTGCAGCCAAAGCCTCCAAGTTAGAGGCCTCAATGGCCAGCCGCTGCCTTTTCGCCTCATTCAGCAGCTTGTGTTCCATCTCCCACAAGTTGTGCATGGCACGCTCAACATTCTCCTTGGAGCTTAATCCATCAGTGTACTTGGCCCTGCTTTCATTGGACCCAGCATCAATACCGTCGTCGCCCTTAACCCGGCGAGTGCTCCGCCGCCTGGGTGCTTCTGCTCGCTGAAGTGTTGGGTGCGTCTCACTGTGCTTTCTCTTGGGCGGCATGACTGCAACACGCGAGGCCGAGATCAAGTCTGTGCATACAAGTGCAGCTGGACACAAGTTTCGAAATGTGTGCTGCACTATAGTCGAAAGGTTGACAGGCGGCATGAAAGGGTGATGTTGATCTGACTGTGTAAGAATAGGAGCATGGTCATCTAGCATGGGCTTGATGTAAACGGTCCAGGCCCATGGCACGGCCAACCTTTGCCATTGTGCAAAGGAGAGGTACGTCCATGAGCTAACGGCGAGACATCCCTTGACTAGCAACAGGAAGATAGGAATGGCCAATGATATCACCGTTCCATGGCCGGAGAGGGAGCTCCGATGGATCTGGAGGCAGTTGGCGGGCTTGGAGGGCAGCAAGGCGCGTCATGTGCTTCCCAACACGGACTGTTCCCCGGAAAATGCCACGGTGATGGAAGGCCCTAGTCAGGCTTTATTACTGAACATGAAGACGATGTTGTGTGGCCCAAGATGAGTACTCGATCGCTGGCAAGATTTCTCGATGACGACGGGGACGGTTTGATGAAGTCATGCGGCGGCGATCGATGGTGCGAGACGCGAGCCGTCATAGACCCACTTGCGGGGCCGGGTCGCTTCCCAGCGTGACAGCTCCGAAATCGACGTGTTTGGGCGTTTGGACGTTTGGACGTTTGGCAACGCTGGCGAATGGAAGCCCAGAACGGCGCCCAACTCTCCCCAAAATGGGAACATGCTGTAGCTACGGCCGCGGCCACCTCGATTATGACTTCTTGTCGAAACAAACGCTGGTATATTTGTAGTACTCTACTGCTGCGCGAAACAACGCAACAAATCCATGCTCCCTCACAATGCGTCACTAATAACGTAACGTCTCTTCCGTCTAGTCCATTCCGCCGTCCAAGAAGTTTCAGGCCTGATCTAGCAGATCAAGCGATAGGTCCGTTATAGGCTCTTGGCCGGGTTGATGGCATCCGCGGCTAGCAGCGCGCTCCATGACTTGCTGTGGAGGAGTTTCTGGTTCCTAGTACTGATTTCCACAAACCGGACAATGCATTTGATGCTCCAGCCACCAAATTGCTAAACATTCGGAGTGGAACAAGTGTCCGCACTCGTTCAGTTCCGAGACTTCGCCCTCAGAGTTCATCGCACCAAGGAGAGCCGTAGCCGATTGTTCTTCGTCGCTTTGTCTGTAAGGATACGTATTGCGACGCCGATATATGCTAGCACGTTGTATCTGTGGCATATTTCTAAGCCACCAACTCTGTGAGCATCCACTGCCATGTTGAGTTCGACGAACAAGAGGCTTATGACATAGTTTGCTTGATCCCGGGGACAGACGCAGTTAGTCTATGGGTCTCTACCGGACAGGTGTACACTGTACAGGGCCGCGAGCTCACCAGGTTCTACCCGTCACTTGACCAAAGCTCCGTACGTAAACACTACACCGACCGGCCGACGTGTCAATGGCGATACGACGCACCGATAGCCGAAGATTACGACGAGCCATCAGGAGATCCGTGGCTCTTGTTGGCGAGTGCAGCCATTCCTGCCGGCGGCGACGCTGCTCCTATAGGCGATACAGTATGTTAACACAAAACAACCTATTCAGAGCTTGATTAGCCTTGTTTGTCTGGGGGCTTCCACGTAATCGTTGAAATTCCGTCGTAACAGTACAGCTGGGTAGACTCACAACAACACTGCCACTAGGACTGCGACAAGAAAGGCAACAATCACCTGCAACGCCACATCAAGGTCTCTTCGAATGGAAGCGAAGATTCGGAGGACTTGAGACATTTTCGATTGTAAAATATATGGTTATTAATAATGATTTAGGTCTTGTATGAAAGTGCTATTGGCGTTGCAAACCGATAGCGAACAATCGGGAAATGAGGAAGAAAATGCCAACACATGTCGTTTCACGGTAACTGTGTGAAATTCTCAAGTTTTTTAGCCATCAGGAAGAAGTGCGCGTTCAAGAGGCAGCAGGAGCTGCCAGCCGTCCGACATGCAGACTCTTGCGCTCTGG
This sequence comes from Metarhizium anisopliae, assembly GCA_013305495.1. Lineage (NCBI taxonomy): Eukaryota > Fungi > Ascomycota > Sordariomycetes > Hypocreales > Clavicipitaceae > Metarhizium > Metarhizium anisopliae. Next base: position 5,007,770 of record JABUBV010000003.1, read on the forward strand.
CGTGACGCAAGTGAAGAGATGCATGGAATCCAAATAGTATTATTTCACGCATTGACTCTTTCCGAACAAGGACTTTGCACGTGCGACAAGTGCCGACAGAGACCAGCAGCCAACCACTTGAGCAGGCAGGCTGGGCTGCTCCTTCCCTTCTTGTCCGCAAAGGCCATTGACACCTGGCTTTGCCATGTCTGAACTTTCCCGATCGCGTGCACACCTTAAAACTGATGAATTGACCGTATGCATTATTGGCCGCGTTATTCTTTTGTGTTACGGTTACGACCAGACCCCGGTGCCATCAATGCTACCCATGGCACATCAACAAATCGTGTTGTGTGACGCTACCCGCAACTGTCGTGTCCCCAATGCCGACTATACACACATTACCTAGGTACGGAGCACTGGACATCTTTGACGACTACATGACGCTTCCGCCTCGACTAAGCAAGACACGTGTTTAGGCTGTGAGAACGATGAGCACGGGCTCTTTCGCTCCCGCGACGTCGTGTGGTTCAGTGTCCTCACGAAAATCTGCCCAACCGTGGGTATGTTAGGGACTTGGCTACCAACGACATCACAACCAGCAGTTGCGCTATACCCAGCGGTTGAAGACCATTTACCGACATGCCGTATCCGTGCTCTCCCTCCGGTTCGGCCAAGCCTTATGCAAGAATGGGTGATTCTCTCATTTGAGAGGACTGGATGGCAAGGGCTACTTGATTACTAACCACATTACACGCTGTGAGTGCCGATGACTGCCAACAGGTCCGGCGCTTCAGACGGAGAGTTGGCTGAAAAGAGTCGGTGTGATGACTAACAAATAATGCAAGATAGACTTTGTCAAGAAAGCTGGTGAGGTTTGCGAGGTGCATGATAGCGCATCTTCCTGACTCGCGGGGTGGGGGAACTGAAGAGCCGTTTCCCCAGATGACGAACAACCATATCCATGCGATAGTTGGCAGTGGTACTAGTACGTACTACATACAATCAAGTTGAGCCCCAAGCAGTCATGTCACAGCTAACGGCCCGAGCACAACTTGTGGTCATGAATATCTCCGCATACAATCTGTCACGCCGTCGCTTCGACAACGAATACTAGCAACTGTACTGCACAGGGAGGAGACACAACCGGCTGTTGTACCAAGGGGCTAGCTCAGAGTCAACCTGTGGTTTCTGTTACAAGTGCTTTCTAGGTGCTTTCTGGGGCTTCGAAGAAGGTTTTAAAACACCAAGAGTCGGTTAAACCAAGTTTCTCGCTTGCTCTCACGACCAACAGCCCAAGAGCCCAACGCCGAAAAGCCGAGGACGAGCAAAGCCACCCGCAGACACACACACACACACGCACACACACCCGCAAGCCATCGCCACCATAATCCACCCGCATGGCCACTAGACATCTAGAGCCCGAAGGATAGTGACCCATAGGATCCAGAAATCTCGACTCCAGGTCCCATCCGTCAGGAATCTGAGGCGCAGCCCATAACGCACTTATCGCTTGGCGCCAAACGGCTTGGCGAAAATCTCCTAGCGTCTGGATATGCTTATTCGTTATCAGTGGTCCGCCAAGACCAACTGGACCCAGTTCGTAAACCATGACACAGTGTCGAGGATGCCAGTGCTCTCGCTTACATTAGCAACATGCAGCTGGAGGGCGCGGTAGTTGCAGATGCGTTGGGAGTCGTCATGGCGAGTTGCGAGCAATTATCAAGCATCATGGCATAAACTGCATTGGGACTGTGAGGTTTTTCTGCATTGTGATTTTACCGCTCGTGACTTTTGGGCATCCGGTATAAACGAAAACAAACTCAGCCCTGACCCCGGGTTTGCTGAGGACCCAAGTCCATCATCATCTTATCTTACTCGTCTCTGCTGACTTGACAGGAACTAGAAAGGAATAATGAAAAACAGGCGCTCACAACGTTTGAAATTCCAAATTCAGCTACGGAAAACCTAAAATAGATGCGACATTCAGCCTGAATGAAATGCTATCACGGGTTCAAAGACGGTAAGCAAGTGCCGATTCTTTCATTCGGAAGAAACTAGACGTATTGCATACGCCCAGCCAATTACCATTGGATCTAACAGCTCGGCACTCTGCCCTGGTCCCAGCAATATAACCCCGCCATTGCTAGTGTTCGGCGGAACCTTCGTAAGGAAGACAATGCGGTGTTCCTGCACGATTGTGCGACTTACGATACACATCTCAAACATAACCACAAACCACAACACTTGCTCCGAGAACACCAGCATCGCAACGTCGAAACATCTTGCAAACTGTGCAGAGTGGCGGCGATCCTAATGCTAATAATAGCCCAAATTGCCTCCAGCTCAAGTCTATTCTGTGTCAACTAGAGTTTTATGCTGGAGGGTCGGGTGGACTGTGTCACACTGTATTACTCCATACCATCCGTCACCAAAACCTTGACCATGCCCGAGTTTGCCAAGACTGACGAATTGACGCTATTCCCTTCCCACCAGGGATGGAGTCACCGACCGGGTCTGTTTCTGGGTGGTCAAAGGCTGACATTTGGCATTGAGCACTTCTCTCATCGTCAATTCGTCAATCTGTTCGCCAGGTCACCCACCATGGAATCTTCAACCTAAAAGGACTTGCGTCCCGCCTGATCTTGGCTCTGTTGGCTTTCCCTTATTCATCCCTCTTGTTACTTGTGCGATTCTTGTTATTGCAGTAGCAGCCCTGCAAAGCAGTTGATTGGACTGTATTGCGTGGTGCCGACTTGAAGCAACTACCTGGTTCTCTATTTGCAAAGAACAACAAAACCACACTGTCAAGCACGAAAAGATCTGAGAATCCGTTACTTTGTTCGCATCATGGCGGCTAAGGAAAAAGATGATGTGCAGGCCCATGTGTCTGGGCAAGCAAACAAGCCCATGACCGCCCCTGCCCATGCCTTGACAATCGAAGAGGTTGTTCATCAGCTCCAAGCCAACGTTGAGGCTGGTCTTAGCACCGATGAAGCCAAGAGACGCCTCGAGGAACATGGTCGCAACGAATTCGGCGAGCAGGACGGCGTCCAGCCTCTAAAGATCTTTATCGGGCAAATCGCCAATGCACTGACGCTTGTACTTATTCTGGCTATGGCTGCCTCGTTTGGAATTCAGTCCTGGATTGAAGGTGGCGTCATTTCTGCCGTCATCATTCTCAACATCGTCGTGGGTTTCTTCCAAGAATTCAAGGCCGCCAAGACCATGGACTCTCTTCGGTCACTTAGCTCGCCAACTGCTCAAGCCATTCGAAATGGCGACAATGAGACTGTTGTTACAGCCGAAATCGTTCCCGGCGACATGGTTGAACTGAAGACGGGCGACACTATTCCTGCCGACATCCGTCTCATTGAGGCAGTCAACTTTGAGACCAACGAGGCTTTGCTCACTGGAGAATCACTCCCCGTTCGCAAGGAACCCGTCCCAACCTACGCTGATGATACCGGACCAGGCGATCGCCTCAACGTTGCCTACAGTTCATCAACCGTAACCAAGGGACGAGCGCGCGGTGTTGTATTTGCCACCGGCCTTTACACCGAAATCGGTCAGATTGCTGCTGCTCTTCGTGGCAAGAGTTCCCGTCGACGAGAGCCTAAGCGTCGGGAGGACGGCACTACCAGCTTCGGTCGCTGGCTGCAGGCATGGTCTCTCACATTCTCTGATGCTGTGGGTCGCTTCCTCGGCGTGAATGTTGGTACTCCCCTTCAGAAGAAGCTCTCTAAGCTTGCCTTACTCCTCCTCGGCACTGCAATCATCTGCGCTATCATTGTTCTCGGTGCCAACAGATTTGACGCCAAGCAAGAGGTCATCATCTATGCTGTCGCAACTGGCTTGTCCATGATCCCCGCGTCACTTGTCGTTGTTCTTACCATCACCATGGCTGCTGGTACGAAACGAATGGTCCAGCGTCACGTCATTGTGCGCAACTTGAAGAGCCTTGAGGCTCTTGGTGCGGTTTCTAGTAAGCGTCACACCCCGATATATTCCGTCAATCGCTTAACTTGCCCGTAGATATCTGTTCCGACAAGACTGGGACCCTTACCCAGGGTACCATGATTGTCAAGAAAGCGTGGATTCCCGGTCGTGGGACATACTCCGTCGGCACCACCAGCGAGCCGTTTAACCCGACAGTCGGACAGCTCGGCCTCAAACTCGCCCAGCCCAAGGACATCAACTTTCGCGGCAATGACGCTGATGGTGAGCCTATTGATGGTACTGAAGCTGTTACTAAAGATGCCACGCTCAGGGAGTATCTCAACGTTGCCTCGCTTGCCAATCTCGCCACTGTAAACCAGGTGAATGGCGAGTGGCATGGCCGCGGTGACCCTACAGAGATTGCGATGCAAGTGTTTGCCTCACGATTTGATTGGAATCGCCTTCGCCTTTCCACAGGCGAAAAAGCCCAGTGGCAACAAGTTGCCGAGTTCCCATTCGACTCTGATGTGAAGAAGATGTCTGTCATTTTCGAGAACAAGGAAACCAATAAGCAGTGGCTTTTCACAAAGGGTGCCGTTGAACGCCTTGTGAATTCCTGCCCGCGATACGCGGTAGGTGACGAGATACAAGATCTCACCGAGGATATTAAGGAAGATGTGCTCAGGAACATGGAGGCCATGGCCCGCCTCGGCCTTCGTGTCTTGGCTCTGGCTAGCCGAACTGACATTCGTCACGTCAAGGACAACGAGGCTGAGTTGGAGCGTGGCGATTTTGAGCAAGATCTAATCTTCCGTGGTCTCATCGGTCTATATGACCCTCCACGCCCAGAGTCAGCCTCTTCTGTGCAAAAATGCCATGAAGCCGGTATCAGCGTGCACATGTTGACTGGTGACCACCCCGAGACTGCCCGTGCCATTGCCCTCGAAGTCGGGATTCTACCATCCAAGATGAACGAGATTGCTACAGATGTTGCCAAGACTATGGTCATGGCCGCTTCTGATTTCGACAGACTAACTGACCAGGAAATTGACGAGCTCCCCCTTCTCCCCCTCGTCGTGGCACGATGTGCCCCTCAGACCAAAGTTCGCATGATTGAGGCTCTTCATCGTCGAAAGTGCTTTGTTGCCATGACCGGCGATGGTGTCAATGATTCGCCTAGCTTAAAGCGTGCTGATGTCGGTATCGCAATGGGCCAAGCCGGCTCTGACGTTGCCAAGGAGGCATCCGATATTGTGTTGACGGATGACAACTTTGCCTCTATCCTTAACGCTGTTGAAGAAGGCCGACGCATGTTTGATAATATTCAAAAGTTTATTCTTCATGTCTTGGCGGAAAATATTGCCCAAGCATGCACTCTTTTGGTCGGTCTCGCCTTCAAGGACAGGCGTGGTATTTCTGTATTCCCTCTGGCCCCCGTGGAGATCCTCTGGATCATCATGATCACCTCTGGCATGCCTGACATGGGTCTCGGATTCGAGGTTGCCGCCCCTGATATCATGCAACGACCGCCACAAAACGTAAGTCACCGCACAAACCGTATTGGCAAGCGCGTCTCCTTTTGGAAACACGATGGCTAACACTCCCCAAGTTGAAGCAAGGTGTCTTTACACCCGAACTTTTGGTCGATATGGTTGTCTACGGTCTCTGGATGTCTGCCCTCTGCCTCGCCTCCTTCGTCCTTGTTCTTTACGGTTTTGGCAACGGCGCTGCTGACCTCGGAGACAACTGCAACAACCAATTCTCCGAAGATTGCAGGGTTGTCTTCCGCGCTCGCTCCACGACCTTTGCCTGCCTGACCTGGTTTGCCCTCTTCCTGGCCTGGGAAATGGTCAACATGCGCCGATCCTTCTTTCGCATGCAACCGAAGAGCAAGCGATACTTCACGCAATGGATCATTGACGCCTGGCGCAACCAGTTCCTGTTCTGGGCTATCGTTGCAGGCTTTGTCACCATGTTCCCCATCATCTACATTCCTGGCCTGAACACAGTCGTCTTCAAGCACGCGGGTATTAGCTGGGAATGGGGCATTGTCTTTGTTGAGGCTTTCCTCTTTTTCTTGGGAATCGAGGCATGGAAGTGGGCCAAGAGAGTATACTACCGCCGTCAAGCAAGAAAGGCCTCAGACATAAAGGCTGATCTGGAGACTCGCACCTTTGGTCACTACTTCACTGGTGGTAACTTGAGTAGCGAAGATGAAGACGAGTCCAATTTTGACAGCGAAGCGAACACTGAGGCGAGGGGTCGTCATACCGGCGCCAACGGGGAAAAGGAAGCTTTCTGACATGAGGAAGAACCGGGAAGGTTCAACATGTTTACTGCTTGTTTCATCTGCAGTGGGGTTGTGCAAATGCCAGCCAACCTGTCCTTTGTGATGAGTGCCCTACTTGGCTCACCGAGTCAAGCAGAGCTGGCGAAGAAGATGCTTTACGGTAAGTGTATGTCGTTGCGTGTGAAAAAGAAAGTATGTTACATTGAGGGGTTGCCCACAGGGCTTTGTAGGAAAGGTGAGCTAGGTCTGGTTCCTAGACCCAAGTCGTACCTTGGCCAGAGGCCTCGTATTGCCAAGGCTGTCAAAAATATGCAAAGTAGAAGATGGCGTACAGTAAAAGTAGATAGAATAGGTCGTTTAGACTATCCAAAGATAGGAATTTTATGGCTATGTTGTGCAGATTTTCCGAGATTATGAAATCCAAAAAAATCGTGAAAACACCAACGAAGTAGATAAAGCTAAGGGTGACCTAGAGAAGAAGGCTGAAAAAGGTGCCAAGATAAAGAAAGCGAGGTTGCGTACCTTTTCCCTCTCTTTATTTTGGCAGCTTTGTCCGTCTTCTTTTCCACGTGACGCATAGCTTGAATTACTTTGTTGTTTTTCACGATTAATTTGATTCAGCCGAGCCTCTTGTTTGGCAAGAAGAGCTTCCTCGTGAATATCGGCTGCAGTATATCGTGAAATTGAGCTTCTCTTTCCGCCGTGAAAATTGACGTGATGCTTCCAACAACTCGGTGCTAGCATTGAAAATTTGCCGTGCGACGGACTTGATTGCTTTGGCCGATGTCAGCAAGTGCTTCCGGAGCTTAGTAAAACCGAGGTTTTGCGAGTAGCTGGTTTCGTGGACGGTGACTTAGTTATAATAGGGCTTTTTATTGTTGGAAGATGGGTGATAATGAGCGAGGGGAAAGAAAATCAGGGATTGCCGACGAGCAGAGACCTTATTATCGGATATTGAGTAAAGCGTTGTGTCCCTCTCAAGAGAAATGATAGTACAAGCACGATGCAAGTATCCTGCTTATTCGGTTATTTCAAGTTTTTGGGGTGAAACTCTATTTTAGATGTAAAAACCGAGGCCGGCGCGCGGTGATGAATCGTTAATCCGCTCCCTTCTGACGCATCACGATGCGGGTGTTTATAGTAGGGACTGCCCGGGTTTCACGCACTCTAAGCTATCATAGAACAGATGCGACGCATCGTGACTAAATCTTAGTTGCTGCCAATGAAAGTGTAAGATAGAATGGTGAATGTTCTGACAGCGCAATAACAGAAACGCGTCCCTAGAAGAAGACGTATCGGAACTTACATTCGAGACTAGCCCCCAATATCTCATGGAACTAGAGATTCGGGTATCACAGGTTGGGGGCTTACAAGATGCGAGAAGCGAATGCCGACATGACAATGCTACCCCATGCTGATAGGGCTACTAAGCTGTCTGGAGTTGATGTGTCAGGAATGTTCGTCCGAAATATAGGCCTTGTGGGGAGGTTGCCTACCAGTTCGAGAATGAGGCCGAATCATAGGACCTCGGACAAAACGGTCTAGTACTCCGTAGTCAGTATCTCTTGGTCTGACCATCCCTCGTGGTCCCCTTCCGGGGAAGTCGGAATCGAAGCACCATGCTGGAGTCAACCCGGATTACCTTAATAGTTCTGCATGTGTCCTACCACGCTAGTGCTGCGCCATGCATGCAGCAGCATGGTCATTCAGCTCGAATGTGCAACCACTAGTAGGCTATAATCTGTTTGACAAGGCCTATTACCTCCTTGAGTATTCCATGTTGTGGCTGAGCTTGCGACGAAAGTTGTCTCAGAGGCAGCTCGGGGACAGCAATATTGGCGGATTTTAGTCCTCGTCGTCATCCTTTTCAGTGGATATTGTTTGGCTGATATCGGCCAACGACTGACCATCGAAGACTGTGACCTCTGCCGTCCATGTGCATAACACAGCGGCATCAGATATAGCCACACCGGAAATGGGTGTTGGTCGAAAAAGCGATGCTAACGGGCAAAGTCAACACCTAACCATCATTTCTTAGTGGATATGTGTCTCGATAACTGGGGCGCCTACCAAACCGAGAGACGACAAGAAACTGCCGAGTATGGGCCGGTCGTTGTAGATCATTTCAACACTGTCCGTTGTTGATCGCACGGATGTCGAGGCTCCCGGGTTGAAGTTCTGTCTCCTTTGCCAGAACACGGAGATATAAGCGCAGTCATTATGATTCCTGGCCGTGCTTAGTTCAAACAAGGATGCATTGCTAACCCCGGATAGTTTTGAGTTTCCGGACGTGGTGGAAAATCCATGCTGTAGTGGCGCGTCTGGCTTTCGTTCCAGAACATATTATGGATGGCCACGTGCTCTTTGGACAACAGACGATGAGTCTCATGTTGATTGATATCGCCTGCTGGGCAGTGCGTGAACAGGTTTTTGATGGCTGATGATGGGTCAATCGAACAGTTGGATGGAGGACCGTGCTTTGTGGCGCTTGGCACCCCGGTTTGCCGTCACGGAACAGACCTTGTCGATCTGGGCCCAGGACGCCTAACACCAAACAAGCATAGGGCTGCCTACCTGCTGCCACATGTGCCACAGGTACCAGGTTGTCTGGTAGTGCAAACTTTTGACGCTGCCCTGTTTCCAAGCATGCTGCGCCAAGGGCGGCGATGATGATGGTTTCGAACAAATGAGCCAAAAGTTGGATCGGTGGGTGGCTCATGGGGAGTTGTGCTGGGAAGAAACAGCAAAGGGCTCAAGGCAGGAACTAAAAACATTTGAATGTCGATCCTTCCTTCCCTCGCAGTCGCACGTCCCCCACAAGCGAAGACAGTGAGCAAACGCACTCGGTGCTTGGGACGACAACCTTGACCTCAGCACCTGATAACTCTATGCGACAAGCTCATGTCAACCAATTCGATGGAGTCTCGGACCGATGATGCATGAGTGTGGTGAGAATATGCAAAACCCCACGCAAGCAGAGTCCATCTGCCGCCTCGATCCAGCCAAGAGCAGTCGCCGTTGTCACTGTATGTGCATCGATCCCTACTTGTCTTAGAGTCGCCGTGCCGCCACCGTTTGACCGTTGCCTACCACCAGAATTGCAAGCCACTGAACGCAAGTACGGAGTACCAAGTGGTGGCTTAAACCCCTGGCACTACTATTGACTCCGTACGGAGTACATACATGCGAAGTGCGTGCTTAAATCGTCTCCCAACGTTTCAACAGCCTGTGCGTTAGTCGCGGGAACATGGCCCGAATCTCAACCTTCTCTACCACCTTGACCAAAGAACCGAACAACAGACTACTTGCTCACGACTCGGCCGAGACCGACCAATCCTGCGTCAACGATCGATACGGCAATCGAGAGCCTCGAGCTCGCAAGCTTTTCTCTGAGGAGTCATATGGGTCCTATCGAGACGTACGATACCTTATCCACTGAACCCCATCCGCCGAAAGCAACCACTAAAGGCAACGGTAATATCCGCTGCTTGACCTTCACACACTTTTGCTGTGGCATTATGTTTCTGGACAGGGTGATGGGGAGCCGCATCCATGTTACCAGAAAGCGTGGTGGGTGATGGAAAAGTATTGGCTGATGACCACGAACTACTGGAATGACTGGATCGATAACTTCCCTCACGCCGCACGTCTGTTCAAAGAGCAAAATAGTCCGTGGCTCAGGTGAAGTTGCCTTAAAAATTGAGAGGCGGAAGTGGCCGACGCGGCGGGCTCGTTTGACCACCAGCAGCCTCGTGGTCGGCGACCAGACAAGTGCCGGCAACATCACGACACCGACAGGGGATCAAAGCCGCCACCGAGCTTGTTTCGCGGCTGCAGAGTATCAGAACCCAGTACCAGTACCATGAACTTTATTTCCAGTGGTTCCAGATAGTCGCAAGGATGCCAGGCATTGCCCAGGAGAATATCCACGGGCGTTTCTGCTGCCATGATTCACCTCTTCTTGGTTCACTGAGCAAGTTTGACTCCATTTGCCCATCCACCACCACGAAGAGCTCCACAGGCCTCACGCCAGAGTCCCTCGCTCCCGTGTCCGGGTTGTGGGCCAGTAAATCCTCATCTTCTTCGGCTTTTCAGTCATTGTCTCCACACCACGCTCATGCCACCCCATTGTCGTTGCGACCCTCCAACTAGACGAATTCTCTCTACCCCCTGGCCATCGTGTTGAGTACGGAGGACTGCTTACTGCTGGGCACAACGAGCTGGAATGGCCCCAAAAAAGGCTTAGAGGTAGAAAAAAAACCAAGCGGGCTCGCACACCACATGAGTAGTTTGGTCTTTCGGAATAAGCACGGGATCCCACATCCTACTTGACCACTTGGACATCTGGCTGGACATCGCAGTTACAGCCAGAGACGTGATCAGTCGTCTTTTGGACTCAGCGTCAATCTTACATCTGCTGGGGTAATTGAGATATCACAAGAACCTGCAAGTCTGTGTCTCTGGCTAGTGCTTGAGCGCCGCGGGGACCTCTATCGCGTCTTTGCTCTTCTCAGCCTTGCCATAGTACCACTAAACGGCTTCCGTCCATAACCGTCGCCAAGCACGGCTGACTATTCGATTTCACCTCAGGCTGCTTGGCAGGCTACAGCAACAGACAGTATTCGAGAGCTTCAGGGTTCTTTTGAGGTGGCACCTCCTCTGTCCCCTGCGGCCACTGACAGCCCTGGTCACTGAATCCTTTTCAACGATCTCAGTTGGCTCCTCATTTATCCATGAGTCTCGGCTACCGCCCGCGCCCCGTTGTTGCGTAGCGTTGAGCAGTCCTGCTTTGTCAATCATCCATCTGTTTCGCGCGACCTGCTTGCTCACTCAACATCACTTTCCTCCTTTCCAAAAGTGGTAGGACCAGGCCGGAACAGAGGCCACAGTCTCGCCGAGCCGTTCCTCCGTGAGAGCGCCTGCTCGCTTTTAAGGGCATCGAGATTTGACATCTGTCAGCACACAGCTTATGAAAGGAGGCCGGGTGAACGGACATTGTGGAAGGCTTGCGGGACTTTCATCAGCAATACGGTGCCGGCGCAGTCGGATTGCAACCACGAAGACACCATTTACCTGATAATCGAAGAGCGGAATCTTGGAATCTTGCCCTTTTCCCTCAACCATACTTCTTGACGAAACTGACCCTATAGAGTGAGTGGCGTAGTTTAATCCGCCTCTGTCCTTCATCTACGGGCCATCTCACAGGGGAGGAATGCCCCATATGCGAGAAGTCAAGACCTGCGACAGATGTCGCCATTTTAAGAGGCGATGCGATCTCGTCAAGCCTTCATGTACCCGATGCGTTCAAGCAGGAGTTCGGTGTAGTTTCGATGTGGCAGGAACGACCGCGCCTGGGTCCGACGGCTCAACAGCGCCTTCATCGGTGCTGACGAACAACACTGTCGGATATGCGCGAGTACCAACTTCAGGGTCAATCAACTCTTCAGCATCCCCATCAAATCCAACTATGCAAACGCCAGGATCCATGCTAGTTACACGAGACACGTCCGCCAGCTCGCCCGCTGGTGGCCCTTCGCCTGCCTCATCCGTATCACAGAACCATGGTGGAGTAGCAGTGAACGGCTTGATTTCACCAACGACAACTGTTGAGAGCCCGGAACCGAACCAGATCATCACCACGGACTCCACGCCAGCTCAAAATTCTACGGAAGACACTGCCAGCAATCAAGAGGGTCAACGGATTGTTCGCAAGCGTAAGCGCAACTGCCTTAGCTGTCTCCGCTGTCATCGTCTCAAGGTCAAATGCGATAAGGAGCTTCCCTGTGGACGATGCAAGTCTAGCGGCAATGGACGAGAGTGCTACTACAGTTATAACAAAGGACCGAATGGCGGCAAATTTCCTTGCCCTACTGCCCCTGCGGGGGGGCCAATAGACCCGGACAGCAAGAAGCCCCAGTTGGCGCCATGGCAGATAACTCACAAAGTCCGAGGATCGAGCCATTGGCGAGAATTGATGGCTAGGGTATGTTTTCATCCCAATGTCCATGCCTTATATCGAGGGCTTTCGACCCAGTTCTGGCTGTGAACACTGCTAACGCCATTTCCTTTTCGCTCCAGATCGGATCACTCACCCCAATATCACAGTCTCCCCTTGCTAAAATTCTGGAGGGTGTAGCTACAAATGCCTGTTTAGCAAATTTCTCTTTGCCAGGAAATTTCCCATTTGGAACTCCCGGCGCCACAAAATATTATGCTCGTGATACTATCACCAGACTCATATCTGGCGAAAAGGATAATGTTGAGGAATACCTAGGCCGATATGTGGATATGCTGGATGTTGTCAATCCCGTCTTGGACTTGTCAACGTTTCAAGAGGAAGTCCACCGTTACTGGCAAGATCCAAATGCTGTCGGATTATGCTGGCTAGCGCAATTCCTCATGGTCCTCGGCCTCGGCTGCTTCACATCCGGAACCGATCCTCCCATTGCCATAGAGTTCATGATGGCCGCCGAGGCATGCATCATGCAAACGCCATTCATGTTCCGCCCCACGATCAGTACGATTAGGGCATTTACGCTCATGGTTGTAGCCAAGCAGATTTGCAACGCTACATGTTGGGCCATGGATTCGTCCTACACGCTCATGGGCCATTTGGTTCGCCTTGCCTTCATTCTTGGTCTACCGCAAGAACGTAACGACAACGACGAAGAACTACGGGACCCAGTGGAAAAGGAGATACGGCGGAAGCTGTGGCTGACAATTCTGTACCTTGACATCAAAGTGTCCATGTGCACGGGAATGCCTCCATTGACCCGGCCGGAAGAGTTGGGCGGTCTCAAAAATATGCCACATTGGCGTGCCCCGGACAGCCTTCAGATGGTCCTCTATCAGGGTCTTCCCGTTGTACTCAATATCCTTGCCCAGATGAATTCGAAACGAGACCCCATATCCTACCCCGATGTTCTGCGGTACAATGCCCAGCTCCGAGAGCTGATGGGACACGCCAATCGCGTTTGCCAAGCGCCTCTACAGCGCATTACTATCGACATATTCCTCAGGCGGTGCCTCATGGTCATGCATCGACCATTTGCTCTTCACGCGGATGGACCGACCATGTTTCCGGAATCGTACTGGTCATCCTTGGAGTGCTCACTCGCGTTGTTGTTTCACTACCGCGAGCTGTGGGACCCAGAAACTCCTCAACCACTTGATTTGGTCGGACGGCCATTTGTACTCGATATCTTCTCGGCAACCTTGACCACTTGTGTACACATGCTACGCCAAGATGCTCCACTAAGCGAGGCGGCAGCCACTGGATGTCTTATACCTCCTCGACAGCTTATCCTCGAGACCCTTGTTAGCTGCGTTGACATTTGGGCTGGGGAGCAGGAAAAGAGCGTGTGTTGGCGGACGGGATACCACATCTTGAAAGCTCTCATGGTGATACTAGATGCTCCCGGAGCAAGGGCCGAGTCCCCAGAGGCTGGACAAACTCAATGATGTATCTGCCGCCGATTTCAGAGTAAGCTGCGCGTACGGATTCAACACTACGCAATGGCGCTGTTTCAGCTACCATGAACGGATCTTGCCGAAAGGCTATGATTGTACGTCTCGCATCACGTAATTTTGATATGAAGGAACATGATCACTAGTTGGGCTCAGAAACTATTAAGAGGAGGGACCGTATATGGTTATCATTTCGATTTTATGGGGCCTTTGTTTATGAGACCCTGACACATGCTGCATCTATTGTTGGAGCAGGCCTATTTGTTTTGTCTTGTCTTTTTTTTTGGGGGGGGGGGGGGGGGGGGGGGGGCTTAAGTTGGGGGGCGGTGTTGGTCGCCCAGGATGTAAACCAAGAAGTCTCACTTCCTGGTCCTGGCTGGTGGGCTTGATGCTTGCAGATACCACTTCGGCGTTGTTATTGGCGAATACCATACTACGACACGTTTCCTTGTTCATGGACCGAGCCATTTCATTTTCTTGTAAATCTCGATTGACTGCTCCGTACCTGTGGTTCCGGCGGCATTCGCGGGAGGCTCACCTTATTCTTGGACGCCCGAGTCACGGCATCGGCCGATTCTTAGTGTCGTTTCCTACAAGCGGGACGCGGTACCAAAGGGTCGATTGAACAACTTCAACTTGACCATGTACGATGATGCAAGAAAAATGACCAACTCGTGCAAAAAGTGACTTTGTGTTATCCCACTCATGTGCCGTCACAAACCGCTGCCTCTTAGATTCGACGCATGTTTATCGGTAGTACAGAGCAGTGCTATGTACTCGGCACACTTGATGATGCAGTTGTTTGGTTTCTTTCTTGAACAAGGGTTTTGTTTTGAAACACGCCCAGGGAGGGTTGACTCGAGGCCCTGTCTTTTGCTAATCGCTTCAGGAAGCCAAGCAGGTTGTGGGCCGGGTTGTTTACTCAACGAGCCCGAGCCAAGGCATAAAGATAGAGTCTGGTCAGTGCAACGGGGATTTTCAAGAAACTTGGCGTTTCCATCCGATGACTAATGTCGAGTTGGTTACACTACCGGGCTGGGTGCGCGGATGCGGCAAATGTAGTAGTTTACACGGAATCATGCAGGTCGGCGTGGTCTGGTTCGATATCCAAGCATTCGGTAGCTTGGGCGCATTGTCGGTGTTGCATTTTCGTGGCGCCACATGGTTTGTACCAACATGCGTGTTGACTCTGCGTGCTTGCATGGTAGTGCTACCATTTGTTGCAACGGCAGATTGTTGACGGGATGGACACTTGGCGCCTTGAGCAACCCCGGTATACTCCGTAGAGGACCCTGAATCGACTGTTGGCTGTTGTCGGGTTCGTGCATGCTTGGGACGCGCACGGCAGTTTATTGAGGACATGGGCGTTTTGACACGGCGAGTTGTCACCGAGTTTCGAACAGTGGTCTATGGTTGGGGAGACGCACCAGACCGGCAATGCAGGAAGGGTGTGGGAGTACGAAGCAGTAAGCAGGCGCTGGGATTCTGTGAGGTCATGTTTGTGCATCAGGTTGGCTACAGAGAAGAAGTAGTACTCCGAACATGAAAGAGACGGTCAATGGTTCCTGCATGACCATGATCGCGTGGAGTCGCTTTGGCATGCAACGTGCAGCGCATGGAACGACTGGATGTTGGATGCCTCGGGCGGAGACTTGGAATGTCAAGTGTCAACATACATTGAACATCAATGATGGTGCCACGCGCCACCCTCCCCGCGCCACCCTCGCAAGCCACGCCGCAAGCGTCTGTGCCTTCTGAACATACCCGGTACTCCGAATCATGATGGGGTTGTCAAGAGGCCAACAGTAGTTTGACAGAGCTCAATGCTCCTTGTTCACTAGAGGGCACCGTGTGAGCGCGTCATCTGGAGCCATCGATCTCGTCCCTGTCATTAGCATCAGAGTCGGCATTTGCATCAGTTCAATACCTGTTCGAAGAGCTCACTCACGTCAGCGATGACCCTCGCTTCCCACCACCCACCCCGTGCGAAAACGCCGCTGCCCCGCCTCAAAACCCCCTCTTGCCCAGCATTTCTGTGTCGTGTGCCCCAGTTTCTTGATTGACACTTCAATGTTCCCAACCTCAGTCGCCTCCAACGCGTTAAACAACACCGTCAAATCACGAGCGTAGCACATCTCTTCTGGCTTATACCTCTCGCACCTCGTGCCCTCTCGTCTCGCCTGCGACAGCTTAATCTTCCAAGTCACCTGCCGCTTGGGCGTCGGCGACGATCAGTTGAACAACGCCTGCCACACTCCCGTTTCAAACGCCATTAGCCATCACAATAGCGTCGACCAAACCACACTTATCTAGACTGCTAAAGCACCCATCACCATGACTTCTACAGTAGACCCGGCCCCAGTTCATTCTCCTCCAGGACATGATGCCCAGCGTCCGAGAGGTAAGCCGTGCCGGTGCAAGACTCACGTCAAACGGCTTCGTTAACAAACCACCACAGGCATCCTAAAGCATACTTCGAGCCATTCTCACACCTCCCCGCCGTCGGCTACGTCTCCCCGCCAAGGTCGCGAGCGGTCCATGTCCGGCAAAGAAATCACCCTTGCCAACACCCAAATCAACGCTGGCCATCGACGCTCCTCCTCCTCTGCTACCAGACCATTTGGCTCGCGCCGCTCCTCCACCCACGACCCCGACGGCCAAGCCGAGTCGTCGCAGCGTCTCAAGTGGGACGAGGTAAACCTGTACCTGACGGAGCAGGAGCGCACTTCTACTATGAAAATCACCGAGCCCAAGACTCCCTATGCCAAACACTACGACCCGGCCGAGGACCCATCCGACGATGAGGATTTTATGGAGGGTGGTGGTCTTCGGCGCAAAATTTCAGGTCCGGGCGGTGAAGATGACATTCCGGGCCTCAGCCTGGGCGATCCGGAGGAAGAGATTCCAGAAACAGACGTTCCGCCACATGCGCGCCAACCCTCCGAAAAGACGGTTCATGTGGATGATCAAGATGCCACCCCCTCCGCCGAAGAGGAACTGGTGGGAATTTCGCCAGAGGAACGTGAAAAGCACCGTCAGTTTGAGGCCGCGCGCAAGAAGCACTACGACATGCACAACGTCGCACAACTCCTCGGCGCGCCGGAATCCATCCCTGACGACGAAGACGAAGACGACGACCAGGAGATGCCCCCAGTGCCTCCACTGCCGAATGGCTCACATTAACAGTCGGAGACTGCGAAAGATCATGAGGCGCAGGTCCGCCAAAGTGGCAGCAAATGCCATTGTTGAAGAAAAGGAACTGGCTCCAGGGGTGTTGTTGCCCGTTTTATCTGCTACTGCACGAAGTTTGAGCTGGATGTCGCTGCCGTCACTAGGCTCCTACGTTTTCTCTACTGGACAACCAGAAGAAGGCACGTCACCCAGACAAACTGGCGCACCACCATCTTTGCCCACGGCCTTGGCCTCGTCGCCGACCTTCCTCCGCCGACTATCGTTATCTTCCATGCACAGCACGGTTTCACGGACACGCCCCGAAGAGGCCGACATCTCACCCAAAACCTCACCGCCCATACTGGAACCAACATCCCCGGGACTAAGCTTTCTTTCCCTACCATCCTTGCGCAGTCTGACCTCTTCAAAGCCCCCGGAAGAAGACGAAAAGCAATCGCCAGATATTGCAATCATCCCCCCCTCGACATCTGGCTCATCTGGGTCAGCCAGTAAACGAAACAGGTTACAAAAACGAAGACCTACCTTCAAGAGAAGACGCAACCGGATTTTGATTTATATCTTCCCTTTTGTCATCAAGCGGCGACGGGCCATGCGAGATGTGGGGACGCAGACCGATCCTCTTCCTGTCAAGGCGTCGTCGAAACGGAGGAGTTTTTTGTTTGGACTGGGCTTACGAAGCCCCTGAAAGGGAAAGAGTGACATGTATCTATAGAATTTCTTATGGTAGCTTTACGATCGTTTACGACTTTCCAAGTGCGACAAGTCGCTGGGAACATGGCTGGCATAATTTGCGTGTTATTTTCTTTGTCCAAGTTGATAACAGTCTACCGTCACCTTCATATCACGTGTATGGGCACCTGCATATACATCTTTGTAAATAGTCTAGCGTTTTATCCAGCCCGCTTGCGTGTGCATGGATACTTGGTTCATGTTTGTGTAAAACATTTTTATATGATTTGTCCTGTCATTCCTGCGTGTGTCCTGATCTCCCCCAAAGCTTTCATAGTAACCCCTTGCGCGCAAGCTCAATCTTTCTCGCTGCCTCGCCAGGCTTGAACCCGCCCTTTGAAACGCAGACCTTCTTGCCCTCGCCCAGCTCGAATTTCTCCTCGTAGGCGTCCCATGCGCAGGGGCAGTGGTGCGGGAAGTGCACGCAGGCGAGGGTGTCGGGGCAGAGGTAATTGTCGCAGTGGGCTAGTAAGAATCAGCGCATTATTCCAAGGGAGTCCAGAAAAAAAAACACTTTTGAATTCTGGCTATTTAAGGGGCTGCGGAAAACGTACATTGTTCGAATTGTGATCTGTAGTGTCCTGCGTCGCTGGGGTTGTTCCGCTGCTGGTGCTGGTGCTGCTGCTCGTGGGCGTCGTGCCCGCCGAACATTTGGTCGAAGAAGCCGAATTGCGCGGTGGCCATGGCGAAGAGCGACATGAGCAGGATGAGGAGCTGCATCTTGCCGGTTCTCTTCTGTCTTGCTTTTTTTTTTTTTTTGGAAGTTTATGCTTCAGGATGAGAGAGGTTGATTTATGTTCTGGGGGTTGCCGTGATGATGACTTGTCCACTGCGCTTATCGATAGCATGGGGACAGGGTGCTGATGGCGTGGCTGACTCAGCAGAAAACTCCAAATTGGCCAACTGGGGGCAGCGAGCTTTGATCTCTTCTGATTGATTGCATGCCATCTTGACGACCGGGCACGCACACGATGCGGTTCCTCACGATGCAGCGGCCCTTGTTAGCCGTGGCTGCTAATTGCGTTGGAGTTGCCCGACCGACCGTTACGGGAGTTGCTTCCTTGGGGAGCGCTCAATGGGCGAATGTGCTGGCCTGGGGGAGACGACACGCTTCGGTCAAGGCGCAGGGCGCTTATAAGAAGAAGAGCAAGAGGGGCATTCCGAAGAAGCTGGGAGCCAAGAGGACTGGAGGTAGGCGGATTTCTTGCATTTCCTACAAAAGGGCGGCTTGGTTGAGCATCGGCAACCCGTGGTTCAAATGGGGTGCTCGAGGTTGTGGTCACTCTGGGGCTTGGGACCACGGCGGCTAACTTGTACAGACCAGTATGTCATCCCGGGCAACATCATCTACAAACAGCGAGGTACGCACTGGTGGCCGGGCGAGAACTGCATCATGGGCCGCGACCACACCATCCACGCCATGGCCACGGGCTACGTCAAGTACTACCGCGACCCGTCGCTGCACCCGGACCGCAAATACATTGGCGTCGTCTTCGACAAGGCCGACACGCTGCCGCACCCGCAGCACGCTGAGCGCAAGCGCCGCCTCAACATGACTGCCTTTCCCATCCGCGCGGCGGCCGAGAAGCCCGCCCTGTCGCCCTCTGGGATCCCCTTCGAGGTGACTCGCGTCGAGGCCGGGGAGCCGGACAGGATCCTGAAGCTGCGGTCTGACTACAGCTACCGCGAGGACAACTGGCGCATCGGACGGCTGGCCAAGACGACGGGGCTGCGGACGAAGCGGTTCAGGACGCGGAAGCAGTGGTTTAGGCACCGGCGGTGGAGGAGGGAGAGGGAGCTCGAGGGCCAGAGGAAGGCGGAGAAAAATAGGGCGGAGAGTGGAGAGACGAAGAGCGTCAAGGCTGTCAGCAAGAAGGCGGCCAAGAAAGAGGCCAAGAAGGCTGCTAAGAAGAACAAATAACATTGAAGCTGAGATTTGAAGGGCAGCAGGGGCTGGCATTGTACTATAGCGATGTGTACTACACTAGACAAATTCACTGTACTCTTTCTTGTATTTCGACGCTGCGGAGGGATAGTAGCAGTATTGCACCATGACCAGTTGGAGTGTTGTGAATGATATTTGCATGCAAGGTGGTCTCGCTGCGGGTCGTCGTCCGCATGATCATTATTACGTACGGAGAATTTGAGTATTCACTGCCTTGCAGTGTCTTTCAATCAAATGATGAGAAAAACTGCCAATTTCTTGGCCACCTGGAATGCGCTTGGGTCGAGCCAACCGCCGTGTGTACATGTGTACAAGCTGAGCATAAAGTTGCGTCTTTGGCTGTGGTCGCACCTTCCCCAGATCCGCTCAACGGGGCGGGCTGCCAACTGCGGGATCCACAACCGCGTTTGCGCGTCGCACTTTCAACCTCAGCCAACTCGAGCGCATTTCACCCCTAGACTCAACTACTTGCTTACCCTGCAAAGCACCGCCCGTTCCCAAGCCTCAATTACGAACTCGGACTTCGCAAGCAGAGGATTCATCGTTGCACGACTTGTTGGGAGCTCTTACTACTGTGCTATTGAGCTACCAGAAACACGGGCTTCACTGAATCTGGAAGGGGGGTTCATTCACCCCGACTTCACATTCACCAACTCAACCGTGGACCATGATACATGGTCATCTCATCAGGGACCCTGGGTCTTGAAAGCCCTTTCAGCAAGCACCACCGCCCAAGCCCTCTGCGCGGGCGGTCATCTCCAATGAACTCGGGTATCATTATGGACCTGCCTCTGGGTCCTGTGGACGATGAGAAAGCCGATCCAACCTGGGACGCCGACGGGAGTCACTGGTCGACGAGTTCCGACGACGAGGAGGAGTCGGTGACGGCGATTGACGATCTCCCTCATGTGTCTGGCACTGGTTCATTAGCGACGGCGACTCATGTCCGAGTTGAGTTGTCGAATCGGCCACACCTCGCATTATTTAATAAAGCTGCTGGTGCGCCAAAGATGGAAGCTCGGGGCAATATAAAACATGAGCCGCTTGAACCAGCTCGGGCGCAGAGTAGTGATTCTGATGACAGCTCGTTGGCGTCTATTCCTGCCATAGCTCGCCTCAAGGAAAGTAAGTTGAGCTTGAAACATGAGACTTGTTGGGATTTGCTCTGCTGACGCTGCAAAGCGCCTGTTCCGCTACCACCTACAGTTGCGGCAGCTGGTCAGTTGCCAGCATCTGTTTCCAGTCAACCACGACTAGCCGGTGTCCCATCTACTACACCTCGTGCACCTCCAGCGCCTCGTGCATCGGGACCTGCCTCTACACCTACGCCAGTTCCGCTTCCACCAACCGTGATGCAAAACGCCTCCGCGCCCCAGGTTTCTGGGCAAACGCCATCCAGCTCTGCTCCCGCTACCAGCCTGCCGGATTCGAGAAAGCCAGCCGCAACTTCTAGCACACCAAGCAGCGGACTGGGAGGATCGCTCCATCTTCCTTTCACAAACGAAAAGATTGAACCCACTTTGCCACATGGAGCACATAGTACAGCTACGCCGCGCAAAAGATACCCCGTGCCAATGGAGATTGCCGCGGATGGCAGGCCATACACTGTCTATGTTCGTACGTGTTGAGCAACTTCTAAGATGTTATTCCGGCGCTAACTTGGCTAGAACCTAATGGGAAATCGGTGCCAACGAAAGGAGTCTTGATCCCAGCTGGGTATGAATTGCATAGTGACCCTCAGCTTCCGTTTATCTGCCCTGTTAGAGGATGCCAGCGCAGGTTCAAGAACCTAACTGCGCTATCCGGCCATTTTGGTTCGTCCCACAGCAATATGACGTTCAACGACAATGGAGATGGAAGCATATCGAAATTTGGTAATTACAGGAATCCCTCAGGAAGGTCGCCAGGCATTGTTGTAGCACAGGTTCCATTTCCCCGTGCAACCCATCCGGCTCTTAAACGGGGTCTTGGCGATGACGGTGTTGGGCCGAGTAAACGCCAATTAGAGGAGTCGGATGCGGGTCAGGATAGGAAACGGCGTGCCATGTCAGAGGATCGTGAACACAACCAAACTACTCAGTTTGAAACGGATGTCTCCAAATACATTGCGGCAGTTCATTCTGGTTTCAGGACGGCTAACCGACGCGATATATCAAGGATGCTCGCGCTGCCTCGAAAAAGAGATTTGCCCGAGGAGTTCTTAGACAAACACACATACACAGATCTGGCTGCTCAAACATATGCCTGCGCGGTAGCTTATGTCGTTGGGGATGAAGTTTCCGGCCGGTCGGCTTGTCACGCGGCTACAGGGCCTCTCGCATGTTTATCGAAACAATGCATCGTGTTACCCAAGTCGATACAGTTGGACCCGAAGATAGTCAGGATCTTCACTCCCCACCACAGATGCGTTGGATGTGCATATTTGGCCCTCATGACGAGTGCACCAGATCGATGTGAGCTGAGGACAGAACCAAGCAACGCAGGCAGTGGCGACAAAGTAGTACCGACGTCGTTGGGACGCCCACTACCCGATGTGCCTACTCTGCGGTCATCACAACCAGCACCACAGCAAGAACAACAATCCTCGCCGATGCCGTCTGGACAGGGTACAGAGCAGACTCCCAGCCGACGGCCTGTGAGGCAAAGTGTCCTTAACCGACTGCAGATGGACAAGGATCGGGCGGCGCGGCCCAAAAGCAAATCGCCAACCGAGCAGCCTGGTACACAGGTTAACCGACCACAGACAGACAAGGACCAGACGGCTCGATCCCAAAGCCAATCGCCAACTGAGCAGCCTGGTACACGGCTTAACCATACAGACAAGGATCAGGTGGCTCGGTCCCAAAGCAAATCGCCAACCGAGCAGCCTGGTACACAGGTTAACCGACCACAGACAGACAAGGACCAGACGGCTCGATCCCAAAGCCAATCGCCAACTGAGCAGCCTGGTACACGGCTTAACCATACAGACAAGGATCAGGTGGCTCGGTCCCAAAGCAAATCGCCAACTGAGCAGCATAGTAGTACACGGCTGGAACGCGGGATACTACCCATCAAGCACCACGGACAATTTGGCACACCAGAATATGAAATGGAAGACTGGGAAATTGCACCTGGTCGAGTTACAAACGAGGACGCTTCTCGAAGTATGGACCCTTTGAGTATAAATAATCAGCGCACAGGCTAACTAGCTTACAGATATAGCATACTCTGGTGCCTTTCTCACTTCGTCTACGCCCATTACAATATCACATGATATTGACTTCAATATCCTCACGATACGGCCGGGACAAATCTATAACGTCCCTGTACAAAAGGGCAAGATTCAAGTTTTCTCTGTGGCGTCAGGGAAGCTCAAGGTCACAACGGGTGGCAAAGTGGTACAGTTAGGTCCCAACGGGGTGTTCCCCGTGCGGCCAGGCGAAAAATGCGTTATTGAGAATCGGATATATTTTGAGGCCGTGGTTCATTGCACGACGGTAAAGGATTACGAGTTGGCGTAAGGCTTGGGCTTGCTTTCGTTTTGGGTGCTGGGCTTATGTTGTATTTACGTTTGGTTGCATGGTGGGCAGTTGCTCAAGATTGTATATTACTGGCTCCGGGGTCTGCACGTTAGGGTTTCTGCTTGCTTTAAGCTACTATTGAGCTTTTTGTCGGCGTTGCAGCTGTTCGCTGTGCAAGGTACAATGACTGACTCTATGGCCGTGCCCGTATCCCAGCTTGAGTTGTTGAGCTCTAGAAGACCACACGTGGTAGGGGAAGTTTATTGAGGTCCGGCTTACGTGTCTTAAGGAGCAGCATTTGTCCGACTCGGAGCCTTTCAAAGATGGTTTTGCACTCGAATACGTGCTTCACTCTGGTATTTTGAAAGGACAAGATCGTGATGCCTCGGGGGTATGAAAGGGGCGTTGTCCAAAGCCCAGTACTGACATCTCTGTACTGAGGCAGGACGTCGCATAGTGGAAGTTGTATCAAATGGCGAACAACCATGTGCAGAGACCGCATTTCCTTGGTGAACTGTCTTTTCCACCAGAATCACAGGCTTTGTAGAATAAGAGTCGTATCAAAAGACTCAATTTTTTATGCTTTCAGGTCATATGAAGCTCCAGATGTCAGGGGTCAACTCCCCCTTGGTCCCTTGACCACTTAGGGTAATGTGTACTCTGGAAGTGCTAAATAACTACGGGGGACTCGAGAATCTAGTTGCCAAGGAAGATATTTTGTTTGACCCGTGAGTCAATGGATCAAGAAATAGGTCAACAAACAGCGTACCGGCAAAAGATGCTCCGTTGGTTTATTTACAAATCCTCCATACATTGGCTACCCTGGGGCTGACGTTTTCTTTTCTCACGACAGATCCAAATGCAGTTTGATCACATGGTGGATAGGGTATTTGGGGTCAAAGATGCCCTGTTGAGACATGTTTTTGGTCGTCAAAAGCTCCAGTAATCACATTACCTCGATGGGGACGTTGTGTTTATGACATTGCGGCTGTTTGATCCCGCTTTGCCTAATGAGTCGCTTCCATGAGGCTATATCTGTACCGTAAACTGCATATATAGGAAACCATTTGCGGGAACTTGCTAAAACTTTGACATTATAAATGCATCATTACCGAAATGGGCTTGTAGAAACAGACTAGAGGCTAGTAGTAGTTGGCTGGGCTAGATTAAAACTAAACATTTTTATGACCTAATCTATGATTTATTGACGTCGAGGAGCTACCATTTAGCCCGTCGATAGTGGCAAGTACCTAAGACTAATTTCGAACCTACAAATATTGCCCCCAGAGCTACAAAATTCTGCGTCTCTGTCCAGTCACAAGGAAACATTCACACGCAGAGTAAAGCTCAAGCCAAAATGAGGCCCATTCTTTCCCCCCTCCTTCTCGCTCTATCTTCTCTACCCTTTTCCAGATCTGCACTATGCGTCCTGTCCTGGAACATATCCTACGTGCCCCCAGGAGGCTTGAGGGACATTTCGTTTCCCATCAACCTTTCTAGAGCGCCCCATGTCGCTGGCTACCATTTCGCCCAGCGAGTCAAATTTTACGGCCAGACCTCGGTGGCATACGCTGGGCTTCAGCCTCGACAAGACACGTCATCAGGAGCGACTGTTCTTCGCGGCGTATTTACGAGTTTCATCAACGGCACAACGACAACCGATCCCAACTGCTCCGAGGGCGTCGATGACGGGCCAGGTGTCAGCTGTGCTCATGACTTTTCCGGCTCGCACGCGGATACCTGGGATTTAATCATGACAAATACGGCCGGGACGACTTGGGCCGGAAAAGCGGTGAATTACAAGAACGGCACGGCGTTCCACATTGGCACGTGGACTTTGCCTAATGGTACGGGGGGTATTCAAGGGTCACAGGTTGGCTTTATGGACTATTTCCCCTGGAATACCAACTTCTCCATGACTTGTGCGGATCTCCCTCCCACGGAGTGTACCTTTTCCCCGCCGACGACGGGCAGCTCGTGGAATGGGTACTCTGTTGGTTCAATAAGCGGGAGTGTGGAAAGGTGCGAGAACAACGTGGACCAGGGGCCAAGTCTCAACGGGGGGTGGCGGTTTGCCATTTTCTAAGTAGAGTGAATGAGGATGATAAAGGGGAACCGACGCGGCACTCGACGCCGTGGATTCGAGTGGTATTACTTCTTAGCAGGGGACGCCGTAGTTTCTCACAACCCCGTACCTAGGATGAACCCAGGGGACTAGACGCCTAGTTTGCGAGTTGGAGATGCTGGATGTACCGACGCACGGTGGTATGATGCTTTCATGCGGCACGGTCCTGGTTGGAATGAATAGAGAGATTCTACACGGGTATCTCCCAGGGGCGCCAAGTTTCGATAGCATGTCAAAAAGCAGAGATTTTCATGAGCGGGTGTCGTTCGATGGTCGCGGCTCATGACGTGGACAGGAACAATGTGACAAGGGTTCAATAGAGAAGGCTTGGAGCAAAAGGGCTCTATCCAATAATAATTTCGAAGGGTTTCTAAGGCCTTGAGTTGCTACGAGAGAGGAAGAGAAGGGTAACCGCCTTATATACATAAAAGAAACGCCCGGGCTTAGGGTTCTTGCCCGGGCACGTGTTTAAGCTGTGTAACTAACAAGTCCTGTATCGGCGAAGCCCCTTTGTTAGGCTTCACGATCTGCTGGGCCTTTTCCGTGTAACACTAGCGGTGAACTTGAAAGAATAAGGCATTACTCGACCATGTTGCAGATATGGTTTTCGTATAATTACTCAGAAGGTGTATCAAGACTGCAAACTTGCGAAAATAGAGCTTGTAGAAACGCTAGGGTTTCCGGTACTAGGTTCTTTAATATCATCCTAACCCTTTAGACCTTGTGCAGGCTCAGAGTAATACCTACATTTATCTAATAATAGCCTCTGGTATTCAAGGCCCTTGGGGCAGAAGAAACTTTTCTATACAAAGCAGCGATGACCCCACGAGCCCTATACTGTCGTCATCATAGGGCTCGTGTAACATCTGCGTGACAATATCAGGGTAGCAATGTGCTCATCCTTCTCGAGCTGTGCTAGCCCGAGCTTGTGGCCGGGAAAGTTGAGGAGGGTCGGTTTTCGCCTCTTCACATGTGTTCAGACCATGTTTCGATCCATTTTGGTATTTGCCATTGTTGGAGACGCGAGTCTTTGGTGCTCTTGGTGTAGAGTCAGTACTACTCAGTGCATTGCATGTCTTTATTCATGTACAAATCAACTGTAGTACTCGGGACAGTCTCGCCCCTACTCAACTTATTCGTTGCGGTTGAAAGAGTGTTCATGATGCGATTATAGACTAAATTATCTCTCCAACAGACACATACGACCACAGCCGCTAGATAAATCTGGATCCCGTCCCGAACTCCGTTGGATAACCTAGCGAGTGCCGGATTAGTAGCTGGATCGGTGACGACCAGCGAATACCCGGTGTTGTATGTTTTTTCTTTTTTGTTGCCTAGAAGTCCAAACCTTGCTCGAATAAGCGACAGACCTAGAATTGACGGGTCAAGCTTGCACATGTGGTATTATCGACATACATCACTCACTACCATGGGCATCCGTATTGTCTCTGTCACATCAAGCCGTTTTTTGCACGCGGGTGGCCGTCATAACATTGAACGAACAAATACTGGATCCTTCTCAAACAGCTAGCTATTCTTCTCCACACCAAAATGTCAATGCAAGGACCACATTGAGCAACCTACCTCTTCCAAGGGGCTAGGGTTAGGGTTAGCACAAGGCGAGATGCAAAAGTCGAATTCTGTCAATGTCATTCGCGCGCGCGGACAGAGTATGCTCACATAAGCCAACATACAGACTTGCGGAGCCTTTTCCCATGCTGGTGGTCGGCCGAGGTCACCAGGCTCCCGGCCACGCGGGCCTCATCGGTCACAACGAGCATCACGAGGTGGCGCCCATGTCTCACATGAGCTGCCCCCGACCTGGAACACGAACACCATTTTCGCACTGCGCGCACGAAATGCTACCCTAGAGGATAAAATATGCACGAACCAAGGCATGGCGATGCACAAGACGAGTCGTGGACGATTGCGCGGTTGCAGCGGAGGGTCGTGACTTGGGGCGTGATGACTCGGGATGGAATGGGACGATGGAGAGCAGGTGATGGACTCGACGCACTCGAGGAGGAGGATATGAAGGGTACGAGTCTTGGCCTTGTCTTTACTCAACTTGAAGCTTGTAGTATTCTTACCTGTGAACAATCCGACGCAGAGTGCTTATAGTTTCGAGCAACGGGGGCTACCCATTTGGAACGAGCTGAGTGCAGGCAGTGCGTCAAGATCAAGTGAAGCACGGAATCATACAAAATTGAAGCAGAGAGAACGAGCGCGTTGGCCATGCTCTCCCGCTCGGCGACTTCACCCGCCGTGGCACGCGACTCTTCCTCACTCGCCGTCAATCCTGCAAGTCCACCAAGCCTCGCCCGTCACGACGCGGCATCGCCACCATGGCATCCGTCAGACCACTCCTCGTCTTCGTTGACCTCGAATCTCAAACAAGGCGCCGATCTTCACAATGACAGTCCCCGGCCACGCTTCACCATGGACCCGGAGGGGCATCTCACTCATGACAAAACCACCGTCGACATCATCACCGTTCCATGCCCGGGCGGCCATCCCCTGCGCAGCTGGAACCGCGACGGCCTCATGAGCCGCTACTATGGCGCTCTGTCCATGAGAGACCCCGAAGTGAAAGATGACGCTGACCGACCAACGCCTTCGTGGGTGAGGCAAGGCATAAGACGGGAGGCGGACAAGGCGCGCATCTTGCTGTACGAGCACCCAGAGATGGACGAGGGCACGACTCTCCACACCCTTGCGGATGAGCTGTTGCGGAATTTACAGTGCCTAAGGGAGATGGAGCATGATCAGCGGCCAATCCTGTTTATTGGACATAGTCTCGGCGGGCTGGTGGTCAAGATGGCGCTGGTCAAGGCAAGTAACGAGGCGAGATATGAGAATATTTTGAGGCAGTGCTACGGAGTCGCCTTTTTTGGTACGTTTCTCGCATGATGCCGCCATGGCCGTTTCCAAGACTCAGATGCCAACCGTGTACAGGAACACCTCACCAGGGCTCGAGCTACTTTTCCCTCCCCAGCCTGGCATGCAGCATCCAATCCCTGCTCCAACTCTCCTCGCCTCTCCCTCCCTCGGTGACGCATCATCTCCGCGTGGGCAACAGCGTCCTCACGCGCCTCGACGAAGACTTCAAAGCCGCATCCAATGACCTCCAAGTGTGGACATTCTACGAGACCATCGACTCTCGCCTCTCCGGGGGCAATGCCACGGCCGGACCGGACTCGAGAGACGTCGACTTTACGGCGCCGCTGACGTCCATGAAATCCGCCATCCTGGGCATGCGACAGGAGCGCATCTTCCCTTTACAAAGCGACCACGCCAACATGGCCTCCTTTGGCAGACACAACGTGCACACGCTGCAGATGTTCCTGAAACAGCTGGCCCACCAAGTCTGCCACGCGGACACGAATGCGCGGGCGAAAGAATCCAGCGGCCAGTGGACGTTGGGGCTGGAGCAAAAGGTCAACGTCGAGGTGCACGGCTTCTTTGACGACGCGCCGCCCAGCCAAGGCCAGCATGGAGGCGACGACATGGACGGTCCGATTGTCCGGGCGTGGAGCACAAGAGTACCGCTGAGAGAGTTCCTAACCAAGGGCCCCGACGAGTGTCTGAGCGAACGGCTAAACGAGGTGGAAGGCAGTCCGGAGGAGGAGAGGGCATCGCAACATCGTGGACGGACGCCGCTCGTCGACAAGGCAAGCGATACGGCACGCGTACCGCCCGCCGCCCCGAATCTCATGACCGTCCAGAATGCGCTGGGGATACGGGACGCCCTGTCGAGCGCGGGACTTGTACCGTCGCCCGCGTCGCCGATGGATTCATGTTCGGCCGGACACGCTGCCCATTCGGCGCCGGCGGCCACACCCCGTGGTCCGAAGACGCCCCCTTCACGGGCGATTTCTCCCAAATCGAGCCCCATTCGCAGGCCGTCGCCGCTGATACGAGCAGACAGGGAGCAGGAGCTGGCGGTGGATCGTCTCTCGGCGCCGCTCCGGGGCCGTATGGGCGGCCGCGCGATGAGCCGCTCCTTCAGCTTGGGCAGCGACGGATCCCGCTTCGAGGACAGGGACTTGGCACCGTTTTCCCCTCGAAGCCGGAGTAGTATCGGTGACGTGCTCGCCAGCGACGACGAGGACATGGAGTTGCCGAGGCTGCCGGGGGCTGTGGCTGCCCGCGAGGTTGTCGACGAGGCGCCCGGGGCGTTTATGAAGCCGGATGTCAGGAGCCGCAAGTTTGTGTGGGTGCATGTGCCGTTTAATAACCCGACTTGGGTCAAGGTGAGTCCAATGTTGCTGCGTTCAGAGGAGCGTTCACGCCGTAGTGCTGACCCTTTCCTTGCAGAGTGTCCTGCAGTCTCTGGAAGCGTCGTACGGGGAGGACTATTCCACATTGTACGGACAAGACTTTTGGATGACGAGACATACCAGGGGAAGGCACGCGCAGCATTATGCCCATTACGCGAAGCCGGGATGCTACTTTTCTGCTCCGAGAGCCTGCAAGTCCTTGACGCCCTGAACTTGAAAGGCGACAGCCCGCTGACTTGGTACATAGTGTCCCCTCGACATCGATCCCTCGGGAACCAGTCGCTCTCACCACCCCTTGGAAGCGGCGACTCTGCTTACACTTGCTTGTTTCTTCCGTACCTCCACTTTGACTCGTACAAGAAGCTCCTGCGCCGCCGGGATACCATCACCCGGCGTCTCTCCCAGGGCCGCGCGCACCCGGTCCCGGAAACGGTTGCCAAGTCTGATTCGCTCGAAGTCCAAGTTATTTGGGAGTATCTGGGTCACGATCCGCCCATCAACTGTCGACGTACGCTGGACCAGTATGGATATCCGTCCCTGCGCGACACCCGATCGCGCGATGACGATCAGATGCTGTACAAGCTCACCAAGGAACGGACGCCTGCACCCGACGCCAAAGGTTTCGCGCTGAACAAACAGGGTTCGAGCAACGCCGCCATTTCAGAGAGCGGCCGAAGTGAGCGCAGCTCGGGCAGCAGTTGGCGGGAGCGGCTTTTCCGGCGCGACGTGAACGACGACGAGGACAGGGTGTTGAATGGAAACGTGCTGATGGTAGACCAGCTGTGGCTCTGGGTCATTCAATCGCGTAGGTTGGCCATTGCCGAGGTTCTGGAGAGCAATGCTAATGTTCGTAGACACGGTTGTATCCTTCTTCCCCAGGAGAGAAAGCGACCCCATAGAAGGCCCTTTATACCAACAGGCCGACCTCCGAGACAGCATCTTCAACGAAGTCAACGTCGACCTGACGCGGCAGTGCGAAAACGCCCTCGACCTAGCCGCCCTGGCCGCCCTCCACGCCGTCAGCGTCCTGCTCGACCGGCCGTCCCACCCGGACCTCGAAGTATTCCGCATCTTCGAAGAAGCCATCAGCGTGCTCGTAAGTCCACCTCCCTTCCCTGCCTCCAACCGAGCGCCCAGCCTAACCCGCCAGACCGAGCGCCTCACCTCGTCCCTCAAGGAATTCCGGTCCCAAGGCTTCCGCGACAAGGCCCTCGACCACTCGCCCGTGCAAGACGGCGCGCGCACCATCCGCAAGCGCCACAAGGAGGAGGGCCGCCGCGCCGAGCGCGACAACCGCGACAACACCTCCGCGCTCCTCGAGCTGCGCGACATGGAGGACGAGCTCCAGACGCTCCTGCACCTGTTTGAGCGGCAGTCCCGCGTCGTCGCGTCCATGCACGCCGCCTACAGCCGGCCGGAGCTGCGCGAGCGGGCGGCCAACGGGCGCGCCTTTCTCGCCGAGGCGCTCGCCCGGCTGCGCGAGTACGCCCGGCAGGCGGGCGACATGGCGCGGCGCGCGCGCTCGACCCGCGACGACTACGACAAGCTGCTGTCCATGGCGCAGCGCCAGGCGCAGGTCGACGAGGTGCGCCTGAGCCGGCTGCACGCCGACCTGGCGAGCGCGCAGTCGCGGAGCGTCATGATCTTCACCACCTTCACCGTCATCTTCCTCCCGCTCACCTTCTTCACGGGCCTGTTTGGCATGAACACCCGCGAGTGGGGGGGCGAGAATAACCTGTCCCTGGAGACGATTGGCATGATTGCCGTTCCGTCGAGCGCCGTCCTGGTGCTGGCTAGTTTGGTTGTTGCGTTTAGTTCGAGCGCCCGCCGGTTTTTCCGGTGGGTGGACGGGCGGTATCGGCACGCGGCGCGGTGGGTGTATTTTGAGATTTGGGGCCCGGTGGTGGTCAGGCTGGTTGATTTGGGGGGGAGGGTGAGGCGCAGAAGTAAAGGGGGGGATGAGGAGGGGCCGAGGAGGAGGAGGAAGCTGGAGACGGAGGTGAGTGATTTCTGGGAGAGGAACCGGCCGGAGAGAGAGGGGGGGTACAGGATCCCAGAGGTGAATAGGCGGAGGGTTCGGGTTGGCGAGGTGAGCAAGTAGCTTGGAAGTTGGAGCTCGGGGTGTTTAATTTGCGGTCGTATGGTCGATATTATTGTATGGGTATGTGGCCTGGGCTTGAAGGGTTGTTTTGGAGCATACGCATGACATTTTGAGTGCATCTCGTTCAAGACACGATGCTATATTTCCTACTTAACTAACTACATTCTGTTATTTGCCAGTCTGTGCCGGAAGAGGCTTCAAGTACAACGTGAAACAGTGATAATTGATGAATACCCACTTGCCTGGAAAGTATCGATGTATGACTGCTAGTCCACCCTCTCAATCATCTCGTTGCTCTTGCCATCTGTCTCATCAGCCAGCAACCTCGCGCACTCGGCGCCAGCCACGGGGAGTCTCAGCATTTCCCCCTCGGGCCCGGGTACATGAGTCGGCAGCAGCCCCAGCTGCCGAAGCACCGTCCCCTGATCCCACCATATGTGTTCGTGGTATAGCCTGTCGCCGCGGAAGTTGATCACCCCGAGCATGGGGATAGCTAGCTTGACGTTGGTAGGGGGGATATTGGGGACCAACCACGGGATGTGCAACGTGTGCGTGCACGAGAAGATGAACTCGTCTGTGTTGATTAGCATGATGCAGGAATACTCAGCTCCACTGGTCTTGTCCGGCAGACGAACCGACTACTCTGTCAGGGCCGATGGTTCGGGAAACCGGTTCGAGGGCGGTATCTGGCGGGTTACTGCGTTGCCGTGAGCAGACCTGCAAGCTACGGGGTAGAGGAGGCCTGAGGGTGAATTACCAGAAAATAAAATGGTCTCTGTAAAAGTTTGTCAGGGCCGCTCGCCCCATTCCGCCCGTCATCTATATGCGTGAGCGTCTTGGAAGAGTTCATCTGGTCGCTGGCTTACCGTCGGGACATTGTTCACATATGGCTCGGCCTACACTGATTAGTGACCTTGTTGATATTAATAGAGAAACAAAACGGCAGGCAAGGGTACGTACGACCATGGTAGCCATTGTCTGTGCCACGCTCCTCCTCTCAAACTCCCAGTAGGTATGATCCTCCCAAATGGCCTCAATGTCAAACACCGGGCCTCCTATATGTTTCTTCAAAAACACCAAATTTCGAGAGTGTGCAATACTTGCAGCGGGGGGGTCATAAGTCGCTGAGTTGGGTAGGATGAAGTGCTTTTGGGTGTTGGGATACGTTGATACTGTCACATTATTGGTCTTTGCATAGTCCTCTGGAGTGTTGCATGTGTGAAAGTACGTAGGGATATGGGATTGCGATGGGAAGGGCTCTGTGAATGTGGCTATACACGCAATTTCCGGTGGCAGCCGAGATGTGAGTGCGTGTTGGGGGGAATCATATATTATGATGCCGATTTTATCCTTGGTATCGACCTTGTCATGCTTCTTCAAAGCTTCGACTGCGTCTGTGATGGCCTGGATAGCAGTGGATGGGGCTGTGATGCCAACAACCGTAAAGCCTTCTTCGGCCCATTTTTGGATGGGTTCGGGGTCCAGTGGCTTGTCTTTACGCTTGGTCCTTTCTATGTTTTCGGGGAGAAGGAGGATGAGACCCGGCCCAGTGCCCCGACGGGATAGTGGCGGTTGCAAGACGGCCTCGGGAGAGAGCTCTTGGAGGGGAACAGAAGGAAGCGGCGGGGCTTGTTCGTTGGGGGAGGCTGGATCGTAAAACGCGGGCGGGTCTGGCATCTTGGGGAGCTGGCTTGGTGGTTTCTGAAATTCTGACGATGGAGAGTCAGGAAGTGAGGCGTAACCCTAACCCACGGTGTTGCCAACGAGTAGTGGAGACCCCGCTGTCAGGCCGATGATGTAAGCAGGTGGCCTAGTCCTAATGAGACCGCGCACCCGAATCCAGCCTACTCCGTACTGTCCTTCCATGTTGCTGCTTCTCCACCAGCTGACCTTTGTGATGGAGACAAATACCAGCAACCCTGAGAGCAGAGCACCTGATGTGGGAGAAGCTCCTACAAGAATACTAGTCCAGACAAAGACGCATTTAGTGCCCGGCGACGGCTACCACAAAAGATGCCTCTTTATGCTGGATCTTATATGCCAGCGCACCTGGAACCGTGATTTCGACCCAAAGCAACATCGATGGAATGTTCGCGGCGCTCTATTTGGCTACGACCATCATCCGTGTTACTTTCTCGTCGACCATGGCCAATCTAGCAACGACGAAGACATAACAGTACTATGGTATCACTGGGACGGAAAGTCTCTGTAAGAACAGAACCCATTCGTCCCAGCATGGTTTTTGCCAAAGCTTCTAACATGAGCCGCGCTGCAACTTTATACCACAGCCTCTGCCTAAAAAAATACAATCCAAACTCAAAGAATATCCATTCACACGGCCATCAATCAAAGATATACCGAAGCCGCATCGCCCACTGGATCCCGTTTCTAGGCGAGAGAGTATTCAAAGGAAACTCTATTCCGACATGAACCTTTCAGATGGTGATGTCGAATTTTTGAGGCAACATCCCGAGGACGAGCAATGGATCAAAGATAATATCGAGTCTCGATTTTGCTCAAAATTAGAGTCCTTTACGCATTCACCAAATGGACAAGGGAAACTTGCATGATGCTACTATGCCTGATCGGTGCAACAGTGTGCTCACGCTACTGATAACGTTGGATAGAGGTCCATCTGTCGTTTCTCCTGACCGCGGTGGACATGACTATGGAAGATGGGTGTTTTTTTATTACATTTCTCGGCTTGTTTCCCACGTTTTTCGCTTCTACGACGGCTTGTGTGATGACCTCTTGGGATTCAGACTACCTTTATGTTACACGGTTGGCACACAACAAAGGGCGTTGGGCCAACAAAGGCAACCAGACGGTCACGAGGCCCGAAGTCGGCTACAAGCGAGGGCTGCCTCAGGCACACAGCCCTCACCGACTTCCTGTATTTATAGGGGCCTTCGGCCCTTCAAGGCCTCGTGTAAAACCAAAGACCTTTGATAACCCAAAGTTGATTTTTAATAGATTGAATTGAACCCTCTGTTCCAAGCCCAGTTATCCTGCCCTTGTCACACTTTAGCAAACAAGATCCTGGAGCTGTTATACGCCAGTCACACGTTGTTAATAAAAACATATGCAATCTACCCTCTCTGTATATCTCTCCCTAACGCGTACCTTGCCGGGTTGATCTGATTGACAACAGTCGTCGCATCTGCGTACATAGTAATGCCCTGAATGATTCTCACACCATGGACAATACGAGTTCCTGTCGTTACAACAATACCTCAATTCCGCCCCCCGAGCTTGTGCGTGACAACGAACAAGTCCTGAACCGGCGCAAGGTCCGCAATCTCTGTACACCCAGCGTTCCCGTTGAACCGAATAAAGGCCAGTTCCGCTGCATATTTCACAAGTGGGATCTGCCCTGGCCTGACGCACAGAGTCGCTGTTACTGGACCCTCCTTGGCTGCTGCTGCTGCTGCTATCTCGCGATTGACGTCTGTGTGAGGGCATTGTTGCTGATTGATCTTGGTGGAACTGCGAAAGTTAGATTGACTTTTTGAAGATAATCATCTCGAGGGCGACACAGCTTACCGCGCTAGACTGTACTATATTGGATATGCGATCTAACAACTTGCTTTACTATCCAAGGTCCTGGCTTTCTATCAAGGCCCTCGAGGCAGAAGACGCTTCATTTATACAAAGTGACAGTGAGATTTCGAACCTAAACCCAAGGCCCAACTAGATCTCGAGCGCTTGTGTAACTATCGTCAGGTTCGAGGGTCGGCCCGTGCCGCAATATTGCGTGGCCTCCATGTAACATGGAGGGGCGATTGCCTCATGTAGAGCGGTTCACGAGTGCTAGTGACCAGTATCTTGAAAGATATATCGTGCAACAGGCGCTCTTTTGCAAACTTGCCACGATACAAGCTCCCAAGTTCGAATACGATCTCCAAATTGTTGGCTTACGTGCTGGGAATCATAAACCAGATTGGGGTTCTCATGATGTACACGAAACGCTGAAGCTGTAACGGGCCAAGCCGCTTGAACGGCGGCTGTGCCGCCTATCACTAACTCTCCCAGTGGGTTGATTCTAGAACCTTCTGTGGAGGCGTATTGGGAAGTTATAAGGCGCTGTTATTATGCCACGGAGTGTGTAAACTTTCCTTTCTTCTTCATCTTGATAGTAAACAGCATAGGGACTAGTTAGTTGAATCAACTCGCTAGCGGCCTTTCACATACTATCAAGATCAACGAAGCCTAACATCAGATGCCCGAAGTCACTCGAAGTCACCCGAAGATCAACCGAAGCTATTAAGTTAGTATTCAGAAGTAAGAAGCCACGATGAACGAAGTCACCAATATGTCCGAAGATAACAACGATGTACGACCCGACGTCTTAAGCGCTCTGGTTGCCGAGATACGAAGTTTGAGAGAAGAAAATGCCCGAAGAAATGCTGAGCTGGAAGAACGTTTCACCGCCCTGGAACTCAACCAACAGCAAATCCGGTTGTCTGAACTCCCGGAACCAACACCATCTGTCACCCCGATTGTTCCCATCGAGGACGCCCATGTGGCGGCCACTCGCAGCCCTCATCTAACCAAACGCCCCAAATTACGAGACATCCCAAAATTTGGAGGCGATAAGTCCCAGTGGCGAAGCTGGAAGCTGGAAACCGAAGGGAAGCTACGAGTCGACAAGGAAGTTATTGGGGACGCGGAAGGCCACTTTATATATGTCTTTATGAGTCTAGAAGGAAAGGCTAAAGAAAACGTGACCACGTTCGCAGAAATGCAAACCGAGAAGAGAACGTTCGATGTCACTGAACTACTCAATCGCCTGGAACTGCTGTATGGGCAGAGAGATCGCAAGCAGAGAGCTACACGCAACCTGCATTCGATTAAGCAAGGAGAGAACGAACCATTCACGTCGTTTTATCCCCGCTTTGAGAGAGAAATTGCCAACGCCAACGCCGAGTATTGGCCAGATGACAGCAAGATCTCCTACCTCCAAGAGGCCCTCAACGACAAAATGAAAGCTGCCCTCATAGGTTCTGATCCTTCCGTTATCAGCAACTATGTTGGGCTGGCGAAGAGATGCGACTCACTGAGTAGCCAGATGGAGTTGTTGGGTCAGTGGAAAAGGCCTCGAAGCAATACGAAGAACCCTGACAACCAGGGAGGTCAGGTTGCACAGAAACAGCCCGGCCAGAAGACAGAAGACCGAAGAGAAGATATGATGGAATGGGAGCCAACCCCACAAGCATCCTCCCAAGTAAACGCTGTGCGCACCCGCAGGGATAAGAATACATACGGCTACCAATCCAAGCGGCCGGAAGACCAGGCGCTGTTGGGTAAGCGCGCCAAGTGGGTTGAGCAGGCCGAGATGGACGCCCGTTACCGCGAAGGACGTTGTCTTCGTTGTGGAAGAGACAACTGCAGAGTCGAGCGTTGCCCACTGGCTGCGCCTATCCGACCCGGAAACGCGACCCGGCGTACTCAGGTGAACGCCGCGGTCCCATCACGCCCCTTGGTCACCATCGCCGCGATTGAAGAAGACGAAGACACCGCTTCTCCTAGCGATGAGGACTCAGACTAGGAACACGCGGCAGCTGTGAGAGAATGGGAGGCGAGCGGAAGGACGAAGATGGACGGAGACCCGTTCATAGCGGACGTTAGAGTGAACGGCACGGATTTTGTGCCATCTCTCGTCGATTATGGCTGCCTCTGCTACGGCGCAGTTAGCAAGCGCACCTTTCACTCTCTCCAGTTGCCACACATACGTGTTCAGCCGCGCATCCTCGAGAATGCAGCGGGTGATGGCAAGGAGGTCAGAATCGACAAGATCACGTATGTATCAATCGACCTCGATGGACATCAGCAGCATCGAGTATTCATGTACGTCATCGACGACCTCAACTGGGATATGATCCTAGGCAAACGTTGGATGGAAGATCAAGACGTTCATATCCATGCGAAAGAAGGATATCTCGAGATTGGATCTAATGGAGTTCGAATACAAGACCAACGACGCTACCGGCCCCCTCGACTGGACGTCTCAAATGTCATGGCTGCTGCATTTTTGGCAGAGGCACGCCGCGACAAACGCGAAGGTGGCGTCGGAGTTCATGCAGTCACAATGGCGGATATCGACAAAGCCCTGAGACCGAAACTGAAGATCGACCCAGTGGAGAAGTTGCCGCCACAGTACCACAAGTGGTCTCAAGCCTTCTCACAGCAACTGGCTGACCAGCTGCCCCCTCATCGGCCGGGTGTGGACCTGAAAATCGACGTGCTACAAGACGAACATGGCCGCGAGAAGCCTCTACCCTGGGGGCCGCTTTACAGCATGTCCCGCGAGGAGCTATTGGTACTACGGAAGACTCTTACAGAACTACTAGACAAGGGATTTATCAGAGTTAGCAGCTCACCAGCCGCGGCACCGGTCCTCATGGTGAAGAAGCCTGGCGGAGGCATTCGCTTCTGCGTGGATTACAGAGGTTTGAACAACATAACGAAGAGGGACCGTTATCCCTTGCCTTTACTTAGCGAGACGCTACGAACAATAGCCAAGGCAAGGTGGTTCACGAAGGTAGACGTTATAGCGGCATTCCATAAGATCAGGGTCGCCCCGGGCGACGAGGAAAAGACGGCTTTCAGAACACGCTATGGATCCTTCGAATGGCTGGTAGTCCCATTCGGCCTGACAGGTGCACCAGCAGCCTTCCAAAGGTACATCAACAACGTGCTTCAGGATTACTTGGACGATTTCGTATCGGCATACATCGATGATGTCCTGATCTTCTCCTCTGGAAGCTTGCAGGACCACCGTGACAAAGTCGGCAAGGTCCTCCAACGACTCATGGATGCTGGGCTGCAGCTAGACATCAGCAAGAGCGAATTTGAGGTCAAGACTGTAAAATATCTTGGATTCATCATCGAGGCAGAAAATGGGATTCGAGTCGACCCGGAGAAAGTCAGAGCCGTTAAGGAATGGTCAACGCCAGCCAACGTAAAGTCTGTTAGGAGTTTCATCGGGTTCGCGAACTTCTACAGGATCTTTATGCCAGAGTTCTCGGAGATAGCAGAGCCGCTGACGCGACTAACCAAAAAGGATGTGCCCTTCTATTGGGACGATCTATGTGAGGAAGCTTTCGAGAAGCTTAAGGACCTGTTGATCACCGCCCCGACCCTAGCCCACTTCCACCCGGAAAGAGAGACCACTGTGGAAGCAGACTCTTCAGGATTTGCAGCTGGGGGCGTGCTCTCCCAGCGAGACGATAAGGACGGGTTTATGCGACCTGTCGCCTATTTCTCAAAGAAACACTCGCCGGCCGAGGTGAACTATGCCATTCATGACAAAGAACTGCTTGCTATTGTCAAGTGCCTGGAGCAATGGGAACCAGAGCTACGCGCCGTGGAGCACTTTAAAGTCCTGACGGATCATAAGAACCTGAAGTATTTCTACTCGGAGAGAAGATTGACAGAAAGGCAAGTACGGTGGTCAGAGTTCCTGTCCAGGTTCCAATTCACACTCGAGTGGAGGCCAGGCCGGAAGGGTGGGTTACCCGACGCGCTCTCTAGACGAGACCAGGATATGCCGGCCGATTACTCGGATGAACGACTAAAAGGACGCATTATGAGGCTATTCCAGAACGACCACCTTAGAAGGGTGCCCATATCGACAATGTCCACCAATCCTCAAGGTAACCAGGAGTTCAATTTCAGAAGAGATATCAGGCTATTCGAAGACAAGGAACTACAGCAGCTTTGGCACGATGCACGCCAAGAGGACAGGTCCTATCAAGAACTCACGAAACTGGTAGCAAATGGAGAGAGAAACTTGCCAACCAAGCTACAGAAAGAGAAGGTTGTCAGCATTTCAGAATGCTCGCTGGATAACAGAGGCCTGCTACGCTTTAGAGAACGCGTCTGGATACCCGATTCTGAGCCGCTGCGTACGAAGATTATCCAGGAAACGCACGACTCTCATATTACCGGACACCCCGGAAGAGACCTTACGTACTCGATCCTGTCAAGACGCTTCTTCTGGCCGGGAGCAGCTAGCGAAGTACGTCGGTTTGTGCGCAACTGTGAGGTTTGCGGACGAAATACCATCTGGAGGGACACAAAGAGAGGGCTCCTAAAGCCATTACCTATCCCACAACGCATATGGAGTGAAATCACTATTGATTTCATCACTGACCTCCCACCGTCGGGAAGAGATGGCGCGACGAACTGCATGGTAGTCACAGACCGGCTTACCAAGGGCGTCGAACTCGAAGGATTGGACGATATCTCTTCGGAGGCGGTTGCGAAAAGACTCTTTGAACGACACTACCCCATCCACGGTATCCCAACAGCCATAACCAGCGACCGTGGTCCCCAGTTTGTCAGTGACATGTGGAAGCACTTCTGCCGGCTGCTACGGATCGAGCAGCGGCTATCGACGGCGTATCACCCACAAACCGACGGCGCGACAGAACGAATGAACCAAGAAGTAGAGAAGATCCTTCGTATATGGACAAACTACCTCCAAGAGAATTGGCTAGACCTGTTACCAATAGCCATGGCCACTATCAACGAGAGAGAAGCAACCTCCACAGGCCTCAGCCCGTTCTTCTTCATGCACGGATATCACAACGAACCAATCCAGTTAGTGGAAGACAGGAGCGCAGAGGACGTGAAGGAAGGCGAAGCTATAGCAGAAGACTTCATCCAGAGGCTACAGGATGCCGGAGAATTCGCGCAAGCGGCAATGGCTATGGCTCAGGAAATGCAGCAAGCACAAGCCAACAAGCACAGGACAGCCGCACCGCGCTACAAGCCTGGAGATTGGGTCTACCTCAACCTGAAAAATGTCAAGACGTCGCGGCCTTGCAAGAAGCTTGACTGGCTGCATGCAAAATACCAAGTGCTCGAGGAGGTCAACCCGCATTCCTACAAGTTAGACGTGCCCGGACGCATACACCCGGTATTCCACGTGGATCTGCTCCGGCCAGTCCCCGATGACCCTTTACCCTCACAGGAAATTGATCACGAGCTTGCCCAGCCAGTACTGGTGGACGGCCAGGAGATGTACCTTGTTGAATGTATACTTGACGAAAAGAAGGAAGGCACGTATAAGAAAGCGCTCGTAAAATGGGTAGATTACTCAAAACCCACATGGGAGCACCTCAGAACCATACGGCATACGGATGCGTGGAAACATTGGAAAAAACGTAGGAAGAGGGTCAGCTTCGCAGAGTTATCCTGAATACGCTGCCATGGCCTTTTTAGAAGAGAAGGGGGGGAGGTAATGTAACGGGCCAAGCCGCTTGAACGGCGGCTGTGCCGCCTATCACTAACTCTCCCAGTGGGTTGATTCTAGAACCTTCTGTGGAGGCGTATTGGGAAGTTATAAGGCGCTGTTATTATGCCACGGAGTGTGTAAACTTTCCTTTCTTCTTCATCTTGATAGTAAACAGCATAGGGACTAGTTAGTTGAATCAACTCGCTAGCGGCCTTTCACAGAAGCACCAATCGGCAGGGAGATGTGCATGTTTCTTTGTTCCTGCCTGCGGTTGCAACAATTTGAGCATTTGGTGGTGTTACAAAGAGCCTATATTTGAGATCCGGCGACCTTTATTGGCTTCATCCCAGACGACTGTATCCAGCATCTGTCGCCACCCTGGTAAGATGGTAGCATCGCGTTTGCTCGGGGCGTTTGTAGTCTGTCAGTTCCCAATCAACCATGCGCAAAAGAGCAACCAACGAGAGGTATGGCCGCGGCCGAAGGTCTCAGCGCCAGGAGGAAACCATACTCGGCGCGATTCGGTGAGAGCGCATAAAGAGAGCGACGGCAATCTTTGACAACGGTGATTGGAACAGTCCATCCAACTTCTTTGTCAAGTCTGGTTGGTTACATCGCCAGTCGCTGTTGTTGTGTCCGACGCTGGCTGCAAGCTTCAGGACTGGTCAGGTCTAAGAAGCACGACTTGGTATTCCATTGTCAAACGATGAAAATTGCTCATCGGCGATGACAGGCTAGTGACACGGGAAAACTACCTACCTACGTAGGTAGTAGAGGAGCACATGCCGATGTAGGCCTGCCCGCCAGAATTATGCCGCAAGCTGTTTGGCGAGGGGGCACATAATCTCAACTTGACACGAGCTCTACCTTTTCCAATCGAATTATGCCTCGCAAAGAGCGGTCACAATCACGGATTTGTTCGGACTTGCGAGTACTCAACATCGATCAATTAATGCGTTGTTTCCAGGTGCTGAGTGGCATATGGTCAGTTCACAAGGTGGCCCGGACGGCACGTAAGATTGTCTTTGCTGTTCTGAATGCGCGGCTCGCTTCACTTCGCTCTGCTGAGAGCCAACGCGAGTTGCTGAGTAACGGCTTAAATTAGAACCAACAACCGTTTCTCGACATGACACGTCGTGAAGTTGCCATGGCGAAGCACACGGCGCAGTTTCTTCGTGCCTAAGAGAAGAGCGGCGGTAAGCTTAGTCGAGGGAACTGACCTCGAGGCCCAATATGGATGCAAGAGTATAAATATACACGATGCCAACTAGAATGGGGATACTTTCTACGTCCCAAGACATAATTCGCACTGCATACTCCTTCGCAGAAAAGCGTCGACGATTCTCCCCTTCTCCAAAACCTAAAGCCCGCACAACATGATCGCCTCAACTATTTTCTGGGCAGCGGGTGCAATCGCATCCCTTGCTTCCGCATCTTCTTGCCCTGGAGGCGACTTTAAACCCAACGCTGAGTCCCAGACAATAGTAGCTGCCAGTTACATCGATATTTGGAACGGAGACTTCAGTCTCGAAAACAGGACATTCGCCCCTGACGTGGTCTTATACCAGGACCGACGGCCTGGTCCCGGTGGCTCCGAAGAGTTGCCGGTGGGTTCCTCTGCCGAGTTCATCGAGTTTATGAGGCTGGCCCGCTTTGGCTGGAATCATTATAAATTTGACATTCGTAATCTGGCTTTTGACGGGTACAATGTTGTTATCCGATGGGCCCTCAATGCAACAGTTGGACCACGCGATAAGATGCTTATTCCTATGTGAGTACTTCCCGGGCTCTCACTCGTTGCGCAAAGTAGAGTGAATGGAATAAAGCAACGAGCATTGGCTAATGACGGTTGTGATTTTGCAATCCAGCAACAAACCAGAGGGAACGCAAATTACCTTCAATGGTACAGACTGGCTCTACCTGGATGAATGCACGTTCAAGATTAAGCAGGTAGACTCGGCGCAGGATTACATTAGAGAATTGTACCTGGAGGGAATTACTGAGACCAAGATCTAGAGTTGTTGGAATGTCCGTGCCAGACTTTCTTAATGGAAAGAATCACGGGCACAGGGCTCGCAGACTTCTCAGCCAGCTAAAGATGTTGTAACTGCACGGTCACTGTCGTCGGTTACGCGTTAGAAAGGGAGGGGGTGTGATTTGGAACTCGCGGCATGTTGATAAAGGACACTAAAAGACTGCATTGGTCTTAGGAAACAATACATGAATCAAAAAGGAAAAATTCCTGTGACAGTTGTTGGGTAGCTCTGATGTGTGACCCGAAACATATTGACTCAAGGATGTTCACGCCATCAGGGATATTTGTCCGGACTTTACTGGATTGGATGTGCATCTCGACGCCGGAGAAACAACCGTGTGTATTGCCCACTTCTCGATTTAGGAATATTTAGAATCGCTGCGTATACGTGAGCTAAAGATGCGACAGTATATTGCGTGATGAAAGAGCGTGCTGGTATACCTATAGCTTATACCTATAATTTTATTAAGCCTGACCTAGTAAATTCAGAGCGAACTGAAAAAGATCCGTCGCTTTTCTAAAAGCTATGCTCAAAATGAGCCAGCAGACTATGCTACGCGTTACTAGCCAGCCCACGATCTAGATGGCCTACCTAATATTCTAGCTGACACCCTAGCATACCGACTTTCTGAAAGACAAAATGGGCCACTGAAACATTGGTTAGTATGTGGAACGCGAAAAGAGTGCGGTTGTTGCTGGACTATAGTCGGCCGTTCGGATGGATGTTGACGGAGCGTCATCTATTTTAGTTTATGAAGGCCAATTGGTAAGCAGTGTTGGGCCAGAAAAT
Source organism: Metarhizium anisopliae (assembly GCA_013305495.1). Classification (NCBI taxonomy): domain Eukaryota; kingdom Fungi; phylum Ascomycota; class Sordariomycetes; order Hypocreales; family Clavicipitaceae; genus Metarhizium; species Metarhizium anisopliae. The sequence goes on from JABUBV010000003.1 coordinate 5,051,386, forward strand.
ATGCAGGCTATTGGGGAAGTAATGAGTTTGAGTATATTAGTATTGATTGATGTGCCTATAATTTATGCGTGAAATGGACATGTCTGACTCAGTGTATCCTACCGGAGAGCATGGTGTCAATGCCGCTACAAAGTTCTTCAATAAGTTTAATGCTTGCACCTATAAGTGTCTCGGCGTTATCTTGTGGCTGAGGTGGACGTGTTGCCTGAGACAGTGGAAACTATCGCTGACAAGGACATCTCTCACGGTACCTAGGCATTTGAGAAGTCTTTGCGCACTCAAGCCCTAGATTCATGAACACATAGTTAGCTGATTTCATGACATGGTGGATTCGAGACGTGTGGATATATAAAAGAGGCCAGGGTAGCCATCCCGTATATGCCGACAATCACTATGGCATACTGGTAATATGTTGTGCGGATTCGCCCCGCGGGACTCAACCCATCCATGTCGTTCCATCCCGCAGGGCAATCGCGGCTTCAAATGTTGTTTCCATAGAGCCATGTTACCTTCACATGTCATTTGAATGCATATTAACCATATTCGCAACCCTGTGGTGAGCTAAGTGCACACCAAGTCAGAAAATACTGCTCAATATTGGCTGACGTCTCATATACGGGTTGCAAAAGGCCATGCTGGCAAGAACTCAGCTACAAGCATGCTACTGCTTCATAGCATTGCGTGAGGAGATGCCCTCGGGACCTTGTGGGCAAAAGTACGTTGAAAATGCCGCGGGAACAATGGGACATGGATAGCAATCCTCCCGCAATTGCAGTCTGTATTCTGCCCTAGAAACCTGGCCAGCTACTTACCAAACAACCCTGACATTAGACTGGAAGTTTCCAACAGTCAAATGCACCAGACCTGACCCCGTCGGCATTTGTTGCCTTGTACCCGGCAGTCGACAAATGGCTGGGCCGTTTTCACGCACCTAATTAACATAAGATCAATCTTAATATATCTTAATTTCCGAGTATTAATAGTTGGCATCCTTCCATAAGATAAGCTTCAAACCCCTGTACAAGGCGGAGCTACTATTAGATTGAGTGACATCATCACGTCAGTGCTGCAAGGGCCCCAAACATGCATATTGTCCCACAAGGCCCAACAAGCACCCTAGAATAACGCTATAATTATAATATTAGTACCAAGCTTCTATCAAATATTGGCTAGCAATAACCATATTGAACAACTCATTTTGAACTGCTTATTGACCCACATCCCTGAAACATAGTAAGGGAACTTATAGCCCTCCACGCGGCTGGCTGCAAGAGCATGTCCGCGGATGTTTAGACATGGATTGGAAAAGCTTGGCCATGCAAGGGATGAGAGTGTAGGTTTCTGGAAAACTCCGTGATAGAGCCAGTTCATAGTCAATGATGCTTGCAACTCGTACATTCATCTAATATAAATACAGCTTGCCAATTCTCTCCAATATCTTAGCATCTTTATTTGTCCATCTTGGTTAACTGACCTCATTGGTACATGGTTTACATCCAGTTCCAAGATGCATGCTCTCGCCTACTTCGCCATTCTGCCTCTTGTTCTAGGCGCTGTGCTGCCAGCAGACAGCTACACCACAACCCCACGACCAGGAAAACTTGTTCCCGGTCGATACACCGTGAAATTCAAGGATGGCACCCCCGTGTCTGTCCGTGACAATATTCTAAGCCAACTGGACAATGCAAATGAGCATGTCGACTACAATGATATCTTTGTGGGATTCACCAAGACTATGAGCGAGACCGAAGTCGATTTAGTCCGCAACGATCCAAACGTAAGGAAAGACAGTAGGGACTAATGTGACAGATGCTAAGATTTGCCTAGGTCGAATATGTCGAACAAGATCGTGACGTATACGGATTTGGTATTGTTGAGCAACCCAAGGCGTCTTGGAACTTGGGCCGCATCGCCAATAGGAAGCGTGGCATCGATAAATACGTGTATGACGAGACGGCTGGTGAGGGCACATGTGCATATGTTATTGATACTGGTGTTGACGACACTCATCCTGTGGGTTGAATGAAGCTGAATATGTATTAAACATAGGCTAATATACCACATGTGCAGGATTTCGGGGGCCGTGCCAAACAGATCAAGTCCTTTGTCCCAGGGGAAACTACCGACGGCCATGGCCACGGAACGCACGTTGCAGGAATTCTCGGCAGTACGACATACGGCGTAGCCAAGCAGACCAGGATTTTCGGAGTCAAGGTCCTCGATAATAACAATCAGGGCTATGAGTCACGAATCATCCAGGGCATTGATTTTGTAGTCAATGACCAGAAGAAGCGCCGCTGCCCCAAAGGCATCGTGGTCAACCTGTCCACCGGAGCTGCGAAATCAAACATCTTCAATGCCGCAGCCGCAGCTCTCGTCAAGACGGGCGTCTTCTTTGGCGCCGCGGCCGGCAACTTCAACGACGATGCTAGCAACTACTCCCCGGGCTCAGACCCAAGCGTCTGCGTCGTCGGCGGCACGGACAAGGACGACAAGCCCTTCTTCATCAAAGGACGAGGCGGCCAGCCAGACTTTGCTACCAACTTCGGCGCGCGAGTTGACATCTTCGCCCCCGGCCAAGATATCGTGTCGACGCGCACCGGCGGCGGCGAGCTCACAATGAGCGGCACTTCACAAGCCTGCCCACACGTGGTCGGCATCGCCGCATATCTCGCTTCGCTCGAGGGCATCACCGGCACCAAGCCGCTGTGTGATCGAATCCGCAAGCTTTCCACCAAGAACGCCATCATCAACCAGCACCCCAATACGCCGAACCGCCTGGCCTTCAATGGTGCGACGCTGTCGTCGAATCGAAAGCCGCTCTGCACCGAGATCAAGCAGCTCGAATTCGGGATTGCCTTGTCCGACGACATGTTTGCCGGAACAAACGATGAGATTGGCGCCATCTTGGAAGGTCCCGCAGGTAAAGCCGAGTTCAGCATTGTGACGGATGCCTCGCGTGGGTTCAACACGCGGGTCCCTGTTGATATGAAGGCGAGCTTTGGCTCGGATACAATCAAGATTGACGGCATTAATTCCATTAGTCTTACCGCCAAGGGCCCGTGGATTTCTCTGCTGACCAACGACAAATGGAAGGTCAAAGGTGCGTCCAAGTCAAGATTTCACTGCTTTTTGAACATGAGCTAATCTTGTCATTTGAACTCAGACGTTACACTGCATGCCAAATGCGCTGAGCCAGGTCTCGAGGTTGCAGATGAAAAGTACATTTCGCTAAACGCCTGGTACCAACATCCGGATGCCTCGTGGCTTCCATTCACGGGCCATAGTAAACAAATTGTTGCCAAGTTGGGTGTTTCTCGCGCTGACTGGACCATGAAGCCGCCCTGCGTCGAGGTCAAGGACATTACGTACTGGTTCCAATTGGGTGACAAGTGGCTCGGGGGAGCCGATGGCATTTTGTCCTTTAAGCTCGGAGACGGTAAGAGGATTACCGTTGGAGAGAACCTGGACGCTGGTTTCTTCAAATCGGGTACCATGGACCTCAAGGATATTTATGGCCGTGACACGATGGATCTCCGAGACATTAAGAAGCTGCAAATATTTGACAATGTAGGATACAAAGGGAAAACAGACGAGTGGTTCCTCCAAGGTATGAGCCTTTTACTACACTGTGGAATCAAGTCAATGTTGCATTCTTATTAACTTTATTCTAGGCATTGGATTCGGGGCAACTTGTGCAGAAGGAGGGCAAAAGGTGAAATTGAGCAAGTTTGGTAATGAGGATGAGTGGCTTGGCGACGATCATCACTACGACGACCTTGTCTATGCGAGAGACATTATCCCATCTGACTGGGTAAAGGCCGTTTGAAGGGTTGAATTGAGAGGGATGCCGAAGCATGTTTGGCCTGTCAATATTCGGGGTTATGAGGAAATTCGGTTCGATTCCTAAAAGCGCTGCAACGTCCACAACGTAGCGAGTCAAAGTAGTTGGTTCACAACGGGTCATCTTTCAATGCGGCACTTTACACATGTTTTATTTCGTGGAAGAAATTTGAGAGCAAAATTCAACTTTGAGTGCAAACTAAAACACAACATTGAACTTCAAATGTTTCCTAATAAATCCACGGCGCTATAAACGTTATCGTACGGGCCGTAGCAGTCGAGTTGCATGAGACAACAGGGCAAGAGCCAAGAGCTCCCGGAGCTCTTGGGGTACTCTTGGTCTGAAGCATAGACCGGCATGCAAGCTACATACGGAAAATTACGGAGATCTATGGAAAATCTCCACGGCATCTAGACTTATCCTACATAGCCCTGCGAGATGGCTGTCGGAGAGAATGATATTGATAGTTTTTCGTCGTCATGATGCGGGCCTGCTTCCCCCATCTCAATAGCGGAAGAGGGGCTAGCAAAATAACAAAGGACAATACACCAATCATGATAAACATGTTCTGCAGGCCCATGCTATCAAGCCATGGGCTTAGATAGAATAAGATGATGACAGCGATGCCATTCCGAGCAAAAACGACAATGACGAGCGCGTCACCGATTATCTAGCTTGACGTTAAAAACCGCATTATAGGACCTTAATGAAGAAACTGGTTTGCGTAACATACGTTCGGATAACAGTCTTGGAGATAGGCAAGCGCGATATCGAGAGCAAGAGTGAAGCCGGATGCAAAGATGGCTATGCCCGTGGTTAAAACACCCCAGTGAGCATTCTGCAAAGCATGCGTCAATGACAAGGCACAAAGTTTCGTGTTGGAGGAGAACAAAAGAAAGGCAAAAAAAATCTTACATGAGCTATTCCAATCCCAAACATAAAAATACCAACAGAGACAAGCACAGCACCCGGGAGGGCCAGCCACAGTCTCATTTCCGGCTCATACAGCCCGCCGTTTCGTCTGGCCATTTTCACGATGCATTTATCGCTGAACGGGGCAGCCAGCAGGCCAGATATGAGCTGGCCAACGAACGGCGCCAGGTTAATAAGCCCTATTGCACTTGGGCCAAAGTTGTAAGGCGGGTCTATCATGCGTGTGGCCGCAACAGATATCATCACAGCCATCCACGACATGACTGAACCGACGGTTACTGCCGTATATGCCACCGCGGGAAATTGAAAGAGGATTGTAAAAGGAGCCAGGAAATGGTGTTTGATCGGCCCTTCCGTGTGGGTTATGAGTGCGAGGCGTTTCCGCAGAGGTTTCGACGACGTCACGCCGCGACCTCTGAAAGGGCGCGATGCCGACTTGGGCGGCGTAGTACTGATCGATGCCGTATTCGAAAGAGTGTCTACCTCTTGCCACTCTTTTCTGACGGATTCGTCCGTGTCATCCTTTGGGTGCGCAACGACTGGAGTACCGTCAATCGCCGCAACATACGTGGTTTCTTCGAAGAAGAGCAGAACGAGAACGAGGGTTGATCCAATGAAGATGACGCACCACCACCACATCCATCTCCAGCCTTGGGATTGTACAATGTAGCCGGCTGCCACGGGTCCCAGGTACGCGCCCACGCCTTGGGTGACCAGAAATACGCCATTCATGGTGGCATACTGGTGAACGAATACCAAGTCCACAATGGTGATTTGTACAATCGTTTCGCTGATGGCGCCCCCCAGGCCGCCTAGCATGCTGGAGGCCAGGTACTCGCCCTTGGAAGTTATTCTGGCCGCCCATATAGTAGCAGCGAGTTGCACAGCAATGCTGATGAGGTAAATGGGCCGACGACCGTAGCGATAAGTAAAGGGGATGAGGAGCACGCCACCGATTGCCAGTCCCGCAAAGTTGAGAGCCGTAGCGACATTTGACAGCTGGAATGTGATGCCTATGTCTTCTACGAGCTGTCCATATGCCACTGGGGGAATGTCGAGGACCACAAAGGTCAAGAGGACATAGCTGAGAACGAGCCCAAGGTTGACGCATTTCCGAAGTGTGGACCAGTTCTATCAACGAAGTTTCTGGTTAGACATGGGCCTTTGATCCAGAACGTGCTTTATGGACAAGTCGACGGAAACTTACCAGAGGGTCTTCTGGGTCGTCACTTGGCTGTGGCTGGTAGATGATGGAGCCGGATTGCTCTTTGTGAGGGAGTCGTTAGCATCGCAGCGCCTCTGTTCGTATAGAAAACGGCATGTCGTTCATACCAGAGCTGAGCAATACCGTGCCCGGCGGGTCATGATGTTCGGTTGACATGCTGAAGGAATTCGAGAGTGTTTGGATTATACGGTGGTTGTTGGGAGATGTGACGGCGTAAATGTAGCCCCAGCCTGGATATAAATCAATTTTTGAAGTCATGTACGTTGAGCCATCTCAGATTCGAACATCTTTACCCCGTAACGTATCGTCCTCCATGGGGTTTTGACATCATTGTCTGGGGAAATCGGTAAGATGGTGAAAGTAGCAGCCGCAATAATGCATGCTCTTTGACCAACCACGTGAAACACTAGTATTCGCAATCGGTCGCGGTTTATTATACCAGACCTCCTTATTAAGTGTCCGAAACTGGCCTGATTCAGCGGGGCGGCCCTGGCATAATGCAAACATGCCAAGTCCGTCGGACAGAGTCTCGATTCGCTCTCGGCAGACTGCGGTCCCGATGTCACGTAATCTAGTTCGACATCTTGGCCAATTAGATGGGCACCCGTTCGGGATCATAGGGACAATACACCGGGCCCGGGAAGTTTCCTGTTAACACGGGGTAATATGTGGGCTATGAACCGTCTGTTGATCGCGTACCAGGATGAACTCAACAATCCTCATTGAGGTAATGGTACTGTCTATAGCAATGTAAAAATCTCTATATGAAGGCCCAAGTAGACATAAATATCTTGATAAGTCAATGAGACATGTCGAGTTTCAGGCCCTGAATCCAGCGCGACTCTCATTGCTGTTAATTCTAAGCTTAGCATTTATTGTTTCGTAACGCCTATTACGTCATGAAGCTTCTCGTGTTGGAGCTTATACTTGCGGCCACCGCCGTCGGTTCTCTCGCAACAAAGAGTCCCTGGAAAGTCTCAGTGAGACAACTGTCATCCAACGCCATGCCACAAAACATCGGTTTGCAGAATAATACAAACGGCAACATGGGATGGGAGGACATAGTCAAACGAAAACGCGCAGAGAGGGACGCCCTATTGCCCCAGGAATGGAAACTCAAAGCTCCTCCTAATACGACCGCATTCAGCCCTCTCAATCAAGTCATCAACAGCGGCCTGCTTTCGTCGGAAGAGCTTGAATGGACCGACACCAAAAAATACGACGCTACGACAATGCTGCAGCGGCTCTCCTCTGGCGAAATCACCGCAGAGAAGCTGGTCACGGCATTTTGTAAGCGCGCCACAGCAGCTACCTCGCTTGCGAACTTCCTGACCGAAGTGAACATTGCCGACGCAATCAACCGTGCAAAGGAACTTGACCGTATTCTCAACGAGACAGGGAAAACTGTCGGCCCCCTTCATGGACTGCCCATGACAATTAAAGATACCGAGGATCTTAAAGGGTTCGATACTTCATGCGGTATTACTGGCTGGGCCTTTGATCCACGTGAATCAAACGGGCCTCTTATACAGATCCTAATTGATGCCGGAGCTGTGATCATTGGAAAGACAAATATTCCTCAGACAGTCCTGGCGGCTGACTCGGACAGCATCGTCTGGGGAAGGACGTTGAATGCTCACAGGAACACCTTTGGCGCCGGAGGCTCAACCGGAGGAGAGGGCTCTGCCCTTGGCACTGGCTCTACACTCCTGGGAGTTGCGTCTGACGGTGCCGGTTCTTCGAGGATGCCCGCCATGGCAAATGGAGTTGTCGGCTATCGACCCAGCGGCTACCGTCTCCCTCCAGGCGGCCGCGAGGTCTTCACAGACGGAAGATCAGGCCTTTCCATGACCGGTCCCGTCGCCGGAATGGGGCTCATGGGCCACTCTGTCCGAGACATTCGGCTCGCGGCCAAGGTAGTGTCGGATGCCAAACCCTGGGAGGCACAGACGCCATTCATGTACCCAAGCCCATGGATGAACATCACAGCGCCCGAAAAGCCTCGCATCGGCGTATGGAACGTGGAGAGCCCCAACACCTACCTGCATCTCTTCCCGCCAGTGCTGCGCGGATACCAGACGGCCCAAAGTCGTCTGCGCGCGGCGGGCTTCGAGCTGGTCGAGTTCACTCCCCCGGACATGAGCCAAGTATGGGATCTATGCAAGGAGTTTCTCATCTTCCAGGGCATTGAGACATTGACTGAAATGATCTCCAGAGAGCCCATCACCAAGATTGTGAGGGACACGGGCATCTTTGTCCCAGATACGCCCCGGTTCCCCGTCAGTGTGGACACATTATACCAGCTCAACACTCGGCTTGTTAATCTGACTGTGGCTATGGACACGGCGTGGAATAGTAGCGGGAGGCCTCTCGACGCGCTGCTCTCCGTCACGGCGGCCAACACGGCGCTTCCGTGGGACACGTGGCACGACACGACGTACACGTCTATTTACAACTCGGTTGACTGGCCGGCCATTTCACTCCCGCTGGGTCTCACTGTGGACAAGAATATCGACCACAAGTATAGTGACTTTAGGCCATTTAGCAGGGAAGATGCGAGATTGGAGGCATTGTATAACCCCGAAACGTTTCACGGCTTACCGCTATCGGTGCAGCTTGCCGGGAGGAAGTTTGAGGATGAGAAGCTGCTGGCTATTGCTGAGCTTTTGCATCCCGTAATGAAGGGCGAGTAATCTTGCGGGAGGCAAAGGTGGATAGACCTATTTATAGAGGATCATCGCAAGAGTGGAAGTTGGACAGATTCCCAATTGCCTGGAGAAATTGCATGCGTGGCCAAACTTGCCGTTTGGAGCGCGCGACTCTGAGCAACAGGTCTATAGGGGGAGAGAACCAACACCTTCTTGGAACTATTTACTTTCTTTGCGTATATAAATTATCTTTTATTGACTCATGTCCATTTTGTCCTTGGTATTCGTTTATCTTTGCTACAAATATTTGAGTTTGTGAGAGGTTAATAGTTGACTTTGACTTGCATAAGCAAACACTTTTCGCATCGAACTACCTTTGCTGCGTGCGCTTTATTGCGCACCATTTCGTAATCCAGGATTTTATTTAAAAAAAAGTTGCTTCACCCAATGCCGGAGTTGTCGAAGAGCCCTTACGGATCTTATCCCCTCACTACAAAGAATAATTTGAACAATTTCGAACTCCAGCTTACTCATATTGCACCATTACATTAGTAAGAATAAGTTGTAGTTTAAACTTGCACCTCGTCAACATCAAGTCGTTTTATACAAAGCAAGCAGGATATGCTATTGGCAGGAAAATATTGTGACCCTCGATATCTTAGACCATGCCCTAGCTCGAAAGTCGGTTCATCGCCACCGAGAGAGGGAAGAAACAATCCATTAATGTAAGTAGCTGGTACCGCTCCTCTTGTAGTCGTTGGCCAACTTGTTCAATACCCATCCCCTCCATCATCGAGGCCAGCATGGCGGTGGAGATGAACATGTCCAAGGTCTGATCCATCATGAATCAATGCAACTCACGGCGCAAATACCCATGCAGAAGGAATTGTACGCACAACACCCGCAGGGAGCATCAACTAAACCTTGGGGATGGTTGTGTATAGACTTTGCTTTCAAATGTGACGAGAAAACGATATATCCCTACTACGAAAACAATATATCCCCGTAGTAGGGGATGCCAACAAAAAAAAAAGCTGACAGAACGGGGATTCGAACCCCGGCCACTTTCGTGAACGGAACGCTGCTTTTCGCAAGCGAAAGTACATATATGTGCTTGAGACCGTCGCCATAGACCACTCGGCCATTCTGCCCAGATCGCTTTCTGCGGGCCTGGAGCTCAAGAAGATCAATATCTAAACGGACACTGCACCAACACAATTCAGAGGAGCAAGTCCAGGACGACATTGATGTCGCAGTTTATAGCATTGTGGACTAGATAATCTGCAGAGGGAGAGTTCTATCCGCGCTAGAATAGCTCCTTGTTGAATTCGAGAAGCCGTTTTCAGGAGCCTCCATCTAGTCATCTCGTAGATTTCTCATTCTTCCTTGCTTAGTTTAAATTTAGTCGGGCTGCCAACTTCCCTAAGACGGGGGAATTTGCCCGTAGTGACCACAGCTATGGCCCAGACTAATTGAGGCTTCATAGCTGCCGTAACTAGGGGTCTGCTGAGTTTTGGGCCTACATGCATGTCAATATCAATTGATGTTTACGTGGTCTGTTACCAGACGGTTCTATGGGTTGAGTCCGGTACGTATGGCCCGGCATATTCTGTGTGTAACTGGGCCTTGCTTGATGTAGTTCTTGCACAACCATTTAGATAAATGCAAAAAACAAAATTAGAACTTGATTAATAACAAAAATGTATGTATATTACGGGAAAAAAAAAAAAGAGAGTACCGCGCCCAGGCGCATATCCCTAACAACGCGGCTTGGGGTATAAGTCTTTAACCCTAACCCAAAGCCTCGTCTGCTGTCACACGATTTCACGAGGGCTACGATCGCTACGATCGCGGAATCTAGAGCAAAGGCCCTAATCGACTTCTTGTATTTATATAGCTCTTTAATCAATCCAGGCTTTTAGAGAACCAGGGACTATTAATGGCAAAGACTATTACTAGATAAATTGAGTTATTACTCCAAGCCCTCACTGAGCTCATGTCACAGCTGCTCCGCAGTTGGCTTCCATAAATACACCTACATGTGAACTATTAATGTATTGAGAGCTGAAAGAGTAAAAACAAAAAGAGGTCTGGTAGTCCTAAAGACAACTGGGTTCTCATTGTGTCGGCAGGTCTTCTGACCAAGGTGGCACGATAGTTGAGGTGCTGGACTCTCCTCTTGGACGCATCAGCACTCAGCTCATCCCGAGAGAAGCATGGCATATTGCTGTTTCACGATGGATTGGTCTCGAGGGTTGACAATTACATGTGCCCTGTTCGTGATAATTAAACAATAAAATCAATGATCCTGCTTGAAATAAGCGGCGGCTTATCGAGCGGCATCAGGTAACGTGACGATATCAACATTGCTCATCACAAGCCATGGAATACTATTATTTCTTGTTACTGCCGTGCTACCAAATTGTCCAAAAGCGAGGAGTGTAGTCTCGTTGTCATTGAGATTGTCGTTTTACAAACTTGTCGATAGCCCTGTGCCACATCTTAGCGACCCGCGATACCAGCGTTGTATAATACTTGCTTTCGACTAGACTTCGGCGCCTCTCTCGAGTAGCGGCCTGACGACTCCCAACGGCCCTCTTGCGACTGGTTATAGAGGCCGTTTTTCTCTTTGCGGTAGCTCGCGACGACGACGTCCCAACGTACCCCCTTCCGACTCGACGTCGGCGCTTTGCTCGAGTAGCGGCTTGACGGCTCCCCGGGTTGTTTGGCTTGTCGACGACGCGACTCTCGAGCAGCAGCTTGGCGATAGCTTCGTGCCCCCTCGCCTTGGCCAACGATAGCGGTGTCCTGTCCCCGTTATCCTTTGACTCGACGTTGGCGCCTTTTTCGAGCAGCAGCTTCACGATAGCTTCATGCCCCTTGACGACAGCCCACGAAAGCGGCGTCCAACCACTGTGCTTGTCCTTGGATTCAATATCCGCGCCCTTTTCGAGCAGTAGCTTGACGATGGTATGGTGGCCATACTCGGCGGCCCATAATATGGGTGTCCCACCGTACTCGGCGTCCCTCGCCTCAATATTCGCGCCTTGCTCGAGTAGTAGCTTGACGACAGCTACGTGCTCGTTCCTGGCAGCCCACCATAGCGCCGTCCGATTATACTCACCGTCTTTGGCCTCGAGGTCGGTCGCGCCCCTTTTGAGAAGCAGCTTGACAATGGCGCCATGACCAAAATACGATGCCACCATGAGATGTGTAAAATGCGTTGGCGTCTTTCGCTCTGTAGCTGCGTCCCAATGCCTTTTGGACTGCGGCCAATTGATTCTAGTGTTCCAGTAGATTCTAAACCACGTCGAATAGCTCTTTGAGTCCGGGTGGCAAATCCCAAGAGTACATGGCATAATGGCATCGCTGTGAAAGGCCGCTAGCGAGTTGATTCAACTAACTAGTCCCTATGCTGTTTACTATCAAGATGAAGAAGAAAGGAAAGTTTACACACTCCGTGGCATAATAACAGCGCCTTATAACTTCCCAATACGCCTCCACAGAAGGTTCTAGAATCAACCCACTGGGAGAGTTAGTGATAGGCGGCACAGCCGCCGTTCAAGCGGCTTGGCCCGTTACATTACCTCCCCCCCTTCTCTTCTAAAAAGGCCATGGCAGCGTATTCAGGATAACTCTGCGAAGCTGACCCTCTTCCTACGTTTTTTCCAATGTTTCCACGCATCCGTATGCCGTATGGTTCTGAGGTGCTCCCATGTGGGTTTTGAGTAATCTACCCATTTTACGAGCGCTTTCTTATACGTGCCTTCCTTCTTTTCGTCAAGTATACATTCAACAAGGTACATCTCCTGGCCGTCCACCAGTACTGGCTGGGCAAGCTCGTGATCAATTTCCTGTGAGGGTAAAGGGTCATCGGGGACTGGCCGGAGCAGATCCACGTGGAATACCGGGTGTATGCGTCCGGGCACGTCTAACTTGTAGGAATGCGGGTTGACCTCCTCGAGCACTTGGTATTTTGCATGCAGCCAGTCAAGCTTCTTGCAAGGCCGCGACGTCTTGACATTTTTCAGGTTGAGGTAGACCCAATCTCCAGGCTTGTAGCGCGGTGCGGCTGTCCTGTGCTTGTTGGCTTGTGCTTGCTGCATTTCCTGAGCCATAGCCATTGCCGCTTGCGCGAATTCTCCGGCATCCTGTAGCCTCTGGATGAAGTCTTCTGCTATAGCTTCGCCTTCCTTCACGTCCTCTGCGCTCCTGTCTTCCACTAACTGGATTGGTTCGTTGTGATATCCGTGCATGAAGAAGAACGGGCTGAGGCCTGTGGAGGTTGCTTCTCTCTCGTTGATAGTGGCCATGGCTATTGGTAACAGGTCTAGCCAATTCTCTTGGAGGTAGTTTGTCCATATACGAAGGATCTTCTCTACTTCTTGGTTCATTCGTTCTGTCGCGCCGTCGGTTTGTGGGTGATACGCCGTCGATAGCCGCTGCTCGATCCGTAGCAGCCGGCAGAAGTGCTTCCACATGTCACTGACAAACTGGGGACCACGGTCGCTGGTTATGGCTGTTGGGATACCGTGGATGGGGTAGTGTCGTTCAAAGAGTCTTTTCGCAACCGCCTCCGAAGAGATATCGTCCAATCCTTCGAGTTCGACGCCCTTGGTAAGCCGGTCTGTGACTACCATGCAGTTCGTCGCGCCATCTCTTCCCGACGGTGGGAGGTCAGTGATGAAATCAATAGTGATTTCACTCCATATGCGTTGTGGGATAGGTAATGGCTTTAGGAGCCCTCTCTTTGTGTCCCTCCAGATGGTATTTCGTCCGCAAACCTCACAGTTGCGCACAAACCGACGTACTTCGCTAGCTGCTCCCGGCCAGAAGAAGCGTCTTGACAGGATCGAGTACGTAAGGTCTCTTCCGGGGTGTCCGGTAATATGAGAGTCGTGCGTTTCCTGGATAATCTTCGTACGCAGCGGCTCAGAATCGGGTATCCAGACGCGTTCTCTAAAGCGTAGCAGGCCTCTGTTATCCAGCGAGCATTCTGAAATGCTGACAACCTTCTCTTTCTGTAGCTTGGTTGGCAAGTTTCTCTCTCCATTTGCTACCAGTTTCGTGAGTTCTTGATAGGACCTGTCCTCTTGGCGTGCATCGTGCCAAAGCTGCTGTAGTTCCTTGTCTTCGAATAGCCTGATATCTCTTCTGAAATTGAACTCCTGGTTACCTTGAGGATTGGTGGACATTGTCGATATGGGCACCCTTCTAAGGTGGTCGTTCTGGAATAGCCTCATAATGCGTCCTTTTAGTCGTTCATCCGAGTAATCGGCCGGCATATCCTGGTCTCGTCTAGAGAGCGCGTCGGGTAACCCACCCTTCCGGCCTGGCCTCCACTCGAGTGTGAATTGGAACCTGGACAGGAACTCTGACCACCGTACTTGCCTTTCTGTCAATCTTCTCTCCGAGTAGAAATACTTCAGGTTCTTATGATCCGTCAGGACTTTAAAGTGCTCCACGGCGCGTAGCTCTGGTTCCCATTGCTCCAGGCACTTGACAATAGCAAGCAGTTCTTTGTCATGAATGGCATAGTTCACCTCGGCCGGCGAGTGTTTCTTTGAGAAATAGGCGACAGGTCGCATAAACCCGTCCTTATCGTCTCGCTGGGAGAGCACGCCCCCAGCTGCAAATCCTGAAGAGTCTGCTTCCACAGTGGTCTCTCTTTCCGGGTGGAAGTGGGCTAGGGTCGGGGCGGTGATCAACAGGTCCTTAAGCTTCTCGAAAGCTTCCTCACATAGATCGTCCCAATAGAAGGGCACATCCTTTTTGGTTAGTCGCGTCAGCGGCTCTGCTATCTCCGAGAACTCTGGCATAAAGATCCTGTAGAAGTTCGCGAACCCGATGAAACTCCTAACAGACTTTACGTTGGCTGGCGTTGACCATTCCTTAACGGCTCTGACTTTCTCCGGGTCGACTCGAATCCCATTTTCTGCCTCGATGATGAATCCAAGATATTTTACAGTCTTGACCTCAAATTCGCTCTTGCTGATGTCTAGCTGCAGCCCAGCATCCATGAGTCGTTGGAGGACCTTGCCGACTTTGTCACGGTGGTCCTGCAAGCTTCCAGAGGAGAAGATCAGGACATCATCGATGTATGCCGATACGAAATCGTCCAAGTAATCCTGAAGCACGTTGTTGATGTACCTTTGGAAGGCTGCTGGTGCACCTGTCAGGCCGAATGGGACTACCAGCCATTCGAAGGATCCATAGCGTGTTCTGAAAGCCGTCTTTTCCTCGTCGCCCGGGGCGACCCTGATCTTATGGAATGCCGCTATAACGTCTACCTTCGTGAACCACCTTGCCTTGGCTATTGTTCGTAGCGTCTCGCTAAGTAAAGGCAAGGGATAACGGTCCCTCTTCGTTATGTTGTTCAAACCTCTGTAATCCACGCAGAAGCGAATGCCTCCGCCAGGCTTCTTCACCATGAGGACCGGTGCCGCGGCTGGTGAGCTGCTAACTCTGATAAATCCCTTGTCTAGTAGTTCTGTAAGAGTCTTCCGTAGTACCAATAGCTCCTCGCGGGACATGCTGTAAAGCGGCCCCCAGGGTAGAGGCTTCTCGCGGCCATGTTCGTCTTGTAGCACGTCGATTTTCAGGTCCACACCCGGCCGATGAGGGGGCAGCTGGTCAGCCAGTTGCTGTGAGAAGGCTTGAGACCACTTGTGGTACTGTGGCGGCAACTTCTCCACTGGGTCGATCTTCAGTTTCGGTCTCAGGGCTTTGTCGATATCCGCCATTGTGACTGCATGAACTCCGACGCCACCTTCGCGTTTGTCGCGGCGTGCCTCTGCCAAAAATGCAGCAGCCATGACATTTGAGACGTCCAGTCGAGGGGGCCGGTAGCGTCGTTGGTCTTGTATTCGAACTCCATTAGATCCAATCTCGAGATATCCTTCTTTCGCATGGATATGAACGTCTTGATCTTCCATCCAACGTTTGCCTAGGATCATATCCCAGTTGAGGTCGTCGATGACGTACATGAATACTCGATGCTGCTGATGTCCATCGAGGTCGATTGATACATACGTGATCTTGTCGATTCTGACCTCCTTGCCATCACCCGCTGCATTCTCGAGGATGCGCGGCTGAACACGTATGTGTGGCAACTGGAGAGAGTGAAAGGTGCGCTTGCTAACTGCGCCGTAGCAGAGGCAGCCATAATCGACGAGAGATGGCACAAAATCCGTGCCGTTCACTCTAACGTCCGCTATGAACGGGTCTCCGTCCATCTTCGTCCTTCCGCTCGCCTCCCATTCTCTCACAGCTGCCGCGTGTTCCTAGTCTGAGTCCTCATCGCTAGGAGAAGCGGTGTCTTCGTCTTCTTCAATCGCGGCGATGGTGACCAAGGGGCGTGATGGGACCGCGGCGTTCACCTGAGTACGCCGGGTCGCGTTTCCGGGTCGGATAGGCGCAGCCAGTGGGCAACGCTCGACTCTGCAGTTGTCTCTTCCACAACGAAGACAACGTCCTTCGCGGTAACGGGCGTCCATCTCGGCCTGCTCAACCCACTTGGCGCGCTTACCCAACAGCGCCTGGTCTTCCGGCCGCTTGGATTGGTAGCCGTATGTATTCTTATCCCTGCGGGTGCGCACAGCGTTTACTTGGGAGGATGCTTGTGGGGTTGGCTCCCATTCCATCATATCTTCTCTTCGGTCTTCTGTCTTCTGGCCGGGCTGTTTCTGTGCAACCTGACCTCCCTGGTTGTCAGGGTTCTTCGTATTGCTTCGAGGCCTTTTCCACTGACCCAACAACTCCATCTGGCTACTCAGTGAGTCGCATCTCTTCGCCAGCCCAACATAGTTGCTGATAACGGAAGGATCAGAACCTATGAGGGCAGCTTTCATTTTGTCGTTGAGGGCCTCTTGGAGGTAGGAGATCTTGCTGTCATCTGGCCAATACTCGGCGTTGGCGTTGGCAATTTCTCTCTCAAAGCGGGGATAAAACGACGTGAATGGTTCGTTCTCTCCTTGCTTAATCGAATGCAGGTTGCGTGTAGCTCTCTGCTTGCGATCTCTCTGCCCATACAGCAGTTCCAGGCGATTGAGTAGTTCAGTGACATCGAACGTTCTCTTCTCGGTTTGCATTTCTGCGAACGTGGTCACGTTTTCTTTAGCCTTTCCTTCTAGACTCATAAAGACATATATAAAGTGGCCTTCCGCGTCCCCAATAACTTCCTTGTCGACTCGTAGCTTCCCTTCGGTTTCCAGCTTCCAGCTTCGCCACTGGGACTTATCGCCTCCAAATTTTGGGATGTCTCGTAATTTGGGGCGTTTGGTTAGATGAGGGCTGCGAGTGGCCGCCACATGGGCGTCCTCGATGGGAACAATCGGGGTGACAGATGGTGTTGGTTCCGGGAGTTCAGACAACCGGATTTGCTGTTGGTTGAGTTCCAGGGCGGTGAAACGTTCTTCCAGCTCAGCATTTCTTCGGGCATTTTCTTCTCTCAAACTTCGTATCTCGGCAACCAGAGCGCTTAAGACGTCGGGTCGTACATCGTTGTTATCTTCGGACATATTGGTGACTTCGTTCATCGTGGCTTCTTACTTCTGAATACTAACTTAATAGCTTCGGTTGATCTTCGGGTGACTTCGAGTGACTTCGGGCATCTGATGTTAGGCTTCGTTGATCTTGATAGTATGTGAAAGGCCGCTAGCGAGTTGATTCAACTAACTAGTCCCTATGCTGTTTACTATCAAGATGAAGAAGAAAGGAAAGTTTACACACTCCGTGGCATAATAACAGCGCCTTATAACTTCCCAATACGCCTCCACAGAAGGTTCTAGAATCAACCCACTGGGAGAGTTAGTGATAGGCGGCACAGCCGCCGTTCAAGCGGCTTGGCCCGTTACAATCGCCATCCCTGATGCCGGCTTTGCGGAAGTGAGCGCCCCAATTTTTGGCCGAGTAATCTAAAAAGGCAGAGATATCGACAGAGTGACCAGCTTTCTTCTTCACGTTTCTTAGAGGGCGAATTTGGTTCAAGTTGAGCAAATTCAGGTAGAGCACGCAGACCTTGGCAAGAATATAGTGCGCGCTGCGGATAGTAATAGATTGATGCCATTGTAGCCCCAACGGGATGGGTGCAGGGGTTGCCGCAAGGAGAAACTCACGAGCCGTTTGATGAAGGAAATAAATCTTATTATGATGGATTGAGATAAATAATCCACACCAAGATCTAAGCCGTAACTTGAAGTCTTTATCATCCTCCAGGTCCAGAGCGACTTTGTTGAGCGGATTAAGCGTTCTCCGTTCTTATAAAATTGCGGCATCGCATGGCTGATGAGAGGCGGCCTCTGAGAGAAGAGCTGGTGGAGGATTGCGCAAAGCGCTTGCCGCATGGTATTCTGGTCCTGGTGCTTAAAGAAAAAATAGCATGTAGTAGCTGATCGTGGTAGGCTGTGGTCAATCAGGTACTTGGCTAACACTGACTTGCCGCAGCCAGGGTCCGCCGAGACAAGTAAAGGGCCGGATTCCTGTTTTAACCACTTCTTGAAGTGTTTGTGCTTGAGAAACCACAGGCATGTATCTTTAATTCTTTCTTCTACTCGGTCTTTGTACCACTCATATGTGGCGTCCTTGTTGCCGGCTGTGAGTCGAAAAAGCTGGTGACACGTTTGTCTTTCTCTGGCCTGTCTCTCTTCGTCTTGGACTCTTTGGACTTGGAGCTGCTCCTTTGCGACGTCACGGGCTTTGTGGAGACCTATTCGTAAAGTTAATGTGTATAAAAGGTATAATTTTGATACGTTGAAATTACCAGATAGAATATCGCTCATGTTCCTCTCGGCTTCAAATTGACTTGCAACAGATGCTGTTTCTCGTATGGGTAGATGGAAGAAAAGCTCTCGCGCGTACGCTGCAGCAGCCGCCGCTGCGAAACCATGCCATACGTCATTCTTGTGGGAGTCGCAATAGTCAGAGATGCCACGAACTATCATGCATGGAAAGTCGGCTAGAGCACCAACCGCCTCCGTTTCGAAACAGACCACGCCGTTCTGCTGCGCCATCTGGTCTCGCAAAAATGCGTCCTTGATCACCAGCTCACCTGACGCAATCGTTCCGCGATGCACTGCTATAAAAGCATTGCCATCATCGTCGACGGCCCTCTCTATACGCCGCTTCGGATCGCATCCTGATTCCCCACAGCTTACACCAGGTTGCCCATGGGTGTAGTCTGATGGGTAAAGCTGATCACTTTCGGCGCCGGGAAACCTAAAACGGCAGAGCTGCCTGTGGCTAGTCTGGATTCTCTCGATGTCTCTCCAAATAGGATCAATGTTTAGTCTCGCTCGTTGGGTAGCGAAGGCTTGCGCAGCATTGAGAAGGACTGCGGGCGGCGGTGCGAGTGCGCCCGTCCGCTCGAATCGACCCTCCAAGGCTTTTCCATGGTCGTACTGAACGGTCCCGGAGTTGTCTCTTGTTGGCTTTGCGACCACCACATGCCCCAGCCGTATCATGCCTTCATCCGTTCCTACCGGCACACCCCCCCCCCCCCCCCCCCTATACCAACCAGGAGACAGAATTCGATGTTCAGAAACGTCATCCTGAGCTGCGTGATAACTGTGGCGGCTGAACAGTTTCCAGGTTGGTGAAGGCCTGCGATGACCAAGTTATGGCCATTTATACTGCCAAGCTTGTAGACATTATGGTCTCTTGCTGACTGTGGCAGCGGCTTGTGTTCCTCGTCCAGCATTTCCCAGGAAGCCATCTGCTCTACCTCAAGTGGACAGATCCAACCAGCGACGTAGGCATTGTGACTCAACTTCCTCAGGGGCTTTGACGTGAATTCGGACATTGATAAGGGATTGACTCTAGAGTACAAGGTGGCGTGGTTGATGCGACAATCTGACATCAGACTTGGCAAGACTACGAAGAGAGACAATGTAGGAGTCGAGGGCCAATGTCCTTTATGGCAACATTAAGGTAAGGCTGCGCGAGGCTGAGCATCCTACTAATCAATAATATGCGACCTCCAAGCCCTCTACCGGACACCCTAATTTTGCTGCGGTCAGCCCCTGTCACACGGAAATGGCGCAATGTCAAAGGTTACACAAGGGCTACGGTCACGGGATTAGGGAAGAAGGCACTCACTGACTTCTTGTATTTAAAGACGTCTTTGGTGGCCGAGGCCTTGAGGAAAACCAAGGACCTTTGATACCAAAGACTGTTATTAGATGAATTGAGCTATTGCTCCAAGCCCTCTTCGAGCCCTTGTCACAGCCCCCAGGCATTTTCAGTCAACAAAGGTCGACTGGTACCGGTTGACATATCACATTGAAACTAGACGCCTTCAAGCAGTTCATCACCGATGAAACGGTCTTGTAGAGTGGTGCAGCCCCCCCGGCATGTCACAGCGTCGACACTGGACACCCACTACAACGATGGTAAGGAAGTGATCATCGTACGCCTTGCGCCTCGTTTCCCATTAGGATTCAGGCAGATGTGGCTGGGAATTCAGCCGCAACACCATACATTCAAGTCCTTTTTTTCTTTTGTGTGGAAGTCGCTCCGCCCTCCAGTTCCTCAACAAAACATCGTGTCGCAGAATATCAGCCTCCTGAGCAATCTTAACCCTAACCCTTATATGTGGATAAAATAATTCCCCAAACAACAAAAGTAGCTTATTAGCTAGATTAATGATAACACCCTAATAAAACTGTCCTGCCCGCTTCCTTGCCCACCAGCGCTTCTCACCCGCCGCGTCCTCCGCCGCGTCCTCTGCCACGTCCTCCGCGTACGCCACCTTGACGTCCACTAACACCGCGGCGACGGTATGTACCCGCTTGCGCCTCCTGATTGTCCCTTGGACGAAGTGAATCGTATATCACACCAGCCTGTTCTATGTTGGCGTCGTCAACAGTGGCCATATTAACTCTGTTCTGTTCAGGTGCGACATCCGCCTCTGGTTTAGGGGCAGTAAGACCACCATCGGCAAGGGCAACAATGACTGCTACAGTCTCGATCTTCATTTTGATAAAGGGGTGGAATTTGATAAAGAATCACAAAACTAACAGGATTGGCAGTATAGAAATTTGGAAAGAACAAGTTGAATCGTGAACTTATCTTAGGTCTTGTAGGCAAGATATACCTTATATATGAGGATTCCTCGCAGACGTACAGCCCACTTAATACGGGCGTTTCATTCGTCCACTTTACTTATGGGCTCAACTATCTGCTTGTTAAGCTTCATTTGACTATTCAATGTTCGCAACCTTGGCGCCTCTAGGCCCCGAAACCTGATTTACCGACAATTGGCTTCTTTATTATCCGCTGCCATCCGAGGGGTCCTTGGTCGACCGGGAGGCAGGGATAAGGGCGCCTGAGTTCCGATTATCACTTCAATGCATTCCAGCCGACGCCTCGAAACAAAATACTGGAGGCAAGACGGAAGTTTGTTCCCGGGCAAGGCAACCGCGCAAGCGTAGCTACAGTACATCATTGCCTTCAATGTTGGCTGAGTTTAGCTTTCCCCCCCCTTTAGGGGCTGAGTATAACGTCCCTTCCTAACAAAATGTAGGACCATCAGTAGAGCATATCGACTGTTTGGGGACTCTCTTGTCGCTCTCTCACCTTGACTTTAATGCTCATGACAATTTAGGCATAGCTGGGCTGCCACTTGCCCCGCGCGTAGCTGAGGTCGGGACTGGTCTTGTTTCGGATCAATAGAAATTTGGCCCGCGCTTTTAAAACATCAAATGCTTTTTTTTCTTTTACACAGAAACATGAATGGCGTAGTATTGAGACAAAAACAACCAGACTCTTCACACCAGTCTATTTTCGGTAAAACGTCGCCTGATGCTACACACCCAGAGTCCATCATCTGTTCACGCGCATCCGTCCCGTGGTCTAATTTGCGGACATCTGGAGCAGCTGGACACGCCTCGGCTGTCGCTGGTTCGTTGACTGGCCCCACTGTCTGCGCATGTGGCCCGTGCCCGGTGCTGTCTACTAGAAGCCGTCCACTACGCTACAGGCGGTATGTGCCGCGCGCAGTGGGGCATGGCACCATCTTGGCTGCAAAGTCGACCAGACACATGCATGGACCAATTGACATGCATCAACATTGAATTGATACTCACCCGACTGGATTTGATGTCATTTTCATCGTCAGTCAATTCGGTGTGACACAGCATTCCCGGTGCACCTTATCTTGCCCGCTCGCCTCGACCTCATTTCTTCACCCTCTCCCCGCATCCACCTCTCGTCCCGTCTTCGAAGCTCCCCCAAAGCAACATCAACATCAACAAACAAGAGCAAAATGTCACAACCATCCCGCTGGCGCCGTCCAGCCCAAAACTTCCCCCTATTCCCCCATCTCGCCATCGTCCCTGCGCTCCTCGCCATCGCCACCGCCGTCGCGCTCTTCCTCCACTCCGACGTCAACGCCGCGCTGCTCTGGTCGCAATGCCACTCGCACGCCCTCCTCCCAGCCCTCAGCCGTGTCCCCATCCTCGGCACCCCAGCCTGCTACCTCGTCAGCTTCTTCTACGCAGCGCTCGACTCCTTCCGCAGCAAGGCCGTCATGTCCGTCATCCTATCCTATGTCGGCGCCCTCCTGACCGTCTCAACCGTCGAGTCGGCGAGAAAGGTCAACGAGAAGAACGCCGTCGTCTCCAAGCCGACACTGCCGTGGCTCGTGTTCAACTTGCTCGGCGGCGCGCTGGTCTGGCAGCTCGTGTACGCGCCGGCCTTTATTCTCGGTGCCAAGGCCTGGCCGTTCCCCAGCACAGGCAGGCTCATCACCGACGAGGGCCACGGCGATCCGCCTGTGGCCAGGGACGAGGAGGAGCGTGATCCTCTGCAGCTGGACAAGGGGAGACAGATGAAGCTGGTGGAGACGATTGCTATTCCCATCGCCGTGGCGCTGGGGTACTACGTTCCGTCGACGCTGATGCTGTCCCTGAACAAACCCGCCGCCATTGGGACGTGGCTGTTCTTCCCGGCATATGTTTCTCTCATCAGACAGTTTGTGCGGTATGGCCTCAACAAACTGCGTCGGTTCCAGGACGGGCCCATGATCCACATGGAAGCGAATACCAAGGCCTTCATTGCCGTCTACGCCGTGCCCGTCTTGTGCTCTCTTCTTGCGCACGGCTTCATTATTGGCAACTTGACGAAAGCAGATGACCGTCAGGAAGTGACGCGCTCGACGGTCAAGTTTATCGAGATTGACAGCCAGTTCATCGGACTGACAATGCTGTATTGGGTGTTTACCGAAGTGGGCTGGAGGGCGCCTCTAGCCATGGTGATTGCATCCATTGTGCTGGGTCCCGGGGCAGGCACCGTGCTGGGATGGCTGTATCGTGAGAAGCTGATTACTTCCGACATGATCACGCAGCTGCTTGAGCAGGTCAACGACGAGGAGCGCGGAGATGTGGGCGAGGAGACGCCGCTTATTCAGTAAAGATGCAGCTTAACCTGGGCGTATCTGACACGAGAGATTGCAGGCACGGCGCGGGGTAGCAAGGGATGCGTAGTCGGGGCATTTTCTTTGGCGTGCGTATAGCAGGTTGCATTTTTCCTCGTGCGCTATTTTGAAAGCGTTGTTTATACAGAGTCTAGCGTGTCCCTCCTTTCTAGAATATAAAATACATGGTATGAATACAGGTCTCCGCTACCCAGCCTTACATGGAATCATTCCTTCTTTGGCAGTCGCGCCAATATTCTCTCCCGCACAACTTTTGACGCCACTACCGATCCGTGCTGTAGCGTAATCGCGCCGAGGATGGCTAGGACCGCGCTGTTGACGACAACTTCGACACCTGACGACTCGAGGCTTTTGGGCTACAGCATGTTAGTACTCGTATACCCAGTTCCGCGGTGGCCAAGAGAAAAGAATGGAAAAATCATACCAGTCTGGGTTTCCACCGCAAAACGTCCAATATGCCCGCATCCGACGCCAGCGCGAACAGCTTTTCCTTGCTAACCACGTCCTTTGGCTCCTCGACGCTCAAGTTATCCACTGATGCGAGCTGTTCGTGTTCAAAAGGCACCCTGTCGAATTCGTCTGTCTGCCGTGACCCCGGCAACGGGGCCTTGCTGACGATTTCCTTGGTCGCTTCCATGACGAGCGTCAGTCGCCCTGGTACGGTCAGCACGAGTCACGTCTCCAATTTCTGCCCTCCCCTGGAACTTTGTATTCTGGGGGAAAACGTACCCAGCAGTGCCAGCTTGTCGTTGAACCCTCTCCTCCCCTGGTCAAAGCTCTTGTGCGTGACCGCCAACCACTTCAGCTCCTCGGGCAGCATCTTGCTGCCGCCCGGCCCCAGTAGCCGATTGTACATGTTGTCTAGCTTCGCGGGGTCGTTGTTGACTTTCCAGACCTTGTTTTTGAAGGATTTCGCAAAGTCCAGTTGCATCGGGGCTTTCATACCCGGAGGCGTTTGGCTCCATCGGGGCACAGAGGATTCCTGCGATGAGGCCTTGAAGGGTTCGGACGTTGATTCGGTGGCGTAGGTGCGTAGGGAGGGCGTCAGGGTGCGCAAGGCACAGCGCGCCCGGTTAAAGTGCGCGCGGCAGGGTTGGAGAGCCATGGCGGTGTGGAATTGGCGGCTTGCGAGTCGTGGTTGAGATGGATTGCGAGAGCGTCGCGATGGTTGAAAATGGAGGTTTGATGTTACCTCAGGCACTCAGACCCACCCACTAAGCGCCCAGACGCGATGAATCACGTGGTTCTGTGGGAGGGCCTGAGTGATTTCCGACGCGTTTTGGTGTGAGTGCGACTATCCGCCATAACGAATCTGCATCCCAAAGTCATCCTTGAAGTGCTTCGCCCGTCGTAGCTTCTCCAGAAGGACGCTCAACCCACCTCACTGACCTCACTCCAACCCCATGTAGCGTCGAGGGCCATGATGCAAGAACCCACCTCACCTCTTTCCTCCCTTGGATCGACAAGCAGCCCACCCCCCATCAGCATTGAGTCATCGCCAAAACCATTTTCATCACAACTCAACGCGAATGCACGAAAGAAAAGGCGAGAGAGCGCCGAAAAGCTTGATTTGGTATGGCGATATATACGTGATGACTTGAATTGGTCAATTGGCGATTTCGTTCGAGCTCTAGCGACTTCTGGAGGCCAGACGAATGCTCAGCGGAGGACTGCATTTGCCAAAGCAACTTTCCAAGACGCCACTGTTCTAGATTCATTCGTGGGGCGATCTGGAAATAAGAATATAGCATCCTCTCGAGGTCACTTGATCCAATACCTAAACATTGGTGCCATCGAGCTACGACAGGAGATTGAGCAACTTAGCAGGCTAAAGCCATTTCTCGATACTAAAGGTGACGAGATGGTTGGTTTTGAGCGGTTGAGCAGCAATCAGATCATCGGAGCCGCTGAGGACAAGTGCCCATTGCTTATACAGACGTTACGCAGTATTCTGACACCAGAAAACCACGTCAGAAGATGCTACAAGGGCATGGAAGATTCCGGGTATCTTATCAATATTCTGGCAGTGCTATGTAGATCGCAGCAGCGGAATCGATCTTCGGGCTTTCAGATACAACTGAGCATATATCTCCACTCCAAAGGCGTCAAGAGACGACAGTTGGAGGCTCTACAGCGACTCGGGCTTTGCAGCTCTTATCACAAGACGTTGCAGGTGATCAAGAAGCAGTCAGAACAAGCTGCCAAAGCAGTGGCTGCAAGAGGGCAACAGCCAACAGTCATTACTGCATATGATAATTTCGAGCAGATGGAGCACGTTAAAGAACAGCGTGTTGATAATCAGAGCTCTTTCCATTCAGTCACAACTGGGCAGCTTATTCAAGGCATTGAGATGCCGGAGGGGGGACTGCTACAAAGCATGTTGAATCCAACCACGAAACTGCAACTAGAGGATATCTTCTTATCCCCTGGAAACCAAAGGGATGCTATTGAAGTAGAGGTGAGATTCATTCCTATTGTAACGGGCCAAGCCGCTTGAACGGCGGCTGTGCCGCCTATCACTAACTCTCCCAGTGGGTTGATTCTAGAACCTTCTGTGGAGGCGTATTGGGAAGTTATAAGGCGCTGTTATTATGCCACGGAGTGTGTAAACTTTCCTTTCTTCTTCATCTTGATAGTAAACAGCATAGGGACTAGTTAGTTGAATCAACTCGCTAGCGGCCTTTCACATACTATCAAGATCAACGAAGCCTAACATCAGATGCCCGAAGTCACTCGAAGTCACCCGAAGATCAACCGAAGCTATTAAGTTAGTATTCAGAAGTAAGAAGCCACGATGAACGAAGTCACCAATATGTCCGAAGATAACAACGATGTACGACCCGACGTCTTAAGCGCTCTGGTTGCCGAGATACGAAGTTTGAGAGAAGAAAATGCCCGAAGAAATGCTGAGCTGGAAGAACGTTTCACCGCCCTGGAACTCAACCAACAGCAAATCCGGTTGTCTGAACTCCCGGAACCAACACCATCTGTCACCCCGATTGTTCCCATCGAGGACGCCCATGTGGCGGCCACTCGCAGCCCTCATCTAACCAAACGCCCCAAATTACGAGACATCCCAAAATTTGGAGGCGATAAGTCCCAGTGGCGAAGCTGGAAGCTGGAAACCGAAGGGAAGCTACGAGTCGACAAGGAAGTTATTGGGGACGCGGAAGGCCACTTTATATATGTCTTTATGAGTCTAGAAGGAAAGGCTAAAGAAAACGTGACCACGTTCGCAGAAATGCAAACCGAGAAGAGAACGTTCGATGTCACTGAACTACTCAATCGCCTGGAACTGCTGTATGGGCAGAGAGATCGCAAGCAGAGAGCTACACGCAACCTGCATTCGATTAAGCAAGGAGAGAACGAACCATTCACGTCGTTTTATCCCCGCTTTGAGAGAGAAATTGCCAACGCCAACGCCGAGTATTGGCCAGATGACAGCAAGATCTCCTACCTCCAAGAGGCCCTCAACGACAAAATGAAAGCTGCCCTCATAGGTTCTGATCCTTCCGTTATCAGCAACTATGTTGGGCTGGCGAAGAGATGCGACTCACTGAGTAGCCAGATGGAGTTGTTGGGTCAGTGGAAAAGGCCTCGAAGCAATACGAAGAACCCTGACAACCAGGGAGGTCAGGTTGCACAGAAACAGCCCGGCCAGAAGACAGAAGACCGAAGAGAAGATATGATGGAATGGGAGCCAACCCCACAAGCATCCTCCCAAGTAAACGCTGTGCGCACCCGCAGGGATAAGAATACATACGGCTACCAATCCAAGCGGCCGGAAGACCAGGCGCTGTTGGGTAAGCGCGCCAAGTGGGTTGAGCAGGCCGAGATGGACGCCCGTTACCGCGAAGGACGTTGTCTTCGTTGTGGAAGAGACAACTGCAGAGTCGAGCGTTGCCCACTGGCTGCGCCTATCCGACCCGGAAACGCGACCCGGCGTACTCAGGTGAACGCCGCGGTCCCATCACGCCCCTTGGTCACCATCGCCGCGATTGAAGAAGACGAAGACACCGCTTCTCCTAGCGATGAGGACTCAGACTAGGAACACGCGGCAGCTGTGAGAGAATGGGAGGCGAGCGGAAGGACGAAGATGGACGGAGACCCGTTCATAGCGGACGTTAGAGTGAACGGCACGGATTTTGTGCCATCTCTCGTCGATTATGGCTGCCTCTGCTACGGCGCAGTTAGCAAGCGCACCTTTCACTCTCTCCAGTTGCCACACATACGTGTTCAGCCGCGCATCCTCGAGAATGCAGCGGGTGATGGCAAGGAGGTCAGAATCGACAAGATCACGTATGTATCAATCGACCTCGATGGACATCAGCAGCATCGAGTATTCATGTACGTCATCGACGACCTCAACTGGGATATGATCCTAGGCAAACGTTGGATGGAAGATCAAGACGTTCATATCCATGCGAAAGAAGGATATCTCGAGATTGGATCTAATGGAGTTCGAATACAAGACCAACGACGCTACCGGCCCCCTCGACTGGACGTCTCAAATGTCATGGCTGCTGCATTTTTGGCAGAGGCACGCCGCGACAAACGCGAAGGTGGCGTCGGAGTTCATGCAGTCACAATGGCGGATATCGACAAAGCCCTGAGACCGAAACTGAAGATCGACCCAGTGGAGAAGTTGCCGCCACAGTACCACAAGTGGTCTCAAGCCTTCTCACAGCAACTGGCTGACCAGCTGCCCCCTCATCGGCCGGGTGTGGACCTGAAAATCGACGTGCTACAAGACGAACATGGCCGCGAGAAGCCTCTACCCTGGGGGCCGCTTTACAGCATGTCCCGCGAGGAGCTATTGGTACTACGGAAGACTCTTACAGAACTACTAGACAAGGGATTTATCAGAGTTAGCAGCTCACCAGCCGCGGCACCGGTCCTCATGGTGAAGAAGCCTGGCGGAGGCATTCGCTTCTGCGTGGATTACAGAGGTTTGAACAACATAACGAAGAGGGACCGTTATCCCTTGCCTTTACTTAGCGAGACGCTACGAACAATAGCCAAGGCAAGGTGGTTCACGAAGGTAGACGTTATAGCGGCATTCCATAAGATCAGGGTCGCCCCGGGCGACGAGGAAAAGACGGCTTTCAGAACACGCTATGGATCCTTCGAATGGCTGGTAGTCCCATTCGGCCTGACAGGTGCACCAGCAGCCTTCCAAAGGTACATCAACAACGTGCTTCAGGATTACTTGGACGATTTCGTATCGGCATACATCGATGATGTCCTGATCTTCTCCTCTGGAAGCTTGCAGGACCACCGTGACAAAGTCGGCAAGGTCCTCCAACGACTCATGGATGCTGGGCTGCAGCTAGACATCAGCAAGAGCGAATTTGAGGTCAAGACTGTAAAATATCTTGGATTCATCATCGAGGCAGAAAATGGGATTCGAGTCGACCCGGAGAAAGTCAGAGCCGTTAAGGAATGGTCAACGCCAGCCAACGTAAAGTCTGTTAGGAGTTTCATCGGGTTCGCGAACTTCTACAGGATCTTTATGCCAGAGTTCTCGGAGATAGCAGAGCCGCTGACGCGACTAACCAAAAAGGATGTGCCCTTCTATTGGGACGATCTATGTGAGGAAGCTTTCGAGAAGCTTAAGGACCTGTTGATCACCGCCCCGACCCTAGCCCACTTCCACCCGGAAAGAGAGACCACTGTGGAAGCAGACTCTTCAGGATTTGCAGCTGGGGGCGTGCTCTCCCAGCGAGACGATAAGGACGGGTTTATGCGACCTGTCGCCTATTTCTCAAAGAAACACTCGCCGGCCGAGGTGAACTATGCCATTCATGACAAAGAACTGCTTGCTATTGTCAAGTGCCTGGAGCAATGGGAACCAGAGCTACGCGC
Source organism: Metarhizium anisopliae (assembly GCA_013305495.1). Classification (NCBI taxonomy): domain Eukaryota; kingdom Fungi; phylum Ascomycota; class Sordariomycetes; order Hypocreales; family Clavicipitaceae; genus Metarhizium; species Metarhizium anisopliae. The sequence continues at coordinate 5,080,332 of JABUBV010000003.1, forward strand.
CGTGGAGCACTTTAAAGTCCTGACGGATCATAAGAACCTGAAGTATTTCTACTCGGAGAGAAGATTGACAGAAAGGCAAGTACGGTGGTCAGAGTTCCTGTCCAGGTTCCAATTCACACTCGAGTGGAGGCCAGGCCGGAAGGGTGGGTTACCCGACGCGCTCTCTAGACGAGACCAGGATATGCCGGCCGATTACTCGGATGAACGACTAAAAGGACGCATTATGAGGCTATTCCAGAACGACCACCTTAGAAGGGTGCCCATATCGACAATGTCCACCAATCCTCAAGGTAACCAGGAGTTCAATTTCAGAAGAGATATCAGGCTATTCGAAGACAAGGAACTACAGCAGCTTTGGCACGATGCACGCCAAGAGGACAGGTCCTATCAAGAACTCACGAAACTGGTAGCAAATGGAGAGAGAAACTTGCCAACCAAGCTACAGAAAGAGAAGGTTGTCAGCATTTCAGAATGCTCGCTGGATAACAGAGGCCTGCTACGCTTTAGAGAACGCGTCTGGATACCCGATTCTGAGCCGCTGCGTACGAAGATTATCCAGGAAACGCACGACTCTCATATTACCGGACACCCCGGAAGAGACCTTACGTACTCGATCCTGTCAAGACGCTTCTTCTGGCCGGGAGCAGCTAGCGAAGTACGTCGGTTTGTGCGCAACTGTGAGGTTTGCGGACGAAATACCATCTGGAGGGACACAAAGAGAGGGCTCCTAAAGCCATTACCTATCCCACAACGCATATGGAGTGAAATCACTATTGATTTCATCACTGACCTCCCACCGTCGGGAAGAGATGGCGCGACGAACTGCATGGTAGTCACAGACCGGCTTACCAAGGGCGTCGAACTCGAAGGATTGGACGATATCTCTTCGGAGGCGGTTGCGAAAAGACTCTTTGAACGACACTACCCCATCCACGGTATCCCAACAGCCATAACCAGCGACCGTGGTCCCCAGTTTGTCAGTGACATGTGGAAGCACTTCTGCCGGCTGCTACGGATCGAGCAGCGGCTATCGACGGCGTATCACCCACAAACCGACGGCGCGACAGAACGAATGAACCAAGAAGTAGAGAAGATCCTTCGTATATGGACAAACTACCTCCAAGAGAATTGGCTAGACCTGTTACCAATAGCCATGGCCACTATCAACGAGAGAGAAGCAACCTCCACAGGCCTCAGCCCGTTCTTCTTCATGCACGGATATCACAACGAACCAATCCAGTTAGTGGAAGACAGGAGCGCAGAGGACGTGAAGGAAGGCGAAGCTATAGCAGAAGACTTCATCCAGAGGCTACAGGATGCCGGAGAATTCGCGCAAGCGGCAATGGCTATGGCTCAGGAAATGCAGCAAGCACAAGCCAACAAGCACAGGACAGCCGCACCGCGCTACAAGCCTGGAGATTGGGTCTACCTCAACCTGAAAAATGTCAAGACGTCGCGGCCTTGCAAGAAGCTTGACTGGCTGCATGCAAAATACCAAGTGCTCGAGGAGGTCAACCCGCATTCCTACAAGTTAGACGTGCCCGGACGCATACACCCGGTATTCCACGTGGATCTGCTCCGGCCAGTCCCCGATGACCCTTTACCCTCACAGGAAATTGATCACGAGCTTGCCCAGCCAGTACTGGTGGACGGCCAGGAGATGTACCTTGTTGAATGTATACTTGACGAAAAGAAGGAAGGCACGTATAAGAAAGCGCTCGTAAAATGGGTAGATTACTCAAAACCCACATGGGAGCACCTCAGAACCATACGGCATACGGATGCGTGGAAACATTGGAAAAAACGTAGGAAGAGGGTCAGCTTCGCAGAGTTATCCTGAATACGCTGCCATGGCCTTTTTAGAAGAGAAGGGGGGGAGGTAATGTAACGGGCCAAGCCGCTTGAACGGCGGCTGTGCCGCCTATCACTAACTCTCCCAGTGGGTTGATTCTAGAACCTTCTGTGGAGGCGTATTGGGAAGTTATAAGGCGCTGTTATTATGCCACGGAGTGTGTAAACTTTCCTTTCTTCTTCATCTTGATAGTAAACAGCATAGGGACTAGTTAGTTGAATCAACTCGCTAGCGGCCTTTCACACCTATATATTTTATACGTCTTCCGGTCTTACAGGTAGTTCATCCTATAAAGGTATAGATATCCCGTCATTTCGTATACGAATCAATCGGAGCCGCGTTTCCTGACTGCATGTCAATGGCATCGCCTCCTCGTATGCCGGTGATAGATATCCTTCCACGACGACGGACGGCCCACCTATCACTTGGTCCTATTCCATACGACGAGAGCACAAACGCAGGCAATCTAAACGTCTTACGTAATATCTTCCAGGAGCAATATCAGTTGCCAGACGAGGCATTCAACGACCGGCTGCTTCTCATATACGGCGACCAGAAGACGATTCAGCGGATCCGCACGATCAAGAGTCGGCGATCCAGAGCTGCTCGGCCAGTCGACAGCTTACAATGGGCATTGCCTGTGCCGGCTCTCTTTCACCTGAGGATGAACTACCTCTATATGCTAAGCCGGACTCATTTCGGTGCAGCAGGTGATGGTAGTAAGGCCACACTCTACGACACTATGAACTTCTGGATCCGCAAGGGGATCCAGGCGAAGAAGGCAGACTTCTACGCTCTTGAACAGCTTATTATCCACAGCTTTCAGGCCAGGATCTGTGCTCTTATGTGGTCTAGACTCCGTGATCTCGGTCTAGGCGATACAGAGATGGAAATCTCTCGTATTCTGCAATCCTACGGCCCAAACGAGCTCAACGGACTCATTGAAAGCATCATGCAGTCTTACGACGTCGAGTGTCGATACACAAGGAATCCTGAGCTAAGGAACCACATCTTGTTCCTACAGCACACCCAAAACTACCTGGTTTTAAAGCACGCCATCAAGCATGCCGATCTTGGCCTACTCCATCGAGCTATCACCCGCAGTTGTGTTTATTTCCATGCATCAGGACAGCATAAATACGCCTTCGAGATGCTCTATCTAAAACGTCTTATTTCAACCACTGCCGCAGCGCCCGAGCTGCAGAGAGCTATCTTGGCAAATGGTCTAGTGAATACTACTGGCGCTGACGACGGTTGGCTTGAGATTGATAGACTGGTTGAGTTCCATAACGGCACGTTAAAGACGATACTGCGGGATCGTCGCGGCTCGGCTATTACTGTCAAATATCTCATGGAGAACTGTGCTCTGAACACAGAGTTTTTCAAGTCAGTGGCTGAGAATATAGAGTCACTCCTCGGCATGAATCATAATGCGAACCATCCAGAGAAGAAGGCGATCAAAGATATCAGAATGATGGCAGGTGTGCTCGTTGAGAGTGGATCTATCACCGGAACCCAACGCCGCCCAGTCACACATGAAGCGATCGATCTATTTGATGCAGCAATCTCGAAACTAGCCGCGGGGAGTCTATGCAAGTTCAACAGGAGGGCATGCTTAGATCCACTGGATCTTACTGCAGACGACTTCAACGTGGAAGAAGAGGATGCTGTAGACGAAATCGACGAGTTCTTCGCTATCGATGCAGAACACGGGTCGTGATACTCAGCTTATGCTTTATATGTCATTGGGTTGCCCTGCTGCTTCTTACTCCTCCTCTGACTATTGCTCTCAATCTCTTGCAAAGCACGGCGCTTCTTTGCGTTGAGTTCGGCGGCTTTTGCGGCCTTGGCTTCCGAACACGCCCCTAATAGGAGATCGACTACTGCAGCCGCATGCGTCTCCCATGCTGCCCAACTAGCACCAACTAGTATTTCTAGTTTGTCAACAGTATCGACAGAAGACGCTGCTTGTGATAGCTTGCGTAATATCGTATCAGGAAGCACTAAAGTCTCTCTGTCACGAGAAAGTATGGAGGACCAGCGCTGGGCAGTGTCTTTCCTCCACCTCAACAGAGCGGCTTTTGCAGCAGCGACGATGTGCTTCTGTGATGCCATAGTATTCGATAGCCTTGTTGCAACTCTGCTTTGCAAGGATGGTTGATCTCCTCGACAAAGAGAACAACAGGACTGTGGACCCGAAGGGTGCAAGTAAGAAGCGGCATCTTCGAAGAACTGGAGGATACTCCTTCTGGTACAGTTCTGGCTATTGACCACATCACTTAGTTCTTTTGGCAGAGATCGATTGTGTAGCTTACTTAACTGTGAAGGTCCTTGAGGGCCTTGAGATCCAGCCCCTGGCGTTGCTGCTTCGAAGCACCAGGGTTCCACGAGCCAGATGAACTCTCCTATAATGCTAGCACCTCTGGCTGCCCGACCTGCTCGTTGCCACAGAGAACATAATGTGGCTGGTTGTTTCCACTGTACCACCAGCTTGATATCTGGATTATCGATGCCCATTCCCATGGCATCAGTTGCCATGATAATGCGATGCCGGGAGCTCTCCTGCGCGGTCCCGTTGTCAGGCTTCGCGAACTCCCTTGAGATGCACTCTTTATCAAAAGTTGCAAGCTCGGCGTGATATGGCTGGATGGCGTTCGCCGCAGCCGTCTTTGAGCAGCCACTACTGATTAGCGCTATAGTCAATAAAACTGTGGCCGCCTCGAGAGTCGCAATAGAGTCGAAATACACAACGGTCTTGCGGATCTTCATGCAGCATGCCCGACTGTCGACTCTCTGGAGGATCCGGCTGTTCTGTGACTGCCGTACGCCGAGAGATATGAGCTGCCTTGCACTATGAACGTCTCCAAATGCTATTGCTGCTCGAGCTTGGCTTTCGCAGTACTGAGTGGCTGCATCCCTTATTGCCTTTCTTGCTGGCTCAATGAGGAACTCTAGGTCTCGGAACGTCGTTAGGGGATGTATAATCCGCTTCACATCAATAAAGATATCCCGGCGATCAATAGAGTTACGCTGGATGAAGACGCTGGAATCAAAACCACACAACTCCTGCACCTTGGCTAGTGTTTGAGGATCAAGTGTTGCGGAGCATGCTAGCCATGGCACTACTCTAGGAATGAAGCTTCTCAGTACCACTAGTTGACTGTAGTGCGTTCTAAATGACTCTCCCCACTCCCACACAACATGAGCTTCATCTATAGCAACAAGAGCCAGCCTTTGTTGAAACAACGGGTCTCTAAGCACCTTTGTTTTAAACGTTTCGGATAGTGCAAGCTCTGGGCTGAGAAGAACTACGAAATCAGCACGTAGTTCATGGATATCTTTGGCTGTCACTAACCATGGGTGTAAGCACCTTTCCTGATGCTTTCAAGCAATGCTAGTGAGTTCGTCCCTGCATTGAGGATACATGGATTGCAGCCCGGGATCCGAGATATCGATCTTGCCTATATAAGACGAGTCAGGTAAGCCGTGCTAGCAGCTATCAAGAGCAGATAACTAACCTGATCCTCTTCTAGGAGCGTCAACGGCATGATCATAATGCAAATCCCACCACGTAGGGCTGGAACCGCCTGAAAGACGATGCTCTTGCCCCAACCCGTCGGTGCAATCAATATCAGATCCTTCTGGTCAACTATGAGTCTGTGTATTGCCTCTACCTGCCCAGTTCGCGGCCTGAACCCAATGACACTCTCAATCCTCGACATCAATTGCGCGTTATCCATACGAGCGACGGCAATCTCACCCATACTTTTCGATCCGCATAATCGACTGATCCTTTCCAATATCTATTTTACGTCAGTTGAGTCAGGAATGAAGGATATATGTATATGAGCCTGTCGCTAAGGCTAAAGTGTATCTAAGCGTCGTCAACGTTCGCGTCGATCAAACAACATAGGAGGGTAGGACACCGAATCAAAGGCTCTCCAAAGGTTGAACTAGCTGAGGAGATCCTCTACATACAATGGAGTTGCTGTCGCACAGAAAATGGTGGAATTACACGTTGTCGTCGACTCCATACGCGGAGGATTTTCGCGACCCAGCCACCCTTGATAGTGATATTTCCACAAAAACGCGTCGCAATTAAGTAAAATATACATCAGAAGGCAGCCGGGGCCTGTAGGATGTTATTGATATATTTATTGCGATAGAAAATGTAGAAATGAAGGCGCTATGCCACGTAGGAGCTGATGTCATTGAAGTTGTGTCCACGTAGCCGTACCTTCTTCACCTATTTTGTATGGCGGATAGTCGCACTCACACCAAAACGCGTCGGAAATCACTCAGGCCCTCCCACAGAACCACGTGATCCATCGCGTCTGGGCGCTTAGTGGGTGGGTCTGAGTGCCTGAGGTAAGGTTTGATGGAAGTTTTGTGGTCACGTGCGGGGTGTAGGGGTCTTGCAGGGGTGGCTTGTGGCCGCCTGTAGTTTAGCGGTTGCTGTCGTTTGGCAATGGAGTGACGACATTGTGAAAAAATAGTAATGAGGGAGACATAATTGCAGAAAAATGAGAGCTATTTAATTGGTGGTTTGATATAAAATTATTCTTGCCGGAAAACGCTCATGATAAGTCGACAGAAGAGGGACGATCCCTAACCCTAGAAACTAACCCTAAGTACCTAGGTACTCAACATGTTGGATATTGCCCCAGATTCAATCTCGTGGTATTTGTCCTTGGCTGGCTTGAATGGTTGGTCAAATTTGCGACAAAGATTGGATTATGATACGTTAATTATATAATTTAAAACAACCATTTCAATCCTAGTGAGCCATCACATAGTGTAAATCATGGAACTTGCTATGACAATCTTTGCAAGACGCTGGAATCCGCTAGATTTACACAACACGTATGTTGAAAAATAGTAAATGGGAGGATGAATTGCACCAATTCAGTAACAAAAGCGTGTTTCGTATGCTGTGAGATAGGGACCCGGTCAAATAGCCTCGAAGCAGATCTTCCGATCGGGAGGTTAGAAGCCGTGGCTCTTTACCCTATACTTATCTCGCACGTGAGCATCGCCAAGAACATCTCAGCGCTGGAATCAGTGGGCATAAGGAAACACAATCCCGTAGCCAGAAGGCACCCGTCATATTGGGGAAAGTCACGACAAGAAGGTTTCTACGACCATAGGTATCCATGGTGTACACGGCACGAAAGGCATACTAGGAGCTCCCACCAGTTGTGAACAACCCCCTGACCCAGGACGGTGAATATGCGAAACAGGCCGGTGACAAAGACGGCCCCCGAGTCCCCGACGACCGAGCAAGTTTTTTACGAGATCGGCGGTCCATGGGTTCATTAGGACAAAGAGTGTGGGAGTGGCATTGATGTACACGATGAGCTAGCTGTTGTGCTCGATGCCAACCTCCTTGGGGAACGAGAGATTAGCGCCGTTGGCGCCGGTGTTGTCCCGTCCCTGGATGGCGGAACCGAGCGAGCAGAGCGCAATGGTGAAGTATAATGCCCCGGGGAGGTGCCACTTATGGGTGGCTTATCGGGAGAGGAAATGCATTCCCTGGTCTGTCAGCCCTGGGATGGATTTGTAGTCTTCCGGGGATTGGGCTACAAGCGCGCCGCGAAAGAAGACGTCTTGTTTGTCAACGAGATTGTATTCCCAGCAGAGGGATGAGACGCGGAATCTGAGATGATCCCTCGAGATGCCGGCGAGAGGATTGTGGATTCTGGGGACGAGAGTTAGCTTGGGCTGCGCGATGCTGGAGGACACGCTCCGGGGGTGGAACAAAGTTGGCATATATGTTGCGAGCGCAGTCTGGAGCAGCATCTTCAATGTGATCCGAGGCATCGGATTTGAGGTCCGCGTGATGATTCGCAAGTTCGGTGCCCATTGCGAAGGATGCGATTTCTTGGTTGAAGAAAATATGAGGTTGTGGGTTTACTCGATATGCGGAGACTAAATGCTGGCATAAACCACTTGCAGCATTTTCTGAAGATGCCAAGATGTCCCATCTTGCATTCATACATCCATCATGACGGCTTGGAGATGGCGTGGCAAGTTGGTCAACTGGAATTTGGTGCCAACACGGTCGCCGTGGGCTTGACGGCCGCGACACCACCGCGAAGGATGTGGGGGATCAATTGTGACCAGTCTTGGATTGAACTTCGATGTCACTAACATGTAGTGTCAATCTTGTTTATGGGACTTTGCAGGCTCTTGATGAAGATGGCCGCCAAGGACGGGGGATTGCCGCAGAGCAGTCATGTCGATTGATCAATGAAGCGTGATGCCGGCTCGTCGTGGACATAAAACACCAGTTGACCGGCACAGGCCAAAAAGCCAATCTGAAGCCATCCAATCATGTCAGAGGCCGGCCGTCGACAGCTGTCAGTCCGACTCAGCACTGTCAAGTCAATTCAATGTTGTCAACCTCGCCGGGAGACAGTCACCCCAGCCGGTCAATGTTAGAACTACCAGACCAGACCTGTATTTACATTGGCTTGACTATTAGGCTTTGATATATTGGTTGGCCCTACCCCCGCACTCCAACCCTGGTTGACAGCTCGGAAACTAGAGAAGGCACGGGCCGTTAGTTGTCTGCACATGTGAGCACTGAGTCCAGTCTGGTTTCTTGAAGTGCTACCAACTTTCTCAACCCCCAACTACAGTCCTACGTATTTCTGTCATCGCCACTAGGACTTCATCCGGGCTGGTTCCCGCACAAACTAAGCGCATATCGAGGTTTATTTGCTACTATTCAAATGTTCTTACCTGAATCGCACAGCCATGGCACCTTCACGCCCTGAAAAGAAGGAAAAACAAAACATGAGAAACGGGTGCGGAATTAGACCCCCGACGACCAGGCAGTCCACCGTGCTTTCGAACGATTGCGGCGCGAGGCTGTCAAAGAAAGCTTACAGGTAGGCCATCTTCCATCGGTCGAGACTTGTCGTTGAACATTCTCAAACAACAGAGTGCTTACATTAAACAGGACCTGGCGGCTGTCGTTCCTTCGTTGCACTCGGTGGATCCCGGCAAACTCTCCAAGCATGTCGTCGCAGATGAAGCCGTAGCACACCTTCGGGGCATGAGCCAAAAGGCCGCCGAGTCGCAGATGGTGATCGGCTCGTTACTCGCAGAGAGGCGGCAACTACTTGCAGAAATGAGCTTATGGAGAGCCAGTGCGGGAATGGAGTCGTGCGCCTTGCCCGCCTGGAAGTCGCATACAGCGTCGAAACTGGTTCGGAGATTTCGGTTCCTGCTGGGAACGTGGCCGATGGCTTTGGCCAGCTGGAAAACTTGAACCAACTAGGAAGAGATGTTGACGTTGTGGCCATGGAACCTTTTGCTGTCCCGGATGCTGGCACACATCGGACGGTCTGCCGCAGGTGACGGAGCTGCTGGCATTTGAGAATGACACTTGTGGTGTGCCATCTTGGTAGACGATAGATTATGGAATTGAGTCTCTCTCTTGATGGAGAGGATAGGTATTAGAGGAAGGAAAGGGGTATTTTATTAGCGACATTGGCTGTTCAGCCAGTTTGCGAGGAGTCATAGCCGGATCGTTTGGGGGAAGTGTCATTCACAAAGCTGATGGGCCGTATTCCTCAAAGTTGACTGGATATTAAAACTAGTATTGGGGGTGTTTTACCTCCTATAAAGATGAGCTGTACGGGTAGCAATTTACTGGGAAGACGAATTATACGGCGAGTTGTTCATAGCAGAATGTTGGTTTGGCGTCTTGGTTTTATCACTAGAAAATGACAAGTGTATCATAAAATACTCTTTTTATGCATGTAGCTGATCTTTATGACACCAAAGATCTATCCTTTATATTGCACTAGAAGTCAGAGCAGAGCTGGGATATCTCAGTCAATCCCCGTCTACCCATGGCAACGGCAGTGGTACTGTATCAGGCTGGCGGTTATCTCTGGGAGCCACTAGGACACGCGAATAGCTGAGGCGGCTCCAAATATCTACTGTAGATCTACCGGACACATATTGGTCGAGTTCTATCGGCCACTAAGACGCTGCAACTGTTCATTGCAGCATGGTGGCTATGGGAGATTACACGACGTTGAAACTCATAGTTTCTAACTCTAGCTTCCGGCGCTGAACGGGGTGTGAGGTAGCACAAAACCTTCTTTTATGTATTTATGACGAGACTCGGTGTAAGCGTAAGTTTAGAGATCAGTTATCGCAATATTGTTTTATTCTTACAGCACATGGTAGCCTGGATGGTGCATAGTGGACTCTGAAAACAACTCGCTTTGCATGTTCAATAGTGAATACATTTAACCATTTATGCAGCGTAATTACAATTAAGTCTGCCAGAGCGCTTACATCAAGCGACTTGTTATATCTGGGAGGTTCAGCACTATGATGACGCAACGATGTGATTGTGGAGGGTATTACTCAAGCCGTCCCCAAAGGCACCCTATTCGGGAAGACGACGGATTCATGCAGAGTCAGCCGCAATATTGGTTTACTTGCAGAGTAATTGGGCCAGTACTGGTTGGCTGCTGTTGACACATCGCCGGCTGCACGTTCAATGTTCTCAATTGGAAGTACTCCGCAGAACGCAACTACTTGCTGCCTTGTAAGAAGGAGTTAGTTTTTTTGGTAGCACATTGGGGGCCTGTTTATCATTCGAGGACAGTTGTTGGCTGTATGACGCTGACATGTTGGAAGTGAGCTGACCAACAACTGGTCATTATTGACAGGTCTTTTAAGAGCAGGCTCTCCTCCAGGAATACCCAATGACACAGTCCAACCCCTGCAATACTATCCAGCGGCGACAAGGAAGCAGAGAGATGGCCAATCGAAGGCCATAATAAGAGAGGGAAGAATGCTGGGATGGAAGTATGCATTGTTTTGTTTTGTTCTTGGATTCCCCCCCTTTCCCCGATAACTCTAGGCCCCTTGCTAGCGGGCTGCTGTTTGAAGCTAATCTTTAAGATGATGAAACATAAAAGTAGGTACGTAGTGAATTTATAATCTTACTTGATAAGTTGATGAGTGCAATTGACGATGAGAAGGTCAATGCCCGTGGATCTTGATGCAGGAAGTGGTGTCTAGTAGGAGTGGGAGGTCAACATGTCACAAAACCCCCTGAATTGTGACAAATGATGTGGCCGCTTCATTCAGCTGCCTTTGGATGAAGGCCAAGCATGCCATCGAGTTACTCCTCGAATATGCGCTCCGCGTGTAATGGTGCTCCGAGCTCATGGTATACGGCGTGAAGTTGGAATAGACGGTGCAGGGGGTCAAGAAGGTTGCCGAGGAGTCTCGCGTGGTTGCATGTACGTATCTCTACTGGCGCAATTTATCTACACGCTGCAGCAATTTTACGACCATATGCAGGGCTGGCATCACGTCTCATTGTCTCCGGTGGAACCGTCCATGCATAGCCCCCTAAAGGCGTCGATGTCTCATACGTTGTGCCATGTGGTTCTGAAAGTTGACCTTCCACTCTTTTCATCGACGGGCCGTATTTGTAAATCTCGCAGACCTTGTCAAAAAGCGCCACGTGCGGCGGCCACTTCCTCAAGCAAAGTGGTTTATGCGACGACAAATATCGCACCCAAAAACGGGTTCAAAGGCTGCGGGAAGCTGTCAGCAGACATGTACGTCGTACACATGTAGGCCAAAGCTGACGGCCCGGGCTCTCATGTTGTACAAAGAACGGACCACACAAGTATGAATGCCTAAATATATCTCCACGTTGCCAGCCAGGTCCCCGCGCCAGCTCACCTCCTGCTACAATCGCTGCCGCTGTTATCGCGCCTCCGCCATGAACTACAACATCACCAAGCGAACGGCTTGCGACCGCTGCCGGGGCCAGAAGCTGCGGTGTAGGCGAGCCGAACAGGGAGACGAAAATGAGCCCTGCCTGCGCTGCCACCGCGCTGGCGCCGTGTGTTTCACGAGCAGCCCTCGACCCTCGGGACGACCGCGAACAAACGGCGGCTATGCATCTGACGGACGGCAGCCGCCGGCTCCGGCTCCGGCTCCAGCTGCGGCTGCGGCTGCGGCTCCGCAGTCTGAAACATCATTGAACACTCTGGCAGCTCTCGGACAGAGGCGGCGGCAGCTTTCAGACCTGTCAGTCGACGCTCTGGTCCTCGCCGCGCCGTCCAGGCCCACGTCGACGACCCGGTCCATCGGCACGACGCCGGCGTGGGCTATCCCGGACGGCGAATTTCAGGAACGGCTGGGCGCGCTTGCTGACCGGCCCTCTCCCGGCGGCAGTAGCCGTGGCGCAGCTCAGCCATGGATATCTCCCGACATGGGCAACTTGTTTAGCATGCTGCTCCCCAACGCCGACGACGTGCTAGATCCGCTAGCTGGGCTGGGGACCGGAGACCAGGCCAGGGCTCACGAGGCCATGTCTGAAGAGGCACCCCGGTACTCGCACAATGGCAACCGGCACGGCGCAATAGAGCTGGGAATGGACGTGGATAGCGAGGGCGCCTACGATGATGCCGCCGATGAGCGCGAGGGGGACGCGGCCCTGCTCTCCGAGTTCCCCGAGTCCGGAGACGTCTTGATCAGCCTTGCGAGTCTCATGGAGATGATCACGATCCAAATCTACCGCGTCCGTTGCCATCCCAAGAACCCGGCCGGAGAGTCTCCTTGCATCGACAAGATCCACGAAACTCAAGAGAATCCCGCAGCCCAGGTTCTGCAGAGCACCTCGGAGTTCACGGGGATTTTGGAACGATTTTGCACGTCTTCCTCGTCGTACATGCCTACGCCTTCGCTATTCAGCTCGGAAAGTGGGAGTTTGGGTGCCGACGCGGCAGACTCACTACCCAACGGGCCACCGCTACGGCAAGACGACTCTTGTTCGGCCAACACGGGACCCGTTGGCACGCCTGCGGTGCTCTTGATCCTCTCTTGCTACCTCCAACTCTTGCGGCTCTACGACGCCATTACGAATCGGATGCTTCAGTCGCTACGGCAGCTGCAGGACGTTGTTGGCTTCTTCCAGACGGCCATTGAGCTGCGGATCAGCGGCCTGCCTTCTATCAAGGGGCACTTGTACATCAAGGTTCTCGTACAAATCATGGAGCATCAGATCAATGCCATGGAGAAGCTGCTCGGTCTTCCGGCCGAGTACCGTCTTTTCGGGCGGACAGCGTCGACGGGAATACTCAGCACCGTCGAATTGTCGCGTCTGTTGAAGGTGGTTATGGCCCAGGGGGGAGGTGGTCCGGCAAAATCAGGCAGCTCGCTGGTAGATTCAATCCGGGAAAACTTGACGAGTATCAAGGAACTACTGCAGGGCTAGAAGGGAGTCTGTCCTATAACGTTGTCTTTATTTCCTAACGCGGTGATTTCCCAAAACTGAACTAGTGTCAAGTTCCAAGGGGGCAATAGTAGGCATGGATTCTTGCTTTGCGGTGAATCAAGGGCTTTTCGTCTCGCTGCCGAGTGACTCTCATGCATGCCGATCAATCACATATACGAGCTTGCACCCCGATACCTCGCGTCGACGCAGCCTCTCTACGCCGTCAATTATGCCATCCAGCCCATACTCATGGACGACACTGGGATGAGGCCGAATCTTGCCCTCGCGCACCCAGCTCTCCACGCGCCGGAACAGACGGCGCCCCCAGTCTCTCAGCTCTGCGTTGGCGGGATACCCGTAGCCTTTGTCGAGGACAATCTCGCCGCCAGTCAGGCGTATGCCAAGAACCCAGCTCGCCTTGATCGTCTTCCGAAGCGCCGCGAGTTCATCCGGCACGAACTCGAACCCGACGTACCGGCCTCCCGCCCGACCCATGGCTGCGTAGCACAGCTTGAGCGACTTGGCATCGGCAATGATATCCATCACGTACTCGAGGCTGTTGGCTGTGTACGCGCGAATGTCCTCGGCAGCAGTGGGAGAAGTATAGTCGAATGCCTTTTCCGCCCCAAAGTCTTCCACCAGCTTGAAGTTGTGCGGCGAGCACGACGCCAACACCCGAAACCCCGATCTAGACGAAGCAGGATATTAGAAGATGCGCCCACGACCTCATTGCGCAGTCAAAGTCTACCCACAGCTTCAGGAGCTGAATTGCCATTGTTCCATTCGCAGTGTTCCCCCCGTGGACAAAGACAAACTCAGACTTGGAGCTCGGCTCCTCGGGCGTCCCTGGCAACTCGAGGTTCCGCCATGCCGCCATGCCTACCGTCCCGATGCAGCACAGCCCGATTGCCGCGGCATCGGTCCACGGCATGGCATCCGGAATCTTCCATAGCTGGCTGGCGTCGACGGCGCTGTACTCGGCATAGGCCCCTGACGACGGATCGACGGGGTTGTTCGCGTGAACGGCACCAGACACCCTGTCGCCTTGGGCGAGGTGAGTGACGCAGCTGCCCAGCCTCACGACGCGCCCGGCGTAGTCAGATCCGCAGCCGGCGCCGGGGCAGGGACACGCCGACAACATCTTCCAGTCACTGGGGTTGAGGGCTACTGCGGCTGTCCTGACAAGGACCTGGTTCGGACCCGGAGACGGCACCTCCCTGGCGAATGTCTGCGTCAGCGTGCCGCCGTGCTCTGACTGGATAATGGCTCGGTTGATCCGGGGAGTAGGCCTTGGCGTCATGATGCACGCATATGACTGGTAGAATTGTATGTATTCAGGGCAATGTTTCTTCAGAAATGTGTGTCAATTTGCTGCGTCTGGGCTGTTGTTAGCTGCAGAGCATGTTATTCTTCTGCTAAATAGGACCCTCGGCATGTCCCTTTTTGGAACATGCTAAAATCTTATGACTTGGGGTAGTTGGGGGCAGCCCAGATTTCGGCCGGCATGTTTCGGAGGGTTTGGAGGCTCCGATGCGTGGCCCGGCCCGCGAGGCCGTTGGGGGCTACGACTACTCCGACTCGGGCACTTGGTCCTTGTCAACCCACCAGACATGTTAATGTACTCCCTTGTGGCATTCCGGAACGGAGCGTGCCGTTGGGTTACTGTCGGGTCTTGTGCTGCAACATAGGTACCCCCAGCCAGGCCACAATCGTCCATCTTTCTTGTTCGTCGAACAAGGCCGAGTTGCCCTCTTCCAACCTTCTATCCAATTTACCCGTCTGCGAAATCCGGCTACAGCCTTTCTGAGTTGCCAAGTAACTGTCTCTTTCCTAGCCTTCATCCATTTCCAGCAATGAAGCTGCGTTTGACGTCCTGGACCTCGCTCATTCCCCCGATTGGCGGCATTATGAACGGCGCAATGGTGCTTCAAGATGTCCCATTTTCGGAGATGTCATTCGAGATTATGGAAAAAGTCTTGAGACCCAAGGTACTAGGAACGATGCACCTGGACCGGCTATTTCGAGATGATAGTTTGGACTTCTTTGTCATGTTTTCCCCCATAGCCGCCGCGGCAGGTAACCGCGGTCAGTCCAACTACAGTACCGCAAACATGTTCATGGTAGCAACCGCCATGCAAAGGTGCCGTCAAGGTCTTGCAGCCTCGGTCCTACATCTCGGCGCCGTCCTGGGCGTTGGATATATTATGCGAGAGTTTGATGAGACTGTTCTTCCCACTATCCTCCGCGGAGGATTCATGTGGATGGAGGAGCGCGGATTGCATCAATGCATTGCCGAGGCCATTCTTGCTGGACGACCACAGGCCGGACGCAACCCGGAAATCATCACAGGCTTGCGAGTGATTAATGCCGATGATGCAGAACCTGTGCCCTGGATAAGAAACCCACGCTTCTAACACTATATAAACTGGGGTGGTGATGGAAACTTGAAGAAGACGATGCAAAATGCTGTTGTCCCCGCCAGGGCCCGGCTGTTTGAAGTCAGAAACTTGGAGGAGATGTCGCAGATTATACAAGGCAAGTACTTTGCTGAGACATTCTCCAATCAGCTAGATGCAAACCATATACTGATTCATATCAGATGGCTTTGTTGGCAAGCTCCAGGCCGCCTTGCAGCTTCAACTGGACGACAATTCTGAGCGATTCAACATGTCGAATATGAACGCGGATGATCTTGGGATTGATTCCCTCGTTGCAGTGGAAATACGCTCTTGGTTCCTCAGGGAAATGGATATCGATATGCCAGTACTGAAGATCCTCGGTGGTGCCTCTGTCGCGGACTTGATTACTTTTGCGCTTGAGAACATCCCTTCCGAACTCATTCCAAAGCTAGCAGCCGTGGAAACCCAGCCAATGGCTTCCAATGAGTCGGAGCTGCAAAAAACGCAGCTCACGCCCTTGGTGGCATCATCGGGCTCAAATGGTTCTGTCCTGGCAAGCATTGACAACCTCTCTAGGTCTGCAGAGTCAACTATAGCCAGCTCCTCGTCTGAAAGCCCACTGCCGGAAAGCGAAAGTGAACCTGGGGATGAAGGGCTAAAGTCGCGTTCTTTCGAACACAAGTCAGTACCAGTGTGGGGAATCTATCTACATCTATCTACCGACGGCTCCGATAGATAGATGTAGATGCTTAGTCATAAACTGAAAGATAGATAGGTAGATGTAGGCTACATGTAGATGTAGATAGACGTCATCTATCTACATTTTCTTCGGAGTCTAACCCTAACCCTCTGACAGGCCACCACCCATGTCCTTCAGCAACCCGTCGTATCCTTCCAACAATCCAGCCTTCAACCATGATCTGACCGTTTGGGCAACTGAAACTGTACTCGAATCTAAACGAGTTCGCCTTGGAGACACCATGCTGCCTGCGGACGAGAAAGTTCTCTCACATTCGGCGGCCATGGCGGGGATCGACAGGATATCGATCGCCATCTTGGCTACGCGAGGGTATTCAAACCGCTTAGCAGACCAATACTGGAGTGGGTTATCATGCTTTGTATATACATCCTGCTTTGTACGTAGCCACCTCTCGAATTCGTCTGCGATCCCTTCTTCCTCACAGCTAGTATAAGGTATCAATTCGTCTTGAAACGAGTCAAAAGGATTGGATTCACGAGCTCTCACTGCCAAAGGAAGACTACTGTCACACAGTTGCCACTGGATGGGCAGATCTCGATATTCCTCTTCCCATAGCGTTTGGACAAGATGACGAGCCTTGCAAAGCCATTCCTCTCTTCCGCCATATGCCTTCTGCAAAAAGGCCCACTGTATGCCAGGGTGTAGGACTGTGGCAGCATAGTACATCGGGGTCTCATCAAGTTTTGTGTAATATTTATTTAACTTGAGCCAGGCAGAGTTGATACAAGTGGAATAGTAACTTGGTTCTGGTCGGCATTGTGCTTCAATTTTCGCCTTCTCCAGTGTCGTTAAGAGGAACTCATAGGCAATAGCTACTTGCCATATCATGCCGTACTGCGCCTCAACCCCTCCTTTACGAACTCTGACCTGGCCGTCTCCTTCGAGCCGTAAAAGACAGGAGTCAAACATGGCAAGAATATTCTTAAGCCAGCCGAGAGCGTCCCAGTCCTGGTCCGTAAGCAGATTCCCTTCATCGAGACATTTTGGTGCTGAATTTCGTCGTTGTGTGGGTTTCGATCGAGATCTGGTGAGCTTCTTGCTCGATTGCACAGTGATGTCGATCAACTCTTCAAGATATTGTCGGAGCGTTATTGCACGCTCAATCATGTAGTACTGTGAGAGCCAACGTGTGCTGTTATCGAGAACTACATCTAGTGTACCTGGGTAGGCCTTGTCTGGATCCTCTTCCTGAAGCCTTCGCAGCATTGCTGTAGCCTGATTTGATCGATGGACCCAGACCACAAGATTATGCAACTTGCCTACGGGGCCGGCCTTGGTCCATTCGTCAAAGTCATCGGGATCAAGATCTTCAAAAGAATCGCCATTGTTGATGAAGAGCATAGCTCGAGCGACGCGGTGAAGGACGTGCCCGAAACACCGTATCCTCTTGCTGGCCGGGTCCCTCCATTTCAACGTACGGCCCAACTCCTCGACGGCTCGGTCATTATTTGCAGCATTATCTAGAATAAAGCAGCCCACTCTGTTCTGCAAAATCAACTCGAATTCCTCAAGCACCTCTGTAACGGCGATTGAGATGTTCTCTCCAGTGTGAGATACAGAGATGGTAGGAAGACCCAGGACAATTTTCCTCGGTTGGAATGTTTCCTCGTCAAGGAAAAAAGCATTAACTGAGAAGAATGAATGTCGGTTCCTAGAGGTCCACCCGTCGAACGCAATATGCACTTTACTAGGGCTTCGTGAAAGAGTGTCAATAACATGGGACTTATATGCATGAAACTCGTTCACGAGCCTTGTCCGAATAGTTTTGTGTGTGAGATGGGCTGAGGTCTCTCGAACCAGGGGATTAAGGTATTCCAACATCTTGTGGAGAGCTTCGTGCTCGGATAGGCGAAAGGACAGATTTGCGTCTGCAATCCACTGGACAAGAAGGCGTTGGAAGTGGGCCTTGTCGAATCGGGCGGCTAGCTCGTCACGAAAGTCGTCGGCTTTGCGTTTCTTGACGGTAAAACCGTGGAGAGAGGCTTGATTTGGAGGTCGCTCGGGGGGGTGCCATTTGGCTTTTGCTGGGTCGGGATGGGAGATATTGTGGGCTTTGCCTAGATGGCCTTCGATGTTCCGGGTGTTCGATGAAACATAGGCTTTCGGTTTATGGGCTTTCTGTCGTATGCAATGGCAGCAGAGCCAGCAAGTTGGACCAAACCTGCTGCCAGCAGTCCTGGCTTGAACATCATAGCCGTGAGCCCAAAACCATCCGGTGGCTAGCCCACTTCGAGTTGAGAGAACCCATTGAGCGCGGATGGATGGAGAAACTGTTTCCCAGTCTTTCATTGTCGCATGGCTGCTAATTGGTGACGATGACTGTATTCCAATTGAGATTGCCTGGCTGCTCGCCGGTGCAGAACTGACCGGATCCGTTGAGTGGGTGGATGAGTCGGGTTCGGTTGCCATTTCGAGCGTCGAACTATCGCACAGGTCAGACGCGTAGCAGTCAATAGTAGAGGAGTATCGAAACGGCCTTCCCACATGATCTATGGACTACGAGACACGATACAAAATGCTGCTGGCAAAAGGGGGTCGAAAAAGCAAAAAATAGCCAGCATCCAAATCGCAAAGATCGTCGGCGTTGCCCATAGTACCGGAACATCTTCCTTCAGGTAGTTTTAGGTTGGCGCAAGGTACCTGTACATCCCACCAAGTTCTATGCATCTATCTACATTTCGTCTATCTACCAGGTAGCCAGGTAGGTAGATAGATGACCCACATGACCTCTTGGTAGATAGATAGATGTAGATCTATATCTATCTACATCTACATTTCATCTACATCGGTAGATAGATTCCCCACACTGGTCACGTCCGTACAACCAGGCGACCGAGTCGCAGTTGCTCGCTGGGGCACAGCAGCAAGTGAAAACAAATACGGGGCCGGGCAGCAATATGCAATCGGCCTAGAGGAATACCTGGTGAGACTCGCGCCAGAGACTTCCCTAGAGGTTGGTTCCGGTGTCATCGCCAACCTTGCGACGGTGGTCTCCGCCCTGACAATTCACATGGGCTTGTCCAAGCCGCCCGTCGCGGGACGCTCGGAGCCGAATGGGAAAAAGATCTTTGTATACGGGGGGTCATCTGCAGTTGGCGGACTGGCAGTGAAGTATGCCTCGGATGCTGGGTACCACGTCGTGACGACTTCTTCGCCGAGAAACAGAGAGCTTGTGGAACGGCGCAAGGCCGCGCATATTATCGACCATACTCAACCAAGAGAGGACCTTGTTACAGAAATTCTGGCTCATGGGCCTTATGACGGCGTCTTTGATAGCATTGGCTCGTCAGAGGCGACCCAGCTTATGGGTGAGTTGCTTCGAGATACTGGAGGCCTGTTCTTCGCAACGGGTCCTACTCCGGAGGACAACGCGCTCCCCATCAATGTGCAGAAGAAGTGGGCGGGATATTCCGACATCCTAGTGTCGGAGGCGGCGAATCAAGATCTCCGTAATTGGTATTTGAGAAGCTACCTGCCAGCAGCTTTGGAGAGTGGTGAAGTATGGCCGAATCCTGCGGTTAAGCTTGAGGGAGGGTTGGGTTCTGTTCAGCGGGCGCTGGATTTGATGTTTGATGGTAAAGTCAGCGGGTCCAAGTTGGTCGTTAATCCTTGGGATTGAGAATTGAGCTGCCTATCTGTGCTGTGCTCGGCTTTGGGCGCCCAGGTGATGATAATAGTCTCGACGTTATACCTGCCGAATAGTGTAATTATCGTACAAGGTAGATCTTCATGACTATCTATTAGGTCTTTTGCATCTCCATTTAGCCTTATATGCCTGTTCAAACTTTATTTAATAGTATTAAGAAAAATTCAATAATTGTAGTGCCTCGAAACTCTCGAAAATCAAAGTCTTTTATGCTCAAAGTTTCCCAAAGTCGTAGTCACGCGATGCTTTATGAAGTTCTGAGAAAATGTAATATAGCAATAGGTTAATAAAAGAAGAAAAACTCATAAATATAAGCGAGAATACTTTAACATATCTCTTTCTGTTCTGCTGTTAGTAGCGCTTAGAAATAGGCATTTTCTATCAAAGAAAGGGTTCTTGTGAAAGGCCGCTAGCGAGTTGATTCAACTAACTAGTCCCTATGCTGTTTACTATCAAGATGAAGAAGAAAGGAAAGTTTACACACTCCGTGGCATAATAACAGCGCCTTATAACTTCCCAATACGCCTCCACAGAAGGTTCTAGAATCAACCCACTGGGAGAGTTAGTGATAGGCGGCACAGCCGCCGTTCAAGCGGCTTGGCCCGTTACATTACCTCCCCCCCTTCTCTTCTAAAAAGGCCATGGCAGCGTATTCAGGATAACTCTGCGAAGCTGACCCTCTTCCTACGTTTTTTCCAATGTTTCCACGCATCCGTATGCCGTATGGTTCTGAGGTGCTCCCATGTGGGTTTTGAGTAATCTACCCATTTTACGAGCGCTTTCTTATACGTGCCTTCCTTCTTTTCGTCAAGTATACATTCAACAAGGTACATCTCCTGGCCGTCCACCAGTACTGGCTGGGCAAGCTCGTGATCAATTTCCTGTGAGGGTAAAGGGTCATCGGGGACTGGCCGGAGCAGATCCACGTGGAATACCGGGTGTATGCGTCCGGGCACGTCTAACTTGTAGGAATGCGGGTTGACCTCCTCGAGCACTTGGTATTTTGCATGCAGCCAGTCAAGCTTCTTGCAAGGCCGCGACGTCTTGACATTTTTCAGGTTGAGGTAGACCCAATCTCCAGGCTTGTAGCGCGGTGCGGCTGTCCTGTGCTTGTTGGCTTGTGCTTGCTGCATTTCCTGAGCCATAGCCATTGCCGCTTGCGCGAATTCTCCGGCATCCTGTAGCCTCTGGATGAAGTCTTCTGCTATAGCTTCGCCTTCCTTCACGTCCTCTGCGCTCCTGTCTTCCACTAACTGGATTGGTTCGTTGTGATATCCGTGCATGAAGAAGAACGGGCTGAGGCCTGTGGAGGTTGCTTCTCTCTCGTTGATAGTGGCCATGGCTATTGGTAACAGGTCTAGCCAATTCTCTTGGAGGTAGTTTGTCCATATACGAAGGATCTTCTCTACTTCTTGGTTCATTCGTTCTGTCGCGCCGTCGGTTTGTGGGTGATACGCCGTCGATAGCCGCTGCTCGATCCGTAGCAGCCGGCAGAAGTGCTTCCACATGTCACTGACAAACTGGGGACCACGGTCGCTGGTTATGGCTGTTGGGATACCGTGGATGGGGTAGTGTCGTTCAAAGAGTCTTTTCGCAACCGCCTCCGAAGAGATATCGTCCAATCCTTCGAGTTCGACGCCCTTGGTAAGCCGGTCTGTGACTACCATGCAGTTCGTCGCGCCATCTCTTCCCGACGGTGGGAGGTCAGTGATGAAATCAATAGTGATTTCACTCCATATGCGTTGTGGGATAGGTAATGGCTTTAGGAGCCCTCTCTTTGTGTCCCTCCAGATGGTATTTCGTCCGCAAACCTCACAGTTGCGCACAAACCGACGTACTTCGCTAGCTGCTCCCGGCCAGAAGAAGCGTCTTGACAGGATCGAGTACGTAAGGTCTCTTCCGGGGTGTCCGGTAATATGAGAGTCGTGCGTTTCCTGGATAATCTTCGTACGCAGCGGCTCAGAATCGGGTATCCAGACGCGTTCTCTAAAGCGTAGCAGGCCTCTGTTATCCAGCGAGCATTCTGAAATGCTGACAACCTTCTCTTTCTGTAGCTTGGTTGGCAAGTTTCTCTCTCCATTTGCTACCAGTTTCGTGAGTTCTTGATAGGACCTGTCCTCTTGGCGTGCATCGTGCCAAAGCTGCTGTAGTTCCTTGTCTTCGAATAGCCTGATATCTCTTCTGAAATTGAACTCCTGGTTACCTTGAGGATTGGTGGACATTGTCGATATGGGCACCCTTCTAAGGTGGTCGTTCTGGAATAGCCTCATAATGCGTCCTTTTAGTCGTTCATCCGAGTAATCGGCCGGCATATCCTGGTCTCGTCTAGAGAGCGCGTCGGGTAACCCACCCTTCCGGCCTGGCCTCCACTCGAGTGTGAATTGGAACCTGGACAGGAACTCTGACCACCGTACTTGCCTTTCTGTCAATCTTCTCTCCGAGTAGAAATACTTCAGGTTCTTATGATCCGTCAGGACTTTAAAGTGCTCCACGGCGCGTAGCTCTGGTTCCCATTGCTCCAGGCACTTGACAATAGCAAGCAGTTCTTTGTCATGAATGGCATAGTTCACCTCGGCCGGCGAGTGTTTCTTTGAGAAATAGGCGACAGGTCGCATAAACCCGTCCTTATCGTCTCGCTGGGAGAGCACGCCCCCAGCTGCAAATCCTGAAGAGTCTGCTTCCACAGTGGTCTCTCTTTCCGGGTGGAAGTGGGCTAGGGTCGGGGCGGTGATCAACAGGTCCTTAAGCTTCTCGAAAGCTTCCTCACATAGATCGTCCCAATAGAAGGGCACATCCTTTTTGGTTAGTCGCGTCAGCGGCTCTGCTATCTCCGAGAACTCTGGCATAAAGATCCTGTAGAAGTTCGCGAACCCGATGAAACTCCTAACAGACTTTACGTTGGCTGGCGTTGACCATTCCTTAACGGCTCTGACTTTCTCCGGGTCGACTCGAATCCCATTTTCTGCCTCGATGATGAATCCAAGATATTTTACAGTCTTGACCTCAAATTCGCTCTTGCTGATGTCTAGCTGCAGCCCAGCATCCATGAGTCGTTGGAGGACCTTGCCGACTTTGTCACGGTGGTCCTGCAAGCTTCCAGAGGAGAAGATCAGGACATCATCGATGTATGCCGATACGAAATCGTCCAAGTAATCCTGAAGCACGTTGTTGATGTACCTTTGGAAGGCTGCTGGTGCACCTGTCAGGCCGAATGGGACTACCAGCCATTCGAAGGATCCATAGCGTGTTCTGAAAGCCGTCTTTTCCTCGTCGCCCGGGGCGACCCTGATCTTATGGAATGCCGCTATAACGTCTACCTTCGTGAACCACCTTGCCTTGGCTATTGTTCGTAGCGTCTCGCTAAGTAAAGGCAAGGGATAACGGTCCCTCTTCGTTATGTTGTTCAAACCTCTGTAATCCACGCAGAAGCGAATGCCTCCGCCAGGCTTCTTCACCATGAGGACCGGTGCCGCGGCTGGTGAGCTGCTAACTCTGATAAATCCCTTGTCTAGTAGTTCTGTAAGAGTCTTCCGTAGTACCAATAGCTCCTCGCGGGACATGCTGTAAAGCGGCCCCCAGGGTAGAGGCTTCTCGCGGCCATGTTCGTCTTGTAGCACGTCGATTTTCAGGTCCACACCCGGCCGATGAGGGGGCAGCTGGTCAGCCAGTTGCTGTGAGAAGGCTTGAGACCACTTGTGGTACTGTGGCGGCAACTTCTCCACTGGGTCGATCTTCAGTTTCGGTCTCAGGGCTTTGTCGATATCCGCCATTGTGACTGCATGAACTCCGACGCCACCTTCGCGTTTGTCGCGGCGTGCCTCTGCCAAAAATGCAGCAGCCATGACATTTGAGACGTCCAGTCGAGGGGGCCGGTAGCGTCGTTGGTCTTGTATTCGAACTCCATTAGATCCAATCTCGAGATATCCTTCTTTCGCATGGATATGAACGTCTTGATCTTCCATCCAACGTTTGCCTAGGATCATATCCCAGTTGAGGTCGTCGATGACGTACATGAATACTCGATGCTGCTGATGTCCATCGAGGTCGATTGATACATACGTGATCTTGTCGATTCTGACCTCCTTGCCATCACCCGCTGCATTCTCGAGGATGCGCGGCTGAACACGTATGTGTGGCAACTGGAGAGAGTGAAAGGTGCGCTTGCTAACTGCGCCGTAGCAGAGGCAGCCATAATCGACGAGAGATGGCACAAAATCCGTGCCGTTCACTCTAACGTCCGCTATGAACGGGTCTCCGTCCATCTTCGTCCTTCCGCTCGCCTCCCATTCTCTCACAGCTGCCGCGTGTTCCTAGTCTGAGTCCTCATCGCTAGGAGAAGCGGTGTCTTCGTCTTCTTCAATCGCGGCGATGGTGACCAAGGGGCGTGATGGGACCGCGGCGTTCACCTGAGTACGCCGGGTCGCGTTTCCGGGTCGGATAGGCGCAGCCAGTGGGCAACGCTCGACTCTGCAGTTGTCTCTTCCACAACGAAGACAACGTCCTTCGCGGTAACGGGCGTCCATCTCGGCCTGCTCAACCCACTTGGCGCGCTTACCCAACAGCGCCTGGTCTTCCGGCCGCTTGGATTGGTAGCCGTATGTATTCTTATCCCTGCGGGTGCGCACAGCGTTTACTTGGGAGGATGCTTGTGGGGTTGGCTCCCATTCCATCATATCTTCTCTTCGGTCTTCTGTCTTCTGGCCGGGCTGTTTCTGTGCAACCTGACCTCCCTGGTTGTCAGGGTTCTTCGTATTGCTTCGAGGCCTTTTCCACTGACCCAACAACTCCATCTGGCTACTCAGTGAGTCGCATCTCTTCGCCAGCCCAACATAGTTGCTGATAACGGAAGGATCAGAACCTATGAGGGCAGCTTTCATTTTGTCGTTGAGGGCCTCTTGGAGGTAGGAGATCTTGCTGTCATCTGGCCAATACTCGGCGTTGGCGTTGGCAATTTCTCTCTCAAAGCGGGGATAAAACGACGTGAATGGTTCGTTCTCTCCTTGCTTAATCGAATGCAGGTTGCGTGTAGCTCTCTGCTTGCGATCTCTCTGCCCATACAGCAGTTCCAGGCGATTGAGTAGTTCAGTGACATCGAACGTTCTCTTCTCGGTTTGCATTTCTGCGAACGTGGTCACGTTTTCTTTAGCCTTTCCTTCTAGACTCATAAAGACATATATAAAGTGGCCTTCCGCGTCCCCAATAACTTCCTTGTCGACTCGTAGCTTCCCTTCGGTTTCCAGCTTCCAGCTTCGCCACTGGGACTTATCGCCTCCAAATTTTGGGATGTCTCGTAATTTGGGGCGTTTGGTTAGATGAGGGCTGCGAGTGGCCGCCACATGGGCGTCCTCGATGGGAACAATCGGGGTGACAGATGGTGTTGGTTCCGGGAGTTCAGACAACCGGATTTGCTGTTGGTTGAGTTCCAGGGCGGTGAAACGTTCTTCCAGCTCAGCATTTCTTCGGGCATTTTCTTCTCTCAAACTTCGTATCTCGGCAACCAGAGCGCTTAAGACGTCGGGTCGTACATCGTTGTTATCTTCGGACATATTGGTGACTTCGTTCATCGTGGCTTCTTACTTCTGAATACTAACTTAATAGCTTCGGTTGATCTTCGGGTGACTTCGAGTGACTTCGGGCATCTGATGTTAGGCTTCGTTGATCTTGATAGTATGTGAAAGGCCGCTAGCGAGTTGATTCAACTAACTAGTCCCTATGCTGTTTACTATCAAGATGAAGAAGAAAGGAAAGTTTACACACTCCGTGGCATAATAACAGCGCCTTATAACTTCCCAATACGCCTCCACAGAAGGTTCTAGAATCAACCCACTGGGAGAGTTAGTGATAGGCGGCACAGCCGCCGTTCAAGCGGCTTGGCCCGTTACAGTTCTGCCCTTATACTAGATAGTACGTGACTAATACAGATCACTTCATCCCCATAACAGGGAGCCGCACGAGACTGTGGAGGGTCTTGCCGATAATATTGTCGGATAAAGTTAAATTTGGACGAAAGGAAGTTTTTTGGTATTAAAAAAAGAGCTATAAATAGAGTTTACAGCACTTATAATAACAAGAATAATGATTTTATCGAGAAGCTTAGTTAACATGAGTCTCATAACGTGACAGATGTTGAACGCGGCAATGCCTGTGGGAGCAGCTCGGAAGACTGGGTTCTGCCGTCCAACCTCGAGCCAGAGCTCTTGAATCCGCGCACACGTTTCAAAGAGGGTAAAGGCCTTCCCGGATCCCGCAACCCCGTCCACATTAAGAAGGAGCTAACAGGGAACTATGGCATCCAAGGCAAGCTCCTGAGAATATTGCCTCACCACAGCACCGTACAGATCCTCTGTTCTCGATTCAGAGGGACGGCTGATGAATCCATCGCAACTACTTGTGCAATCGGGTTTTTAGCCTTAACCTAGTCCCAGATGTCAGGAGATATATCGTAACAACCGACGTAAGAGGACCAGTCGTAGTCACGGTCCATCTATCGAGCCCGTATGGAATAGTTATAGAATTGGTACACGTGATCGCGGTCAGGGGAATCGGAGTGTAGAAAAGCTTCGCTCAATAAAAGTCTTTTAACTAACTAGGATTATTTTCTTTGCCTCTTGCTAGAAGGGTTCACGTTATTTGTCTTGCAATATGCACATGATGCCAGTTTTTGGATTTTTCTAAGGGGACCTTTCCTTTTTGCATTTTCTGAATTCTGCCAAACCCTTTTTGACATTGGCTATTATTTCTGCGCGAAAGCTAGACTCACAAAAGAGATCAGTTCCACAATATTCCTCACGCGCCTCTTTAATAGTGCCGTTTTCGTCTGGAGAACATTGTAAAAATGATAAGATTGGATTAGCTGGTTCAGGGTAGTAGGATAACTTCCCTCCCTTGGAGACAGGCTGGATAGGTTGCAGCTCAGTCGGGTAGCTGGGTCTCCGTATTGGCTGAGAGCGATACTTTGTCCAGAACGACCGCATACGCTTAAATTGCTGGTCCGTGAACGTTTTCATGCAAGAACTATATGCGCCCCAAGTATTAGTCTTTCAAGACTTGTCCTTTCATCTTCGGGTCTTGCAGGGTGTGGCAAACTCACTCGGGTATATAGTTCATTGGGTTATGAACGGGATCGTTGCCAGGCTTTCCAGGACAAGTGTCGAGTGGTGGCATCGCAGAGCACCCCTCCGATGCGTCTGCATGTGCGGGAGTGTCGTCAATCTCGTCGCCGTTGCCGTTGCAGTCGTCGTTGAATGTGTGAAGCAGTCCGAACCAATGACCGACCTCGTGAACGACGGTTTGTTTTCGGTCACCATAAAGCCAGTAGGCCGGAATCATGATGCCATCCATTTCAAGCCCCAGCGGCTGTCCCACCAGGTCATCTGGGGTGGTAGAGACGGCTCTGCTATTTGTAGCTCCCAATGGATTTTTCCCGTAGTAAATATTCAAATGTCGGTTATCGCCCTTGTGGTGTAGTATCTTCATACGCATCGTGTTATTGCCCTCGGAAAAATATGGATTCACAGTCCAATTTGCATTTTTGAGGACGAATGAGATATTACCCGGGTTAAAATAGGTATTAAGAAGGGCTATTTGCTCATGTATAGTATTGTTCTATGTCGGCAAATCGTAACATGTTAGTCGCTAGATCTACCACGTTTCTAGCTAAGACGCGCAGTCGTGCAAAACTCACATCGTGGTGATCCTTGGCTGTTTCTGAAGTTGAGATGATGTGTGCGTAGACATCAACAGCAATCGCTGGAGGCGTATCGGTTGTTTCGTTTCGTCGGAGCAAATGATTCTTCTCCGTAGCCGCTATCTCACGATGAGCCGCTAACAACGCCGCCGAGGGTTGCTCAACACCGCAAGGTGAATCTCTGACATGGCCTGGCGTTGTGAAAGTTGCCCCGAGTCGCACAAAGCTAGCCAGCACCATAGATATAAGAGGCTGCATATTGATAGGGTGTACGCCTGTGGTACCTGAGGAATGACAGGGATGAGCGAAACGCTAGCTATATAGCTATCGATTGGTCTGGTCAAAGTAGCAGATTCTTTCATATTTATAGTGCTAGTAGTCACTAATAAATCTATGAATCCTTTTGTCGTATCCCGCTCGGCTTATCCCGAAGTTCCCGATCCTCTATAATAACCTTTTTATGCTAGTTATATGTAAAAAGAGTGGATATCTGCTGTTACGTGTATAATATGCTTGTCTAAATCGCACGAGAATAGCTGGATAACCTAGCTTTAAATTACCAATACGAAGCATAATAGAAATGCATTATGCGTCGTAAAGTTGAACAAATGCTTTAAGCTTATGGCTTGGCACTTATACTGGGTACACTAACGTAGGCCAGAGATAATATGTCATATATATAGAAATATACGTAGTTATAAGGTTTCACGTTTGACTCGTGCAATTGTGAATGGACCACTGCCAGTATAGAGTTGGAGGCGTGGAGTGGATACATCATAGTGTTGCACAGCGTGCATAACTACCTAGGTAATTAGGCTATTACAGGTGGTTTCAGGCTGTTTTAGGTAGATAGGTCATATAATACAGGACACCTAAGCCACAGCGCCTTGGAATGCGTAGGCCAAATCGCTCTTTATAAAAAGGCGCGTTACTTTCTCTTTTCTATAGCCAGATTTAAGGCTGTTAATTAATATAACAGAGATTTGTATCATCTAATACAAAGGTGCCTAGCTTTCCGTGCGAGATATAGAGGGCCCATTAATGGCCAATTTTATGCTCTGGGCTTGAGCGGCGGGAATTATTCGACGGCCTGATCCAGCATGTTAGCACATGGGTCTCAATACTTGGCGAGTCAGTAAATTGTTGTTCTCAATGCAGCCTCGGAATGACACAAACTGAGGAGTTTGTGTGTTGGAACGCCCTGTTTCTATTCCAACTGTTTAGCTTAGCATATACTATCCCATCGGCGGATCCGGCCTACATGAATACCATTCTCCCTTGTCTTTCATGCGGTGAAACGATGATTTGATCTCTATCAGCCTTAGGCTTTTATGCAATATATCACAAGCAGCTGGGGCTCTTACCGAATTTGCGTCAATACGTCACAAAGAGTTCTTATTAGGCACCTTACGATCCTTGGGCTTTCCCGCGTGGAACTGCGGCTGGTCCGTGCATTTAGGTGACTCCATGTTATATCAATTGATGTCAACTGGTTTGAGTCCTTGGTGGATGCCCTGTGCGCATAGCACAGGGTGAGAGCGTCTGGTGTGCGTTAAATGCATCTGAAACGTCATGGTACCATCATCGCGTATGCATTTGAGCACGGCATCTGAAAGAAGCCATTCCTCGTAGCTTGCAATGGTGGAATCTAGATGTTGAACTCTGCTGGCTAATAAAACCTTTCCGTGGTTTCTTGCTTGGAGTTAATGGCGGATCTTTTGGGCTTGCGATCGTGGGTTGGGTTCAGTCTGTGACGGTGCGAGCTTGCTTTTTAAAGCTTGCGTGTTAGGATGAATTTATTATCGCTGTCACTTCCTTTACTTGCGGCTTCACGGTCTTTACGACGCCAGCGCTTGTTGCTACCGTCACAGGAATTAGGCGTTCCCGTCTTATGCTCCGAGTGATAAACGGTGGCGGCACCGAAACGGAACCCCGTCGCCTCTAAAAACTGGATCTCAGATGCCACGGGCTGGCACTGCTGACAACTGCAGCCCAAGGAGCCTCGTACCTCGTTGCTTTCGTTCAGGTGCTTGCCATTTTGCATTGAACTTCCATGTCGTTGAACGGCCTAGTACGTGGTTGCACGGACACGCAAGAACTTTGACGCGTCTGCTGGGCATTTGTGGAGGTATTGTTATCACTGCCGTCGATATTATTATTAATATTGGGCGGCGAGGCGCCTGGCGGGCCAGCTGTTCAAGCGGCTTTAAGATGCCCCTCAACTAGTTAACCGGGTTAACATACATACACGTGCTTAACAGGACGAACAAATTCTGACAATCTGGTATATTTCTAATGAGAGTCTGGTCTGGTACGTTTAAGCAGCCAAGAGAAGTAGCTGAAGACAGTAGCCGATACGAAATTCCTTCTATACTTTTTGGACACGGACCAATATTGACAACCAACTACCACCAAGAATACAGAACCTTGAGTAAAACTCTATAAAGTAACAAGAGTTATACATGGAATATTATCCTCTAACACAGGATTACTATTTTAGAACTATTCCTGGCAATTCTTGAAGTGCCGGCAGGTTAAGCTACCGTTTACTGCCATTTGTTTGTACTCTTTAGTACCACCCATCAAATTTATCAAACTTATTAAATTCTGGTGGATGATGGGCTTCACGGAGGAAGACGCGGAGCGGAGTGTGGTCCTGGCATGTGGCTTGCGCCGTATTTCCTTGTCCAGGATACCACACCAAAGGATGGCACTGAGGAGAAGGACGTGGCGAAAGAGGGATTACCTCAATAGCTCCGGGGAACCCACTGCCTTCAATCGGCTTAATAGCGAAGTTATACGTGTCTTGATCGCCACTGGTATAGCTCAGTTCTACCTGATTGTGTGCTTGCTGCTCGTTGAATTTCAGGTCCGCGGATATCTCTGTGGCTGAAACTGCGACTGTTTGTCCCTGATTAAGAATAATTTCTTGGTCGCGAATTATCTTGACCCCATCGACGGATGGCCCTTGTGCGACTTTATCCAGACGGACAGCCCTGTTCATGTTGTTCGTGACAATAATTTGACCAGGGCTGGCCTTTGACACGCCCCAGTAGAATTCTGGTAAACCCAGAGAGGATACCGCGAGGAACGATATAGCGGAGAGCGCAGAGTATTTCATATTGACGTTGCGTTGAATAAAACGTGAATAATAATATATCTTGTTAGGAGAGTCGACTAGCTTATAGAGAGTGCTGTGTAAATAATTTTACATCTCGAATATAGCTCCTATTTATATATATATTTTTTATTCTAGTATTATTAGTTTTTTTAAGTATTACATAACAACTGGAATTAATATATTATATTAACTTTATTAGTTTTGTTTTTACAAGATTCACTTTTACTAGTAAATTTTAAAAATTACTACACAAGTATTATACTCGAGCTATCTTGGCCCAATTAAACCCTGTCTACAAACTGTGCCGAATCGCCGTGAAGTGTGTAAAGTAAATTTATTTGGTCGAAAGTTAGTTGCCACAAAGTCGTTACATTTACGAATACACGGGATAATAGTTACTATACTAGCACGCACTAGTATAAGCAAAGACTCCCAAAGCTAGCGCCGACGCAGTTTACAAGCGAATAGTGTTACGGGCCGAATTGTGGATAGGCTTGACACGGCAAGCGTCAATTCCGACTCGCAGTGTCGCGAGTGTTGTCAGCAGACAAGGCTAAGTAATGTAGAATCCGTGTATCTCGTAAATATTAGATCAACTTTTTCTATTTACTATATCTGCTCTTTTGTAAGCTGTTCCAGCTACGCGATAATTTAACTTGAGCTGTGAGGGGAATAAAAAGTTAAATTATACTATTACTTAAAAGCTTCTAAAAATTTACTTTTAGTAATAAAAAGTTAAAGTACTTCTAAACTATAATTTATAGTATTTACTGCCAGTTATTTACGTGTAAATTTGTAATACAGTAATTTAAGCTTTAAGCCACTTACGTTATTATTTTCCCCTCTTTACGAAAACGTTTTATTCGCCAAATAGCAAGCCGTTACAACTTGGCCAAGTACTAGCACTTGGAAGTTATTTTACAGTAATACGCCGGATCCGGCAATTTGCTGGACTACACGTAAATAGGGGCCTGTAGCAGGCCCCTATATAGCCCCACTACTAACTTTATATGACGAATCCGTGTTATCAACACCCGGAGCGGTCGGCAATCGACTAGGGATATTATGTTATATCTACCCTCTCCCACGTACCGAGATGTATATTCCTAAAGTCTAATAGAATATAGCTGCATCAGCAAAATTGAGAATAATAACTTATTATATCTTATTAATAATACAATTACTAAGAGATATAATCGAGTAACAAAATATTAATAATTTCCTAGAAAGCTTTTTAAGTCTTATTAGTCTCTTAATAAGGGCCAAAAATAAACGTCAAGTAAATAGATATGTCGTCAAGTATAAGGAAAAATAAAACCAAGGAGAACCGTACTAAAGTTTGATGATCCTACAGGTACTGCACAATTTTTTGTATCGCCGTGGCGCCTTAGAATCACCGAACGAGGTGCCGGATGCAGTCTCTGTTGACAGCGGACGGAGGTGTGCCCGAAGGAACGGGAATTCGATTGCGCTCTCTTATGGCATTTACATTCAGGTGATAGGTTCCTTTTCCACTGGACGTGCCTTCCTTGATACATGTCCCTGCTCTTTGCCGCGCCTTTACACCTTGACTATAAACGAGTTTGTGCATTTCGTGGCCGTCTATCATCTCCGTTATGCCTAGTTCATAAGCAAGAAAGATGCCAGGCGACCGGACTGTGGAATTTAGTTGATAGAGTTCCCGGTGCGATATTACCTGAGCTACAGCTTGGCCAAAATAAATTATCAAGCCAGTTATAATAGCTTTAGTACGAAATTACTAACACCAGACCGTTTATTGCTCGCCAGTAACCTAGCAATGCAACAGCTTTGCCGTAAGCTCCCACAACATGGACTGTTATTATGCCGTGCTCTAATCCAATCAAGACTCAAATAGCCAGACGTGTCTGATTTCTAGTCTAGTTCGAGTATGGATACCACCACACTACTCCGCATATTCGGGATAGTCCAGGGCCGCGGCCTCGGATTTGACAGAGAGCGCCACGGAGACGGAGCCACGGACGAATGCTTTTCCCCAAGGCAACTCAACTCACAGCTTATATCCACGCCGAGGCAGCAAGTCACTCGACTTTAATTCAACATCTATTAGTATTATCTATCCCACTATTGGGTGTTGATCTCCATCTCCCATCACCGGCATAACACCTACACGCAGAGCACGATGATCAACCCTAACCCTGACCCAACAAACGGACTCATGGCACAGGACTCCCTCCGACGGCGCATGATCGGCCACGGCGCCCTCATGATACTGACGGCCCTGCTAGGTGGTTTCGGCCTATACATGCACATCATGGGCGGTATCGAAATATCCCCCGGGCATCTGATCACGTTCAACGTTCCCGGCACAGAAGCCGGTTGGGTGCGGTGTCATACAGGTTCCGTGGCAAATGGGTTCATGGTTATCGTGACGGCACTCGGGATGGTGCACTTGCCTGTTCCTGAAAAGGCCGCCAAGCGAATTGGCTGGGTTGTTGTCATGGACGGGTGGTCAAATGTGGGATTTTACTTTTTTGGCAACCTCTCGCCTAATCGGGGCCTTGCGCTGGGAAAGACACATGTTGGCGATGCGAATGCTTGGAGTGTCCTGGCTTTTGTTCCGGCCGTGGTATTTGGCTTCTTGGTTGTTGGGGCGTTTGCGGAATTGGGTTACTACGGATTGTTTGACAAGAACAATAGTCCAGGTCCGAGCCATGAGTTTGACATTGGGGCATATGGTCAGAAGACAAAGTAATCAGAATATGCGTCAACGGATGGGATGACTGGCGATTGAAAAGCATTGAAAAGCATATATATGTAATGGTATTGATTGGTGTATACCAGGTCATGAGCTTGCATTAGATGCTGTTCTTCAGCATGGAGCCAGCGCGTGTACTCCGTCCAGCGTTGGACAATGGCAAACAAATCCATACATATTGCATTAGTATAAACTGAATTGTTCGTGCTCGATCTCGAAGTTGTTAGATCAGCTCATCATGGTTTGACGGATGATTGGATCACACAAATGTTCTTCTCGGCCCGTCCAATAAGTACCGTCACAGGTCAAATTCTGCATCAAATATTACTCATGGAACCGACGGTCTACGATGTGTAGGGATTGTAGCCACATGGGTGAGACAAGTCTCGTTGCCTCGACACTGGGGCTCGCATATTTTCCTTCAGCATTCGACCGGAATTTGTACGACTCGTATCAGATATCACGACGGCGCTGACATAATGAGTCACTTCGCGGAATTAGAGGTAACACAACGCTCGTATATGCAGGTGACGAATGCAAGAGTTAACAGAAGAAGACAAAAAGAAAGAAATGCCATGCAGAAGCTACGTGAGTCTAGGAGGGATGCCGGCTCTGATATGAGTCGTGGTTCTCGTGCGCTGCCCCCTACGAGTGGCCACATGGAGGGCATCAGACACATGCTGCATCCCGCGGCACGAGAATGGACGAGCCCAAATAACGAGATGTATTTTAGCAAAGAAGCGACGTATCATATTTTCCAACCCCCTCCCCTATCAAGCTCATTGTCCAGATATCGCCTATGTTTGCTACTTACAAAAGTGAGCACATGTAGAGAAGCACAATATATTGACTGCTTGTTGTGCATATAAAAATCACGAAGAGAAACATCCTGGAGAGGAAGTATCGGCAATCTTTGGCCTTTACCCTATCAGTCAAGCCTGTAACTTGGATCATGCCGTCACTCTCGTTGAGTTCTTCCATGTTGCCGTAGTAAGATGTGTCCATTTGGTAGATATTCTTAATAATCTCCAACAAGTCAAAATGTTGTACCGATTTAAAATTCCACCACGCGAGCTGAACAGGTGTCACCTCGGTTATTGTTGTGTTGCTGATCTTGGTGTACTTTTGCAACCCTCGGAAGAACCTCTTCATGTCGTCACGAGTAGCAGCGATCACCAAAAATTGTCCCAAGTCGCCGGGTCCGAGCCCCTTCGCGGTCTGTGAGATGTGAGCATAATAGAGGCTGGAGTGGTAAAGGGTTGCATGAGCCATGATGAAGTCTCCATGGATGACGAATGCGCCTAAGGCGTACGTTGAAAGTTGAAGAACATGGAAGTCAAAGCGGTGCGTGTTGACCTTAAGGCTATGATTCATATATTTATTGTTCTGCTTATGCGTGAACTGGCTGCCTCCATCGGCACGCTGTGAGGTCCAGCGAAAACTAATGTTACCTTGGACACCCCCTTCTATCCACTATATGCAAGGAGACCAAAATGGAGGCCAAGACACAGGCAATCTTAACAAGAATCCAAAGAATGGGGTGACTTCGGCGGAAATGTTTGCTCAAATCTCTTGGCGTATAAAATTATCGCATCTTGTCCTCCACACGAGTTGTCCGACGGCAGCAAGAGTGCGACACGCAACGCATAGAAAGCACCTCCTTGTGAGTAAGTTTACTAGGAGCTGTAAGCATAACTGTTAGCTTAATTTAGCTGGAGAAAAAACTATCTACTTTGATACGTTGTTTGCTGTTATGTAACGTGGTCTGTTACGGTTCTCTGGATGGGGTACGGCCAGGCACATTGTGACTCTCACTGGGTCTTACCTGATGTAGGGCTTACACGATCATTTGGACGGGTCGAAAACAAAAAGTGCTCGAAACCTGACAAATGACAAGGCCTAGACCAATAGGGCCACTGTGAGAATTAGCACAATCCCGTCCCCAGAGCCGATACGGCAAAAGGGTCAGGAACGCCTTGAACAAGTCGTTACCGTGTACGCGCTTCACCTGAGACCTCAAAGAGAAATGTGAATTAATTTGAATGCTTAATACACATACTAAAGCGCCTTTGCATTCGCATTAAAGTATAGGGAAAACCCTAAAGTTCAATTTGCGGGATAAAAGCCTATACCAACGCAAGATGTTCGAAATGAATGACTGCCTCCAAGGGCAATCCATGCAGCTTTCTCGCTCTGATCTTTTCAATTAGTGATATCATCATTTACTACCACACTATGGCACTCACCGTACTAGACTTGTCAGGTCCGTCTCTAAATAAATCTCATTCTGAGATAGTCAAGTTCCCAGCCCGAGCTTCCCTCAAACCCTACAATGGAGCCGTTTGCAATGTCTAAGAACAGATCACCGGAGTCACCTCCTGCATCCCAGAGAGTTCCAGTACTTGTCTGAAAGCCGAACTTGTGAATTCGCCACCCCGCTCGTATACTAAAACTTGCCCTCTCATTGTCTCCAAACTCATATCTCGAGTATACGTCTGTATCGACCGGGTGGTTGTAGAGTCCTTTTTGTTCCCCAGTAAACCACGTGAGTTGGATACCTTTGATAACCCAATGGCCGTTGGCATCCCCGGACCCCCAACCGCTCCATATCTCCAGTACCTTTACAATGGACGAATATGCATAGGGGTAGAGAGAAAAGGGGTGTCCGCTATCTCTGCCATAGAAGGGAGTCTGATACTGAGGCATTTATGGGCGGAGCGCGCTCTTCTGTATGGAAATCTTGACAGCGTGAATGGGGGTCTTGAAGCAGCGAACTGTTGAAATACAGGCGAGGATCCGTCGTATTCTTGAACAGAATTCTACGTTTATATACCTTAAAATGAGCTCAAGGCGCGGGAAGTAGGAAACGGCGAAAGAGAGGGCAGCTGAACCGTGACCCTGGAGACGTGTAGTTTGGCTGGCTGCGGCCGGTTTCCTATTCCGTCGATCCAACCCGCAGTACAGGGGAGACGCAGAGATAAAAAACAGTTGGACAGCCTGAGAAATATCTGGCTAATCACTTTGCATAGGCAACTCTAATAAGGCAACCACATGCTTGGCGTTCATTTGAAAGTCGGGACAAGTACCAGACATGACTAAATTTCAGAATACTCATGCAGGGTGCAGTCCACTCAGACACCCACTCCTGACGGTACCAGTTACCCGGCAAGACATGAAGCTTTCAGTCATGTAATGAAAATTAGGGGGGTCACGCAACAGCACTTCGATGTCATGCATGAGGCTGAGAGAGAGACACAAACCGTAACCGACGTACCCCAACGCGTCAACCGGCAGTTGGCCGCTTGGTCTGTTTGTGGCTACATGGTTAGGATGATTCCTCTCACAGTCCTCTCGGTCTGCTCATTGGCTGAGGAACAGCCACTAGATGCGAATCAGAAGGCCTGGTGAAGATTCAATATGTGCTTAAATCGTTGCCGTAATCTGGCAAGCATCACCCAATTATTCACTATGATGAGCCAGGCAGCTATCTGCGTCTTCGACTAAAGATCACATGTCGAATAGCAACGCATACATCTTCCCCTACACCAGACACGCGTCACGGTTATTGAGCATACAGGAAATCTACATGAAGCGACATTTTGCCGCTCTTCAAGAGCCCTTGTTGAATTCTCGAGAAACGTTGAACATGGCAAGCCGGTCAACATGTACGGAGTAAGATGGCGGCATTCCGCAGATGGAATCTCGGAATGCTGCCCCAACGGAATTAGAATGCGACCTTGCGCTACTACCAAAGCGCCAAATGTCACATGAATCGCTGTAGATTCCTTAAGATCACCTGATGGGATGACAGGGTGAGGACGACTCGGCCCAAGTGTCTCTGTTCTATGAAGAAATACTGAATACGAAAGACCATCCCAGTAGATCGTATTAAATATAACTGTAAGGCGATTCGTCAAATTATGTATGTGCCCTAAGGGCAATGTGATGAGACAAAAATCCGCTCAAACCGAACTACATACGTCTTGGATAACGAAATTTGGCCAATTCTGGGCAAGGTCTCGAACCGGAGCCAGGTCCGAAGGGACTATGCTTCACGACGTAAAAGGATTCGTCCGCATAGCCAGGGCCATTGTCACTGGCTCAGTTGGCCAAGAACTTTGAAGCGTGACATTAATAATGCATGTTGGCACCCTTTCTCATGTATAAAGGCCCACATCCGCGTGAAAACCGGTGGCTTATCTCTCTACTCTAATTGTTACACGGAATCCACGTAGCAACGCGGCACGGAATCTGACGATAGTTACACAAGGGCTCGAGACCTAGTGCAAGCTTCAGGCTTTCAGGCCCCAAGGCTCACCGTTTCCTTTTAATAAAGCAGGGGATTTTGTCCCGAGGCCCTTGGAATAAGCCAAGGACCTTTCATATCAAAGGAGATTATCAGTTGCATACGAGCACAGTTTCAAGCCTTTCTTCATTGAAGCGTTATCACACTAATTGGGACAGGGAGTGTGTCTCCAGCCCTTTTGTTGGAGTTGCAGTACACCAGTGCTTTAACCATGGCCCTTACAAGCTTTCGTAATATTACAAGTAGGATATCGCAAAATCCTAACCTTAATATACTCTATATCTTTTGATAACATATCAGTAATCATGGAACCCCGTGAGAAACTGTCACTCAACCCCGCAATCACGCGTCGCTCAGGCAAGCATGTCCATGTCAGCGCTGGAAAAGGCGCACGGGTTCCTCACTGCGCTGCTCCATCAGCAGCCTTGACATCCTCCGTCAAAGGCGTTTACGGGAGAGACGTTTGCTATGTTAGCTACTACCTCCGATTACGGCTGATGATGTCTGTTTCTTTCCTTCTGAAGTTTAAAAAAGATGGCAGTATGATTTTGCTGCTTGGCAGATACACCGGAGGGAAGACGACTGCGATTCAGTCTTTCAGACAAGCACAGGTATAGCCTTTTATTGCCAAATCCCCCAGTCTGATTTCCGCCACTCCCCACCGGTTACAGAGACGTACCTGAATGTCTTGAGGTCGCAAGAAGTGGAGATGGACGATGTCTATGAGGAAAACCCATATGACTAGCTTTCCCAGGCATTCGAGCCTTGAATTGTTCGATTCGCCTCCCCGAACCCAGAGTTCCCGGACCTGATGAAAGCATCTCTGGCATTATTACAATATCTCTCCCCCGTCTACTTCGTTTGCGGCCTAGCTGCTACCAAAGAGAATCCGGAGCCATATGTTCGCGATGCAAACGATCATGGCTGGGGAAGTCGGAGCATCTATGTGGATGATGCAGTCCTAGCCGACTTGGACCGTTGGACACAGCCATATCACCCAGCGAATGTCGAAATATGCTACGCCCAGCCTGAACATGTCCTCATCGGGCCTCCCAAAAGTGGCAGTCGGTGGCAAGGACAGTCGCACCGACTACATTTCCAAGCCATTCAACATCTCATTTGGCCATGACCACTGGAAGGAGGAGCTCATGCAGCTGAAAAGGGTCGACGTCGCTCTGGCAACCCTTCGTCCTCCACCGGATGCACTGGTTTATTGTCTACACGGCGTTTTCCGCCAGGGCGATGAACTGGAAGAAATGTTGTTCACTTGGATTGACGAGAATAAAGTCCCGTGTCATGGAAGAGCTAAGACAGCCTCGGTTAAACTCAAGAACCGCTTGGTCGACTAGGTTGAGCGATCGTTGCATATGTGTCATCGGGAAGGCATCATTGGGGGCCATGCAAAGGCCGAGAATATTCTAATTGACAAGGATAACAATAAATTATACAAGAGGGTGGATTGACCAAGACAAAACTGGCATTATTGAGAACACTTTTGATGGCTTGTTCAAGACGTTCAAATATGCTCTGTTGGACGCTGAGTTATTTCGACATTCTACCGTTTCCATGTGTTTTAGCCGCTGTCGATAAAACTGCTAGATGAGGTATTTCTGGGCGAGGGCGACCAAATTCAGTGAATAAATATCCTATCCAATCTCAAGGCTTTCACTCAAGTTGCAAGAATTTCTAATATCTAGGCATCTCAAATCGAACAAGGAGATACAAGGAGCAGTCGTCACACAGAAATAGCTGGTTACACGAGGGCTACGGTCACGAGACTAGGGCAAAGTCCCTCACCGACTTCTTGTATTTAAAGACCCCTTTGGTCAACGAGGCCTTAAGGAAAACCAAGGACCTTTGATACCAAAGACTATTATTAGATGAATTGAGTCATTGCTCCAAGCTTAAGCCCTTGTCACAGCAGTGCAGCTGGCACTCATCTTCTGCCTGGTTTAGCGCGTCTGAATAACAAACTAGGGAACAAGAATATTTGATATTTTTTTATTTCATGCAATTCATACTCTCCCCAGATGACAATTTCGTTTGTCCCTCGCCTCTGAGATACTTTTATAACGTCATTGACTCGCTGTCGCTGCATTGCAAGACGTCTCAACATCATCTTGTTTCCAAAAAATGACCCAGCTAAACACCCAATCGTTCACTGGCCATCTTAGCCCCCTGGACTCTGTTGCTTATTTTTTGGAACGCAACGTCTCTCGCCAAGTCTGGGCTTCCATGCTTCGGCTTCACATCGATGGAGAAAGGCGAGAAACCACAGTCATCTGTAGCACCCATCTGATCAATAGGAATATACTGGGAGGCCATGACCAGCTGATCCGCAATCTCCTCTGGTGTCTCAATCCTCGGGTTTATAGGGCTGATGACCCCGATGAAAGCAACCTGCTTTACACCTTCAGCGTCCTGGCGAATCGACTCCCCAATTATCCTATACATGGATTCCCTGTCTGTCTCGCTCGAAAGCTGAATAAGGAAGTAGCCAGCATTGATTTTGAAGAGACTGGGTAGCAGTTGATTGTACGGAACGTCGGCAGAGTGTACGCTGTCACAATCACCGCCCGGGCATGTATGAAGGCCAATATTGGCTCTCTCCTCGGGCGAAAAACGCGCCAAGACCCGGTTAATAAGGTCAATGAAGAGGTCGAGCAGCGCAGCGCCGGTCCAAGGATTCGATGGATCATTCTTTAGGGCCAATCTGCCCTCGGTGAAATCAATACTGACCCTTTGGGCACCAGCTTCAAAACAGCCACGGATATCCTTCTCGCATTCGTCAACCAGGTCCTGCATGAAGGCGCTCCTCGGATATCCCGCTATTTCGCCCTCCAGAGGATAAAGCAGGTACAGCATAGATGGTGAAATGACAGCCTGCTTCAATCCTCGTGTAGCGTATGGTGCGGACTTTCTCAAATTTTCAAAGGCGTAGGTGGCATACTTGAAGGGCCCAGATACGAGACGAGGCAGTTGGCGAGAATGTCCGTCATCAAAAACCGCAAACATTTGGCCGTCCCCTGCAAAATTGCTTCCGAGTCCAGCTCCCGTCAAAGTTCTAAGCTTCGTAATTAGTCTCATCGGTCTATTTCAGACAGGTGGGCAACCTAACTCGACGACGGGATATGTTGCAAAGCTGCTAACTCGCTGTTCCCCGTCAGTGACCAATACCTCACCAGTCGCTTCCAACCTCTCGATGCTATCTTTAGAGGCCCTATCTTGCGCAGCTTGGAGCTCGTCACGAGATATACTTCCGGCATCAAAGTCGGCAAAGGCTTGTTGAAGGTCTACAGTGGAATGTTAGGCCTTTTGAAAATTCTAGTACGTCCATGTCGCCACATACAAGATGGCCGTGGGAGAGATCCTGAAGAATAGTTAGTGCATGGCTCGACATAACAGCATTTCCGTGGTGGACATGCCGACAATTTCTGTTGGAATAGGCATTGTAAATTGGCTTCTAATTGACTGGACTTGTGGTAAACACAATTGTGGCCGGAATGACTTTTGGCAAAACTATCAGGAGTGAAAAAGGAGAGAACCTCTTTATACGTGTCTCCCTTTCCCACTCCGCCTGATTATGGTTCTCATTTACTTGGATACCGACTGTTTGTCTCAGTTATCTGAACTTCATTGGTCCGATTTCGAGCTGCAGGTGGCTCAAAAGAGACGGTCCCAGCATGTGGTTGTTGAATTGGTTGGACGGCAATGACAGATGGTGGCAGCGCAGCATATCGCACAGGGTCGACAATACATGGAGTACTCCTTGCATTTGCGTCCGAAATCGAATTGGGATACGGCTGTTTTGGTATTTGTATTGACCAACACACTTCTGCAAAATGTCTCGCTTTTCGTCTGTCCATTGGTCAGTTACAAGTCCCGCAGCCATGGAAAAAGTAATGTCTATGCAGTCCATCAGGGCTCTAGGCCGAAAGTCGTTCGTCTTGATCGTGTACACTGGCAGTTTGTATGAAGCGCGTCTCACTTGTCAAGGAGGCATAACTCGAATTCGGAGCCCAATTACATCATACTTGCTGTGGCCTTTTCAACAGCTACGTGATGTAACGGGCCAAGCCGCTTGAACGGCGGCTGTGCCGCCTATCACTAACTCTCCCAGTGGGTTGATTCTAGAACCTTCTGTGGAGGCGTATTGGGAAGTTATAAGGCGCTGTTATTATGCCACGGAGTGTGTAAACTTTCCTTTCTTCTTCATCTTGATAGTAAACAGCATAGGGACTAGTTAGTTGAATCAACTCGCTAGCGGCCTTTCACATACTATCAAGATCAACGAAGCCTAACATCAGATGCCCGAAGTCACTCGAAGTCACCCGAAGATCAACCGAAGCTATTAAGTTAGTATTCAGAAGTAAGAAGCCACGATGAACGAAGTCACCAATATGTCCGAAGATAACAACGATGTACGACCCGACGTCTTAAGCGCTCTGGTTGCCGAGATACGAAGTTTGAGAGAAGAAAATGCCCGAAGAAATGCTGAGCTGGAAGAACGTTTCACCGCCCTGGAACTCAACCAACAGCAAATCCGGTTGTCTGAACTCCCGGAACCAACACCATCTGTCACCCCGATTGTTCCCATCGAGGACGCCCATGTGGCGGCCACTCGCAGCCCTCATCTAACCAAACGCCCCAAATTACGAGACATCCCAAAATTTGGAGGCGATAAGTCCCAGTGGCGAAGCTGGAAGCTGGAAACCGAAGGGAAGCTACGAGTCGACAAGGAAGTTATTGGGGACGCGGAAG
Organism: Metarhizium anisopliae; assembly: GCA_013305495.1. Lineage (NCBI taxonomy): Eukaryota > Fungi > Ascomycota > Sordariomycetes > Hypocreales > Clavicipitaceae > Metarhizium > Metarhizium anisopliae. The sequence continues at coordinate 5,122,867 of JABUBV010000003.1, forward strand.
GCCACTTTATATATGTCTTTATGAGTCTAGAAGGAAAGGCTAAAGAAAACGTGACCACGTTCGCAGAAATGCAAACCGAGAAGAGAACGTTCGATGTCACTGAACTACTCAATCGCCTGGAACTGCTGTATGGGCAGAGAGATCGCAAGCAGAGAGCTACACGCAACCTGCATTCGATTAAGCAAGGAGAGAACGAACCATTCACGTCGTTTTATCCCCGCTTTGAGAGAGAAATTGCCAACGCCAACGCCGAGTATTGGCCAGATGACAGCAAGATCTCCTACCTCCAAGAGGCCCTCAACGACAAAATGAAAGCTGCCCTCATAGGTTCTGATCCTTCCGTTATCAGCAACTATGTTGGGCTGGCGAAGAGATGCGACTCACTGAGTAGCCAGATGGAGTTGTTGGGTCAGTGGAAAAGGCCTCGAAGCAATACGAAGAACCCTGACAACCAGGGAGGTCAGGTTGCACAGAAACAGCCCGGCCAGAAGACAGAAGACCGAAGAGAAGATATGATGGAATGGGAGCCAACCCCACAAGCATCCTCCCAAGTAAACGCTGTGCGCACCCGCAGGGATAAGAATACATACGGCTACCAATCCAAGCGGCCGGAAGACCAGGCGCTGTTGGGTAAGCGCGCCAAGTGGGTTGAGCAGGCCGAGATGGACGCCCGTTACCGCGAAGGACGTTGTCTTCGTTGTGGAAGAGACAACTGCAGAGTCGAGCGTTGCCCACTGGCTGCGCCTATCCGACCCGGAAACGCGACCCGGCGTACTCAGGTGAACGCCGCGGTCCCATCACGCCCCTTGGTCACCATCGCCGCGATTGAAGAAGACGAAGACACCGCTTCTCCTAGCGATGAGGACTCAGACTAGGAACACGCGGCAGCTGTGAGAGAATGGGAGGCGAGCGGAAGGACGAAGATGGACGGAGACCCGTTCATAGCGGACGTTAGAGTGAACGGCACGGATTTTGTGCCATCTCTCGTCGATTATGGCTGCCTCTGCTACGGCGCAGTTAGCAAGCGCACCTTTCACTCTCTCCAGTTGCCACACATACGTGTTCAGCCGCGCATCCTCGAGAATGCAGCGGGTGATGGCAAGGAGGTCAGAATCGACAAGATCACGTATGTATCAATCGACCTCGATGGACATCAGCAGCATCGAGTATTCATGTACGTCATCGACGACCTCAACTGGGATATGATCCTAGGCAAACGTTGGATGGAAGATCAAGACGTTCATATCCATGCGAAAGAAGGATATCTCGAGATTGGATCTAATGGAGTTCGAATACAAGACCAACGACGCTACCGGCCCCCTCGACTGGACGTCTCAAATGTCATGGCTGCTGCATTTTTGGCAGAGGCACGCCGCGACAAACGCGAAGGTGGCGTCGGAGTTCATGCAGTCACAATGGCGGATATCGACAAAGCCCTGAGACCGAAACTGAAGATCGACCCAGTGGAGAAGTTGCCGCCACAGTACCACAAGTGGTCTCAAGCCTTCTCACAGCAACTGGCTGACCAGCTGCCCCCTCATCGGCCGGGTGTGGACCTGAAAATCGACGTGCTACAAGACGAACATGGCCGCGAGAAGCCTCTACCCTGGGGGCCGCTTTACAGCATGTCCCGCGAGGAGCTATTGGTACTACGGAAGACTCTTACAGAACTACTAGACAAGGGATTTATCAGAGTTAGCAGCTCACCAGCCGCGGCACCGGTCCTCATGGTGAAGAAGCCTGGCGGAGGCATTCGCTTCTGCGTGGATTACAGAGGTTTGAACAACATAACGAAGAGGGACCGTTATCCCTTGCCTTTACTTAGCGAGACGCTACGAACAATAGCCAAGGCAAGGTGGTTCACGAAGGTAGACGTTATAGCGGCATTCCATAAGATCAGGGTCGCCCCGGGCGACGAGGAAAAGACGGCTTTCAGAACACGCTATGGATCCTTCGAATGGCTGGTAGTCCCATTCGGCCTGACAGGTGCACCAGCAGCCTTCCAAAGGTACATCAACAACGTGCTTCAGGATTACTTGGACGATTTCGTATCGGCATACATCGATGATGTCCTGATCTTCTCCTCTGGAAGCTTGCAGGACCACCGTGACAAAGTCGGCAAGGTCCTCCAACGACTCATGGATGCTGGGCTGCAGCTAGACATCAGCAAGAGCGAATTTGAGGTCAAGACTGTAAAATATCTTGGATTCATCATCGAGGCAGAAAATGGGATTCGAGTCGACCCGGAGAAAGTCAGAGCCGTTAAGGAATGGTCAACGCCAGCCAACGTAAAGTCTGTTAGGAGTTTCATCGGGTTCGCGAACTTCTACAGGATCTTTATGCCAGAGTTCTCGGAGATAGCAGAGCCGCTGACGCGACTAACCAAAAAGGATGTGCCCTTCTATTGGGACGATCTATGTGAGGAAGCTTTCGAGAAGCTTAAGGACCTGTTGATCACCGCCCCGACCCTAGCCCACTTCCACCCGGAAAGAGAGACCACTGTGGAAGCAGACTCTTCAGGATTTGCAGCTGGGGGCGTGCTCTCCCAGCGAGACGATAAGGACGGGTTTATGCGACCTGTCGCCTATTTCTCAAAGAAACACTCGCCGGCCGAGGTGAACTATGCCATTCATGACAAAGAACTGCTTGCTATTGTCAAGTGCCTGGAGCAATGGGAACCAGAGCTACGCGCCGTGGAGCACTTTAAAGTCCTGACGGATCATAAGAACCTGAAGTATTTCTACTCGGAGAGAAGATTGACAGAAAGGCAAGTACGGTGGTCAGAGTTCCTGTCCAGGTTCCAATTCACACTCGAGTGGAGGCCAGGCCGGAAGGGTGGGTTACCCGACGCGCTCTCTAGACGAGACCAGGATATGCCGGCCGATTACTCGGATGAACGACTAAAAGGACGCATTATGAGGCTATTCCAGAACGACCACCTTAGAAGGGTGCCCATATCGACAATGTCCACCAATCCTCAAGGTAACCAGGAGTTCAATTTCAGAAGAGATATCAGGCTATTCGAAGACAAGGAACTACAGCAGCTTTGGCACGATGCACGCCAAGAGGACAGGTCCTATCAAGAACTCACGAAACTGGTAGCAAATGGAGAGAGAAACTTGCCAACCAAGCTACAGAAAGAGAAGGTTGTCAGCATTTCAGAATGCTCGCTGGATAACAGAGGCCTGCTACGCTTTAGAGAACGCGTCTGGATACCCGATTCTGAGCCGCTGCGTACGAAGATTATCCAGGAAACGCACGACTCTCATATTACCGGACACCCCGGAAGAGACCTTACGTACTCGATCCTGTCAAGACGCTTCTTCTGGCCGGGAGCAGCTAGCGAAGTACGTCGGTTTGTGCGCAACTGTGAGGTTTGCGGACGAAATACCATCTGGAGGGACACAAAGAGAGGGCTCCTAAAGCCATTACCTATCCCACAACGCATATGGAGTGAAATCACTATTGATTTCATCACTGACCTCCCACCGTCGGGAAGAGATGGCGCGACGAACTGCACGGTAGTCACAGACCGGCTTACCAAGGGCGTCGAACTCGAAGGATTGGACGATATCTCTTCGGAGGCGGTTGCGAAAAGACTCTTTGAACGACACTACCCCATCCACGGTATCCCAACAGCCATAACCAGCGACCGTGGTCCCCAGTTTGTCAGTGACATGTGGAAGCACTTCTGCCGGCTGCTACGGATCGAGCAGCGGCTATCGACGGCGTATCACCCACAAACCGACGGCGCGACAGAACGAATGAACCAAGAAGTAGAGAAGATCCTTCGTATATGGACAAACTACCTCCAAGAGAATTGGCTAGACCTGTTACCAATAGCCATGGCCACTATCAACGAGAGAGAAGCAACCTCCACAGGCCTCAGCCCGTTCTTCTTCATGCACGGATATCACAACGAACCAATCCAGTTAGTGGAAGACAGGAGCGCAGAGGACGTGAAGGAAGGCGAAGCTATAGCAGAAGACTTCATCCAGAGGCTACAGGATGCCGGAGAATTCGCGCAAGCGGCAATGGCTATGGCTCAGGAAATGCAGCAAGCACAAGCCAACAAGCACAGGACAGCCGCACCGCGCTACAAGCCTGGAGATTGGGTCTACCTCAACCTGAAAAATGTCAAGACGTCGCGGCCTTGCAAGAAGCTTGACTGGCTGCATGCAAAATACCAAGTGCTCGAGGAGGTCAACCCGCATTCCTACAAGTTAGACGTGCCCGGACGCATACACCCGGTATTCCACGTGGATCTGCTCCGGCCAGTCCCCGATGACCCTTTACCCTCACAGGAAATTGATCACGAGCTTGCCCAGCCAGTACTGGTGGACGGCCAGGAGATGTACCTTGTTGAATGTATACTTGACGAAAAGAAGGAAGGCACGTATAAGAAAGCGCTCGTAAAATGGGTAGATTACTCAAAACCCACATGGGAGCACCTCAGAACCATACGGCATACGGATGCGTGGAAACATTGGAAAAAACGTAGGAAGAGGGTCAGCTTCGCAGAGTTATCCTGAATACGCTGCCATGGCCTTTTTAGAAGAGAAGGGGGGGAGGTAATGTAACGGGCCAAGCCGCTTGAACGGCGGCTGTGCCGCCTATCACTAACTCTCCCAGTGGGTTGATTCTAGAACCTTCTGTGGAGGCGTATTGGGAAGTTATAAGGCGCTGTTATTATGCCACGGAGTGTGTAAACTTTCCTTTCTTCTTCATCTTGATAGTAAACAGCATAGGGACTAGTTAGTTGAATCAACTCGCTAGCGGCCTTTCACAGTGACGACATGGACTGATGCCCAAAATGCGCCACCACGTCGTGACTTTGTTGTGCCTCGCGGCCACGACGGCCCTCGCAGCCCCCAACGAGCCCTGCTACGCCGACGGCCAAGCAGGCGTGTGCACGACCGAGGCCGCCTGCGCCGCAGCCAACGGCACCACGGCCACGGGCGCGTGCCCTGCCGACGGCGCCGACATCAAGTGCTGCTCCAAGGCGCGGTGCGGCCCTGACTGCGCCGGCAACTGCCGCTGGCAATCCGACTGCGCGGGCTCGTCCACGGCCAACCTCTGCCCGGGCCCGGCCCAGATGCAGTGCTGCTCCAGCCGCGACTCCGGCTTCGGCGGCTACGCGGCCCCCGCCACCCCCCCGGTCGGCGACTGCAAGCCGAGCAGCGTCGAGGGCGCGAAAAAGATTGTCGCCGCCTTCCCGGGCCGCGTGTGGGACGTCGGCTGCAAGCGGGACTGCGAGTGTCCCGGCAGCTCGGACCACTGCTGCGGCCTGGCGAGCGACATGATGTGTTCCGACGGCTTTGGCGTACGTCCCTGCAATGTTGCATACAAATACCTCTCCTATCAATGATATATGAAGAGGTCATGACTGACGGGGGAAAACGACAGGTTCCCACGCTGTCGGGCAAGCAAATAGCCGAATGGGTCATGCATAACCGCAAAGACCTCAAGCTCAAGTACGTCATTTGGGGGCAGAAGATCTGGAATCCTACCGTCGATGCTGAGCCCAACCACTGGGAGCACTGGGCGGACTATGAATGACAGGGGCGACGTGACGCAGAATCACTGGTGAGACGCCCTTTCTTTACTGAAACCTGCCTCCTTGCTATTGAGCTAATCCCTTTTCCCCCCAGGGACCACGTTCATGTTAGTTACGAAGAATTCGAATACAAGGGAATATAATTGGGCCTATTATTCAGTTTATGAGAGACCAGACCTTTTGGCACTAATTTTAGCACCAGACTTTTTGGCACTTTTGGCACCCACCCCGGCACCGCTCCAGGTTTTTATAGAGCCCTACTATTAACGCTTTTGGATTTAAATAGCTGGTAGAAATAGGTTACTAAATATATATACCAAGTATTACCAGCTACAAATAGCAGGGTAGTGTTCTGGCAAATACGCCCAACCCTTAGGAGCTGAATTTCGGCCGCGGCCACCATGAGCACCAGCAGTCCTGATTGGACTCGCCATGTCATTGAAATATGCAGACTTGGATGGGGACAAATTACTCTCTGCGACCACTTCACGCATGCACCATCACCACAGCCTGAATCCCACAGTGCTCCAGAGTATTCGCGCAACTTTACTTCATTTTTGAACCCGCGCCGCATGACTATTGTTAGGTCAGCGGGTACGGCTTCCCGTTGTACTGTTCATCTTGTGTAGTCGAGTCGATGAGGATACCACACGGAATCCCGTGAGAGCCTGAGATGTATTTAAAGGTGCTGGGTCTCTTCTTTGTTTTCTGTCAAACAAGCTCTTGTTAGTTGCAAATTTTCATGATAGTCTCTTTTTGTTACACGGAAAAGGCCCAACAGATCGTGAAGCCCAACAAAGGTGCTTCGTCGATACAGGACTTATTACAGCTAGAACACGTGCCTGGGTAAGGACCTCAGGCCTGGGCGTTCCTTTTACGTATATAAGGCGGTTACCCTTCTCTTCTTTTCTCGTAGTAACTTAAGACCTTAGAGACCTTTCGAGATTACTATTAAATTGAGCCCTTTTTGCTCCAAGCCTTCATACTGAACCCTTGTCACACTTTTCACCTATCTCGCGATAAGTTTATCAACATGTGCATAGTGACATAGTCCACGACGATCTATACCTGTGGCGATAGGGTAGAGGAAGACATCAGTTTTGATGCATGCTCTGAGCAAACCAAATGAGGCCACCAGATAATCAGGATTGCTTTCGGGTCCAATATGGTCAAAGGGAAATGTGGTAGATACCGTTGCAGGAACCCATGACGTAAGTCACCATCTCACATGGACTAATATATACTGACCAAATCAAAAGCCACAGGCTGTGGTCGTGACAAACTCGGAGGAAGGATTCAACATCCTTTAAGATGGTGCAGTGTTTTGAATCGTGCACTGTACATAGCTTATGTCTCTCTAGGAGAAGAAGGACGGTAATTGGGCATGATTTGCTACAAGAAAATTGGTACAAGATTGACGTTCTATTCACTCATTTAGTAGGCTTATTTCTCTGAAAAGGTCATCTGCGCTCGCGTAGTCGTTCAACCAGCATTTCATCATAATTTTGCCTGCAAAGAGCCCATCGACGTCCGGAAATCGACCAAGCTCAAACAAGTGATCAACCCTTTGTCTGTACTCTTCCATCTCATCTCCCGTTCTGAACGGACCGGAACTCCGGTATGGCCAATGCCCCGTGAGGATTGTGTAGATAACTGACCCGATGCTAAATATATCCGTGTGTGGGTTTGATTCTGGCTGTGACTTAGGGTCGTAGAATCCCGAGTCAGGCAAATGCCCCCCATCCAAGCCAAGCTCCTCGCACGTTGAGCCGCCAAAGTCACAAAGCCAGAGGTCAAGCGAAGTTGGGGAAGTGGCATGAACCAGAAAGTTCTCGGGACGTATATCAGAATGTATTACGCCGCAACTGTGGATGTAAGCAATGGACTCCACTGCTTGGATACACCATTTTTTGCGGACTGTAGAAGAAATCGTCTCAAATTTATCGTCCAAGTAGCGCTGAAGATTGCCATGGCTAGACTCAGCAAGAAGTAATCCGTTTTGGTCTCCTGGTATGTCGTGCCAACCAAGATATCTCTACAGAGTTAACAATAATGTTCCTTCCCCAAGATAAGCAAACTTACCGAACGATCCTGGGATGATTTCCTACTAATTGAAAAATTTGTCGTTCTACTAAGAAATTATTGGCAATTTTGTCAGAAAGCATTGTATGCGACTTGCTTTCTCTCCAGATAGGAACGGGGTACTTGAGCACAACACCCTTTTTTACTCGACAGAAAAGCGACGTGGAGCCTTGACAACATATCGGTTCCATAGCGGCCAAAAGGTTATATAAAACTCATTTATTGGGGGAATATTGGGAAGGAATCTGCTCTGAACCATGAAAAAAAGAAAGAAAGGCGATACGAGGTAGTGCATTAGCAAAAAAGTACGACTTGGGAGTCAGTCACGTGTGAGGCGGGAACTCTCAACTCTCTCCCTCGTGCTCCAAGCAGCAAATCAGAGGCTTCAATGTTGCCTAATTGACAGCCTCGCGCCGAGGGAAGAACGCCGCACACACAGAGCTGCTTTACGTTCAATCGGCGTCGTGCCGATCGACATGCTGGTAAAAAAAGAGATGACTGGCGGATAATTATCGGTCCAACAAATATTATGTAACCAGCCTGCTCATGTGTTGGCATGGGATGCCTATGGCCCCATTTCGGAGTCACCCAACTACATATTTGAGACCCTGGGGTCCTGCTCCCCATGCCCAAGAGCCCAAGAGCCCAAGAGGGCTGAATCGGCACTGGAGTTTTTGCAAGACATGCGCAAAACTTCACCATGCCTCTTGCAGTGATCTTAGTACAGAGGACGAATCACCTTGTATTTCATCCTACATACGATACGGTCCACCAAAATGTGCAGAGTCCCACCCAACATTAATAGTCGGTTCAGCTTCGACGTGATCCGGCTGGCGCAATATGCCGCTTCAAGTATTTCCTTGTCTCTTCTCGACCGCTTTCAAATTTTTGTCGCAATTGGTGAGCAGTTGTCGTTATTTCTTATCGCACATCGTTCATTTGAAACCGCCATTCTCCCCAGTTCCTCCACACATCTGGCATTCAGGCATAGTGTACCATGTGGATACGAACATATCCTATCCAAAGCCGTGTCACTGCATATCAAAGGCTGAGAACAGTTTCAGCCATGCATGGATTTAACAGATCTATCACACCAATCACAGCCGATTTGAATACAGCTTGCAGGAGCAGCTGCATTTGCAAGGAGGTGTATTTGGTTCACCGATACTGACCTTACCGGATATACTAAACCTTGGAGTGCGACAAGACGGCTGAGGGAACACGTCCTGGTCTCAAAGGAGTAATACGCGAGTTTTGGCCTTGTGTTTCTGATCAATATGTGCCCGATTGTTTATGCGTGGCTGTTGGTTGCTCTACACATTGCTGAGCCGGAAATGAAACCAAAGTCCCCCAGTTCTCCCGATAGTAGCAGAAAGTAGTAAAGCGTTGTTGTCTCAGAAGACAGGTCAGCTTCTAACCTACATGTACGCTGGAGAGCTTTTCCGGCGCCAAGTTGGTAACCCCCTGCTCTCCTCTCTATGCTTGTTAATTTGGCTTTTTGAATACTGCTGCCAAGGTAGCAGTATTACGACTACTGTTGCCACCGCGTAATCAGCTTTAGCCTGGATCTCCGAGGCCTTGCTGGCCTCGGCTATTGCCTCAGTGCTGTTATTAATTGTCCATATACCCTTTCCCAGCTCCTGGCCTTCGCTTATAAATTCGCCTGTGTTCCCAGTTCTTTCATAAACATTCCCGCCAGGCCTTTCGCTTTAGGTCAGCCTAAGATGCTCTACAGAGACGCGCGTCTTCCAAGGTCTAGCTCCTGCACTAGATTTTGTCCGACAGCAGCATTATGCTTGAATGAATGAGCGACCTGGTCTTGACAGCCCGGACGACTCGCGGCTGTGGATATTCGTGGCCAACTCGGAACAAGCAGCAGGGATAACCTTATAACTGAGACTAAATATGACTCGTGAGCACGGAACTGCAATGCAATTAAATTGGTTTCAGGGCGGAATTGCGACCACAGAGCATGTAGGCGGGCGTGGCACCAGTATGCTTTCGCCCGATGGAGAAAGTATAAACAGTTAAACAAAGAATACAAGAGCTGTCTTGTGAATATTGAAGTAGTGCTCTACCAAGACATGGCCGTTCAAATTTTTTGGTCCGTATATCTGACTTATCCCGCTCCGTCATGTTTCTGCTTCCCTCTACAGTCGCCATTTTGACGGCATCTGTTTGCAAGGCGGCGCTGATACATGCACAACAAAGTTTGGCAGGAGGCTGCGGATCGGAACGTCCAAGCGCGCACTTTCTATAAATCTCCCACGATCTCGTAACCAATTTGTCACTCTATAGTAGTCGAAAACGGGCAGATATTGAAGTCGTAACCTTTGCACATGTTGTGTATGCCAACAAGTCCGTCGAGGGCGGCTATCTAAGTGTGCGCTCGACCTCTCCCCTACCATTTTCAGATTACTTCTGCTAATCCACGTTTAGGAGGAAACTATTCACAGAAATATAGACATCATCAATCATCAATATGCTCCTGCGGGAATTTCTTTTAGCTTAAAAAATTTGAGCTATACGGAGAACGCGGACTGGGCTTTGGGTAAGGACGAATTCGCCATGAGGTTGAAGCTACGAGGCGGAGGATATAACGACCTGAATTTGTATTTTGTTGCGGACATTCCGTTGAATCCTGAGCAGGACTGGGGTGTCAGGGGCATATGCTCCCTTCCCACCACTCGTCCTGATCCTGATAGCCTCAGGTGGACACTCGATGGCTTCTCCCTTCTTTCGAGAATGCTGCCTGGTAGTAATGGTACTACTGAGAACATCGATAATTCGACGGCAACTCACGAAATCGGACACTGGCTTGGATTATTGCACACTTTCGAAGGCGGCTGTGGACGTGAAGGAGACGAAATTCTTGATACGGTTCTTCAGGCAGGCCCGACTAAGCTTTGCCCGACTGGCGACCTCCCTCACTCGTGCAATTTGCTGGATCCTGACATGATAAAGAACTTCATGGACATCTCGTGAGTCTATCTTCCCGCTTGGCAGAAGCAGTATAGAATTATTTTAAGCCGAATAATCATCAATGTAGGACCTGCACCCGTAGTGAGTTTACCGCCGGCCAGATCGCGCGCATGAAAGACTGGGAAGATATTCGTCGGGACGTAAGCACCGACAAGCCAAGTCCTTGGTCAGAGTCCGAGGAAGGGTTGGTCAAAGAATTCTGTGACAAGCGTGCCCTTAGTGCTTCTAACTCCTGCCTGGCTGCGAGGAAGTATTGCTTCGCGAAAGCCAAGGCAGACGGTTATGATACGCTTGAGAGCTGCGTTGACGCATATAAAGCTGGGAAGATAACTAGTGAGCCAGTAAGCTTGTCAGAATACGAAGAACGTGTGGCCAAAGAACCTTGTGATAGGCTGCGCCTTGATTTTGCCAACTCCTGCCTACCTGCAGGGAGAGATTGCCTCGTGAAAAGCAAAGCAGACTGTCATTATACGTTTGAGGGCTGTATGGACAAATACAAGGCCTAGGAGAAATAGATTCTAACCGGAAATATTTAGCACAACCCGAAGAAGCACAGACAGGCGGCCTAATATAGTATCAGGAAAATTCCGGAATTATCGTTAACCGTGAAGCGTGCTAAGTAGTAATTGTGATTATAAATTTATATTTATAAATTATAACCTAGTTATTAGAGGGATTCTTATATTTTACTACTTTAATTAACCGGGAATTTATATTTATTATATTAAAAATCGCCGCTGTGTGCATAGTAAAAGGCCCTGCGAGAAAAGCAAATAAGATGGTAGAGACTTTCATGGCTAGTTTTTGAAGAAGAAAGTAATTGTAACTTCAGAATCGGCAGTAAGACAGTGAGCTCGTGACTTTTGTGTATTTTGAGACTTGGTAAATATTGATTAGCGGTTCTGGGATTTCGTTATATATCTGAAAAGAAGCCTTTTTGTTATACGTAGATCCCTCTTCACAAGCTTAGCCTTGGCTAAAACGATTGGCGCCGATGTCAGGTTTCATCCAAGACATTATCACTTTCACGATAAAAGAATGTCTTGAGTGAGCCCCCAAAAAGAGAGGTGGCGGGGTTGGGTGTGGTCAGAGATGTATGTGATGGTAGGCAGCTTTCATTCCTCCATGTTGCCACCGCAGCAAATCCCGACAGTAGAAAACGTGCATGTTTCCATACTCTGTCCATTTGACAGTCGCGGGGCTCAGCGCTTGTCTCAAGCTGAGATTTACGCCGAGCCAAGGCAGTGATGGAAGGAACTATAGAGCCAGGCGCCTACAATTATACTTGCCGATGATTTGGGATATGATCCAATTTTATTACACTAATGATGTAACCAATTGTGCTCTGGCAGTTGATTAAAAGCAATTACCATTATGCGGCTATAATCACTGATAGAGTTTATGTATCGAGGTCGGCACGCTTAGGAACTTGGAATGGCATGTCTTGGGGGCGCAACGAATATAACATTGAAATTATCAGCGCGATATTCGCCAAGAACAAAGAGGAAAAAGTCAAGTCAAGGGTTACATTTGTGGCTGTCCTGCGTTGCTCTCCGCACGGCTGGGCTTGTCCGACACAACTCATGAGTGGGAAAACATGTAATACAGCGCAGTGCATAAGATTATACGATTGTCACGAGTCGACCCACGGCTTTGACAAGGCCACCGGGCTCAGCCTGAGATAACTTCCTTGTTTTCACCTTGCCGCGACGATGCCTATCCAAATGACAAAACGATTCACTCGCTTAATCCCCGGGACATCACACGACCCTCCAGCATATTATATAGTTCACGAGGCATCTTCACTCTATGGTTCTTTCTATGTTACACGTCTTCTCCGGATAGCGATATGTTATTCTCTTGTATAACAATTATTCTCTGTGGCTCCTTCTTTCCAATACAAGATATTCAATTTTAATACAAACCCACCGCTTCACCTTCCACATGATTACATCTCAAGACAATTAGCAATGCCGGCTTTTATATATGCTCTAGTTTTGCCTTTGCTTCTACTGGCAGGTATAAGTTTGGGTGAAGAATGCACAACTGGATCACAGTACTGCGACTCGCGTTTACTAGAAATGTTACACAGAAAAGGCCCAACAGATCGTAAAGCCCAACAAAGGGGCTTCACTAATACAGGACTTGTTAGTTACACAGCTAGAACACGTGCCCGGGCAAGGACCCTAGGCCTAGGCGTTCCTTTCATATATATAAAACAGTCACCCTTCTCTTCCTTCCTTATAGTAACTCAGGACCTTTAATATCCTACGAGATTATTATTGAATTGAGCCTTTTTTGCTCTAAGCCTTCATATTGAACCCTTGTCACAAGAAATGCGTATGTATAATTCTAAATTCCTGCCGCATGTTGACATGGTGCTGGCGAAAAAGCTTACCGCAAGGAATTTCTTAAAGCTGTAGCAGTTAAATCCCGGCGAGTTCCTGTCAGCGACGCAAATCCGATCTTATACACATGTCGAGAGAATGGATTTGTTGAAGTCCAAACTATATGTACTCAGATATGCCAAAGAGGATCCAAGAGGGACATTTGTGAATTCGGCCCCAAAAGAGTAAAGGCTGGAAAACGTACTGTGGTCGGCGTTTAATCGAGATGGGTATGTATATTCTTCTAGTTTCGACTACATTCTGACGCATCAGCAAAAGGTTATCAAAAGGAATTTCTCAAGGAGGTGGCGGCCAGATCCGAGTTACTGCCCGTCGACGATGTAGATCCGATTATATTTTCACTCCGACGTGAAGGTGAGAAACTGAAATTGGAGAAACTCTGCACGCAGGCGTGGGGCAACGACAAAACAGGCAACTCTATCTGCATAATGACATGTGAGACTACCGGGCTTGGTAACTTTTAGTTGTACTAACGAATTTAGAATCGAATACACTAGGGGAAGCAACTGGATCTTTGACAAATAATAGCTGGTTGACGGTTGTTGGTTTAAACGTACCAGGCAGGGAATCCAAGGGTATACATATGGGAACTTTCATAGTGGCTATGGTTAGGTGTATAGGAAATTGGTAGAGACAAGTAGTATTCTTAATTTTTTTATAATTGGTCAAATCATTGCGAAACCACCGGGCCCTTCCCGGCCCAAGAAAGCTTATTTCTAGTTGTCGACCATAACATTAGATATGGCATTAGATATGGCTCCATCTAGTAGCCTCGCTAGCCAACTCAAGCCTTCCGACGTTATCGCTCGGATAATATACGTGTGGTTGAATCGGGGGACATGTGAATTCACTTACAATCGGGGGATTGGTGTGAAATATATACACAAGACCCTCTTGACAACGAACGAGTTGTCCTAGGGGTAGGCAAAGCGGGCGAGAACAACTATGGAATACTTCTGTTGAGAGTCCTTTTGGTCACGGGAATGCAAACAGCCTCGCGTGCGGATAAAGACCCATCTCTTATTTCTTGAAACTTTTTCACCCTTGCCGTTATGTCTGGCCTTTCCGTAACTTCAAGCAAAAAACGACTGGTCACGCACTAAACAATTGCACGAATTGTACTGGATAGCTTTTCTCACTTACATAATTTTTGCAATCGGCACAAACTGCTCGAAATTAACCACCAAATTCGACACTTGGTACAGTCCTCAGCTCCATGGGAATTCGCAGACACCCCACCGTCACAGACCATGCCGACTGGTCTTCACAGGAGTCGACTCGCGATCATAAGTACGTTCCAAGCAAGCTCTACGGCCAGAATGTCGATCTGGGTCGTGTAGAAGTTGGTGGCGAGTGCTGGACGTATGTAGCATGCGACATAGACGAGCACTGCAAAAAACTGCGGCAGGCCGTCGGCCCATATAGATTGCATAGTCATAGCAGTGGATGGTGCTTATTGGAATAACGGCACTCTAAAGGCCAAGGCCGCTGCTGGAGTGTTTGTCGGTCACAAATCCACATTCTATGACGGCTTCATCCTTAATGTACCGAACCCAACAAGCCAAATAGCGAAGCTCAGAGCAGGTATGCGCGGGCTGGAACAGGGTCTGCCCATTGAAAGTCAAGGGGTAGAAGACGAAAATTTGCGAAAGGTCGTCATCAAAGCAGATTCAGAATACCTTGTGAAGGGCATGACCGAATGGGTTCTTAGGTGGGAGATGAATGGTTATCAGACATCAAGGGGGGTGGCCGTGGCAAATGCCTCGCTATTGAGGAAGCTTTAGGACCTTGTCGCACAGTTGAATGAACGGAAAGCCGAGGTTCAATATTCTCTTTTGGCATGTGCCACGCGAGCGCAACAGGAAGACAGATATATGGGCGAATATGGCGTTGCGTAATGGCTGGAACGAATCAATGATGATTTAGTGACTCTAATAGACCAGAAATGGTATGCAGCTAGGGACATCCATCGGAGGCGAACAATGAAGATGGTCGTGAATGGGATTCCGGTGCCCCAACACAATAATGGGGACAAACAATCCCAATATCTTTCCACCATCACCACTCAACCTCGCCACCGGATCAAACAACGGCCCCTATACCATGTCCAAAACATATCAATAGCAAAAAATAGAGATGCCGTCTATTAAAACCCGTCCCTATTCTTCTAAATACTGCGCCATCCACGCCATGCAGCCCTTCCACCCACCGCGATGCAAGCTAGCCTGTTTGAACGATGACGAATGACTTCCCTTTGAACCCGCACGATGCCTTGACCACGTGTGCACACACATACCCGATGGCACTAACATCCTTCACTTTTTCTTAATCCTCGTTGTCTAAGTTCGATCAGTGGCCTCACTAGCCAAGTCAAGCCCTGCGGCTCTGCTAAGCGCAAGCGTGGCACAACCTGCAAAAGCAATAACCCCGACGACAAAAATGACACCAGTCGTCCCATGAGGGCGAGGAAAACAGCCCATTCCGCGACTGCCAATAATTCCATCTCTGTAGGTCTCAGTAAAGATGCAGATGTTGGTGTGTTCACGACGGGATGGCCAAACAAGCAGCAAAGCGACCAGATGTACCGCCAGAAGCTGGCGTGGGAGAAGAATAGGCGAGAGGGAAGCAGCCTAGAGATTGGGTTAAGGTGGCGTTGAATAATTTCGTTGAATTAGGCTGCGCTGTAGTTTTTCTACCTGGCCTCCCTGATCTTTCACTACTAGTTTGAGCTGCTTTATCTTCGAACGTTGTTTATGAGTTAACGCAGGCCTTAAGGGCTCAGACTAGTGGTTAAAAATAAGGAAGACCGCCTAAAAAACTTACAGCGCAGCCAAAGAATACTGCAGCGCGGCCTGAGATAAATAACCTAGATGCTTGGGGGGTGGAGGAGTATTTGCCGAGGTGTATCGCGAGGTTAAGTGAGAGGGTGAAGATGAGAGAAGTCAAGTGTGAGCTAATGATGTGCTACCGCTAGATCAACATTGCTGTATCCTATTCATGCCGCAACGTCGGATTGATTCTGTCATGGCCAGTAGTTATATACCATCAAGAATTAGTTAAATTATAGCGTAATTTTACTTGGTGATCCAAAGCGGCAGCCTTTCTTGACCCATCTAGGCACTCGAGTTTGCTATCTGCCACACACTGCATCGCTCATCCTTCACTGCTCAAATCGCGACCATCTACCGTATTATTGCCGAATCTTCTCAGCTTATTGCCAAGGTTCTGCGAAGTTTGCCACAATCGAAAACGCCTTCTCTGCTGCTCAGGCTGTCGCATAACCTACTACTGCGTACGGACCACCAGGTGCGTCATCGAGATAATCACGAGAGGGGGTGCGTGGCGGGAGGAGTAGAGGTTGCACCAGCTCGCAGTCAACCTAGGATGGTGCTCTCGTGAATAGAATTGATAGCGATCCTCTGATATGATGAGTTATTTCGTAACAAAGGTCGGTATTAAGCTCCTCATCTTTCTTTTCTCTGTGCTGGATAAAAGGGTGAGCCCATCCGTATTGTGATAAACATTTGCTCTTTCACCACGTGTTGTAAAGCTGTCTCAGAAGCCGGCGCAAAATATTTAAAGTATATGGACACCTTGGCTCAGACCTGGTTAATTCATCACTATCCCATATTCCAAGATCCCATTGGGCGACTCCTCTCGAAGTAAGTGTCACGGGGTGACAGAGAGCGTGCACGCCTCTTAGATGCTCTTTCCTCCATTTCTTCCAGGATTTGGCGTTTTCGCTCCATTGGATCCACGTGAATGCCGACAAAGGTAAAAACATCAGGTATATTTGCGGCCTCCGTCGTGCGAACATCCCTTGAGATCATACGTGATTTGGCTTTAACGGTCATGATCAAGTAATTGTTATGGGAATTGATAGAGCGGCATGACACTTTTGATACAGAGGCATGACCTTAGAGAGGCATGACTTTCTCGGCTTCTGATTCGTTCGAATTTTATCTGTTAAATCACCTTGAATTCTGCCACCTCCACTCTAAGTACCTAGACCTTGAGCTTGCCTTATTTGACCTTAAAGCCTACGTCAGTTACGCAGACACGTTATTTACTAACTTATCAACAGCTGTCCAGATTACAAATACGAGCGCTGAATTCAACTGTGGCCATCAAAAGGAATTATCAGACGATCAAACATCCCGACGTATCAGATACGTTACAGAATTACAAATAGTAGCTGCAGATAGCCAGGTCATAAGTACCAGATGATCTCAATTGTCCAAAATAGGTAGATGAAATTGAGGTTTGAGTCCACTACAAAAATGACCCATAACTTGTGACATTGACATTTCCAGTCCACCAGGGCGTGTGCCAGCTCCTGTATAATGGCCACATCTGCATCCATACGTTCAAGTCGCGCGGGACTTCGCAGAAAACGAAGTCCTAGTCCTAGCGATCAATTATACCAAGAAAAACGACAGCGATGGGAAGCTAGATCTGATTCCTCACTAGTTGAAGACCGGCCAACATCAAGTAGTTCTGCTACAAGTATCGGTCGGTCTTACGGAATTGGAGATGAAAATGCACTCGACAACTTGTTTGCCTCATATCCGCAAACATTCTCAAGCCTTCCACATCCCCAAGGCTCACAAGGTCTCTATGAGCCTCCATGGGAGCTTCGTTTCGATCATGAAATCTATCTTCAAAATGACTTCTTCCGTGGAGAAAGACGGTGCCAGCTAGTTAGAGCGCCCATACCAGGCCCAGAGCTTGATCCATTCGCTTCCGAGCCTCCTGAATCACCTCCATCCGTCCAACAATCCCCGACGAGGACAAGGGCCGAGTTTGTATCGGCAATGAGTATAGTACAAGAGGTTATCGGCGAAGGCCGACGGTTAACCATAGATCTTGCTCGGTCGTACGAACGGGTACGGGAATGGCGAGAGAGATGGGGCTGGTCGCCTCTAACTTCAGAAGCACACGACACTCCTCCGCCATACTCTCCGCCCCATACGCCACATACAAAGCCTCCCCGAATATCACCTGTGCCAGAGAGCATTAATTCATCGTCAATTCGACAGTCTCTATCCCCTGCCTACGAGCCAATTCCGAACCCAACAATTCCAGGCAACCCAGCGCCCTCGGCTGAAGCTCTCTTTAGCTTAGTAAACAAGTTTGCGAAGGAAAACGGTTTTGGTATTGTTCGACGGAATGCATATTCCTACAAGGGACGGCGAGTCAGATACTCCTTCCAATGTGATAGATTTGGGCAGCCTGGAGCTCCGAAGGGCGCAGGCATTCGAAAGCGGAAGTCTCGGAAGTGTGGATGCCAATGGATGGTAATTGCTGAAGCTGTGAAAGAAGGCAGGTGGCTTCTCCGACACCATGAAAATCCAGAACACAGCCAGCACAACCATGACCGTAGTATTACCTCATCCGCGCACCCGTCCCATCGACGCCTTACTACACCAGTTAGAGCGACTATTGAGTCAACAAGTCGCCGAGTTGGTATTCGGGCCCGCGATGTACGCGCTGTCGTCGAACAACAACATCCGGATACTGTATTCACACAGAGGGATATTTACAACGCTCGTGCCGTTATTAATCGGGAGAAGCTCGGCGGCTATACACCTACTGGATCTCTAATTAAACTCTTCGATGAGCTGAAGATCCCATATCTCGTGAAATGGGATGCTGACCAACCTAATAGACTACTTGGTCTTGTCTGGACCTTTCCCTACTGTTTGCAGACGTGGAAGCGGTTCCCTGAGGTCATTAGTTTTGACAATACATACAACACTAATCGATTTAAGCTTCCTTTATTTCAAGCTACTGGCCAAACATGTCTTGGTACAGTCTTCAATGCTGCGTTTGGCTTGATCGACAACGAGAGGAGGGAGGGTTTCCAGTTTCTTGCCGAAAGCATTCGTCAACTCATGGAGCAACACTCTATCAGGCAACCAGATGTCATCATCACAGACTATGACAACTCAATGAAAGCTGCTCTTAATCACCAGTTCTCGAATGTACAGCAACAGCTCTGTATTCACCATATCATTTCGAATGTACTGCTCAAATCGAAGCAGAAGTGGATAAGCAAGCGAAAGAGCAGTAGCAGTCCTAGTGCTAGTGATGACGAGGATAATTCCTCTGAGACGCAGATTCAGCACAGTGCTCCAGATAAACAAGTTGTCAGCGATTCGACCAGCGATAAGATTCCTCATACTTACCGAGGTATTGTTTTGATGTGGAAACGCGTCATCTTTGCTGAAACAGAGGAAGCCCACGAGATTGCATGGCGAGAGCTCTGTAAAGAGTTTGATGATCAACGAGCGATCTTACAATACCTCCATGGCACCTATCTGCCTGTGAGGGCTCAGTGGGCGCGCTGCTTTATCCGCCGCTATCGTAATTTTGGTGTCCGTGTTACCTCTGGCACAGAAGCCAGCAATAACAATATCAAGAGTTATCTCCTAAATGGTATGAGCAACCTCTACCGACTTGTCGAGGCGATGCAGGATATGATGCACGATCAAGAACGTGACTTCAAAGATGCCTGTGCACAGGACGAGGTCCTTACTGCTCGTGAATACTTAGGGTCTGTTGGGGATTATCTTGGCGAACTACGAACCATTACATCGTCCAAGGGACTTGGGCTAGTCAATAAGCAATACCGTATTGCTCGCAAGTTTATGCCTACGGGGAAGAATCCCCGCCCTAGCCCTCTGGGAGATTGTAGCGATGATTGTACGGTCTCTATCGAGCTTGGCATCCCTTGCTATCATAAGATTTATGCGAAGCTAGCTTCTGCAACCCCTTTTACTAAATGGGATATCCATCCTCGCTGGCGATTACGGAACTCGATATCTCAAGATCCATACAGTCGAATTCTTGACCCAAAAATTACTATAACGCTACGCGGAAGACCAAAGAACACCAAGCAAGTTGTGCCAAAAAGGTTATCCATTGTGTCAAGTAGCGAATCTACTTGCCAATCCGATGGTCAGCGAGGTCGGCGAAGCGAGCGAAACCGAGGTCGACCCCCAGAAAGTCTCAATAAACCCACCCTCGCCAGGAGAGCACAAAAAGAGATTCAAGAAACTATTACGCAGGCCAGTAATCAGGTAAGCGACTCGACTCGGCGGCGGAGAAGTAGATTATCGGCAGTTCTAAGGGCTGGAAATACAACAGGAGTGTGCTCTAGCGGTCGGAGAATGCAACCCAGTATTCGGAGAACAAGGAGTCAATGGGAACTTGCTGAGAGCGATGAAGACTCATCTTGTATTATCGTTAAGCAGTAAAACAAACCCTAAGTTATCAGGATTCTCTCATCATCTGTGTGTTAATAGGATTGAACAGCTGATGTAAAGGATAATCTTATTTCAGAGACCTGTGAAAGGTTTGATTGACATATCCTACGACCCAGAGTTTGTATTATGGAGAGCTGTTAAGGCAGCCAGCTACACCGCCTTTGCCGGGAAGTATTTATGGGGAAGCTAGAATTGGGCGAATCAGAATCTGCAAAAAGTCATGCCTCTGTAAGGTCATGCCTCTGTATCAAAAGTGTCATGCCGCTCTATCAATTCCCATAATTGTTGTTCTAGGCGGACGCGATCTGGTGAAAGAGGCCCAAAACTTATGTCTGCTATTCTCGAAACTATTCTCCCAACGCGCGAAACTTGGAGTACCCAAGACACCACGTAGGGGACAAGTCCATTCAAAACGCCTACTCATCCGCGATTTGACCGCTTATCTGTTGGATTAGTGGTAGCCACATGCGGAGTCCGAAGCCAATTTATACTGGTGAAACGCAGAAGCAACATCCGCGAATATCGAGTCATGCATCACGATTCACGACACGGTAGTCTATTAGGACCTATGCACATAAAGCTGTAGCCCACATTGTCCGGATCGACTAAAACTTCAACACATGCAAGAAATCCATGTAATAGGAGCGACTTCTAGTAATAATAAAATAGAGTACATGCATGGCAAGCTTGTACGGGTTTTTTTGAAACTAAACCACGAGTCCTTGATCTCTCAACACATCTGTCAACATGACCCAGCCCCTCGTTGCTATCGCCGCATCAAAGGGGCCACAAATTGGTACGTTTGAGACAGAAAAAAAGCACGAAGAGAATTGCAGGTGGCATGATCCAGAGGCTCGCCCTCTGGGCATGTTTTACCTATATTAGCATGCGAAAATCTCGTTCCACAAAACTATTACCATTTATGTCTCAAGTTGATGAAATATAGACGCTCACCTACGCGTGAGGATGCAAATGAAGACACGGTTGGTTTTCACGGCATGAATATCTTGGGCCGCGTTTGCCGGTTGGCGCCCGATGAGTTTATGCAACGTAGAATCTCGGTGTATTTTGGAGCACATACAACGTTAATCGTTTCATCCGTGAGGCTCCAGCTGAATAATAAGCAGAAAACCCTCCCAATCACGCATACGAATAGAACAGAGGTCCAAATTTAGGGGTGGCAGGTAATTGTAGCAGAGGAGAGGACAAGTGTCTGCTGTGAGTGTTTCGTGGAATAATTACTGATCTCTCCCCAGATAATCTGAAACCTGCGATAAATCACATTGTTTCTATTTCGTAGCTAGTCTATCCCCCACATAGGAGCCGCGCACATTAGATCCAAGAACATAGGGTGACCGGATCGACTGCCGATCTCAATATGAACACTGGCAAGACTGCAAAGTTACACGCGCCCCAATATTGGGTAGCGTGGCCGATGCTAGTCAGTCGAGCTGGTGACTCTAGTCCGCCTAGACGTTGGCAGCCCTCTTGATTCAGGAGGCTTGTGATTCCACGAGTCATGGGGAAGAGGAACAGAGTCAGTCGCACCGATGGGCATAAACTCGCACAAATGACCTGTCTGTCGATCCGCTCGACTGCAGGCGCAGAAAACTAGCTGTCGTATGGCTATGCCATGAATCAAATAGCTCACGCAAGGGTTTGTGTAAAAAGAGGAAAACTATCTGTTTGCTGATAGTCATATATAGACGATGCATGAGCTTCGGAAGACGGGACAAAATATAGCAAGGCCACCCAAGTATGGTAAGCCCCTCATGCTTTGATCTGTGAATGCAAAAGTTTAAATGAAATATAGAATCGACCACTATGCCGAAAAGACGCGATATCGAGGCCCAGCTTACATGGTCTGGCGATGTTTGAGATTTATGCGTCCCTCTGAGTATAACAATGCGCATAGAGCAGACAAATCGTG
This sequence comes from Metarhizium anisopliae, assembly GCA_013305495.1. Taxonomy (NCBI): domain Eukaryota; kingdom Fungi; phylum Ascomycota; class Sordariomycetes; order Hypocreales; family Clavicipitaceae; genus Metarhizium; species Metarhizium anisopliae. Next base: position 5,145,094 of record JABUBV010000003.1, read on the forward strand.
GCTCTACCGATTGCTTTAAAAGTTTCAACATTAGCATATAGTATGTAAAAGCGGGGGGGTAAATGCCTGTCATTTCTTCTTATGCAAAACCTATTGTCTTCACGATCCCAAATATTTGGTGTTAAATAGCCTACGTCTGGACCGCATCTGCATCCAAGCTCTCACATTAAAAAGCCCCGTGTTATCCCCTTACCACCGTATTATGGAAGACTGAATAGGCTACTAGATCATTTTTCGTTATTTAAAATTTCAACGAGTTTCATTGAATTCGCCACGATGGGACATAACCTGGTTCAAGTTGTGTTGACCTTGGCGGCCGTCAGCGCTTTATCAATCCCCCTCAGACCGTCTGCTGAGCCAATGACTTTGCCCACCATCTTTGAGCGCTCAGAGCCAAGTGAAGGATGCCTCCTGAAGCGCTCCGAATTTAAAGCACATAATAATACAGCAGGCGGACTCCAAGCCAGCTGCCTCCAATATCAGAAACAGATTAACGAAGCCTTCACGAAATGTTCTGAGAGGGCTGAGAACGTCATCAACGCCCTGGAGAGCAAGGACTTTCCCTCCAAGGACAAAACTGTCCAGGAAACCGGCCAGCCAAAACAAGACGGCAAGGAAACCCTGCAGAGGTTGCTGGAAGATTGGTTTGATGTCGGGATAAACGACACGGAGAGAATCACAGAAATAAAGAAGGAATATAAAAGTATTAAGGAAGAATGTGATAAAAAGGAAAAGACTCGTATCGGTATCTATTGTGAGGACTGCCCGGAAAATATCCTCGGACAAGCATATGGAGGTACAGGCCCGATTCTTCTCTGCAAGCTAGCCCTCGAGAGAAACAGAAGATCAACAAATATTCGTGATGTAGACCTTGGCGGCACACTCATGCACGAGATGTCCCATGCTATCAGCAATACAAACGATACAGGGTATGGCGTGACGAAGTGTAAGAATCTTAAGACAAGGGCTGCCATACAGAATGCGGAGAGTTATATGTTCGGTGCTCTGGCTGCCACCTTGGGGGATAATACTGGTCCAAGCGGTGAGGGGGGAAAAGTTCCAGATTCTGCAGGAGGAAAAGGTCCTACCCACGATACCAGCAATCCAAACCTTCCTCTCACTCCCAACCCCACTAGTATTATTGGCGATAGAACAAGCTCCTCCTGATCAGGCAAATTCTATCCCCCTAAGAATTCCCCATGTTCTGAAAATGCCTGTTTCCCCAGGGCTGTCTCTTCTTATAGCGGGTCCTCTTCTGGTCAGGCTCCCTCTGCTTCTCGAGATTTCTCTCAGCTTGCCTCTCATCCCGAAGCCTATTCTCTTCCAAAAGTCCCTTATAGTAAGGGTTCCCCTGCCTATTCTAACGTTGATCCTCCTGCTGTTATAGTTCTGCCCTATAGAAGTTAAAAAAACCCTTGAGGCTTTACAGGTATATATCTTGGGATTGAGGCTATTATTAAAACCTATACATTGGGGGGGGGGGGGGGGCGGCTATTAATTCGCAAAAAGAGACACTACAGTTAGAATAAGGCACTATATAGCTTATTGCTTAAATAAACTATTATTAAGAAGTTAATTAAAATTCGTGTTGGTAAATAGTAATAAAAAATTAGTAGTTGCTAAGTTACTTAAAGAAATAGGTTATTTTATTTACTCAAGACTATTATATAATATATCGTATTATATTATAAAACTTATTATTTACTTACCTCTTTATATAATTATAAACTTTAAAACTTCAAGTAATAGCTGCTTTTCTTAGTATAATAAACTTCCCCTGCTTTTTAATTTATTTTTAATATATTTTTAATTAAATTTGAATTATTATAATTACTAGAAACTATACCAAGTTTTATTACTTTATCAATAAAGGCATTTTTCTCGGCCAAGTACGAGACAGGCTGACAGTCCTTGCGTGATCCCATGTATTATATCTGATTTTATTGGAGATTTCGAGAGATAATACCAAAGCGTGTTGGGACAGACCAGACTCAGCACATTCTGGCCCTTACTGCCCGGGCCATGCCGTGTTGCATGGGGAGAATAGCTGTCAAGGGGATTGTAAAGTATTGACATATAGATATCCAGATTGGATCGAACACTACAAGGGCAATTTTACACCGCTTTCTCGGAAACAACTAGCAGATGGCATTTGCGAGGGGAGGGGGTCTAAGTAGGCTACTCCTCACATATAAGAGACAAGGGCTTTTGCTAGTTTCAGCAACTAGATTATAATTCTAAATCCAGGGCCCCACCCGAGTATTTCGTAAAGAAAGTATATATTGCACGATAGTCTCGTAACAAAGTACACTGGTTATTGCCCATAAAAGTTGTCCTATGTTCTTTATATCTTAAGGTCACGAGAGACTTTATTCTATCTTCTATCCTGATCTAAAGAGCAGTCGCTTCTCGTTGAACCCAAGATCCGTAGTTGTTATTCCACAGTGGCCTAGATACCTGCAAATCACAATCAAGTTAATATCAGCACGCGAAACTTAAAAATACTAAGACTTAGGCAAGTTGCCCAAGCTAGCAAGAAGCGAATACCACCTACACTGTTCTCCTCTTACGGATTTCTAGGAGAGCATAGGCTTCTTCAGGAAATGCGAAGGATTATTCATTGATAGGCTAAGGATGCCTGTAACGGTTCCTATCTCCGCCTTCGAATTTGGTCCGTCACTGCGTTATTAATCAGAGTTATGCTTGACGGCGTTGAGATCACCCAGAGCCAGTCTCACAAAAGCCGCAGGTCCCGGATATAAGACAAGTTTGGCAGTTCGTTGCGACATGCCACTTGCCGTGACTCCGAGATATTATTGAATTACAACTGGAAAGTGTGCCGATTTATGCCTCCAGGCCGTAATGGGAGATCGTTCGGGTATCGCAGACCTCTGGAACGACATCAGGTAGACCGTCGACGCTTGTAAACTATCAAGGGTCGGCCCGTGCCTCGATGGCAACGTGACTTCCGTTACCCGTGTAACAGTCACCTAACGGATTTAAATTTTTCCCACCAGACGGGTTGGCATAAATATGTTCCGAAGATGGCACCCCGAGCGCAAGTTGGTTCATGCTTCTCTTTTCCTACTAGACATTGGCATCAAGAATTTTCAATAGACAGCATCGCTTCTCCCCCTTTCCAGCCGTCAACTGGTCCCATTTGAAGCTCATATAAAAAGCTGTACGAACTGCTGAGCTACATCTGTGTAGCCACCGCTTGCTCAAAAACACGATTGCTACCAATATTCCTCATTTAACACCATTGACTATATCGGCTGAAATGGCAAACTCTGCGAAGCGAATTCTGGTCAGCGTCTCGAGTAAGAGCCCCTACTGGTCCGAGGCATGGGAATCCAGCTTGCAGGTGATCGAAACGGCACTTGGACTCCTCAAAGAGAGCAAGCTGGTTTGTTCCGATGGCAACCAAGACGCGAAACCGAAATTTATCGTCAAGGAGAGATGGAATGTGCGAACATTTATCGTCTTCGACATCTTTCACGACACCTACGATCCCGATACTGCGCATCTTTCAGGTCAGAATGACCTGCCAGTCATTTCAGTCTTCTTGGGCGAGATAATCAGCATGAATGTGGCAAGCAACTTTGTGGAGAATGAAGTCAACAGAAAAGTCCAAGAAATCCACGATGCAACCGGAATCGGAAGTCGGCCTCCTTTCAGCGTCGATCACATGTATGGAAACGTGCCTAGTTATCCCAACCCGCGGACTATAATATCTCCTCCTTGAATAATGTTCTTGGTTGAGTATTGTCACAACGAGGCAAATACACAAACTGGCATACTAGAGCCCACGATGGTCCCTGTTCCCACCTCTCGCGCCCAAGCTGTTATCCATGACTGGCACAAGATTTGAGACAATCATCTCAGGGTGGTGTCGGAAGGCTACAAGACCCACATGTACCGTAGACAATATTTACAGTTGAACCAGGATCATATATTCCATGATATCCCCTACATGGGCGAATACAACTATCCCGCACGACACGATTACAATTGGAGCATAGCGTTCGCTCCCAATGACACATGGTGAATGGTGAGGTCTGGAAAATGTCAGTCTTGTAGTTTGATTATTTTTATAGTGCGTGCATACGCTTTATTCACTTTATTACTTCTCATCGGCGAATGTGTGACTGGTATGTGGCAATGTTGAGGAATGCGAAGCAGGCACTCTAGAAATGAGAAAATCGTTTAAATCCCTCATATTACGCCCAGGTCGCGTTGTCATCAAGGCACGGGCCGTACCTTGAACCTGACGATAGTTACACAAACGGCTCGCTCGAGACCTAGTCGAGGCCTTGGGCTGCCAGCCTCGCTTGCTCACTGCTGTTTGATACAAATGAGGGTCCCTATGAAGGTCTTAAAGAAACCACGTGCAGGGACCTTGATTATTAAAGCCAATTATTAGCTGAATATAACATTGTTTTAAGCCCTTAAACATAAGTCTTGTCACACTTATCGGCAAATGTCCCTGCTTCTCTATCACACAGAACTGGCGTTGGTTACACGAGGGCTACAGTCACAGGACCCGGGAAAGTCCCTCACCGACTTCTTGTATTGAAGGACCAGTTGACCTCTTCGGTTAACGAGACCTTGTGGAAACCAAGGACCTTTAATACCAAAGACTGTTATTAGATGAATTGAGTCATATTTCTCCAAGCCTTTAGCCCTTCTCACATTCTCTCATCATCGGTAGCCACCTCCTTCGCAACCCATATATCCAGACGCCGAATCGCCCTCGCGTCAACTTTAGCCCAAGAATTCGTTGGCCACCGTCTCTGTATAACTTCCTGGCTCTCATACACGTAAAGCTATCAAGTCATCTACGCACCCTATGACCCACCAAGCCGGCGGTGAGACATGGGTGGCTCGGCGATGAGCTTTCGGTGCCACATCCAGGTTCTCAAGGAGGAAAATGACTTGATTGAAATCGACGCAGAGGCAGACCTAGACCTGGAGCTGGCAGCCATTGTACTAAAGTGTACAACGCAGAATTGAAAGCGGCGCTCTTCAGCGACTTATGACCGCAAGGACAATGAGCTCTTTTAAATCCTCAGAGCACCCGTCGGCGCCATAATCTACAAGAGTGACCAGACCCTATGGTGCCGGTCACTGCCTGGGCCGTGAGGCAGGGGGCCGAAGTGCTATCTCTCTGCCAGGCTGCCGCGCTGCCCATCAGGATGGCATGGAATCTATTCCGTTCCCACGACCTCTGGTTCATTCTCCGGGTCGACGAGCCCAAGCTACACGCGTTGAATACGGATATGCGCACCTTCAGCAACAAAGTCGTCCACACCGTCTTTACATCCGAACTCGGCTTCTGCATCCCCCCGGCTTATCTTGCCGGCCAAGATGTCGACCCGAGGAGCATCCGGGATATTGTTTTCGGCCGATGCCACGCGCAGTGAAGGAATTTCATGTTGACCAGTATCCTACTTTCCCGCTCATTCCGCATTTCACGCTTGGTGTGAAGCCAGAAGGTAACCACGAGAAGGTGCTGCGGTCTTGCCTGTTTCCCCCCGAGTTTTCGACTGCTCCTCGGGCTTGTTGGAGAGGGCTCATTCCGACCTTCCTACCCACAAGAGGTGCAGGACAAAGTGAATGCGCTGTGAAATTCGTATGGCTTTTAATAGGGCTAGTTATATCTAATTGATGATTTGCCACGCTGCCCTGTCGACGACGATTCCCTACAGCCCAGCCTATGCCACTTTTTTTGCCGCAGTCTCTTGGTCTTCAACAGAAAACAAGTTGTTCGTCACCCCTCTAAAATAGCCAGCACACCGAAGTTGATAAAGTAGCCAGAAAACCATCATCACGTAGGCTGTTGCCGTTGTGAGAGCAAACATGTCCAGCTCGGCGGCGGCGGCGGACGCCGGGTCTTGAACCTTGAAAAATTCATGAACTTGCTCCCTTGACACCAGCATCAATACCAAGCCAAGTCCATACGAAGCCGTCATAGTAACACGCTGAAGAGAAATAGTAGAAGAAACAATGGTATGAAGAACAGCCCATTTCTGATGTTGGACAAAATCCCTTGCCCTTGCTGTTGTAGCCGTTTTATACAACGTGAAGTAATATGGGGGAGCCAGAAACCAAAGCGTCATTTCAAAGGTTGGCCACGGGATGGGTGACAAGCCGTCGAGGTCGTGGAGGTAGTAGCGGTTTACGTGGGAATATGCATGCTTGCTGACGAGGAACCAGTATCCAGAGAGGCTAAGTATAAAAGAAAACGTGATGATGATGTAGCCGGCTGAACGGTGGAATTTCGGATACTTTTTGCGGAAGCTGCTATTATGTTGCAGAGGCATGAGGATGCTCCATAGAATAGCTGGAGCGGCGTGTAAGCCTTTGTATATCCATGCAGGAACCGTCTTGTGCCGGAAGTCCAAGAAATGCTCTCCGGTCTAAGAGAAGGTGAGCAGAATGGACGTTTCCCCTCGTTCACCCAGTAGTTGGAGTGTCGGAGAACTAACCTCTGGAAGCCGGGACGTGGTAAATAACGGGGGCTTCTGGCCAAATATTGCTGCTACCGGTGTTCCCGTAAAGGTAAATGTGGCAAAGATGACCATCAATACGCTGAGAGGAATAATGATGTTGTGGGAGACGTGAAGAGGGCGTTTGAAAGCCATCTTGGTGCGTGCTGTCTACGGCTTGTTTCACGCCTGGGGAGTCGTATTCGGTTTAAAGAACAATGCTTGATTACATTGGGGGTGCAATGATGTATTACTTATATGTGTTGAAGCGGTTTAGTATTTGGAACGGTTGGTTGGGAATTGCCATATTCAAACCAGCTTGCGAATTGGTCCAAACTCTTGTAGGGAAGATCTACGAGGATCTGGAGAAACGGCTGTGCAAGCAGAGCTAGGCTCAAAATGCAATCAATCACCTATATTCTCCATGTGAAAATGCAGGCGTTGGGTTGAATCCTAAAATCACAAGCCGGAGCTGATTACGTTGGCCACGACGAACCATTACTACAGCCACACGCGCACCGGAACGGACGATGATATAAACCGGCCTCCGCTCTGCTGCCTTTTCAGACTTCCGGTCGCTCTTGAGCTAACTCTGGTTTGGTATGTGGGGTAGCCAATCAATCCAATACCCGTGCAGGTATTAAGAAACCCACGATCGCCTCTGGTGGCTAGTTCTTCAGGTCATAGCTAATGTCACACGTGGCTGCACAAGGGCTACGATCACGGGGTCTAGGGCAGAAGACCCTTACCGACTTGTTGTATTTTAAGACCTCTTTGGTCAACAAGACCTTGAGAAAAGCCAAAGACATTTGATTCCAAAGACTGTTATAAGATGAATTGATCCAGTGCTCCAAGCCTTGAGTCCTTGTCACAGCAAAAGAAGTTGGCTGGGCCTCAGGGGAGGTATAAGCGATACAGAAGATGGAATGTCCTTGCACGGAATCTCTATACTTGTAACCAGATGTCTGCATAAAAAAGTGTATAATTGCTTCAAGGCTCAACTAAATAGCTAATAGAATAGCATGTGTAATAATTGCCCGGCCCACGGTGGTTCTGCCCGTTGCACTCAACAGTCCCAATGTCCAAGGGGTGGCGTAGTACTTTCCACGTATATAAATCCTCATATCAACGGTATAGTGGCCGTATTCACATAGTCGATATTATCGCTCTGGCACTCGATGCGCGGTGCACAGGTGCCAAAGATGCGATCCCATACACGAGTCTGCTTGCCGTAATTATGGCTCTTCTTCCAGCCCGACCGGTGATGAAGATCGTGGTCCTCCAAAAGCAATTCGGCATCCGCCATCTTCAACAGCCAGGTGATGGTCGATGGTGGCGACAGGGAGAGGCGAAGTCCCGAATGGCCGAGAATCTCAGTAAAGAAGACGAACATGTGGCACACCCACAATTCGTAGAAGCCCATGGGCATACCCATGGCCTTCATAGCTGCAAATGCCAGTAGGGGGCTGCCCACAATATCAAAAATCTCCTGCTCCGTGTCCGCGTACAGCGTTAACAGCGGATTGGGATGCTTTGTGAGGTGATGAGTGCGATGGAATTGCCACAGGGCATTCACCTCATGCATGAGGCGGTGGTACCAGTAAAACCAGAAATCCAGGATAACGGGATAGACGCCAATCTCGACAGGGAGCCACTTCCAATTGATATCGCTGGGCTCGTGACTGGACCGGTATGCTAGGACGATTAAGAGCAGGGAGCGGAAGGTAGTGGCCGATGTGAGTGAGAAGAAGACCTTTGCGACGCCAACATCGGGGACTCCATCTCGTGCGTGCTTATCACCATCTAGAAATCCGTACGTGATCCCCATTCGACCAAAGACGCGCACGGCGTGGATGGAGGTTAACGTCATGGCCACATTGTAGAAGAAGTAAGCAGCAACAGCGTGCATGTTGCGGCCAGTGTAGTATACGTAGGCATGATGCAGCGCGATTGGCATAAAGGCATAGAAGAGAACCCATCTGGTCAAGTGCCAGTTTGGCAGGTGAGGAACCTTTTCGCTCTTTGAATGTACCGGGGGCTTTGTGTCAAGCGAAATTGGATGAAGGCCCAGTCGATCAAGAAAATGGTGATATATAGTCCATTCGGAACGAGGAGATTGTGTCCAAGTAGACTTCATCGAGTCCTTGGGGTTGCGTTGGAATTGTGCCATGGTGATTCGATGTGCTTTTGCTGAGGGGCGTCCTGGGACACGGCGAGGGTGACTGTGCCGCCTTAAATAAGGCCATCTGGTCGCTCGGAGAATTACAGGGCAGGCATGCCAATAAAACACCGGACCGCCGCATGGCTATGCGTCGTATTTACGTTTGTAACGCCTGTGCGGCAGTTGATCAAAAACTCAAAACAGACCGTCGACGGTACATGTAGACCCTCGGACGAATTTTACCTCCGCCCGGAGCGCTGAATAGGCAGCACCAAGGGCCAACGGTGGGTACTGTCGACATGCCAGACATGGACCAGACACTTTGATGATATCTCCTAGGGGGAACCCCTTTCGCCAGCAGCGGCAAACCAACTGTGACGAGTTGCGGGGGCCAAGTTCCTCTGCCATGTTCACGGGATATCGAACTTGGCCAAGGAATTGCCCATGGAAGGCATTCTAGACGAGTGGGTCATTTCCATCCATGTTCCATCAGGTCTGGATGTCTGCTGTGGCTACATACCTAGGTAGTATGTAGTCTAGTCATCAATCCGAGGACAACGGAAGCACGTGCCAAAAGGCATCAATCCGTCGGGCCGTTCCCCGACGGACATGGGATATCCGCCGCCTCCGGTCACAAACAGCCTCCAAGTCCAAGGGCCGCGTCTGTATACATTAAACAAAGAAGCCTACCTATTGTCTTTGTAGGGTGAAGAAGGATGGGGTCAACTGGTGTAAATAAACTTGCGATACCGAGTTGACATGTTATCACGGCCATCGCGCCAAAGCTCTACATATGTAGGCCCTTTACATCCGGGCCCACCAGACTATATTGGACGTAATCCATGAAGCTAGAAAAATGTAGTACCCGTCAGCGACTAATTTTTTTTTTCCATCAGCGAGGCTATAACGACTAGACTGGACAACTCCGCGAGCGGGCTTGTAAGACCACTATCACGAAAATAGTTCCCTGGATTATAACCAGGTAAGCCACGCAACACAAACGAAGTATATGCACCAGATAGATGCCGGCCAATGGGAGGTCAATTTGAATCGCGCTACCCTACAGTTTTTACAATACAGCATTAGATCATGACGGGATACAATCGGAACATTCATCAAACCAAGCTAAGTAGAGTCCAGATGGCGTGCTCAAGAAACACTAGTACTGACCAGACGATTTTATTTACCGCATCCTCGTGACTTGATCCTAAACCGTGATTAGCTTGTAATGTACTTGAAGACCTACTATAATCAAGGCAATATATATGAATAATTGTAATCTTATCATGGTACTCACTCGTGGAGCCGCTCTTGACGTATGCGCAGTCTGCATAAAAGAGCACATTACGTTTAGTAAACCGACGTTGGTAGGCAGAAGGCTTTGGTCCCCTTTAGAGCAGTGAGTGGCTCCTTGTGGATTAACCACCAGCCAACATGAAACTATCAGGACCAGTCACGGCAGGCTTGAGATTCTACTTGGCATTAGGGGCTATAGTTATTGCTTCATCGAGGCTATGAGACTAAGACAAACAAGCATGGTATCGGGTGCAACAGCAAGGGCGCTAGATTCAACAGCGTCAATCAGTCAAGCCCGGTGGTCGAGTCGAGCGGTTACTACGAGCAGTTTTCCTCCGGTAATAAGATAACTTCTATTCAACTACCAACGTTCTCCGTAACGAGCAGCTTCGTTTCGACAGCTTCCCCTACATATAGATTTAGTACAAGGGCCATACAAGCAGCCTTCTACTAACGATATATGCCGCCCGATAACTTCCCCCCGAGGCCACTTTTAAATAATATTATGCTCATACGCTATTGAAAAGGCGTCCGAGTAGCCGGTTATCCAATCAGACTCGTTGGCAGCGTCTCCATAGGGAGTGAGGGTGCTCAGGACAACACTGTACTGGCCGGGAGGGGCGTATGTGCCGTTAGCCATTAGACCATTCCATAGGCCGAGAGATATTCTGTGGTCGCGGATGGGCCATTTCGAGGGGAAGCCTGGGACTTGACCAATGGACTTGAAGCCAGCAAATTCGGTGGCGAGGCTATCCGGCACGCAATACTTGGACGGCTCTGGGAGTTCGGGGTTGGAAATGCTTGGGTTAACATCGGAGCAGAAGAACTTTGGGACGATGTCGAGGCGCACTCGGGAAGAGCCGATGCCCAGGTAAAGTTGGAAGAGGAGTTCTTTTACATCTTTCCCGGCATACTTCTTTTTGATGAACTTGGACGAGCCGGGCTTTTCTCCGGTTATTGGATCTCTAAAGACGAATGATTCGGTCCCGAGCCTGACGCGGTAGTACGAGCCGTTGGTTCCCATAAAGCTCCTGAGGTGTGGGAAAGGAGGGTACTCGCGAGCAGCCGAGCGGAGAGAGCCGGCGAGGCCAAGAAAGGGGATGGTCAAGGCGGTAGAATCAGAGCCATTAATCGATATCCAACCAGACCAGATGGGTAAACGCGTCGTGTCAAGGCCGGACGGGTCACTAGCTGACACGTCAATGGTCCCCGACTCCCCCGGTTGAAGGATGATGGAGCTTCGGCTCAGCTTTATGTCGGCTGTAGCCTGGACAGGCTCTGGATTCAACATTGGGTCGTGATTAGGCATGTCCAACGGCATCGCCGGCTTAGCAGCGTACAAGGTGGTGGCATGGATAGGGGAGAGCTGGTACGTCACTTCCGACTGGGCGGTGTTAGTGATGCTGAGGCGAATTGTGCTGACTCGGTGGTCGGTACCGTTGAATGCCAAATGCGACGGCTGGACGAGAGTAGTCGCGTGAGCGGCATCCCAGGCGCTGATAAGACCGCCGCCTTGCTGGGCGACTGTGACGAGCCCAGCACCGCTTGCGTCTTGCTGCGGCTTGGCCGTCGATACAAGGCGGCTAGCCATCATGGACCAGTCCAGGTTCTTCCCAAGCGCCTCGGCGACGACGGCTGCAACTCCCGCAGCGAATGGTGCGGCAAACGATGTGCCGATTCTGAGGTCGTATCCGCCGCCCACTTTGGGAGCTGGGACATCGGCGCCGGGGGCGCCCAGGCTAGGCTTGATATCGAGATCCCACGTTGGTCCATAGGATGACCAGTCCAGTGTATTGAAGCTTCTGGAGAAGGCGCCAACTGATATCACGCCCCGGCCTGCCGAGGGACTCAGAGAATCAAAGGCCCCATTCCCTCCCTCATTGCCCACTGGGCCGACGCATATAATACCCGTGGCCGCAATTCCAGAGACCATCTTGCTCAAGGGGTCTTGCGCCGAATTTATAGGTGCCCCAAAGGCCGAGACAATAATTTGTGCTTTATCATGGACCGCCTTCTGCCAGCCCTTCATTACGCTATCCGAATGTCCATGACCTTTGCAGTCAAGGACTCGATACGCCATAAGAGTTGCGTTGGGCGCCACACCGACGTATTTCCCGGCGTCGTAGCCTCCAAGGACGCCGGCCACAGCAGTGCCGTGCCCGGAGCAGTCCATCGGGTCTCCCTTCGGTCCTTCCCGGGAAATGTTTTCTCCAGTAACAACTCGGCAATCGGGGCCAACTCCCGTGCAGGCTCCGAAGGCTTCGTGTGTATAGTTGACCTGTCACCACCTCGCATGAGCGTTCTGATCAGTTTTGTTCGGCGTGTCCAACTTGGCCGGGGGAATAAAGACATACACCACTGTCAACTATGGCAACTCGAATACCATTCCCAGTGAACCCCTCCTTGTGCAGCTTGTCTATCTGTATCATGTCAAGGTGCCAGGACCCGTCCATGGCGTTTTCGGAATCACGATTGCCCAGATGACGTCGTTTGTTCCGTCCCGGCTGCTGCTTAGCTTCACTGTCATCGAGCTGGCCAATCTCTGTTACGGGCCACGTAGTAAAGCCCTTGAAACGGTCCATTAAAGCCTCTTTATCCTCATTGCTGCGTACGTTGGCCAGCCCTACCGAGATGCCGCGGAAGAACTCCGAATCGAACGTATGGCGCACCTCGCCACCTTTTGCTAGGACAGCATCGGCAAGAGGTTTCAACTCGTTGCTCTCACACTCGATGATGAAGGCATCGGCCACGATATTGCTGGCAGTCTCTACCTGGTCCGTTGCTGCGCAAGCTGACAGACACGCGGCGGCAAGCCAAACGAAAACCGATGACCAAGGACGGACCATGGCTAGGGCTGCACTATTGGATCAATGGTCCTTTATTGGTTAGATGAGAGGATAAAGAGAGGCTGCTTAGTATAAATGTGTATAACAGGTCACGTCACTAGTTCTCCTTGGAGAAAGCAGCTGCTCCTTCTTATATTTATGTAACAGTGCATGCCCTTGTTCAAAACATATAGCAACGAGGAGCATGGTCAACGGGTGGAAATCAGGGCATTTACAGGCAAGAGGTATACAAGTTTCAACTACAACAGTCAGTGGGCGCTTGGTTAATGCGTGACAAGCATGGTCCTGGAATTTAGAACCTTAATGAAATTGAGAACAAGTACCCATTATTGAACGAGACACGTCGCCTTAATGTGCCCTCCGTCATGCAACAAACATGCCCTCCATCGGCATGCTCCGGGAATATCCGCGTGTAAAATGCGTAGATGGCCTCTTGTGGCACTTGACGATCCGGAAGCCTAGTTGACTCCTACACGCGGCGTCGCGATCTGCCAGCAGTTGATTAACTATATCTTGAACACTACAAAGCCGGAGAATTCAAGGACATATTGAAGAATCTGATAGTACCTTGACATTTCCCCATGTCAGTTAGCTTCCAAGACTTGGGCTAGGCCGCCGTCTTACACTTCGTCGCCCTGTCTCGAGTACAGTCAATACAATATTGCAGGGATTGGCCGCGATTCCGGGGGTGCTAAAGTGCTAAAGTTACATATAACCGAGTATATCTTCCTGGCCCTTCAGATACTTTATATAGGGTTAGTTTCAGTAGCTCAAAGAGCAAAGGTGGTACTCTTTTATCGCCTTCGCCAGGCATAACCACAAAAGCAAGAAATTATAGTCGGGATCTTGCCTGGGTCAAGTGGAGTCTGGCATTGACGTGCTGAGTCGTACTGTTTATGCTACTAACCCTGTTTATTTGAGCTACCGCTCTCTTGCCCGGGCACGTGTTTAAGCTGTCAACTGGTGTAACTAATAAGTCCCGTATCGATGAAGCCCCGTTATTGGGCTTCGCGATCTGTTAGGCCTTTTCCGTGTAATACCTATGTATTCCAAGTACATCTTGAAAAAACAGTTATGGACGATATATGCATATATCAACATGATAGTACGTGCAACTTATTACTCTGAAAGAGGCCAATAAGAAGCTTTTAGCATTCTTGCTATTATAATCCCCCGCTATAAAATACATGATAGTTGCTTGTCTGAGTATATACGACCATAGCCGCTAGTAGAACTCACGATCCCGTCTGATCTCGTACGATAACCTAGCGAGCGCTAGATTAGTAGTTGGGTCGGTGACGACCAGCGAATACCTGGTGTTGTATATTTTTTGCCATTCCTTTTTGCATGACGTGACAAATCGTTGAGCCGGATAACCGTAATTAGGAATTGTGTGTAAACGTATTAATTGCTTGTGTGTGGAAGGCTCCTACACGCCATGTCTTTTCATACTGTCGCAGAAGTTCATGGGATCCAGTAGTGGAATTCTCGGAGCAGCAAGCCTGACTATGGCGGATTTTGAGATGACCCTGCTGCATTCAACTAGCTCCATCTGTAGCTTTCTGAATATATTGGTTGTGTTATTACCGACACCTGTATGCAACATGGTGAATACCAAGTGAGTCGGGGGGCATAGCGTCCATTTCTTCCAACTATAGTGTCAGCCAAGAACGGCCAATTGAGCTGGTAGTGTCTGGTAGTATCCATCTCCATTATACAGGCAGCTCGGTATGGATTATAGACTGTTTTTTCCGTTGACTTTCGGATCCAAACTCGATGTGGTTGAACTCGATGCCGGGACCGGCAGAAGCGTACCGGCCAGCAAATGTGTCCCGGCCGTGTACCGCCGAAATCTCCATGCCTGGCAAATGAGCAGTCCGTTCACTGCAGCTTCCCTGCAATGTAGTGTTCCTAGTGTGCTGGGGACTACAATAAGACATGGATCTAGAGTCGTGCTTGGCTCCACTAAAGCCGCGTCTCTCAAAAGCAGACTCGGCGATGTGATCCAGTACAGTCTTGAAATCGTCCAAGAAAATGGTGTCGGCTGCACACTTGAAAACGAGTGCGAGCTGGCCAGACTCGTCAGCAGGGACACGGGCACAACGACGGGGCAAACTTACCCTCCAAAATGGATTTTTGCCTCCCTGTGTGGTAATCAAACCAGTCATGATAATGTCGGCGATGAGGAATAGAATTGCAAGTCCGAGGCATAGAAGCAACACACCGAACCGAGGGCTTATGCGAATCAAGCTGCATATGGTAAAGTCGTAACACTTATTAATGATTAAAATAAGTTTTACTGTCGTAAATACCCACCAAGGGTCCCTATTATGATGAATTGTTAGCAGGGAGTGGGTAGCTTCAGACGGGGCATATGAAAGTATGATTGAACTAGCCTTGATAAAGCCTCAAAGAGTCTTGTAACCGTGAACATATTACTACCAAGCTCATTATTGTATTCGAAATTTGCCCATGTTTCCAGAACCCAGTATGGCTGAACCAGTAGTAATGATATAATGAAGAACCGGCTACCCCATCGGGGGAGAAAGGCTTTTATCTTGAGCCACGCGATAATGTTGTGGAGAGTATATGATATGTATAGAGTAGTTGCTGTGATGCTTACATACCTATACATAAAGGTCAGATAACTTATCTAAAAGGCACTTGAAAAGGGATACAACTGACCAGCCGAATGCAGGGTCACTAAGAAACATGAAGAAGCCATGGGGTAGAGAAAATATTAGCTACCGATCGTTAGTTGTTTGCTATAAGGGCTTAGCAGCGTTGACATGACCACTTGCCTGACAAAGAATCAGCTTATGGAGTATCCTTCCTCGACTGTAATTGCAGAATACAAAAAGGATGAGGATTATGATTCCGCCAACGTTGAAGCCTTGCGCCCATGTCTCCACTATGGCCTGATCGAGAGACATGTTACTACGAGTAGGAGCTGGCGCCATCTCTGATACGGGACCGAGACAGAATATATGCTGGTTAAGGTGACATGAAGCTTTACTTGGTCATGTCTGGTAGTATTAAGACGTGCGCGCCTGTGAATTTAAATATGAAGAGCATGCAGAATCCGGGCAAAATTTGGTCTAGGGAAAGGCGGGAGTAGGAAAACGCCCCATACAAGGGTCTTACTGGACGACATGAGTCATCCCAGTCCACTCGGCTCTTTGTCTCTAGATGACACACACCCTCAGCTAAACTTATTAGACGTCACAGGGCGCCTTGGCACCACCCAGGCGTTGATAACGAGCTAAGTTTCCTCTATTATGCTGCTCTGGTGCCAGTGGCCGCCACGGGATGTGTGGGCGAAATTACACCATGTCTTTTACCAAGATTCGTTTCGTCAGAGCTGGTCGGGAAGCTCGTGTGGGTGTACGGAAAGCTCCGCCTACCACTCACAGCACACATATCACGATTGAAACCGGTGGGCTGAATTGAACTGCGGACTGGCCCTTTTTCTATGCATCGTAGGCTATCTATTCAATGGGGGGGTTTGGCTGTATTCAATGGCCGGCTTTAATGGGGCAGTGGCGTGAGCCTTCACGAGGCGTTTGCGTGGTTTTATTCGGCAATGCTGAATAATAGTAGGCGCCTTCTATTGACAACACGCCTGACCTATTAGGATATTGGCAATTTGTCTGAATTCGGTTAGTGGTCACATGCGTGTATACTAAAATTTGACATCTCCTTGGCGCACAAAAATACAAGGTTGGCTGCTCCCAGTAGACATTAGGCTCTCGTTTCCCGCCTTGCTTTTCGCACAGAGTTGCAGTTGCCCTTGTGTACACCGTAGTACTCCTCAGTTATTTCCGCCTCGTCTCTGTTAATCTGCTCGGCCAGCTCGTAGAGCGAAATATCAGAACCCCGGGGGCACAGCGTTGCAAAGTCATCCACCATCTTCTGCTTGTACAACAAGTTTGATTCACAGACTCGTAGTCCTAGATTCCCGTTGGCGACGGCTTGCATGTTCCCGTGTGCCTGCGGAGCTCTCGTGACGTTGAGCTGCCGCATCGTCTGGATGGACTGTGCCAGCCCGCGGGCCTGATCGTCGAGAGTCTTGGCCTGTACAATAAAGGGAACGCTGTCCTCGCACTCATCGCCAGTCAAGCAATAGTCTCCTGTGCATGCCATTACACCCGCGGTAGTATGGCCTTGGGTGTGGAATAAATTAATGGTGGCATTGCCGCATGTCAAGGTTTGCTCTTCCCCGACACTGACCTGCGCTTGTTCCACTGCGTTGTTGTTTTCTTGGGCTACAAGTTGTGAACCACGTAGTTTGTCCACGCTGTCGACTGCGGAGAGCCCTCCGGTGTGGTCCTGATGCTCGTGGCTTGCAATGAGTGTGATGTTGGACATGCCGGCGAGCCCGTTCTCTTGCAGCAGGCCAACGGCTTCTTGGAAAAAGGACCCCGACGATAATGTGTCGAAGAGAATTCCCTCATTGGGAGAACATTGAATCATGTACATTGTGTTGTTTAAATCCGTGTTGGGGTCGAAATCGTTGGCGGCTACATCCACGCTCGTTTGGCCCAAGGTGTAGGGAATGTCCAACACCTTGTTACTCGCGCTGACGCCAATCAAGGGAGGATTCGTGTTCGGAACCTGGTATGCAGTGAAGAACACCGGTATTGATTCTCCGTTGAGCTGCCGCCTTCTAATGCTGTACACACGGCTCGTTACTGCTTTCTAAATGGCTATTGATCTGGGCTGTTACCTACGACGCACTGGGGGGCAGGCATGCAGCCGCCCAGCCGAAAAATACCCCCAGTGACAGTAATTTTGTTATGTTCATATTGAATAAAAGCCACTGGTAGTTGGTCGGGATGATTGGCATGCAAATTTGTTGGAACTGGTTGGAGCGGCCGAGTCGTTGAAATGGGACGTTTAAACGGTACACCGCACCTCGAATGCGATGTAATATGTACGAGATGGGTAAAACCTAGTTTCGGAATATTTTCCTGGTTATTTCTCGTAGTTATATGTTGTTTATATATTGGCAGTAAAACTCGTGCGACATTCCCGCGACATAACTGAGACGTGGGTTAGCAGCCCCTGGTTCTGCGGCATGTTTCTCCCCGTGATTCAAGTATGTGGATATACAAAGTATTCGTCATCGTAAAGGCCGGTCAGGGGCCCAAAATAGAAAAGTTCTGGAATCACTTTTGAGTTTACTAGATTGAGTGATCGGATAGAAAATGTGAGCCAGCCTTGCGTCTCTAACAGATGGTGTCGCGTGTCGCGTATAAAACCTATTACTATTATGCCTGCAAGAGAACGGCCAGAAAATCGGAGACGGCCGACATTAACCTTTTACTTGGAGGTCTAGCGGATTCATCCTACAAGTCGACAGTTATGAGCTAATAATAGACAGGCTGCGAAAACTGCACAACCACAAGGCACGATGACAACGTTAGTGGGAGGGATAAGCCGGCGATTCTCAACAAGGGGGATCCAATTTGATGACAGAATTTGTGCCCATCTCAATACAGCCTGTTCTGTAAATACAATAGCCTGCTGCACAGCGCAAACAACGGATATGGGTACTACAGGGCGCCCTGTCCTCCAGTTACAAGCTGATCTTATTACCATCACCACTTCGCACTGACGCTCCGCGACTCAAGCATGGGCACCCTCATCGCCCAGCACTCACAGCAACCCAATGTCCTGCCGCGCAGCCTCCAAAGAACCCGGCGGCACCTTTATCGGCCTGTCATCCACGTTTCTGGCGTTCTGTGCTGGCGGAAACGCATACCTCCCTTTATCAACCCTCGTTCGCCACTGTGCTTGTTGAAAAGCCGCTTGTACAAGTTTCACAAGCATCGTATCACTGCCCTTGGGGCCGAGAACAGTGCCGTATACAGGGTGGTATTCCGGCCGGCCACTGACCTTGGATTGGTACTCGAATTGGGCAACTTGACTTGTCAGCGCCAAGATCAAAACCGACGCGAGGCGTCAATACATACACGGTGCTAGAATTTGAGGGACACGCAACACAGAGGCGAGGAGGTCAGGTGTGACACCATTGATCTTGCTTGGTTTCCTGGTCGAGTTTAGTACAAGGGACGATCTGCGCTTCGGGAGAAGGAACCGTACGGCACATGATAGCTGGGAGCATGGCTTGGATAAGCAGCGACAAGAATAGCGTCGCCGCCATGGTTGGTAGACATGATGGTGCTGTCGAACCAGTTTCGGAAGACGTCAAGGCGGGCTTGGTATTCGTCGTACAACGACTTCGTGACATTGCTGCCCCAGTCCCTGCGCGCAGTTAGCAAACAAAGGATATAATTGCCATGTTGGCAAATTCGACAAACCATCTTTGTTTGACGGTTGGTTCTGTCGCGGGATCTTTGCCAAACTTTGCTTTGTAGTCCTTTCGGAACTCGTCGTACTGGTGGTAAAACTCGTAGCAAAACGAGAGAAACGGGGCCTTTTGCAAGATAGTTTTTTCAGCGCAGGTCATCTTCAAGTGAGGACTGAGAAAGACTTACGTCTCGCATGTACTCTTGTAGCCCCTGGCCTTTGGCTTCTGCAGGTGGTTTCGAAGCCCAAGTCTGTGTTAAACTGAGTCTCGTTGACTTTACTCCCAGAAAAGCCTCCACTGCGGCTAGAAATTGTTCATATTTGTCATTCTTCTCTTCATCTGCGCTTGGGAAGTCTGTCAAGTACGTCATCGTCTTGGGGAAGGAAATTGCCGGACTTGCTAGGGACTTGTGGACAACAGCCACCGCGTCGTGGAACAGTTCTGAGAGGTCTGTGCCGAAAATCCCCATGCTATCGTATGTGCTGCCCATTGGTAAGCGCTCGAAATTTGATCAATGGCAGGTGTTGATGGACTTGCGTGAAACTGGGTTGGATCCCGTCCAAGGGTAGCAGCCCGGATGATGTTCGAAGCGCGAATAGCCCTTGAGCGGCGGCTGGACCAAACACCTGCCCGACAGCTACTGACTTGTCAACAATCTCGTTGCGAATGTCCCTTCGCGTGGTAACCAGACATACAGTCGATGCCAGTGGTTGCTCTAAGCCACTCGTAGCCGGCCAGGGAACTCGCAGCGCCAGTCGCACCGCCCGCAGGGTCTTGATGCCCGTCTTCTCTCGGGTTCTTTGGCGATGGCACATCTGTCCACTCTCTCCCGGAGCCAAACTGCGAGGATTTGGTCTTGCCGACAATGGTCGCCCCGAGGTCTATGAGCCTCTTGGCAAACACTGCCGTCGAGTCAGCCGGGTTGTCGTGAAGATCGCGCCACGCACTGCTGGACAAGGTTGTGGGAATGCCCTTGAGAGACATGGAGTCTGGGATAGTGAAGCGATAACCCTTCAGAGGGGCCTGCTCGGGAGGCACAGTGCTGTAGAGTTTCGAGGGAACCGGAATGGAAGTGTAATTGGTTTCACTATCGGCGGGAAGCTGAAGGACTCGAAACCTGTGCCAGAGTGAGTTGGTGAGGGCTTGGCGCAGTTGGGTAACGGGAGAGCCTATACAAATCCACCTCATCAACGCGTTCGGGGTATACACCGAAGGCGAAGGCATCTAGTGTATCGTTATATATCTTCCATGCCTGATGGACGTTCGGCCCATGCAGAATATACGGCCCCGCAGGCAAATCAGACACGGAACGCTTCGCGGCCGCAACGCTATCGTTCCGCAGGCGCATCACCGACTTGCCATTGCCTACAGACGAAACTGCCACGCCCGAGTTTCCACCCGGTTTTTCAATCAGAATATTGCCAAACTCGGGAGTGAAGACGTCGTCGTAAAAGTCAAAGAGTCGGAGGGTTCCCTCGAGGTGGTAGTACAGCTGTTCTGGTTCAAGCACGGTTACCGGGAGGATGACATCTGGCTTGATTGTTTCCTGGATTGTGCCCTGCTTGCGCGTGAGTGCTGAAACGCTTCTCTTCTGGCAAAATATCTGCCAAGGCATTTGGGAAGGAGGCTTACGAGCACTTGCGGATGCACAAGGTACCGAGATCCCGAGATGACAGTCGTGAGCACCGTCTTGATCTCCATGGTGGTAGTACTTGGGCGCGGCACACAGTCCACACCGCCACAACCTTGCTTTGTGTCCTCGGGAGGCATGGTTATTGTAGCGACGACTAGAGAATATACACCTTTAAGTATCAGAGAAACAACGACAGAGGACGCGGGATGCGCCGTCGCGTGCCGTCAATGTCAGCGGCAAGGCCAGACTTGTCGTGGGGTAAATCGCACTCCACGTTGCATCGGGAACCTCATTTGATCATGGCCCGGGCCATGATCAGCTGGGGACCGGCCAGCCACTAATGCAGGTGAAGACGATGACGGCAAAGCTTGCCAAAGCATCCCCTGTTGATGCAGAATGGCCACGGTTCAAACCCCGTTAGCCCGACTTGGAGAGTCACGGCGAGGCACCCATCAAATCCCGGGCTATTATAAAACCTGCAGCTTCTTAAGGAATGATTTGCTGAACCGGAAGATGCCTCTGCGGCGGTTGTCAACAGGCATAAATACATCCCACCAGGCCCAGCGATCTGTGATTCCGTCACCGGAAGCATGGATATAAGGATGAGGGCGGCACAGCGATCGTAAAAGTCTGGTGATTTTGCAGCTCATCACTGTCACGCAATGAAATTGCCCATTCATGAACGAATGATGCTTTCTACAAGTATTCTAGTGTACAACGCCAACCCTCTAGAATGAACCGCAGGGTCGTCTACGGCGTTCCGCGCACCCCGGCAACGCACTTACATGAGATCGAGAACCACCCGACCTTGCAATTTCCCCTGGTCCATTTCCTCAAACACTCTTGTCAACTCGCTCATCTTCTCCACCCGTACGTGACTCTTGATGACACCCCGGGCAGCGAAATCCAGCGTCTCGATTGCGTCCCGGCGATTCCCCACGGCCGAACCGCAGATGGTGAACTGATTGGCAACCATGGCTCCAGGGCTGGCCGTGGCAATAGCAACGGCCGCATGCTCCGGCAAGCCCACGCACACCAAGGTGCCGTTGAAGCGCAAAAAGCCGAGAGCCTGGGCGTACGCCTCGTTCGAGGCGGTGCAGGCAATGACGGCATGGGCGCCCAGGCCGCCGCACAGCTTCTTGACGTGCGCGGTGATTCCGGCGCCAGCGTCGTCGTCGTCCTTGCGGAACTGGGTAAAGTCGACAAAGTGCTCGGCGCCCGAAGAACGCACCAGGTCGGCTTTGCTCGCGTGGTCGACGCCGACGACGCGCAGGCCCATGCCGCGGCTGGCGAGCTGCACGGCGAGGTGACCGAGGCCGCCTCCCGCTCCGGTCACGACTACCCACTGGCCGGATCTTGCTTGGCTTCGCCGCAGGGCAGAGTAGACGGTCATTCCTCCGCAGAGCAGGGGAGCTGCCTGGGCCGAGTCGAGCTGCTCGGGAATACGGGTCACGTAGTCCGCCGGGCCTGTGACGTATTGCTGAAACGTTCCGGGCGTGTAGTATCCAGAGATCTTTTGGTTAAAGCAGAGGCCGTCTGAGCCGGCCTGGCATGGCTCTTGAACTTCTAGTTAGCTGGGGCATGGAAACAAGGACCAGACGGAACAGGCCGGCGCGAGGGACGAACCACAGTGACCACATGCGCTGGATATCCATTTGACGCCGACCCGATCTCCAACGGACAAGCCGGCGGTTTCGGCTCCCGGGCCGAGCTTGACGACATTGCCAACGCCTTCATGCCCGCCGACTTGTCCTGCCGGCGTGGGATGCGGCAATGTACTCCACTGTAGTGTCGTGCCTGTTAGTCAAGACCAGATGGGTGGTGGTTAGATGGAAAAGTCGGCTGTCCAAGTACGTACCGAGTTTGTCATGACCCCCAAGTCTGAATGGCACACGCCGGAATGGCTTCTAGACGGAGAATGAGCATACTCGGTCTCTACGGAAACGAGGTCATTCGTACAGTCGAACGAGCACCTCACCTGGACCGGGGTCCGGCACTGCCAAGTCAACAACCTTGGTCGATATGGTGCCGGGCTCGTCGTACACCAGCGCCTTTTGAGTGGTGGGAATAGCCATTTTCAACAATGATGGTTACAATGATGCTTATTGCTGGGGTTCTAGCCAAGACGCTGCTTGGGCGATTGTAGATCGTCTATCAACTTATACGCCAGCCAGCCAACGAACCCCGCTCATCTTGCCGAGGTTATTGTGAGGATGGACAACGCCAATGCAACTTTAAACGGCGCTTCAATCAAGCCGCCCGCGTCATTGTGTCTGCTCGGACAGCGCAAAATAAAAGTAGCCTGGTTCCTGCCAGAACTCCTGTCCAGCATTTCCTGAACCGGTTACGCCTTCACTCAGACTCGTGGACAGCCGAGGTGGGCCTCACGCCACTGTTGTTTCATCTTGGCCTTGGACTCAGCGACCGAGGTTCTCTTTGGACAAGGCATCGAGTCACAAATCGCTCGAGGTATAAATTCAGGCTCTTCCAGCACTCACAAACGTGCAGGAGATGGCGGTGACGGCACATGAAGGACTGGTCATCTCTCGGTGGAGCCCTTGACAGAGCCTATGCGTGGTTCAACTAATAGACCTCTCAAGTGACAAGTTCACCAGTTTGCAAGTTACTATGTCTGACGAAATTAGAAGATGGCCAAGACGGCCCCCGGAACGCCCGGAATAGTATTTCTCACTACGTATAGCAGACATCTTTACCGTAAAAATAAATATAATCAGGCCACAGCTCCGTCTGTTCCCTCACCAACAGGCACATCAAGAACACCCCGCCGACTCCATTGATGAACAAAGGAACCATCCTTGCGCTCAACCTCCTCCCACAACTTGGCCGTCAAAAATTTATATATCCACTCACTCGCGCCGTGGAAGCTAATCCCATGGTCACTGTCCGTAAAGGCAACCATCTGGAACTTGTCCGGCGAGACGCCCTTGGCCACCAGCAAATCCGCCAACACCGCCGCGTGCTGGTAGTGAACATTATCATCGCCAGTGCCGTGCATCAGGGCAAATTTCCCCGCCACGTTTTTAAAGCCCTCGGCATTCCGTATAGCCGTCTTGTTGTAGCCATCCGCGTTGGTCGCCGGCGTCTTCATGTACCGCTCCGTGTACGCGGAATCATAGAACCGCCAGTCCGACACGGGAGCCGTGCTCAGCCCAAAGGTGAAGGCGCCCGAGTCCGCCTCAATCACCTTGGCGGCGAGGAAGCCGCCGAACGACCACCCCCAGATGCCTACCTTTTGCGGATTCAGGAATTCGTTGCGCGAGACGAGCTCCTGCGCCGCCCAAATCTGGTCTTGGGCTTCCAAGTCGCCGACGTACTTGACGACGGATGATCGGAAACGTCGACCCTTGTAGCCTGTGCCGCGGTTGTCGATGGTGTACACGACGTATTGGAGTTCGGGTTCAGATGCAATGTAGGCTGACCAGTCGAGGGGTTGGAACCGCTTGGTGACCGATTGGGAGGTCGGGCCGCCGTATGGTGTGAATAGGACGGGGTATTTCTTGGTCGGGTCAAAGTTGGGTGGTAGCTGCTGCTTTACATTCAAGGAGAAGCCGTCTGGGTGCTGAAGCTCGAAATAGGTGACGTTGGGAAGGTTGTATTCACTGATTGATTTGTAGAATTCGGCGTTTGAAGTGAGCGTTCGCAGCGGCTCAACCGTGTTATTGGAGGCGTATAATTCCTGATAGGGAACATCGGGCCCGTTGTAAGACAGTATATAGTATTTGCCTTGGGGCGAGAAGGATGCGCTCCAGACGGCTGGTACAGCGTCATTGACAAGAGGAGTAATCTCTAGCGTGGTGTACGAAACACTGTAAATGTGTCTCTCTGTGCTGTGGTGTTTTGTTGACTCAAAGTAGATGAGTTTCTTGGATGTATCCACGGTCAAAATGGTGCTGACTTCCCAATCACCAGAGGTTAATTGCACAGGGTCGCCTCCATTCACAGGGAAGAGGTAGATATGTGTCCAGCCCGAGTCGTCGGATAGGTCGATGTAGTAATTGTTGCCTGAGTCTTGCGCCTCTCCCACGTATGAGATGGCCATATGATTATCTAGCCACCCATCTGTTCCATCTCGGTCTCGGACGGTCTTGCTGGCCATTGTTTGGACGTCCACTAGTACGTGTTTGTCCCGGTCCTGTACACGGTTAAATGCACGATAGATGAGCGCCGAATGCTTGTCGGTAACCCACTTGACCTCACCGACAATGGTGTCGTTCTTGGGAAAGGCATCAATTGGAACGTTGGCAAGTTTTTTAGTCTCAACATCCACAATATTCAGCTCAACAGTCGGGTTTGTCGTTCCGGCTTTGGGATATCGCAGTTCCAGCTCCTGGGGATAAGACGGTGCCTTCTCTTGCCCCGCCATGTAGTAAGGAATGGTGAAGGTTCCCACGCCCGTATCGTTGAAGCTCAAAAAAGCGATGAACTTGGCGTCGGGAGAGTACCAGAGGGCCAAACGATTCCCGAAAACATCTTCCTCATACACCCAGTCTGGCACACCGTTGAATATGTCGGCGCTTCCATTGTCGGTGATTCGGTGGATTTGGCCATGTTCGTCGCGGAGGTATACGTCGTTGCCGCGCACGAAAGCAATCGTCTCTCCGACTGGAGCCATTGTTGCGTACTGGATATCACCAGCCTGGTCGTCAACAATGGGTGTGTTGTTGCCGGAGTTGACGTCGACTACAAAGTAGTCGGCCAAGTACGAGTGTCGGTATTGCTTTGTGAAATTGGCAGCAGCCAGGACAGCTTGGCGATCATGGCGGATCCAAAAGGCATGGAGGTTTTTGGGTTTACTCTCGGCGGGCAAAAACGTGGTTTCTTTCTCAGAAACAATGTCCACCAAGACCAGGTCGGAATTTTCATTGGTGGTGATGTATTGGCCGTCGTCAACGGAACTCACCCAGCGCACCGACATGCGGGATGGATTATGTCTGGCATAAGGCGTTGTTTCGTTGTAAGTTAGAAGACGATCACCGTTTCCAGTTGGCTGTTGGGGTTTTCGAGGTGGATTGATGGCTAGACCGACGACCGCAAGGAGCGGCAAAACGCCTACCAGCTTTCTGAAAGAGATGATACCCATGATGAAGTTATCAATTGCTACACAAGATATGGGAGCCTGGAAGTCTCGGGCGCCCAACTAGACCTTGCTCGGTAGCAGTTCTGCTGGATGAGCAATCGTCACGACTGAGCACACCGGACGGAGGAGGTATCAGGAACTGGTGGGAGGAGAGGGTGGCGTATTTGAACCAGACTCTTGTGGAATTCCGTATTCTCGTTCTTTTGGCTGTTACGCAGCGAGCCGTTGCGTAATCCGAAATTGATAGGACTTGGCAGAGGTGTGACCTTCCGAAATTGGCAAGAGACAAGACTGTTAATCTGATCAAGCAGGGATCTGTACACTATGCCATAAAATAAGCCCTGGCCTAATTTGAACAAGAACAGCGTTCCGACTTCCGCGGACCTCGATGCCAAGCTCTCCGGCATGTTATTGTTAACAAACACGGAAGATGACGACATTTTTGCAAATTCGCGGGTAAAGCGACCCTCAGTGCTTCAGAGATCCCTGTCCTGCCAAGTTGCCAAGGCACCCCGATCCCACGAATTCGAGGCTTTCCTTTTCTCCAACGGCTCGAAAATTGACGCGTTAAACATCAGATGGTAGAGGACCCACTGCAATTTCCTTTGTTTGACCTACTTCCACATTCCTACGAATGAGACGCCGTTCGGCGTATGCATTACCACACTGTCTAGCTTTCATTATCCGGTCTTGATCACGGCTCTTTGCCATTGGTCGATTGCACTAATGCATTGACCGGACAGCAACACTAACCTACCCCGTACATCGTGGGTAGTCACAGCCACTCTCGGACAGTTGTCTCATATTTTTGTTTTGCTCTCACTCTTGACATCACCTAACGTAATTTACCAATAAACGATACAGCACATACTGGCAGTTGCGTGTGAAAGTCGTATAGCTTTAGCCTCAACTACCAGAGGATATATAGCAAACTGAAAGTGAGGGAGGTTTTGGTCAGAATATTACTCGCCAGCGTTAATCACAGCAATAGTAAGCCGGCTGCGAAGCATAATTCACCTCTGCCCCGTCTGAGAATACCAGAATAGTTCGGCCTGGATATTGATTTGCCATTGAAGAACTTGAAAGCCTCTGCATTTGCATTACTATATAATATAGGGAAACCTGGTCATACCAGGACAAAACCTATACGAGGCACAACCACCCTTCTTGCCTAAAGCTACTCGCTAGGCCGCTCCTCATTCTATATGTCATCTGTGTTGATCGGAGTGCAATATATAGACCCAATTTCATCGCCGATGCCGATTAGATGCAAGTCGAGAATAGTCTCCCGAATTCCCGTGTACAGCACTGGGGGAAAGCAGGCGCGGTTTCTAAGTCACACTGTTAGCTATAGCCGCAATAGAATTATTATATAGCGACATCTTCACTTACCTAAAACAGGCACAGCTTACTCCTGAATGGCGGAATTTTACAGAGGAGACCTGTCGGTTTCTTTTTTGACAGTTAGCTATCAGCTTGCCTGTTTATTAAGTCTATCTGCTTACAGTGTTTGTGGAACAGGCCAGCAGCGGTTGAGCGACGGGATCGTGTAATGGGAGCCGGCAAAGTTGATGTTCTCATACAATGTTACCTAGAAATAACATGGAATTAATATTACCGATCAATGCGACAAGGACTTGATATCAAGGGCTTGGAAAGGATTCAATTCAAAGATAATCGAGTAGGGTGTCAAAGGTCCTTAGTTTTGTAAGAGGAAGGATGGGAATAGTGGCTATTATATATACAAGAAACGGACGGCCGTGCTCGGTCTCTTGCCCGGGCACGTGCTCAATCTATGTAACCAACAGGTCTCTTGTCGGTGAGGCCCCTTTGTCGGGCTTCACGATCTGTTGGGCCTTTTCCGTTTAGCAATGAATTAGAAAGAGTTTATTTACTTACGCCAGTATCGTCTGCAGCCTCGAGTGGGGATGCAGAGACAACTGTCGCCATTACGGCGGTAAGCAGAGCCCAAATATACATAGTGAAAGATGTTCTTAGGATGTTTTGAATGTTAGAACTAGTTGCGAGTTGCTCAATGGTAAAATTACAATCTCTATCGCGGGGACAAAGCCTGTATTTATATTTCTGCAAGTATGCAATGGTTCACCTCTGTCTTGTTACTTTCTTGCCCCAACTTTGTTCCACTACACTCTTGACTGTAGCAACCGTGTAACCCATTTCCCGCATTGAATGCAACTCGGCCCG
The DNA here is from genome assembly GCA_013305495.1 of Metarhizium anisopliae. Lineage (NCBI taxonomy): Eukaryota > Fungi > Ascomycota > Sordariomycetes > Hypocreales > Clavicipitaceae > Metarhizium > Metarhizium anisopliae. Next base: position 5,173,134 of record JABUBV010000003.1, read on the forward strand.
GATATCCGGCAACCTCGTCGCCAGGAGTTAATACATGTGCCACGCACCACTTTTCAAGGCTCGAACTCGCGGCCACCCAAAAAAGCACTTTCCACCGAAACAGGCACATTAAATATACCAGCTTCTACTTTGGTAGTCTGTGTAACCGAGATGATTTGTTCGGTTGGGTGAAAACTTGAGGCGTCCTAGAAGCTGAAGAGTTAGGCGCACAGCCAGCCACAGTTCCCAAACCCCGTCCATCGTTCCAATTTGCACAGCGTAGGGGCGGATACTGAGGCTTCACGGACTCGGGCACCAAACACAAGGACTGCGGCAGATCCAGACTACCTTTATGGTCTCAGCAGGATGTATAGCCTGTGACCGACCAAGCTACAATGCCGCCGGGTCTTGGGTTGGTGTCTTTGACTGAGATGCATGATTCAGTCTGCTGGTCAACCGCGTAATTCTCATGTGCAAATTCCTGTTACATCCACGCTTCGGAGTATTAAATTCTCGGTCGGGGTACTTCCTCTTGCCGTGTGCAGTTGTGATAAGGGCTTGATGGAGTGCTTGAAGCAATAGCTCAATTCATCTAATAATAGTCTTTGGTATCAAAAGTCCTTGGTTTTCCTCAAGGCCTCGTTGAATGAAGACGTCTTTAAATACAAGAAGTCGGTGAGGGACTTCGCCCTAAGTCCCGCGATCGTAGCCCTTGTGTAACTTTTGACATTGGGCTATTTCCCTGTCACAATATGGACAAGTCAAAGCGCAACAGAGACTTAGGTTCCATCTCAACCATTGACATGGTCGTCACGTGTGCTTGTGCCTGCTGCTTATGTTTTTGCAGCTTTAAACAAGGGCGCTAGGGATGTGCAGGGAATAGCAGTGGATGTTGGTGCTTAGTTGGGAAAGATGTGCGCGTTTTGCTCAGTAAGTCTTATGCCAGCATGTTCGTTAGGCTTGCGGCTGAGGCGGCTGAATATGTTGCTCTTCTAGGATGAACCAATCGTTCTCAGAGATGAGGAAGAGCAGGGCCTCTTATGATGACATTTACAGGGTTCTTGTATTCTTCAGTCAAGTATAGCATCTAATTTTAGATTTCAAGGTCATATGCTTGGTGAAAGCGGCGTATTTAAGCTCGTCAACTCCACGATGCCTTTCTCCTCCATCTTCACTCGCGAAAGAGAAGCACGAGCTACCAGAAACTTCTCAAGCACCTTTACACCTATATTGGCCTCAACCAAAAACCAAATCTCAGAATGAAGGTCTCTGGTCTTTTCGCCGCTTTCGCTACCGCACTGGCCGCTGGTGCCGTAGCCGTGCCAGATTCCACGCTCGACGAGCGAGCCACCGTCAAATTCAACGCCGCCGAGGCTGCTGCCCTGAGGGCCCAAACACAAAGCACAATCAGCCAGCTCCGGAACCTTCAGAGAAGCTACGATAGCCGTGTCAGATCCACCGTCGACGGCTGGAGCGGCTCCGCCCGCGCCGCGATCCAACAGGATGTGCAGTCGTTCGATACGGCGATTGCCAAGGCAAACCAGGAACTTGAGCAAATTGTTGCTACGCTGAACAGGCTCCTCTAAACTTGGAATATCGATGGGACTGACGAGGCCATAAATTCCCTGCATTGGAGCTGGGCGTGAATATGCGGCATTTGGACAGTCAGGCAACCGGCACGTTGGCTCTAGGGTGTGGACAAACGCTCCAGTGTATTTACCTGCATGTAGTATTCAATTCAACCATGTATATTTTCCTTTGAATGGACCGCGATGTTAAAGCTTCTCATATAATTACTCACACGTTCGCCGAAGTCGCCGAGCAGCTGAGGGAGTTCAAAGCGGAGATCCTGCCAATGGTATCAAATACCATGTCTTACGGAGATGCCCCCGTCTTTCGGATTGACCCCGTACGACATGATCAAGACAGAATCACCAAAGCTCTGAAAGTGTCTTTGTTCTGCGTAACATCCGGGAAGATTAGGTAAGTCGCACGCCCCAGTTCCGCCACTATCACACACATCACGCTCGACGACTCTATCCAGCCTGTCACGACTCGGCAGTCATAGTGCAGCATGAGAACTGGTTTCCTCGGCGCCACGGCGCGCCGATTTCGCGGCTGCGTGTTGCACCTCAATTATCCCCAACACCAGCATCGGCATCCGCGTTCGTCCGTGGGGGTCCTTCGGTTGCCGGTGGGGGGAAAAGCAGAGGCCGCGCCTTCCTTGACTGACCTTGACTTATTGACAGCACATGACACTATGCGGCGTGGCGTCTCCTAATGTTTCCCAAATATCAATCCTGCACTTTACATGCCCCGACATCAACCGTGAACACCAGTCGACGTCTCGGCGGCTTCTCACAACCATGGCTGAGCCCTACAACACGCCTGTACCGGGCTCAACACCCCGCTCGGGATCGCCTGTCCCCCATCCGCTTCGCCACCCAACGCTGCTCAGCACCGCTGCAACATGCACACCCAAGCCGCGGGTCCTGCATCTCGGCGACCCGATTCGCTTCAATCCAGATACACACGACGTCTTGTCATCGCAGTATGAAGTCGTTCGGCCGTCGGCGGCAGAACGCGAGCGAGCGCCCTTTATCCAGAACCTGAGAGACGGGAAATGGGGCAGCTTCCAGGCCATTTTCCGGCCGTTTTGGCGGACAGGCGGTGAGATGGGCCAGTGGGATGGGGAGTTGATCGCCCTGCTGCCAGAGAGCGTGAGGGTATTTGCGAGCGCGGGCACGGGATATGACTGGGTCGACACCAAGTTGCTGGGCGAACGAGGCGAGTGGCATCTGCATGCATGCATGCACACGAGGGGGAGCGCTGCTGACGCTTCGCAGGCATCGTCTACTGCAATGGAGGAACCGCCTCGGCCGACGCAGTGGCCGACTTGGCCGTCGCCATGATCATCTCCACGTTCCGCTATATACCCTGGTGCATGGCGGCCGCGACGGCCGCTTCGCCGTCTGCATTCGCAGACTGCCACCTCAACTCACCCGCCCAATGCCATAACCTGCGAGACCGCATTCTTGGCGTCGTTGGCCTAGGAAATATCGGCCAGCGCGTAGCTACGAGGTGCCGCCTCGGATTCGCCATGGAGATTCACTACTTTGACATTGAGCGCAAGTCTGCCACGGTCGAGGGCGCCGTATCCGCAAGGTTTCACGCGTCGTTGGAGTCGTTGCTCAAAACTGCTGACTGTGTCGTATTGTGCACACCTGTTGGATTCGGTGGCGAGACAATGATTAATGCGTCCACGTTGAAGCATTTCCGCCAAGGCGGGAGATTTGTTAATGTCTCAAGAGGCGCGTTGGTCAACGAAGATGACTTGGTGGCCGCGCTGGAGTCGCAGCGGCTCAGCTCCGTAGCGTTGGACGTGCATGCCAATGAACCACATGTTCACGAGGGACTGAGGAAGCTTGCCGCAGAGGGCAGAGCGATGCTGACCTGCCACAATGGCGGCGGAACGGTAGAGACGCATGCGGCATTCGAGGAGTTGAGTATGCGCAACGTCTTGGCCGTCTTGGGTGGCGGTCCGGCCTTGTCTGCTGTTAACTTGGGCCACTTGAAGAGATGAATCAAATGACTTGTATACAAGTACAATATGGTACATTGCTAGTATATAATACAACCCGCTCCAACTCCTCGCAAACCCATTACGTTAATCATGTCCAACGTGCAGTCATTGAATCAATCAGTCTCCAGCCTTGGGCTTCTTTCTTACCAACCCAGATGCCAAAACATTAACTGGAGGCATATCATCCTGCGCCTTGGCCTTCTTCTTTACGAGCCCTGCTCCGAGAATATTTACTGCCCCCCCGTCCGTCGTATCTGCCCTCTTCCTCTTAACTAGCCCCGACAAATCTCTTTCCTCGCCCTCACCGTCCTCTGCAGCAAGAGTTGGCGGATCCTGCGCACCCACCACTGTCTGTCCCCAGTCATTGCCGAAACCAACCTCACTCGTCCATCGCCGAGAGCTAGCGACTGCCTTGTCTAGGCTGGAAAAGTCCAAACGCAGCATCATTTCTACAGCGCGCTTGTACGACGATTCATTGATGATGCGGGATCCCCGGCCTTGGACAGGCCAGTAGTAATACGGGCTTCGAATCGGCGTCTTGAGGAGATAATTTCTTTGTCCCGTCTTGGCCCGTGGCTGGCGGGGTTGGATGGGCCCTTTCAACTTGGACTTTTTCCGTTGTGATTTGCTTCTGGCATACTTTTCAAATTTGTTTGCCCTGGGAGGGAAAAGTCTATCAAGATTGGGGGACGGCGCCCGAGGCATTGCGGACGAGGGCTCGCCCTGTACGGCCCCGGCGGGCGCTTCGTTGTCAAAGACGACCCAGATGAAGCCCGTCATCCTACCGCTCGAGCATTCCTGTCTAAAGGCCATCATGTCCCAAAAGACGTCTAGCGTCTTGACCGTCTTCCAGCTGCCGGCGGCCTTCATGGCGCCGGATTGCCCGGCCTCTTCGTCTAGCTCGTCGCGGAAGCGGGACTTGGGGTCATCTGGAAACCGGGGGATGAGGCACCGCGGCGGGACCCAGTCGTATTCTCGGGTGTAATGGGATATTCGTTCGAGGGGGTGCGTGAGGGCCCATGATGATGCGGCCGCTGCGGTGCGAGGGACAAAGGCTCGCGTCTCGTGGGTGTCTAGGCCGGGAATGATCAGGTAGCCTTTTGTATTCTTCCACGTGGTGCCTTTGTCTGGGGGAGATGTGATGAGCGGATCGAGCACGCGGCACCACCACCTCACTAGTGCCCGGTCGTCGAGTACGTGCTTGGCTCCGTGGTCGATGCTCCCTGGGAAAAGGTATTGGCCTTGCGATCTTGCGAAGAGGCTGACGATGAAGGGGATGCCTTGGCGTCTCCGCGCAGCGACGAGGTGCTCGATGAATGTGGCGCACACTCCGCGGATGGGACTCGGTGTTCCCTTGGGCAGGTTCAACAAGGGCAGGTAGCCGGTGGAATCGGCTTTGGAAACAAACAGCGTCGTTGAATGGGCAGTTGTGTAGATGAAGATCTCGATGCCAAACACGATGACCTGTTTGTTGGGCTCTGTACCGTTTTGTGACGGCTCGCCACTATGCGGGATGTCGATTGACACGGTGAGGAAGTGGTTCTCGCAGTAGGTTCGATCGGGTCGTCGGTTGGGCGGTGCAGAGTAGATGGCATCCGTCTTCCATGGGGGTGTTGAGACGTGGTGGACAACGAAGGGGATGTCCTTGGGCAGCACAGGGCGTAGACGGTTTATTAGGTTGGTGTCGCAGCCTGTTAGCTCTATCAAAGTCGTCATATTTGGAAGCCGCAATGGATTGGTGGTGGGAGCAGAATTGGCTGGTTAAATGGGCTGAGTTGGAGGACGCGAAGCGCGTTTGGATGTGACGAAAGTCTCGAGGTGGAGACATCTGCGGTGCACAGACCATGTCTGGTGTTTCAATCAACCAACATTGAAGTCAATTGCACCACCAGGCCTGACATTCCGGGCCGTTTAGCGGGGCGCGGCACATCAAATGATTCCCAGGTGCCGGATGTCCAGGGAGACGCCGTTATAACGGCCAGGCGCTAGAATGCGGGGAATGGGGCCCTAACAGATGTCTGGTCAGTCCAGTCAATTTTCTATCGAATCGTAGGGTTAGGGTTCGATGTTCATGTTCACAGGCAGCAGATCCGACCATGGCCAAACACCCTCGTATGCCAACGCATGCCCGAAAGCTTTCGCAAAGATTGGCACTTGGTAATCTACTCGTGACTATTGTCCCAACTTCAAATGTACAATATGGGTTTTAAAGTCTGCGATTGTGGGCATGAGACTGAACCATACTCTCCAACTCAACTCATAGCATCACGTCTCATTACTCAGTATGGAAGCGTGACCAGTCGTCGAGCGCTTCACTGCATTCCAAAGCCCAAGCTTTCACTCCGCCAAACCATATCAGCGGTTCCTGTCTCTTGCCAGGGATATTCGACCCAACCCACCAGGAGGGCCATTTGCTACAAAGTGAAAGATCAAAGGTGGATCGCAGTTTTCGGTACCAATCGTCTGCTTCCGATTCGGTGGGCTCTACACTTGCAATGCTGTCCTTTTCCATCTTGTCCAATAACTTGTCAATCCACTCCACTTGCAATTCAACAAAGGGTGGCGCCGTCGTCAGTGAAGTTGGTGCTTGCGGGCCATACAAAATAAAGGCGTTGGGCATGCCGGGGACCATCATACCAAGGCTTGTGCGAACGCCGTTTGCCCACTTCTCTTGTAGCGTCTTGCCATGCTTGTCGGTAATATTCATGTCGTATAAGCTCCCGGTGAGAGAATCGTACCCCGTAGCCATAATGACAACATCAAGCTCGTGCAACGTTTTGCTTGCAGCCTCTTCGATATCTGACGTAACTATGCCGTTGGCAGTGAACTCTTTGATTGGGGTTTTGAGAAGGTTGACGAGGGTGACATTCGGTCCATCCATGAGCTCGTAGTAGTTCTCCTCGGTCAGCCATCTCTTCGTGCCCGGGGGCTGCACCATCCGCAGGGGGGCCAAGATATTCTTCTTGACTTCATCCGCCATTCTGATCCGAGTCTTGTCCACCCAAAAATCATAGAAAGCCCTGTTCGCCCCCACGTCTGTCGTCACATCAACGTAGTTGCATGCAAAAATGCCTACGCCGCCATGCTTCCACAACTTTTCCATAAGGGCTTGATTCTGGGCTGGCGATTCATCATGCAGAGACTTGGGGTACGGAATGTAGGGATACCCTGCTTCGTCGCCATATTTGCTTCTGGTGGGGTTGGCCTCGTGTTGCGTCTTGAGTTCTTTGTGCTCTGCTTCTGTGATTCGACGATTCTTCAGGGGAACTGCCACCGGGGGCGTTCGAACAAAAACTGTGACATCATGTCCTTGGCCAGCCAGTTGCTCAAATACTTGTACACCTGATGCTCCTTGGCCGATGACTCCAATCTTCTTTCCATCCAAGTCGAGCTGCTCTGGCCAAGACGACGGCTGAATTATGCGCCCCTGGAAAGTGTTCAAGTTGGGAAACTCGGGAACATGGGCTTTGATGGTTGTTCCGACTGCGAAAATAACAAACCTCGCAGTGGCAGTTAATCCTTTGTTTGTGGTGAGCCGCCATTGTTTGGTTTTGTCGTCGTAGTTGGCTCCTGTAATCCTTTGATGGAAAATGGTGTCTTCTCGAAGGCTCCATCTTTCATCAATATGATTAAAGTAGTTGCGTAAATCGTCCCCCGTTGGATAGAAGTCGTCGAATGAAAAGTCCCGGAATATCTCTGGACTCGTTAGTTGGTAGGATGGTACTTCGCAATCAACTCGAACTCCAGGATACCGATTCAAATTCCAAACCCCACCGAAATCACCCTGTGCCTCGATTATCTTGGCAGAAAAGCCCCGGATCCTCATGTGATGCAGGGATAGGCACCCCGAAAACCCGGCACCGACAATGACAACGTCTGCCGTGATGTCTCTCATTGTGGAAATGGGCGGTGGGTGAATGGAAAAGCACTCCTAGCGAACATACAATCTCCTTGAACCTCCGTTCCGTTTCAGTCTACTTATACTCCAAAGAACCAGACAAACCCCGCGTTTTCAGATGTCGTACCACTGCTGAGCTTGATCACCTGCTGGAGTCGGTGTGTAGTATGGAGCACCGTGTTGTACGAATCAACCAATACAACTATTTGTGAAGCAATAGATGGACGCGTAGCAACCCCATCTTGCATTAGCGTGTAAGTCTGCATGAGTCGCATATTTTTACGTATGGCAATTCCGTGACTGTCTTATTCGGCGTCCGCATCTGGCTTACAATCTAACCCCTGTAAGATTAGTCATGAGTGACCTGACAAGGGGGCTATTTACAGGGGCCTCTCTACTAATAAGAGTAGCCTTAATTTATAATAGTAGTTATTAAGTCTAATTTATAGGGAGTAGTAGTTTTTTAGTAATAACTTATATTAATAAGAATTTTTTAATAGCTTATTAGGTACTTTTTTTACCTTATATACTCTCTATAATAATCCCTTTTAATTTACTGTAAGCCCCCTTGTTATGTCACGCCTCGCTAAACATTCAGGGTCCAGTCTGAATTGTACATGCACAGTAGTTGACCCGTCTTCTCCCATCGGCCGCATGACATTTGCGGAGAATTTAAAGCGAGTCGCGATTGGTACCGAATAGCCGGCCGAAGTGGGGCGCTGTAAAAGGGCCTGGTCCTTGACCAGACAGTTTAGCACCCACAAGGGTACTTGAAGCAGCTATGTATATGTGTCTACATAAAGCATTGCATGCCAGGCATGGCTTTATTCCCGTGGGGCACGTTTATGCGCCCACTGAGAAACTATAAAAGCCCCCAGGTGCCAGCCTTCATGTTGTCCGGGATCCCTCTTAAAAAGCCCAAGCCCAGATACTCTATACCCTTACACTTACACACACGTATTCACAACAAACCTACATCACCAGCTAGCGACATGCCCGAGTCGGTGCTGTCTATTCTTTGCAGCGAGCCCTGGCGCTGGGACTCGTTCGCCTCCAGCGAAATTACCTTTAATCAAGACGGGACCGGAAAGGTTATTCCAATCGTCCAATTCCTTTTATACCCGCCCCATCAACTCTGACCTGCTACTAACCATCATGTTCAGCTAACATGCCGTGCCGGGTTCAACGCATGGATTGCCGCCGAGATTGAGTGGACGGCACGGCACGCCGAGTCTCTACAAGAACAAATCACCATGAGCCAACACGACTCTTGCCTTGTTGATCGTCTTGAAATCGAGCTGACGCTTACAAAACGCCGTCCTGGAGGCGCCGACATGTCCAGACACAGAATCAACGAAGACGCTCTGAAAGAGGGAGCCTTCCTGCCAAAAACGTATACACTTTGCCTTGAAAAGGGCGAGTTTCACGCACAGTCGTATGTGCCAGAACAGGGACAGTCGCCACGGCAGACGCCGAAATTCCAACTTCGTCTGGCTTTTGATCCATCGCCCTATCCCCCGCGGCAAGAATGGGTGCGGCCGCACCGAGGACCGGATTCCATGAAGTTTTGGGAATGGACGCAGTTTTGTAGCAGACACATTGGCTTCTTTTAGACTTGACTTGGTGAGCTTTGGATTTGGGGGCCACTTTTGTTTTGAGTTATTTGTCTACAGCAAAGAGAAATATATATATACAAGTCCCTGGTGTTGCAATATTCAAAACTCGTTACCACGTGTGACGCCGTGTGTAAACCCGTAATAGGGAATAACACCATGTATAGATATCATGACTGCCAACGCTCCTCCTTTTCCCACCGCCAATGGAGATGGACTTGAATTGACCTTTATGAATAACCCTATTGCAGTACTGCATTAGCCCTTTGACGATCCCACACCTGGCCTTGTAATTTGTAATTTGAAGCATCATGAACCCGCAGCACAATATAACTGATAACAATCTACTTCAAACAAGTACATTTTGTTCAGTCTTGGGATGCCAACAGGGCCCAATGCTTTCTCAAAGAACTGTTACACGCAACCAACTTCACTATTTGTCACCACCGGATAGTTTCAAGGCCTCGAGCTCCTGAGACGATTTATAAACCACCTGGCTCTGCCTCAGAGACTTGACCAATAGCTGCTTCCAAGCCTCCTAGTTGCCGCCTGCCTTGGCTCCATTTCCCACCTCCTGCTGAGCCTGCGTAAAAGCCTCCTCGAGCGAGTCCCTGATGGCCTGTTGCGCAACGAGAGCCAAGGCCGCGACCCTCCATCGCTTCACCTCGGGTGTCTCGTCCTGGGCTTGTGCCCGCTTCCGCGCGAGAACCGGGATCTGGACATTGCCAATCGGCGTGGGAGGGCGCAGCGTTTCTGCTGCCACGGTGATGGCATCGTTGGTGACCTCGGGCAACAACTCCTGGAGCACCGCCGCCACCTCGGCGTCGGAGACTTGAAGGGAGACTGGCGCCGAGAAGATGGTGATGCCACCGACGGTGAATGAACCGCCCGTGGCAATAGCCTCGGCTGCAAGGGTCAAGCCGCCTGCGCCCACGAGGGTCACTACTGTCGATGCGATGCCTCCCAAGACCTTGCCGACCCAGCTGCTGCCGCTGGTCGTCGCCACCTGGTCGGCTACCTTTGTTCTCTCCTCGATGACTTTTTTCTCATCCGCCTTGTCTTGTTCCTTTTCCTTGTTCCTATTATTCTTGTCTTGTTCCTTGTTTCCATTGCTCTGGTCTTGTCCCTCATTGCCGTTATCCTCGCCTTTGTCCTTATCTTTGTCCTTGTCCTGATCCTTGTCCTTGTCTTGCTTGTCCTTTTCACCGGGGTTTGCCTCGGCGTTGGGCCGCAGCTTTTCAAGCTGCGCGTCCACCTGGCTCTGAATATCTGCCAACTTGGCCGTACTCTTTTCCAGAACCGGGACTTCCAAAGCGATAGCCTCTGTCTCTAGGGCCTCAAGGTCCGCAACGTCATCTTCGCTGATATCACCCAGATTCAGGGGGGACGTATTGAACTCGTTCGATTTCAATGCCGTCTTGGCGTCGAGATCCTTCTGAACCTTGGCGACCACTTGCCTGATCTTTTCGCCAAGGCTCTCTGCCTCGGTCAGGACATCATTGGGGCTTGCTGGCGTTTTTACGACCTCGTCAAACTTGGCTTTGTACCCCTCCACTAGCTTTTCGTCTGCCTTCAAAACCACCGACTTGAAGTTTGCTCTCACCTGGTTGAAGAGCTTAAAAACGTCCCTGTTCTGATAAATAGCCATCCATTCATTATGCTTGATAGTATACTCCACAACCTGCTGAGCAATGTCTTGCAGGCCCTTGACAGCAGCCTCGGCTCTTGTGCTGGCAGCTTCCGCGGCTTGGACGGACGCAGCCGCCTCGGCCTCTGCAACGGCGGCTTCGGAATCCTTGAGAAATTTCTCTGCCGGCACCTTGACTTCGTGAACCTCAATTTCAGCCTGCTCATACTTGTCTCCATGTATTTTGGTCCAGGAGCTGTAGTCAACTTTGTGCTTAGGCAGGTCTGGTTTTTTGTTGGCGTCCTGGCACTTGACCTCGAGACTCAAGCCTCCACCATTCTCGTTGAGCAACTGATTGGGAATCAGCATTTGGAGCCTATCTGGTTCATCCCCATCGATAACAGATATTCGTATGGTCTTGGTAGGGTCCAACTTGAGGGTGTCTTGAACATAGGCGTCGGCGACGCTGCCTTCCGGTTCCCCCCACCAGTGTGACCTAGGAACCCAGGCTTTGTCCAACTTGTTAAAGGCGTCAATATCGGCCAAGATAACACAGTCCCTATGAAACGGTACCGTGGTTAGGCCATGCTCGTGGGGCAAAAAGGGAGGGAATCAGAAAAAGCACCAACCTATCACCTAGCTTCCCTTCCCATTTACCCTGTTCATCAATGGTATACACGCCCTTGCCGATTTGAGCACCACCGCTGTTATCGCTGGGCGTGAGTGTGTCCCCAGCCGTTTTGTATATCTCGGCCTCCATCTATAATCAAGCAATGTTAAAACTTGACATTACACTACAATGTAGTGTTTAGATATTACATACGGGATCCACGCGCCTAAAGCCAATTATTTCCTGAATTCGCTTCTGCAGGTGGATAGCGTCACGAGGCTCATATAGAACGAGCGCCTCGGCCTTTGTGTCTGTGCCGGTAGGAAAACTGAGGCCGTTCCCAATAAGGGTCAAGGCAATGAGTGATGAAAATATCTTGTGAATGGCCATGATACCGTGAGTGACTAGCCCTTGGGTTCAACTCAAAGATGAAGAAATGACTGAAAAACTTGGTACCAAGAAATAATGGATGATACACCAAAGTGAGATAACTTGAATTGGGCAAAACGGCCATCAGCGAGGTATTTATAGCAAGCTTTGCCCGTGGGTATGATGTGTTCGGGGCGGAGAGTGTCATTCTGCCTACTCTGGGTGTGGTTTCGGGACTTGAGGCTGAATACAAATGCCGTGCGCATCCTAGACTTGATTTAGTGCATGAAGGTTGGCGCTGGGATAATTCAGCTGGTGCATAGAAAACTCGCGCATGGTGTGATCGGTATTGGATGATGTTCTGGCATAGGGCTGCGGCACTTTCTGAATAGTCTCTGGATCGCAATCAATCATGCCTGTGTCGCATCATACCGCATGTCATGTCGGCATAAACTTTGAAAGGCAGGAACCACAATTTTTCAATTGCATGTAAGCATAAATAACCAGACCCTGATCGTTGTACGATATGCCCGACATTCCGCGATTAGATCACCACTGTTTGAAACTCCACTTACGACCGACCCTTGCCTTGTTTCGCGGCCATGACCGAGCAGTACACAAGGTAATGCATCCAGAGCTAGGTCATCTCATTTAACATTATGCCAAATTCCCATTATAATACTCAAAACACTAACTATGCCTGCTCGTGCTCCCAAGAGCATGCACTGCCGGGCTAGACGAGCCATCGGTTATAGTGAAAGTCTATTGAATCAATAATTTCGCCCAGGACCTTGTCCATACAGGTGGCTGTGCATTTGACACGACGTAAATCTCTCAATGCATCAATGACTATCATGACATGAATTGCGCAATCGTCCAGCTTCTTCTGCGTCGGACTAGGTCGGAAATAGTATGCAATCGTCATGCAAGGGAGTATATACTTATATATATAAGCCGTCGGTCTCCTGGAGAAAAGAGATTTCTCCTAGCAGAACCATTACTTCAATTTTGCCGATTGACTTCCAATATCACATCTTAAGCACAAAATCCTGTCAAAAATGACCAAGTTATTTAATCTTTTTGCCACGCTCTTGCTCGTGTCGAGTGTCCTTGCTCGAAATGGCAGTGATTCCCCTGTTAGTGAACATGCATGGCCATCTTTTTCAACGCATATGGCACATAGCAAGGCTAACTCGAAATATTATAGTCCAATGGCAAAGAGGGCGATAAGCCAGCCGGTGGGAGTAGTAACAAGGACATCGAAGCTGCATGCTCGGCGCCAGAGTGCTTCGAGGGCAAGAAACTCTCCTACCACATAGTATACTCTCCAGAATGTACCAAGGACCGATACGCGGAAGAGGTCTGCCTGGGATCGGACGCGTGGTGTGGCCACGGCAACAGACCGGAGCTCTACGGATCTAAAGAAAAGTGTCTGGAGCTTCGTCCCAAGCCGCAGGGCAAAGCCCAGTGGCAACCCGAGGGCAAAGCCGATTGTACGGACGAGACAGAACCGTGTCTCGGGACCGAAGGCGTGTGCTCCATTCTATCCAACGAAATCCTCGTTGTCGAGTACATCGAATTCGACATTGAAAAACTCTGTCTGGAGCAGCGGTCCAAGCAAGGCAATATCCCGCCCAAGGAAGACAATAGTCCGCCCAAGGAGAGCGATAACCCGCCCAAGCAACCTGAAAAGCCGTTCTTTCAGCTTCGAAACTCGGAGGGCTGCTCCAAGCCCGGCGCAGACGAGGAGCCTTGCCTGGGCACCATTGAATGGTGCGACAAACACGGTCAACGGCAGGGCCTGGGCGATAAATATGCCTGTCTTCTGACCCGTGGATTCGACCTCAAGGCACTTGAAGAAACTTTCCGAAAGAGACTGATTGCGCCAGTCAAGGACGGTATTCTAACCTGGGCACAGAATGTTACGAAGAATGCTGCCATCCGGGAGATCCTGCTGAATGCGACGACCGAAACCACTCAAAAGGCCATCACTACCGACTTGTCAGGGTTTATGGATAAGGTCAAGGGTTCTCTGCAGCGTCAGACGCTCGAGGGTGTGCGCAAAGGACTCGAAACGTATGCCGGCCAGAAGCTTTTCTAGGCAGAGAGGCAAGAATAGACCCGAGGAACTTTGCTTGTTGGCAAAAAGATTTTGTCTACTAGACCTTTTCCAATAAATGAATCAAAACAAGCAAGAATGGAGAATCAGTGGTAACCTAATTCTTGTGTGTGACTGGTGACTTGGCTTGATTCGGGGGCTGCGATTTACTTTCTGTAGAGCTTTAAAGGGGTCCGCATGTGCAGTCAAGTTGAGAATTGCTGTGGCCGTAGCGCTACTACTTGCTAAAGACCATGCTAGTCTATTAGAAAACCGTATTGTTCCAAGGCAGAGTACCGCATTTTCGAACGGCAATTGATACGCAGGCATGACACCTTTACTACACGGGCTGTCGTAATAGGTTACTTGTAACTCAGATACATGAAGCAGCATCCGGACATCGCAGTTTACAAACAGCCTGAAGGAGCATATAGTCAGTGCTCACTCGACAAAGGCAAACATCAATCACCTCGGCCGATGGGAATATTGCATTTGTCCTTGAATTCTGACTTCTGCTAGGCGCCGGCAGCGACGCGAGACGCAAAAACATTATTGAGTCCAGAATGGGGGACCTCATGGTCTTTCAAAACCTGATGCTGTTCTTGAGGCACAAGTTCTTTCAGTTGTCTGGGTCATTTGAGCGGCGGGTCAAAGACGTGATCAACGGACATCTACATATTGTTAGCGACACATTTAACATTGTACGAAGCGCGAATACGCTACAAGAAAGTGAGAGGGATCCGTAGTTTAGGGAGCTTATTAGGAATTCGGTAACTTGCATCTTGGCTGACCTGAACCAAATGTGCGAAATGGTAAAAGGTTGAAATTGGAGGTGTCTTAGCTGGTTTTCTTGCATGTTTGTGCGGTATTTTTGGGGCAGTTGATTTGAAGCTTGCGATTTTTGTTGAAACCGGTCCAGTCGGCGAGCTTGCGACGTACAACTCGTACATGAATCGGAGCATCGCCAAGTAATTTTCTAATTGGAAACCTAACTACTACTCCTAGATTCAGTTTTCATTTGAGATCTCCCGAATAGTCAAGTACGCCTTTGTTTGTGGTAGATAAAAGCTGGCTAGCAATGTGCCGGAGGGTGTGTTGGCTGCCCGGCAATCATCCTTGTTACCTTTCCTGACTCTTCTTCCTTAATAAAATACTCTTCTTATCTAATTATGGAGTGCCTCTATTGCTAGTTGCTAAGTTTCCCTATGTGTTTTGGCCGCACAAGACTTGCAGAGGCGGCTAGAGGTAGTTGCCGAGAAGACATGAGTATCTACTTTTAAATAGTGCGATTTGGCAGTGCAAGCAGGTCACTACATTCCTAGACTATGAGAAGAAGACGTAGTTGCGAAAGCACAACAAGCTGCGTTTTGATTGCGTGGACATCTGACTGCAAGCTTTGAGTGTTTGGGGACCAATACGTACGATACAAGTATCGCCAGCTGGCTCTCGTGTGGTTTCCTTGGTTCAATTTGGCTTCAAACGCCGTTGATTATTTGCAACTGCTCCCTACAGGCTGACCATTTATCTCGACGAGGCCGAATATTCTCCTGATAAAGAGGAACACAAGAGTGGAAAGCCCCTACGTCAATGGCAGCTATTGCCACAGTCACGCGACGGATATCATTAGTGGCGTCGATTACGGCTAAACAACAATCGCACTGGTCTGGATGCCCATGTAGTGTGGCTATCGACAGAACCGGAGTTGATAGTGGCTGGCACCCTTGAGTTGTACCTCGCCTTCGACCACGGAGACACCAGCATATGAGAGGACATCCGTCCGTCACTCCGCTCGCATAGACTGAATAGCAGAGCTTGGGCAATTTCTAGCTCCATTTGTTTACGTAAAAGACATTTGAACCTGCTTGATTCATAACTAGACTCCTAATACAAAAGAGCACTCAACAAACATGGCGTAACACAAAATGATGCAAATTGATAATATAAGACTAAATGCTTCTCATATATCAAAATTTTTGATTGGTGTTATCAAGAGTATTTAAAGCTGGGGGAGTTTGAGAGAAAGTGGAGGATGAATATTCATTGGACTTTGGGTTAAACCTAGTCGCAGTAAGTATATCGAGATGAGCCCACGATGGTACTTTTTCATAAATAATGACATCTGTATGTATACTCTGTGGTGCCTCGAGAAAGGTGAGAGAATTATGAAATTGTTTTGCCTAATCTGGCAGTAGCGTGCTTCGGATATTTCAACGATTTTGTCGTATCTGTAGCCATTATGCAACCGGATGCTGTGGAGTCCAGCCAGTGCTAAGTGGAAACCCAGACTCCCGATGAATCTTGACAAAGTCTGGAAGTCGCTCATCATATCGTTGTTTGACAAGTAAGCACAATCCCTCAGCAGGACTCATGCGTTTAACACTTGTGATGACCTCTCCTTCTTCGCTGAGAACCGACTTGAGAACTGCGGGAGCATCATAGAGATGTCGCGCGGACTGTAAAATTATTGAGACTACTTTGCTGTCCTTGTTGGCAAAGAGGACTCCGATTAAGCAATCAGATCGAAAGGCTCGGATAGGAATGTCAAGATCGAAGTCCAGTTTGAGGCGGACTGTCTGCAGTATTTGCCGTGAATGTCCTATGGATCTGAAATGTTGCGCATTGATATCGGCACACAATTGAATTGTGTCGAACGAGTCATGACTCAGTGGGCCGTTCTCTATGGCTAACTTGCGGTCGTTACATGCTTGCTCCCATCCCTCGGGCGAGGGAAACATGGTCTTCAGGTCGACTCCTTCGCTCAAAGCTGCCTTGTAAATAATATCGAAGTGTTGAGGATAGACAAATTTAATGAGGCATCGACAAAAGGCCACTTCAAGCGTGTATTGTATGTTCTCATTCAAGTCTTCCTTTACCAAATGCATGCTCGATTTTTTTGCAACACCACGTGTGAACTTTCTTTTCTTAACAAACGCGTGCTTCTTGTACTTGTTGTACTTCGTGTTCTTCTTTGTCTTGTCATGAAAAAACCGGCCGCTCAAAGTTCCAGAACCGCAATCGCCGAGGTTCATTAATCCAATTCGGCACTGTCCGTCTGGGCGCACCTCAAGCTCGAGCAATGGAACCGTATTTGGATGAGCATAGCGAAAGCTACTCTAAATTATAAACTTGGTAAGTTGTGCAAGTGCTGGGGCCAGTTTATCTTTATTGAAGGCGTAAGCCGCTTCAGGACTTGATGAAATATAGTCGAGCGGCAGCCGCTGCTCAACATTCAGATATGTTGTATCAACTCGAATCAGACTCTGCCGTGGCACAACCAGATGACTGAGCTCGTTTTTCATCTGGTCGAAGATTGTGGCCGCTCTTTTGATGTCGTTCCATCGCCCACGAATAGACTCGTTGAAAACTCGCATGTTGAAGACAACGGAGGACAACTCTGTGATGATGAACCTTCCAGGGGATAAAATATCAACGCCTTCAATTTTAGATCTTTCGTCTCGTAACTTTGGCGCGTGACGCTGTATAAGGTCTCGAAGGAAGTCCTTTGTCTCGGAGCTCAGCTCAACCCCGCCCAGGATATTGTCGCGTATTTTGACGCAGGTTTTGTGAGACTTTGCCATCGTGTCGTATGACCTTTTCGTAGATGCCATTGTTTCTTGGTTCCTCTCCTGTATTGCAAGGGATATTGATGTTGTTAGATGTATGTTTGGCGTACTTAGCGCTGAAGTGTCGACAAAAACACGCTATGGGCCTTTTCTCTTTCGGCAGTACGCAAACTCAACTTTCAGTTAGCTGGTGGGAAATTAGATGAATACGGTAGGGCGTTAGAGTGCACCTTGTTGATGCAACATTTTATACTCACAAGTTGCAAAGATGCGTGGGATATCTGCCGGGGAACCGAACATCAAAGGTAAAGGGCACTAGTCGAGTGAGTTGGAAGGTGTTGAAGATTGCACAGTGGCACCTTTGTTCAACTTTCTGTCGGTAATGAGATTGTACGTGGTATACGGGAGGAGGGTTGCGGTTCAGTAGATGAAATTGGTTTAGTTATTATACTATTTTCCGCCAGAGATGACTAATTAGAAGTACTGATGGTTGTCCGGGAATAGTAGCTCACTCGGGATCTCTTTCACCATCTCTTTCATGACGTATTATGCCAGTAATCACACACTTTTAACAAAGATAGCGGGATTAGGGGCGTGTGGGCTTTCCAAAACGCCCCTTGTTCTTCTTTGTGCGTTGTGACAAAGCGCAAGCACGGGTCATTTGTTGGCTCGCCCGTGTTTTGTATCCGTAGCAAGAAACAGCCGGTGACAGCCCCAGTAATGCGATACATAATGTGACTTTTCTGAAACAGGACGCATGTTTAAGAAAATACGTCATCTATCTGGAAGAAGCGCTCTTGCATGGTGTTGATTCCACACACATACGGGGACCACCTGAATCGGGCAAGCTACTTGGGCCAGTATGCTAAAGGGTCTGGTGGAAACAGCTTGATTGTCTTTAGGAATAGCTCTTTGTGTGAGGTAGCAATCAGTGCGACTAGGACCTGGCTTAGGTTTCGGTTTCGCGGTGTGATCAAAATTCGACTGCGGTGCGTGAATTCCAAGTTTCTTAAACGGGACGGTTCTGGGCTAATTTTGCTGTATTAGGCTTAGCCTCGGCCGCTAGCAACAAAGCACTAAGAAAGCACTAAGATGTTGGAGCGCCACAAGCCGGGACCAACGGAGCCAAGCCGTCAAGTGGTCCGGGCCGGTCGTCGGTCGTGAGTGGGGCAAGGGCGCGGCACGGCGGAGAGAATCCAGTCCGGTGGCAGCGCCGTGTAACATTATTGATTAAATCATGAGAGTCTCTATAAAGTCATCAAGCCAGAGTCCTTAATCCATGGTGGTTGACCCTACCAGCCGGATAGAGCCTGACCCAGTTGACCCCGAATGGCCAGCCCGAAAAACGCACTTGAAAGCAAAGCAAGTGGTCGACCTCCACTGATATGTCTGAAATAGCTCAAGCTGACCGTCCTGCGCCAATTGAGCCTCGACTGGCGCGAGATTGACTGCCCGCATCAACGCGGCTCATTTTGAGTCAATTGCGGGACGGGAATTTACGAACGGTCAATTGCTGCCATTTGCACCCCTGTGTCATGCATGGTCGTACTCAATCTTGTTCCGCCTACTGTGGATGCCACACACATGTTTCCTTTTTCCTCGCAGAAAATCTCGGCGAGTTCCGGAGTCATGCTCCATTCACCTTGAAGAACAACATTACCAATGATAGCTTCGTTCCGAGTTTGGGGTATAGAACGTTGCCTGTACACTCCTGTATTTCGACACAAGGTAATGATATTCCTATGACCTGATAGGCCACTGGGTGCGCCACATCACAAGAGCTGAAGCTTACCTGCATAAATCTGACTGATGCTGCCGTCACCGAGAAATGAGGGGTTAGAAAAGCTTTTTGCAAGCAGAGGCCGTAAAGGATACATTTGTATTTCTGCCTCGAGAGCCGTAGCTGAACTGAAGGTTAGTCTCTAACTTTTAAACAAGCGGATCATTACATCTCGGAATCATGTATTGGAAACACTTAAGCCCCCTCGTCACGGCAGTGTCATTCATGACCGCTCTACTCGTGCCATCGGTGCATGCTGTTGCTTCGCTGCCGTACCCCACACGGTCCAACTACCATATAAAGGGCATACAGCCGGACTTCTGGCCCAACCAAGATGAAATATCTGGCAATAATGCCGGTGGTGTTTCAATGAACCTGCTCTGGTCGCAATGGGAGCCCCGGGTGAAGCCAAGACCATGCGGTGCTGGCGAACAGGAGTACGATGGGCGATGCTTCCTGATCCAGGCCCAGGTGGACTCAGCAATCAAAGGGTGGACGGACCGAGGCCTGGTGGTTACTGCCATCGTTTATGGCACTCCGCCGTGGGCTCGCGGTAAGCGGCGTTGCTCACCAGCAGCGCCGGGCATGGACATCTTTTGCGTGCCGGACAATCCGGCGGACTTTGGACGATTCGCAGGCATGCTGGCTCAACGATACAATGGTCTTCGGGGCCACGGCAGAATTGCCGACATGGTCATCGACAACGAGGTCAACACTTATCAATGGTTTAACATAGGCTGCGGCCAAGGAGTTCCATGCAACGCCAATGAATGGCTGGACCTAATAGCAGCAAACTACAATGCGGCATATGACCGCATTGTCGCAGAGCAACCGACCGCCAAGGTGTTGACTTCACTAGACCATCAATTCGGGAGAGAGTTTGACAATCCCGGCCAAGGTCTTCTGTCAGGAATGATGGTGATTGAGGGTCTCGCAGCTCGTGCCGGGTCTCGTCAGTGGCGCGTCGCCTTCCACGCCTATCCCCCGAACCTGTTCAGTCCTGCCTTCTCTGCGGATGACTATCCGAAAGTCACATTTGGTAACGTTGGCGTGTTGGTTGGGTGGCTGCGCCAACGCTTCCCAAACAATCCCCATGCATGGGTCGTGCAACTGACTGAGAATGGCATCAACTCCGGTAGCCAGTCGAATGAGGCGAGCCAGGCCGCCGCGCTGTGCCAGAGCTTTCGCAATATCCTCGGCACACCAGGAATCGAGAGCTACATATACCACCGTATGCAGGACAACCAGGCTGAGGGAGGCCTGATGCTTGGTCTTCGTAGAACGGATGGCTCAATCAAACCCTCATGGACAACGTGGGCACTGGTGAATCGCAACGATATCTCCCCTGCCCAATTATCTTGCGGCTTTGAGAACTTACCCTACGTTGTATTGACCCGGGGCTACAATCCTCAGAGAGGCCATGTCGCGTCGACAAGACAGCTACCCGCAGGATTCCATGCTGAAATGAGCTGGCGCTTGCTGCGTGATCAACGGGGCGGCACTGTCATGTTGTACGAATGCAAGGTTGGAGGGCATTCTATGTTATCTCGGGATCCGGGATGTGAGGGCCAGTTCCCCTGGGGGCCTGTGGGATACATTTACGAGAATCAGGTGGCTGGATCTGTTCCCCTCTACCGCTGCTACATCCCTCAAAACGGTGATCATTTCGTATCCCCGAGATCCGACTGCGAGGGACCTTACACCAGAGAGTCCTTGTTGGGCTATGCAATCCAATGATGTAGTAAGCGGACGATTTGTCGGCCAATTGGAACCCGAGATATAACTATTTCTTGTAGTTATAGTGCCTTACATCCACAAGAAGAATATCCAACTAATACGCAGAGTATAAAGCCGTGAGGTTGGCGTGTCTCTTTCTGACCAATAATATGCCTATCGAGAGTAGTGCAAGTCATATTTAAGCGTAAATAATAAGCAAGAAAAGTACTACAAAAGAGAGCTCAGGATGGAAACGGATCTGTTGTGCCATAACTAAACATATAAAACCTGATTCTCTATACCGCGTCAGAGAAATACAAGAGATTTCCCCCGTGACACATGACTGGTCCAACGGTCTCCTGATTGGTGCGGGTTCACTCGTGCGTGTTACATCTTACATTCGAACCCGTCGAGTGCCGAACCACTGCGTTGAGGGAGCGAATAATTCCTACTACATGTTAAGTCATTAAACAGATCTACAAAAAGAGGACTAGATGGTCATTCCTACTATATATATAATGTCTTCATGTAAGATCCAGCTAGACCATATAGAACTACTCAGAAATACGGTTGAAGCTACGTAATATCTCTCCTGTAGCGCGCTGAAACATGACATATCACTTCCTGGTTATGCCCAACCGTCTCTCGCTTTGGGCAGCAAGGCAGCAAGGACACCCCCCGCCTCTTGCCACCATTGCCATCAGATAAATGCTATCTGGGTATGAAGAAATGCGATTTCATTTCTTCACTACTACCTAAGCCAGCTTTCGTATGTAGTATTTCTCCGTTTCTCCTACGCCGCTTACGTCGAATTGCCTTGCACGATGTCGGGCATCGAAATTGCCGGCCTGGTCCTTGCCGCCCCAGGAATGGTTCAGATGTTTTTCGACATTGGCGAAAAGATCCACAGAAAGATGAAGAATGACAAGAGAATGAAAGATTATGCTAGAGATCTTGGCAAGTTCCTTATCGATGACGGCAAAGCGCAGGTAACTCGGGATTTGGAGCTTGCTAAAGGAGTATTAAGGGATCAAACTACGCGAACCGACGAAAAAGAGCGAATAAGCCGGGTCTTTAATCGAGCCTTGGGTCAGTTGAAGCACATCGGTAGCTTGGTAGACATTGCGCTGGGATCTGAGCTTCTATGGCTCCGAAAACGGTTGATGGCGTTAAAAGATCTGAAGGATGAGGTCAGCGACATGAGAGCTTCTTTATCTGAATTCCACCAACTCGTCATGAGCTTGCACACTATCGCAACATCAGAGCCCTTGCTGCTGCTATAAGATCAACATTTCGTCCTTATTGGCCCCGAGAAAGACGGAGACATGCTGAATGCCACCACATGTATCACGAGAGGTCGAGCGTCGAGCGCGGTTTTCCCTGATTGTCCGGGGAACGGCCGCTTCATCTTGGAAGCCAAGCATTACACAACATACAGCATGAAACCTGTCAAAAAAGACTTGCGTATTCTATCACAGAAGCTGGCTGCCGCGAGTCCAGACGGCGGCATTTTGCCCTTGCTAGGATTTCGCGATAATCCGCCGAGGAATGAATTCCAGCTGGTGTTTAGCATTCCTAATGGTTTTGGATCTATTCAGACTCTTGACAAGGCATATAGCCAACCGCAACCGTCACTCAACTTCCGAATTCATCTCTGCAGTGGGCTTGCTGAAGCTCTTCTGCAAACACAGAGGCTGGGTCTTGTCCATAAGCACATCCGACCTGAGAACATCCTTTTGCTTTCCGCGGGGGATGATGCCCCTCCAACTGTGTTTCTAGCTGGTTGGCAATACGCTAGAAACGTTGACGGAAGAGTCACAAAGCTCATTGGAGAAAGCACATGGCAAAGAGCTATTTATCAACATCCAGAACGCCAGAGCGACCACGTGGATAACGAGTATTGCATGGGTCATGACATTTACAGCTTAGGTGTCTGCATGTTGGAAATCCTGACATGGGATCCTCTTGCTATCACTACTGGCGATGGTGATTCGCAAGAAGTATCTATGTGTCAGACGTACAGGGCAACTTTTGCTCAAGACGACTTCAGGGACGTAGCAGAAGAAGAAAAGTCTGACGAGGAACGGCTCATGCAGAATCCTAAAATGGTTCAGCGCACGCTTTTCCGTATGGCCGAGAGACTGGTCCCGGTGGCAGCGGGCGTCAGGATGAGAGACCTTGTATGGCACTGCATGACCTGTCTGGAGGAAGAAGCGGCCCGTGGGCAGTTCCAAATTTCCCAAGAAAGAGAGAGCAAGGATGTTGCTATTGGCTTCGTTGACACTGTGTTGCGAGACATTCGTCGAGTTATGAGCGTCATTTGACATCCAGCCATGAGATTCATGATGAAAAGTATAAGTTGCATGTGGCTAATGAGAGTCATGTATTTATCAATCTGCATGCTAGTTCAAAACAGAAAACTAATTGCGTAATTCCTTATAATAATCTGGCCGCCTGTTATATTTATCATTGATATCCGAGTCCGCCCCATACTCGATTAATAATGCCACCACATCCTGCTTGTCTTCTTGAAAGGCCAGATGCAACGGTGTCCACCCTGAGTTTTGCCATTTTTCGTCTACATCAATATCTTTGCCAGTGGCAAGTAATTCCCTAAGCTTGTCTAGGTAATTTAAGAGAACTGAAAGATGAAGCGACTTGGAATGTTTGTCGAATACTTCCCCTGCACCGTCATCGCAGAGTAAGCGCAACCTCTCAAGGATCCTCTTTCTTCGTAGTCTTACTTCATCGCCAAAAGCTGCAATTTCGTCAAGCCCAGATGCAATCTCTAATAGAGACTTCAAGAGATAGCCTCCAGAACCTGACTTAAAGAATTTATTTAAATAGAAACACATTTCCTTTTCATGTTTCGAGGCGTGTTCTTTTGCAATCTCCAGGATAGAGAGACTACTAGGTCGTGCAGACTTGTCTGGAGATTTGCAGCTGTCAAGCAGCGCTCGTAGTTCAGGTTGTGTTTCAGCTTCCTTATACAGGTCATCCACGGTTGCTGAAGCCAAAATTAGCAAGCATTATATGAGTTTCACAGTATATTTTTCCTACCACCAAAGGAGTATATGTCGCCTTTAATCGTCCAGCCCTTTCCCAGTCTGACTTCCTGTATAGTTTTAATTGCTTATGCTTCTGTCTTATGATTTCTTGGGGACTTACAGGTGGAGAGTAGTCTGGCGTGCCGACTTTCCTCGTTTGCTTCTCTTCGCCCACGATGGCTTTTGCTAGCCCCAGGTCACAGAGCTTAGCAATAGGTATTTTGCCAACCACATGTTTCAAAACAACTAATAGTACTCCAGGCATGAATTATTTATATCGATTATTGCCCTGAAGGATTCACTTACCATTTGCTGGTTTAATGTCTCGGTGTATGACAGGCTCCCAGTGTCTTGCGAAAGAGAAAGTGCCCCATCCCCTTATCGTGAGTCCATGATGTAGGTAAGCCATCGCTGCCGCCAACTGAAACGTGATAACCCAGACTTCCTCTTCTCGCAAGGGAACCGGATGGCTTAGATCCAGTTGCGACGTACTATCTGAATCATCGTCACTATCTGGCCTGTAAACATGCTGACTCTCTAAATCCCCTCCTTCGCAGAATTCCATGTATACAGAGGCTTCTTGTATCCTTATATTTTCTTGATATCCCAGATATGACACAATGAAAGGATGGTTCAGCTTTTGGAATATTCGGTTTTCTCGCAAAAAATACCTCCTTATTTTGTTTCCCGCAGCTGACTTGCTCCAAGTAAAAGTCTTGCGGAAAATCAACTTCATGTGTGTTAATATCGCTCATTCAGAGAGTTTACAGCTAAGGCTTACCCGTTGAGTTCCTATTGCGTAATTATTTCGCAGAACTGCACAGTTTGCCTGCGCTCCTTGATTGATCGTCGCCTCCTTATCGACTTCATATGCGAACAAATCCAAACGCTTTGTCGACCATGCTAGTTCGACGGCAGACTGGTTACAATCGTCAGTTATATCTAGATTAGCCCCTGACTCTATCAGAAACTCTTGAACTTCCTGTTGAATATTTCTGATAGACTCATGAAGTGGTGTTGAGCCTCTATTATCGATCGAATCGATGTTAGCTCCGTTTTGAAGTAGATGCTGCACGATCTTTCCATGACCACTTTTCGCAGCCCAATGCAGTGAGGTTTGACCATTTTCGTCTTTCGAATTACTGTCAGCATGTCTCTCAAGTAGCAGCTTAACACAAGCTTCGTGTCCATTGGCAGCAGCCCTTAACAAAGGCGTCGAACCATCCTCATCTTTTGAGTTGATATCGGCAGTATCTATTCCCAGCAACAAACTCACGACGCTATCGTGTCCTTGCTCGGCGGCATACGTAAGTGGCGTCCGGTTGCACTCATCCTTCACGCTCGGTTTATGCCCTTGCCAAACAAGTGCATCAACTGCTGAAGATATCCCGAAATAAGCTGCTAAGTGCAGCGCTGTCATTTGTCTTGGGGCATGTGGTGAGTACTGATCGAAGTGCATAAGAGCTTGAACTGAAGCTTCTACTGCCATCTCGGAGTGCAGGAATTGTATCACTTCCCGGCTTAGTGATGAAGCATTGCGAGCATGGTGCCCCCAGTTATTGGCGGCATAGTCGTAGAGAGGATTTGACTGCAAACGATTCGCAAATGCTGCATCTGTCAGACAAGGACCGCCCTGGAAGACGCTGAGTGAGAGGTAGGTAACACAGATTCTCATCATGTCGAAGTCTGCATCCGGAAACCAGTGATTCGCCTCGCCCTTGAAGTATTTTTGAGTAGTGTAATGGGCTAAGCGGATTTCGTTCCTTTGCTGATCGACTGCGACTAACCCAGCGCATACAGCAACTATATTCTCAATTTGTGGGAGATTATCTTCGTCAAGCTTACACTGTCCGACTTCTACCGCAAGTGCATATCGAAGTTCTAATGTTGTCAACGGCCTCTTAGTAAAGGTCAGCCAAGATAAAACTTGTTTCGCAAGCTCTCTAGCAGCTAGAGTCTGACTCAT
This sequence comes from Metarhizium anisopliae, assembly GCA_013305495.1. NCBI lineage: Eukaryota > Fungi > Ascomycota > Sordariomycetes > Hypocreales > Clavicipitaceae > Metarhizium > Metarhizium anisopliae. Next base: position 5,198,983 of record JABUBV010000003.1, read on the forward strand.
AATCCGTTTCATCGTGTCTTCATGGGTTTGATGGTACCAATTGGATCTAGTTGGAAGCCCCTTCAAGGCAGCTCGGATATTCAAGGCAGTTAGGATATCCCAAGGCGGCCTTAATATGTCTAACAGTGAGTTGAATTGAAGCTGCGAAAGAAATATCCTAGCAAAGTTAGTGACATTCGACTTCTCTTCAAGCGTCCACATACGTTGAAGATGCAGATTCGATGATCCTGGCCTTAATTTCTGCCCCTATTTCAGAATTCTGAGAAAAAAACCACGGCAATTTGCACAACTGGGAGTCCAGATAGCTAGAAATTTCTTCTGTGCTTGTACGGATTTCGAAAAATTGATCCTCTTCGAATATGTCTCTGCCTGCAGGGAGTTCTAAAATTGGACCTGCTTTGAATTGCTCTGTGATTTCAGAAATGAATCTTGAGGTCACGAAGATCTGTACGCGATTCTTGTCTCGTAGGCTGAAGAGCTCGGACAAGAATCTTGCTCGAGTGCCAGATTCCTCGCATTCATCCAGTGCATCAACCACAATATATACTCGCCGGTATAATGCAGCCACTGAATGGAGCGCTTTCGATATCTCCTCAAGTGATGGTATTGTGCTCCCGTGCTTATGCTTATGATAAAGTACTGACACAGTCTCTGGCAGAGGAGACCTCGCCTGACTCAACTGCCTTAAAAGGCTTGCAAGTAGGTCATAAATCTCTTGTTTGTCTTTTGGCCGGTAGCTGAAATATATGTACGCGATTCCAATATCTTTTTTGTGCCGGAATTGCAGAAGAAGGTCGTTAATAATAGAACAGGCGAGGGTTGTCTTTCCCAGTCCCAGACCTCCTGGGCAGAATAGTGTCTTAAAATGATTCCCATTCAGCCACTGTGTGTACTCTGAAGTATTCAGAAACCATAGTTTGGTCCTTGGTTGTCGCTCCTGCAGGTATTTTGCTTGCTGATGAGCATAGTCGAACAGCGTGAGCCAGTTAAGCATCATCTTACGTTCGTCTTTACTGTATGTACGGCCTATTAAATCATTCTTTTCGGCGGTTCCTACGACGACGTAAAATTAGCATTTGTCAATGCAATGACTATCCCATGGAACTGACCAGAGAGAATATCGACAACTCTCGTCCAAGCCTTAAGTTGACTTGATCTTGATCTAATTCGGGTAAGAAGGGCCTTTGCATATGCAGCAGCAGCTAATACTGCATATCCTTGCCATTCTATATCCCTATGCGAGTCTGAGTAGTCACATATCCCCCGAATGACTAGGTATGGGAAGGGGTTCTGAAAATCAGCTGCTTCTGTATCAAAGCATAAGACATTTCTTTGAGCAGCAAGCGCATCTCGAAGCTCCACATCTGTTATAGGCTGTTTCGCGGAGGCAATAACACCATAATGCACTGTCGGAGTACTCTGTGATCTCCTGAGATTTGACCTATTGTAGAAGTCGGCGGGCGTTAAGGTATGAGAAGCCTCGGGGTTCAAGAGCAAATCAGCATCCAAACCTGGCTTCTTATATATCTTTTGTAGTGTTGGACTCTTCTGGAGAATATGGTTCTTGACTTCTCCGATCGTGTATGCTTTGTACTCTTTCTCAGCCCTAAATGAAGTCACCTCTTTCAGCACGGAAAAAGGCAGTGGACTTAGAAACTGTGTTTTTCGAAAGGCTCGAGTATTCACGGTCTCGTCAAAGTCGTATTGGAATACAGAGCCCTGTCCGTCACAAGGTACGCCTACCACGATATCTCCTAGGCGGATGTCATGTTGCCTACTCGGCACACCGCCGCCGATGCCGACTAGTAGGCCTATCCTAATATTTGGAAAGCTTTGTAGCATATTCATTGCCACAGTAGCTGCGGAAGCTATTTTATATTCACTATATGCCGCGCAGGCAATAGCTACATTATGATCCCCAATTATGCCTAGTGTGTAGTCGTTGCTGTCGTTCGGCGATAGAAGCTCTGGCTGTTCGTGCTCTTCATCAAGAGCCGCCTGTGCGGCAAGGTACTCCGTCCATGTGGCGCAGATCCAGCCGACTAAGTAGTCGCAGGGATCTGACATGTTCGTAGAGCAATAAAGACACAGATGGTGGAGGGAACTGTGAGGTGTTGACGACTTTGGGAGGGAGATGCCGCTGTGAAACGCTGAGTGTTCAATTGTACGGATGCAGTTTGAGATACAGCGGTAACCAAGAGAGAGGTAACAAAATTTCCGCTCTAGAAAAAACGCTTGGTTGATGTTGACTAATCCCAGAGCTCAAGGATGAAAGTTTATGAAGCCGAACTCTTTGTCGTCAATCCTCGCCGAGAAGAACATTGGGCATCAACTGCCGTCGCACGACATGAAATTTGCTACTCCATCAGCTACAATTGAGAATCCTCGTTGATTGGATCAAGACCTCAGCCAATGGTGGCATCGCATTTGATAGTCAGGGATGGGACGTTGTGATACCGTAGAAGACAATGTCCTCACATGGCCAGCGATTCAACGTGTTTAGCTACTGGGACCGGTAGGAGATGAAAAGTCTTTTGAAACACAGAAGATAGACAGTATTTCAGAGGGAAGCCATCTTTATTAAATAACAACCGCTAGAGCGGCGCGGCACATGGATCTGTTGAGTCAAAAAGGTGATAATGGAAGGCCCAAGGGCCATGCTAGTTGCTTTTTGTAGGGTCAATTCAAAGTTGGGATTTAGATGAGGGTCCTCACAGGTGTTTTCAGAAGCTCTAACAGGCTACAACAAGGTCAATTTTCCAGGTTTTCAGATCTTTCAACGAAGTCCTTCCGTTATCATCAATATCACTATTTTGTTCAATCAAGCTGCCTCCAATCCACTGAAAATATCATTATTCCGCTGTGTAAATTGCTGTTGATGTCTCAACAGCATCACCCTATGCAAGGACTTAGCAAGGGTTCTCTGTCTCAAATGTTGCCTCGGCGGGCATATTGAGCCCCCATGGCTGCTTATGGATTGAAATTTCGACGTATCTGAAGTCATATTGTCAAAAGGCTGTGCCAAATGAAAAATAGTCTCGCTTAAATCTTTTCCACATGCCACTACGGTGTATATTCTGTTATAGAACTGGAATCACGACGCTTCGTACCGCTAGGTGTGCAATGTCGTTGGGCCACAACGGCGTGTACGAGCTGGAAGAGGCCACAATACATGTCAATTCCTGGAAATTCATGGTGCAATAATGGGCAGTTGAGTGTTGATGTCACGGTTTAATCACATTAAGCAAAAGGGAATTCCACCAGCGCCTGTTATACTTAACCTTATATACCTCCTAGTGGTAGATGCCCTGTATTTCCCCGGTTAACAATTGATCAATAAAATCGGCTTTCACGTTGGCATCGGACTGGTATGATGCAGTTCAAGGGTATGAAAGATCTTCTTTTAATCTAGTACACGTGCCGTCACGTACAGTCGTCACCTTAAGGCGGTCCTGTGTTCGTATCAGGATAGTCTCTTCACTGGCACCCCACAGGATCTTAATATACTGTACGATCCAATCGTTGAAGAATTTAATATACTAAGATGACTGATTTTCTCTGCTTGGCTTGGTCGCAGTGTGATCGACGGCTTCGGTCAATAAAACAGATCTCATAACAATGTTTAACGTCCTAATCGCTGAACGTCGGGGCATCCAACCACACGCGAATCTTGTCTATAGCAAACAAATCATGGCGCTTGTCCGACGTATGATAATCCTTCATCTCCCCCTCGATCCATTCCTTGGTCCCCCGGCTGGATCCCAGTTTAGCACCCATCTCGCGGGCGGACCCGAAGTCAATTAGGACTGGCATGCCTTCCTTATCCACCAGGATGTTGCCTGGGTTAAGATCGTTGTGAGCCCAGCCGAGAGAGTGGAGGTGGTCGATGGCTGATATGAGGGCCTGCATGAACGGTTCCTTGTCCACGGACCCAACCTTGTTTTTAAGATGGTCGTTTAACGTGTTGGAGTGGCGGTCAAGGACGAGACCGGTGATGCGGCCACGACGGACTCTGCAGCCATGGTAGTGGATGATGTTGGGGTGAGGGTGCTGGGAGATGATCTCCATCGCTCTAGCCTCCTCGAGCAGACCTTGAGAAACAAGGTCGAGGACGTTGTGCTCTTGGAAGATTTCGTACGTGGAAAGATTTGGGTGTTTAACGTAGGTGTTGGGTGGGAGTGTATTCGGAGCCTTGGTGAGTTCCACATTATAAGGCGCCCATTCTGGAAAGAGATCATTGTCGGGGATGGGAGCGAGAGCAGTTAAAAGTTGCGGAAAGATGATGTCGCTTTTGGTTTGATTCAACTTGCCAAAGTAGGCCTTGTCATCTGCATCGAACGCTGCAAAGCTTGTGTGTTGGAATTGGCCGATTTCATCGTCGACTTCCTCATCGAAGAAGGCTAGGTCTTCCCACTTTGTAATTTGGAGTGCCATTATGACGGGGAAGCTCTCTTGGGGGTGAAGGTGTGGGCAGCGGTCTGATTATTGTGACATGAGTTATCTCTTGCGCAGCGTTGTGCAAACATTGAAGCCCTTTTATTGGCTTAGATGGAACCAGCACCGTCCTGCAGGGCAACTCTGACCAGCTATTGATTCTTTCTTGGCCGATTATTCGTGGGGACACAGCCAAAGTAGGACATGGAAGAACGACTCCAAATCGTGGCGCCTCATGGAATATTACACGGAAGTCACGTTGCCATAAAGGCACGGGCCGAACCTTGAACCCGACGATACTTGCACAAGGGCTCAAGACCTAGCTTAAGGCCTTGGGCTTCCACGCTCGCTTGCTCACCGCTATTTGATATAAATAAGGGGCATCTGCCCTCGAGGCCTTGGGGAAAACCAAGACTCAAGTGATGGCACTTTCTCGAGACTACATACAGCTAAGTAGCAAGCCACGCCTGAAGATACCTCCATGTCAAGGCTCCATCGGACATCAACGTCTCGGAAGGTGAGCCGTCGGCGTTACGTTGGAAAGCGTAGCGCAGAATGGCCCCAATCTTGGCCGCCCGCTCAGCCGTCTCGCGAACTTTGTATTGCCGCACATCATCCCTGACCTGCAAGGCAGACCAGAACTCGGTCCAGAAAGCCTCATGCAACCGCGAGCGGCATGCGTAGTCGTGCCACCCATCGCGATCCATGTATCCCGTCGTCAGAAACAGGCAGTCCAAGTCCATGCCGAAAGGCAGTATCGATGCAAGAGACCAATCGACAATACCCGTGATTTCGTAGGTGTCCTCATGAACCAAGATGTTCGTCCTAGAGAGATCACCATGCGTAAGAACTTGTGGATAATCCCGCGCAAAGAGAGCAGGGAGGCTGCGCTCCAATTCCCACCATGACGGGGTTTCGAAAATGGATAATGACGAGGATCGTACTAAAGCGAGTCTGCGTTGAATTCCATCTAGAGTCTCTGTTTGTGCTTCTGTGGTCGTATGCAGCGGCTTGGACAAACATCGAGCGAAATACCTAACAAATGTGAGCAATCGTGGCAGGCACTTCAGCGCCAACCTAGCAAACGGGCATCGCTGTTCTCCCTACCTGGCAAGGTGGCGAATGAAGCAAGTATGCCTGGCCTCCGCTACTTCACCCATCTCCACCTGACAAGTAAGAGCATCAAGACACGAGATTCCCTGCAGGTACGGCATGGTGTAGATGGTGAGTGGCGGATCTGCACCATCGACTATGCCAGCGTGAGATATCCGGGGCACGAGGTAGCCGTGGATGGCCTTTGCTAACTGGCACATGCTTTTGTCGAGGTTGGCTTCTGGCTCTCGGAAGGATACCACAACGTCTGGCTTCCCTGCACGGCGACCCGTGCAGACAACATTATAACTCATCGAGCCCGGCGTGTCAACAGCGCCAAGATTCGAAGCGCCCGAAATGGATTTCGCTATTTGATCGCACTGAAACTGGGTGGGATAGCGCCCTTCAAAAAAGCGGTCGACGGCCTGCTGAGCCCAGGGCATTCCAGCCATAGCTAGTGATTAAAAGCAGCCCACGCTTTAGGCTGATTCCGTTCTTGCGAGCATTTGAGTCGGAATATCTCCAGATGTCGCCCAGAGTCATGATTAAGGCGGTCTGTCGTGGTGCTCGCCGCTGCTCGGACCAGCCACATCCCCAGGTGCCTGCAGGTGCACTTGATTGGCTATTGTCGCCGACAGTGAATTGTATCAATTTAAAGTGAGAGTTATTTGAGGAGTGAGCACTCCATTGAGAGCTGGTCCCGTGCAGCGTTTTATACACAAAATGAGCCATTTGTCAGTTTAGGCAGCTGCCGTTGTTGATATCAATGTCTTAATTTTCCGTGAGCTGTGATTCAGGGTAGGTCGGTTGGTGGGTTTGCTGAGTCAAACAAAGCGGACTTGACGGTTGCTATATTCTCGACGCCCGCAAATATGCTTATACAAAAAAAGTGACACTTCCCGGCCCAGTTACTCGTCATCTCTCCTGCGCCAGTCCGTGGATGCTGCGGCCCTGTTCGATGGCGCCGTGTTTGCTGAACGGGAACCATCGTACACACTCCGACCGTATCTGACACCCGTGTCGGGATTTGCCAGCTTGTTCGGTATGCCAGCGGCCACCGAAACCTTCAGCCTGCCCCCCGGAATGGTCCTGGCGTGTAGGGCCTTCTTCGCTGCGTTCGCCTGCTCCCTGGTTTCGAAGTCGACGAAGCAGTAGTGGTGGTTGCCTGGCATGAATCTCGTCCTTTCATACGGCGTGATTCGTTTGCCAATCGCCGTCCTAGTATATACCTGGCAATTAGCAAAGGCACGATGCAGTATAAGAATGAGAGGTTTCCACACACGGGGTGAAGTCGGAGAAAAGCTCCGTGATTTCTCGGTTGTGTTGAGCTTGGTCAATCATCTTCCCCAACCCGCCGACGTAGAGCCTCCGCCCCTCGAGGCTCTCTACCATGTTTTCAAAATGATCCACTGCCCAGTAAGGACCCTGTTCGGCGCCCTTGGTGTTGAATCGCCCAGTGGCAATCCCGCCATCGCTGGATTGGGTGCTCCAATCGCCCCATCGCCGGGAAGAAGAGTCGGCCTCGTGGTTCCCGCCTCGATCGCGCTGCTTCTTGGGGTCGCAGGGGCCGACCTTGATAGGCCGTCCGCTGATGGTTGCGCTCAAGGAGGCAAGGGCATGGCCGGCAGTGTCGCGGTCGGGGAAGTCGACGAAGCAGTAGCCGGGGTTTCGCCCACTGACGGGGTCTATGGATATATGGATCTTTTGAAAATGGTCGAAGCCATTGGCGGCGAGCAATTCCTCGATGTCGTGGGGTTTGGCCGTATACGGGAGGTTACCTACACCCAAAAGTCAGCGTTATCGAAGCGCAGCAGAATCGAGGGTCGAACCCAGGTAGATGCGTGCGGCCAAGGCGTCTGGTTGGCTCTGCTGGGCTTGTTCCATGACTGGTTAAATTTACCGCGCAGGAATTATGCTGCCGTTTAATATTCCCTTGCACAATCTCGTAGATGAAGTTGTCGAATCGAAACTCGAGATTTTGGAGGCGTACGTTCCTGTGGCGCGCAAACTCTTTCCTCAAATTTGCAATCACGTGCAGCGCCAACGTTGGAATCTCCGCGTTGCAAGGCTTTGCTCTATTGACCCTTTTAACAATAGATTCTCCCGTAGCAGTACCCGACATCTTTTGCAGTAAATGCGCCACATCTCGCCCTGCAGACGAATTCGAAATGAAGAAGCAAGGGAGGCTCAACAAAGCATGCCAGCGTCATGGCCGAAAATGGTCTTTGACCTTCATGAATGGCAGGAATGTATTTCGTCTTCGAAATTGGAATAAACTGGCAAGTAACGCAATGACTCGCAATCTGGAGGAGCCAAGTTCCTCAGTTTAGCAAGAATTTGTATACTGACCTGCTCCTTCTTTACGGAGTCATCGTAAGACATTCGATGCACATGACATATTATAGACAAATTTCTGTGCAAAATACAGCATCAATGATCGACTATAGCCATAGGGTATTCCACATGTTCATTGCCTGTCCTAGCCGGTTGCACTAGTTGCCGTTGCTTGATGCCCCTGTCATCTGCAACCTTTTTTGGACAGAAGGATGGGTTTTTTCGATCTGTCATAAGAAGAAATTGCAAGTAACTCCTTGTTTATATTATTGAAATATGAATCTTTTTTTTCTTGCTATCTCAATCCTCGTGTTAGCACTCCATCAGGTACAGCTCAGTCAAGTCAAGTCTATGTATCTGGCGGTGTCCAAACCAGACAACCGTGATATACCGAAGGAAACATCGCGTGAACACGCATCTTAATACTTGAATTAAAACAAAGCATAAGTATAATAATAGAGCGATTACGACCGGAATTTGTAATCCATTGCCTGAAAGGCAAGCTTATGATATTCTGGCCTGAAGACGTCATGGGATCTGGATAAACCTAGCGTTCAGATCTTTGGAGGGTATTATGAATCATCGATGTAGCCAAGCACTTGGTATTTTCCAGGTCAAGTGGAAGAGGCCTGTCTCCCCAGGTATTACTAGACATCAAGAATTCATTTGTGTTGGGTGATACATTTCCACGAATCTGCTAAAGACAGTTCACTGCCACATTTAAACGTCGAAAGCGAGAAAAAAACACTAGTATAAAATGGGCAACAGCCAGAACTCAATTTTCAAGTCTATCGTAACAAGAGAGGAGAAGTGAATGTACACGTAGAGAACAGGCCTAATTCTCAGCAGAAGGAAGAGGCTTAGCCAAGCCAAGTCGCTCCAAAGTGCTAGGGAACGTCTTGGGGTCAGTAGAGTTGGCATCCACAATATTTGTCTTGGGCGTCTCGTCAACAAGGAGGCGAATCAGATCCGGTCGCATATAGTGTCCGCCCTGTTTATTCAACTTTGTGTTAGCATTTCTTACGACACAAGTATCATTGGCTTCAACATACAAAGTCGGCAATCTTCTTGGTCAGCAGATTTTCGTCCAAGTCAATGTCGACAATGACGAGTCCGTCAAAGGTCTTGGCCGGGTCATCGACGGCGCGGAATCCGTCTGGACGATAGACTCTGGAGTAGCCGTTTCCAATAATATCAGCTTCCCCGTCGAGGGCAGCCTCGTCGTTTTGCAGCCGAACGGGAAGTCCGAGACGGGCTCCCTCGCGCGTGACAACCTGGGTTGGGGCTAGAGTCCAGGCGCCAGTCTCGTATGCGTACGCGGGTGTAACGTGGTCGGATTGGATTTCGGACGCGTTCGTGTATGGATCGGGGTACTTGATGGCCGAGCCGGGGCCGTACACGGGCCATGCAGCTACGTGGATTTCCTCATGTTTGCTGGCGTTGAGTGCCTTGAGGAAGGGGTTCATCTACACTTGTCAGCATGCTTGTCTGGGTGGGCATACGGGCACGCGTACATTTTCCCAGCAGTTCAGGTGGCCGAGATTGCCAATTTCAGTCTCGACTACGGCGTGAAGAGAGTCACCGCTTCCCTCGCCAAATACAAGCTTCTCGACATGGGTAGGCTTGATCTTGCGACGGTGGTTGATGACGGTTCCGGTTGGATCAATGATGATCTGCGCCATGTACATGGTATGGCCGTCGAGCTCGGAATAACCCAACGAGACGTAGATCTTAGCGGCCTTGGCAGCCTCGCGAATTCGTCGCATTTCGTCCGAGTCGGGCCGCATGCTGTTCTGGTGAAACTTCTTGAGGAGGGGCAGCGAATCTTGGTAGTTCACACGCCACAGCCAATAGGGAAATCTTGATTTGAATATTAGCATAAGTACTTGCCATGTCAGGAGTTATTTCGGGGAAAATATCTACCCAGGAATCCCTACAACTTGTTAGCATTGCACAGGAGGGATTGTTGTATGGGCAACTTACAAACTTCGGGAAAGGCAATAAGCTTGCAATCCTTCTCGCCAGCTTCGAGGATCAAGTCCACAGTCTTCTTGACTGCTTTCTCAAGGTTGAGCCATCCAGGCTCAGCTTGCACACAAGCAGCCTTGTACTGACGAATAGTAGCAACCATGTGGATAGATGTTGGAGGGTAAATGGACTGGTGTAAGTCCAAATATCGAGAAGTAGATGGTGATTGTCAATGAAGTGATGGAAGTGATGAAACTGTGATGATGGGAAGCCAAATATGAGTCTCGAGAGGTGCTTATAAGCTTCTGCAAGTCTCCCATCTGGAGGTCATACATGGATCGGGTGACATGGAATCACGAAGATCCGGACGGGCTCTCGGCATGCGGTCTTCCCTCGGCGTCTGGATCTCGGTGTCTGAACGCTGCATGACGACCTCATTATTTCCCGACTCGACATATTGGACCCCAATCTGGGGGTACATCGCGTCATCGGTTCGACGAATCACACATGGTCGTTATTCAATATTTATGGGGGCCGAGATCGCGACCATCCGGGCCGGGCCTGTTGCGGATGGCTTGATAAACTCGAGAGTCTATCCGGCATAACCTCAGGCACCACGGACGCATGGAGAAGCTTGAAATCATGCCACTTTGATTGTCCCGGAACGTGGTCAGCAACAACCCAGATTCCACATTATGTGGATGTCGCCGGTAAATCTCTGGAACGGCAATAGAAAGCTGGGATGAACCCCGGATACGACAGGTTAGCGCAGATGACGAATATTGGGTTGCATGCAGGTATGCAATGAAGACAGAGGTGCACAAGCAAATGTCGTGACAATATTGAGCGCCTCCAAAAAACAAAAGTGACACGTAGTAGAGCATTGCAGCTACACATGCACGTACCGAGACGACATCTGCAGTGTTTACACATCCGTTCTCCGACAGTAGCGATGTAGCATTCATCATTGACAATACTACCGACCCATACATGAATCAGCATCTCGACGAAGGGCACCAATATGCAGATGAAGAAGAATCACGAGGCCACAAAACGGCCCACCCAGGAAACCCGACAGTTTAACAAACCCACTGGTGGCCATGTTCCCAACAAAAGAATAAAAGCGCATGGCTGTGCAGGAGATTGCCTACCCCCGAGGGTGTGTTTGAGATTATATTTTACGCCGCTTCACTAACGAGGCAATTTCTGTTCCTCTGTATGACAATCTCATCCAAGTTTTGTTGCCGATTGTGAGGTAGACAGCCGCTTATATGGAAAGCATTGCGATCATTCTAGCCATAAATGCACCAAAAAACCTAATAGTTATGACATTCAACCACATAGACATGCTACTACCCTATGCAGTAGGCTCATGTGAGCGTCCAGTGTGAACAGGGTGGCTACGTTCGGGCCTGTGAGCATACAACTACACACCCTTCTGCATACTTTGGATTCCTAGCTTTCTTGATTTATCCAAACTTGGCGCTGATTCCGCCCGGCGGAAAAGCACCATGGCGTGGGTCAACCCGAGCCAGCGTGGTTGACAGCGCCGGGGCAATAATTCGGCATGCCAACTTTTCATCATTGAAAAACAGGGATCATCCGTGAGCTATAGCCTGAAACACATCAGAGGGCCAATGGCGATATGACCTGCTAAACCAATGATCCATAAACACTTGGAAACGTTGTACTAGTGGCGAACTGGAGGAATGCCAATCATCTGTTGAGTACTCCAGAAGAGACTGCCATCCGAAACCCAACACGAACAATCTCCTTGCTAATTTAGAACTCCGGGATAACACCGAGTTAATCTGGGTAGCGCCTGAGCAGCGACTGGCCAACCCGTGAGTCGGAGATGTCGTGAGAATTCAGGCAGATGGTAAGGTTTGCCGTCTTCTCTTTGGTTAATACGGCACTTTGGATCTTCGCAAGCACGCCTGCGCCGTTACAACCGGTTAATTCACCAAAAGGGCCACCGTATCAACACTTGAAGAAGCGGTAAGCCACCCCAATACTATTACCTTGATGGATACTGCTGAACCAAGTGCGGCAATGAGGTCAATTGATCCCTGCTTTGCCCCTGATAGTGATACAGGATGTGGCCAACGTATTTATTCGCGCAGAAGAATCATGTGCTAGGCCCATCTTGCCGTGGCGCAGGCGTAGGTTCTTGACACACTACTACCAGACGCGGTGGTGGACTCTTCGTAGTACCAATGGATATTCCAAAATTCTCGCGTGAAGCACCAGGCAGGGAGGTCTCACGCTCACGTTCTAATGCAATCGCTCATCGAATTCTGTTGAGGCCCAGAGCAGCGGTCTTGCGGCAAACGCAACAGTTCACTACCCCTTTTCGCTTCATTAATGCCAAAGCTGACTCAACTTGTCTAACAGAAAAGAAAAACGAGCCTTCGATTGCCTATAATCCCTGCGGCCCTCGAATAAATAAAGCATTCAGAACAGTTTCTCTCATTTCTAGGCCATGAAGCCGCCCGGCGGGTTATACATGGTGCAATGATGACATCCGATGTCCCCGTCTACCTATTGGGGCTCATGCAGTGCAGTCTATTTCGCCGAGCGGCAGACGCTTCTGAGAATAGAAAACCTGGTGGACAGGGCATTGACTGTCACTGACGACGACGTCAAGGATGGACTCAACCCCAACATTTCAAGAATGCAGTCCACGGCCGTCACAGATTCTACAACAAAGGGCTGGAAAGTTGCCGGCAAAATTTCCGGCGTCAAAAGAATGAGTGAATACAACAATGTCGGCTTCAAACTCGGATTTGATTATGGCGAACAGTACACCAAATCCACTACAGTAAGATCAAAGCTTACACTTACCGCACCCTGCCGGCAAAATAATGGATGCACAGCTGATACCGTCACCGGTTTGACGTTGAACCAAATTTGCGTTGCGGAAGAAGTCTCTGGTGTAATTGGGAACAATGGGGGGCCTGGGGGAAACCCTGCTTGTGGTATATTTGAACTTGATAGAGGACATGGCGGACTTTGTATTTGTCTCATCAGTTTACCCCGATCTCATCCTGAACCAGCATGCGAAAGACGAAACAGATCCAGCGCTTCTGTGATGCAACCTGCAAGCAGCCAAATCAGAGGGCATACCGGGAAGCGTTTTGCTGGCATATGAATTTCCCCCTGGACATGAACAGCTGGGCGAACAATCATACAGGCCAATCTTGTGGCCGTTGCCGGCACCAGACGATTCGAGACTCCTCAACACAACGAACGATTGGGACTTAGAAGGTGAAATATCGACAGGCAGTCATCCATCCTGAAATGAATATCAATACTGTACTAATATAACAAAAAGATACAGTTGCAATTTCTTGAGAAATCATGTCACAAGCCAACCAACTTGTCAAAACTATTTACACCAAGAGTTTTCTTCAACCTCTTACATTGACCACGGATATGCGATCAAGCTGGCAGGCACTCCAAGAGCCGAGCTCTATCCCTCTCCAGCGATTCCTTCAACGTGGTAAACGGAATGCCAAACTTGGACGCGACGTCTTTCGCGGCAGCGACTTTTCCACTGAAATCTGCCACGTTGGCATACAGTTGAAATCGCTGACCAAATACCGTGGGCTTAATTTGCTCCTGTTCCTCGGGCGTTCGTTTTCTCAGCCCGACCTGCCTACCACTAACCTTGACAAGAATATCATGTGCCTCCTGGATGGAAAGTGCCTCGCTACCAAGGTCAATCTCCTGGCCACCAAAGGTATCTGGATCCCGCAAGGCTGCCGCAGCAAACCGCCCAACGTCGTTTGCATCCGTAAACGGCGCCTTTACACCGTTATCAAACGCGTGGTCTAGCTCTCCTTGCGTAGGCAGTCTAGGGTAATTCTGAGTCGCCCCCGGCATCAGAAAGTCCTGATGCAGAATCGCCGGTCGAAGAATAGTGTAGGCTCTGAAACCGGCCCGACGAACGGTATCCTCCACCTCTACCTTGGAAACAAAGTACTCGCGTAGTTGGCATTCGTCTGTCTTTTCGTGATCCCACGAGGCCCTGTCACCAACGGTGAAGGTTGTGGACGCAACAAGAGTTTCAACTCCTGCTTTCCTGCATGCGTCGACAATGGTCTTGGCCTGGAGAGCCTCCAGGCCGGGGATGGGAAATGTATTTAGAAATGCTGCCGTGCAACCTTGGGCTGCTTGGTAGATTTCATCAAAGTTCTTGCTTTCGCCTTGGAAAAGAGTTACGTCGGGGCTCTTGAGGATAGGGGGGACTTTTTGAAGGTCGCGGACGACGGCGTGGACTTTGACGGATGCTGCGAGGAGGTGCTTGACAACCCATTTGCCTTGCTCACCTGTGGCCTGCGTAACAAGGTAGGTAGCCATGTTTAGTAGAGTGCAAGGGTAGCTGGTACGCTGTGAATCTCAGATGGATGAGTGGGAAAACAAATTCTGATGATGAGCTTGTGTAAGAACTGTTGCTATTGGGGTTGGTAGTTGCAAGTTTATATACGTAAAAGCAGACCATGGCTGCCACTAACCACGACTCAAATGTTCATGTCCCTCTTGATTTCTAATGCATTATGCGTTCAGTAAATCGTTGGGCCGGTGTTGCTCTTTTGACATGTAGAAGGCGAGCCGCAACCGCGAGGCTCCAGGTTCCCGAGAAAGCTACATACGTAACTTCGCTGGGAATAGATGCAATCGACTCCATGGGCTCGAAAAAAGTTGCTTCTGGTGGGTCCCTTGACAACCGGTGGCGCGGCAGGAATAACGCCATTGGAAGATCCGTCTTCAAATAACATTGAAGCCAACCATCAATTCCCACACTGGTAGCCGGCGTTCCCCGGATCATGCGGAGAAAGAGGCTTGAAATGCTAAACAGGCTGACAAATAACGTCACGCCTTGATGGCAAGACTCGTGTACGTGGGTCTCGCGAGAGAAGTACACTCATTGCCTCTTTGTTATCGTCGTGTCGGTGTGTTTAGGATTCCAACTTCCTTCGCAACCTGGTGTGAGCCGCCGAGGCGACCGCCACCATGGGGTCTCGCAAAAGCTGTTGGACATGCAAAGGTAAGTGATTTGTGGCATCAAGGCGGAAATATCTCCCCGCTCACCCTTGCTTAGATCGAAGGATCCGATGTGATGGCGGCTTTCCCAAGTGCCAGAAGTGTATTGGGGCTCGGCGATGCTGTCAGGGATATGGAATGCGCCTATCGTGGCCCAGAGACGACGACAAAAGACGCGTTACTTCGTCTAGTCCGCTGTCGGCCCTGATATCTCGAAACCAGAAGACCGACTTCTCATTTATCAACACAACTTGGTCGGATATGGAACTGTATCATCATCAAGAATCATTCCTCGACCCCATTCCACGCCTTTCCAACTTGTGGAAGCTGCCGCAACTAAGCGCCAGTAATATGCAATTATTGAACTACTGTAAGCGCAAAAAAGTGCAATGGGACGAATGATGTTGCGCAGTAAGCTAATGTTGAACGTCTTAGTTCACGATTCTGCTCATCTCTCGTTGGTCACATTCGATGCTGACCTGTCACAAATGAGAGATGTGCTTCTCAGGATGGCGCTGGAAAATGATACGCTCTCCGGATATGCTGTCTTCTACGCGCTGCTGGCCTTTGCTTCATTTCACCACAGTGGCTTGAATCAACAGACCATGAGGCTGAAGATATCGGCGCTCCATTTCCTAGCTGCTTCAGCGAAGGAAGAAACACGAACTTGGACACAGGCAGCGCGACAAGCGGCTGCGTCAATGCTTCTTGGAGCTCTTGATGTGAGTGTGAGGTTTCACTGGAAAGATGTTCAAGTCAGTGCTAACACGCCAATGTAGATTATGCTGCCAAGTGCAAGTTCAGGCGAGTGGCTCTGGTATACACGAGGAGCCATGGATATCGTCCAAACTACTTGTCTCAAATATCAATGGCACGAAAGCGACATTGGCCGCCTGCTTGATTGGGTCTACTACCATGATACACTCTCCCGATTTCCCTTGCGCCACTGGCAGTACAAGTCGTTGGCCCGTGAGGTCTCTGAAACGAAGGATTTTCATTTCCGCGGCACTACATTTTCGGCTTTGACAAAATACAGGCCGGTACGATCAAAACTACACGTCTGCCCCAGCGGACCAGACGCAATCAGTATTTGCTAATACTCTTCCACAGGCACAGTCTAGTCCGAATCCAACGTATGCCATTTTAAACTTATTATCTGAGGCATGCAACGCATTAATTGATCCACGAGATCCTGCAAGTCGGAGCGGGGAGTACCGCGACAGTCTAGACCTCCTCAAGAGGAGAATCAGTATCGTCCATCTCAGGCAGGACTCGTCCAGTTTAAGTCCTCACGAGACACTCGGAGTAGAGGTATGGCAGACGGCGACACAAGTCTATCTGGCACGAGCTTCACAGAGCCCCGGTGAAGAGCCTGCGAATCTGGAATCTTTGATAGACATGGCATTCGAAGGGCCGATCCGAACCTGTGCCTGTCCTCACTTCTTTCCCTTGTTTATTCTGGCCTGCGAGGCACAGTCAGATGATCGAAGAGCGTCCATTCTTAGTTTGATTGGCAGGACTGAAGACATACCGGGCCTTAGAAGTAAAGTATGGCTGAGACATATGATTCGGTCGATCTGGGTGCACCAGGATCTCCATGCGGATGGCGACCTGCTGGTGAACTATGTCGGCGCCATGAGAGCTGTGATCAACATGAACGACACGATCCCTTCATTTGTCTAGAACGGTCTTTCGACGAGCTGATTTCAGTGGGACTGATACATCCGTGGCTCCCGACATTTGGCCCGGGGACAGCTGATTTATGAGCTTCTCGATCTGACCGTATCGCCCTCTTGAGAGCCATGGCTGTTTGCAATACGTTTCCAATTACCCTATATCCGAGTTATTCCACCACCTACACGCCGCTAGAAAGTGCTTTTGACGAGATAACTGACGATCTACTCGTCTCGAGGTCCGATTATATCCAACTGGGAGATAAAGCAAGGGGGTCCATGGTCCTTCGATATGATCGATGTTTTCGTTGGTTCTAGAACATTGAAGGCAGATGGCAGATGACTGCCTCCAATACTTCATAAAGCACGATGTCATTCAGAAGTAAGCCGTTGTCAGTCAGTCCTATGCTAAGGCGATCCTTGTTATACTATTTGCGGTGAAACTTCGCAGTACCACTTGTGATGATGCTTATGGTAACGCCTTTGTTAATAGATTGGATTGCTATTTCATATTTAGCTGATTTCTAATCAAGGCTCACGAAAAAGCCCGCCAAATTCTTCCATTTCGTTACAAGGGCTTCGTCTTCACCCCCACCGGTGCCAGCCATATTTGACCACCCTGGTGATAGTGAGCCCATTAGGGGCTGCGCGATGTCATGGTTGAGAACATGATATTGGACGCTTATTTTTAAAAATTCAATGGAAAAAATGTTTTCCTCTTGTGTGCTCCTTTTGTAAAACCCGTCCTAGTCAGTAACCTGGCCACTCGTGTTGAGGCATCGTATTCGGTGGATCAGACTCCGTCATCCAGGGGCGCAGCAATTAAATACTACCCTAGAACAACAATCACCAACACGCATTTCATTTTTTGGCGTTGTATTGCCTAAGGATTGACATGACTAGCCGTGGCACAGTCAGGTATACTAGTTGGTTTTAACGTCTCCTTGTGGAGCATGTTGATCGGAACAAGCCTCAACCAGGGGTTTGGTGATGTTTATATTTAGATGCGTGATTGCACATATAAAGTCCGTAACTCGTCTAGCTGGAGACGTTTTATAGCAGGCTAATATCGCATTTCATAACTTTCGGCTGTTCTTACTTTGCACACGTGTGTCATCTTACCATGAAACTCTTGCCTTTTCTGTTCTCTATCCTGGCTGCGCCAATCACAGATGCGACTCCGGTAAACGAGGGTCAAGTGTCTCAACCAGCATTCGATCATGGGACAACCAATGCATCAGAAGACGGGTTTCAATATCTAAACTCCAAAACTCGAAGTAAGGGACCTTGGATGAACTTTATAAGAAGGAAAGCTAACTCGGCTGAATTGTAGAATATCTCGTCGATGGAAAGTCTATTCCGGAGGTCAAGTTTGATGTTGGAGAGTCTTATGCCGGCCTCCTCCCCATATCCCCATCATCCAACTCGAGGTTATTTTTCTGGTTTTTTCCGACGAGCAACCCGAAAGCTTCTGATGAGGTACGCCTTGAGTCTGCCCTCCACCACTATGCTTGGAGACAGGATTGTTGAACTGCCAAGGCACTGGGAGGACATATCTCTGGCCTAATTGTTTTTATACTCGGACATAACTTGGCTTACACATCCAACAGATTACAATATGGCTGAACGGCGGGCCGGGAGACAGCTCGTTAAACGGCATGCTTCTTGCCACTGGCCCTTTCCTCTGGCAACCCGGAACCGACAGGCCGATCCCGAATCCATACGCATGGAACAACTTGACCAATGTAGTCTACATAGACCAGCCCGCCGGAACTGGATACTCCCCAGGCTCAGGGACAGTCGGAAGTGTCATCGATATCGCAGAGCAATTTACTTCGTGGTTCAAGAACTTCGCAATCACCTTTGGGCTCGAACGGCGAAAAGTGTACATCACGGGCGAAAGCTATGCAGGCCACATGATCCCTTATATCGCATCGCGGATGCTTGACGAGAAGAACAATACCTACTCGAACGTCAGGGGTGTACAGATTGTTGACGGCGTGATCAACTCATTCTCCGTGATACAACAAGGTCGGTCGCCCGAGAACATAAGACACATTGCCCCAGAGCACCAACTTTATATATGCGTGTGGGATTTCAAATTCTAGGCTAATTTTGTCAATGGGTTAGCTCCGGTTGTGGCAGCGGTGAAGCACTTCAACCATGTCATGAACCTCAACGACACGTTCATTTCCGACATCAATACGAGATCCGAACAATGCGGCTACAACAAATTTCTGTCAGAGGTCCTGACATATCCCCCGTCAAAAAAGATATTTGCGACACCGGACAAAGATCAGCCAGGGTGCAGTATCTGGAGCGACATTTTGACAGCTGCGTTCAAAGTCAACCCTTGCTTCAACACTTACCACTTGACTGATAGGTGTCCAACGCCAGAGAGCGTCATGGACGACGGGCCCAACAGTTATTTCAACAGGGAGGACGTAAAGAAGGTGCTGCATGTACCGCCAAAAACCGACTATAAAGCTCACGGTGGCTTTGCCTGGAGCGGATTCCCCGGCGTCGACGGGCTTGCACCGCGACCCAGCGCCTTGGGCCCGTTGCCGCGTGTCATTGAGCTGACCAACAACACCATTATTGCCCATGGCTTGCAGGACTTTCTGCTCTTGGCCAACGGGAGCTTGGCCACCATTCAGAACATGACCTGGAACGGATACCAAGGGTTCCAGAAAGCGCCTACTGAACCGTTGGTCGTCCCGTACAGGCATCAACGGCGAGAACTGGATTACAGAAAAGGGTCAGCTATGGAAACTGGTGTTCGTGTAGAGGGGAACGCTCACACAGAGCGTGGACTGACCTTTGTATCCATCGACACAGCTGGCCATGGTATGTGCTTGTATTTCCCCCTATTCTTGTCAAGAATCCAAAGCCTCATCTCACACTTCTCCTCAAGCGATGCCACAATACACCCCAGGTGCTGCTTATAGGCAGCTTGAGTTTCTCCTAGGACGCATCGAGAGCCTCCAGCAGGAGTGATTTAGTTGGACAAGTGGCTTGTCCACTTAGTTGCCAACGGGTAGCAGTCGCCGGGCTAGACAGTCTCTTTAGTTCCTTACGGGGCTCCTTTTGCTAAAAGATATGTTTCATCTGCACCTTCTTCTATTCGAAAACTGATTGAGTGGCCAACCATAAGTGGTGGGGTTGAGTTGCTTTGCTCGTTCACTCCAGTCGTGTTGCAACCACCAAAGTGTGGTATGGATGGTGAGCTGTCCATCCAATGCTGCCTCATCACGGCACAAAAGAACAATACTCATTAGGTCAGAGATAGAGGTATTTTCATATTATGCACCTGTAGCGCAGTCCCTTCTGAAGGATTTCACTGCGAATAAAAAAAATTGCACACGCGCGAGTCGGATGAATCCAGTGCACAGTGGTGACAACTATTCCGACGGGCCATTTGATGCACAAGCATCGGCCGCTTCACACGTGGGTCATGATACGCCATTGTAATCAATCTCGACGTGCGATGAGTCTCGCAGATTCTAGTAGTTCTGCTGCGCCATTCTGGCACGATGGCGTGTACAGCACCCCGTCGTGCCGAGTCCAAAACTACATACTCATCAGTGATAGAAGTTTCTGTACCACACCGTATTTATGGGAAAACGCCAACCAGCTTAAATGGTTTAACCCGCCGCAGCCGGAACTGGTCACGAATAGGGAAAATACGCCCCCAACCCTCGTGACAAACAGCGAGAAGGACTATTGGTGTCTGATCACAGAGGGTCTGGCGAAGTTCAACACTCTGCAGGAGCTAGTGATACCCAGTCGACTCTTGTCATCTTGTGATAAACCAAGACTGGTTTCACACTATAAATGATGTCGTCCATTTTGGGTCTTAGACCACGGTGACAACCAGGCTGTTGGAATCCCTTTCCATGGAAGCAGCGAGGAGTGCCCTGTCGAAAGTGGTCGGTCAGGATTAGGTTGACTTTATAATACGAGACAGGGGGCTCTTACGAGTGACATATCCAAATACCGCACCAGTAGCACGATACTCCATGTGCGATCCAGGACGACCATATTAAAAAGCACAGAGTTGTGGTGGGATCTCAGACACTTGATGGCCACTTCTCGACGTTTAATTTGGCGCATCTTGCGGCAAGGGCTTGATAGCGCTCGCAGCGTAATGAGCCGTGCAATTCAAAGATAATCTGGTAGCATGTCACAGCTCCTTGTTTTTCCAAGAGGAAAGAAGGGACGAGTGACCACTACATATATATACGTGAAGGGAACAGCTGTGCCCAAGGTTTCCATAAGGTCACGTGTTGAATATGTGTAACCTTGAGGTCCTTTATCGGCGATGCCCCTTTTTGGGCTTCAAAGTTGTTGGGTCCTAACCGTGTAACAGATCCACCAGACGCAACATAAACACCCACTGTTAATCAACCTTCCAGAGCGACTCATTTGGGTACGTGGTTGTTTACGTGTACGTGGAAGCTGTTCCAAGAACCTACTGCTCCAAATCTGGCAAGGGCCCGAACAACTCAGCCGATAGGTAGAAAGTCAGCCCAAGGCTGCCATCTGGACTATGTTTCAACGACACCCAGCTAT
Organism: Metarhizium anisopliae; assembly: GCA_013305495.1. Lineage (NCBI taxonomy): Eukaryota > Fungi > Ascomycota > Sordariomycetes > Hypocreales > Clavicipitaceae > Metarhizium > Metarhizium anisopliae. The sequence goes on from JABUBV010000003.1 coordinate 5,220,102, forward strand.
GCAGACCTTGCCCATCGGACAGCGAACGCTGCCTCAAGGCTACAATGGATCGCACATAATGCGGCAGCACCATTGGAGCCTTGTCTGAACAGTACTCGACAACTCTGCAATGTATCTCAGCATCGCTGCGTGCATAATCGGAAACGGGGAAATGAACAGTGGCGGATGGTTCTGTGCGATCTGTCGTGAAGGCGAAGCAAGTCACCATCGACTTGCGCTGGAAGGGACGTGATGTGTTGCCGCTCATGGCGCGTACGAAGGCAACAATTTCATCTCGATTGTCTGCTGTCAAGTGCAGGCAAACCTTTTGAATCATGTCGGCAACACTTTGAGCGGTAGCATTCGGATGCTCGATGTATATCTTGATGCGAGCGTCACATCCTTTCTCGAGATCGAGGGAGAAATAGCAGAACCGATCTGTCGGCTCCATGCCCCGCCTGAGTTGCTCGAAAGTGTGCGCAAATCCCAGACGGTCAAGTGATTCTCGGATGACCATTTCTCGTTGTGATGCTCCCAAAGTGTCAGGATTGAGGTAAATTTTCCAGTCGGCGCGTTTACTGCCATGCGAAATGCAAGCACTGTGCCAAGCCGCGAAGCGTGAACCGTTTTGCGGATCATTGATTTCCGGAATGAACAAGTCTTTTATCATATCGAACCGTGTGAATGAAAGTGCGTCATCCTGCCGCTGGCTCAAAGTACGGTTCAACTCCAAAGCGGCCCATTGAAGATCTGCTAGCTTCACCTTGGCCACTTCTTCTGGCGGCTGCGCTTCAATCAAAAATCGAAGCTCGGGCGTTCCGGTATTGACGTCAAAGGAGACGGAATATTCAATGGGGGCATGGCTATTTCCCACATTAGAGAGGTGCCCGTTGGTAGATTTGCTGACGGCACTTTCTCCCCAGGCGCTCATTGCGAGTTGCATTTCTCGGACCAAGACTTCTACGGAATCGTCAGTGAACGAGAGAGAACGACCGAGTACTCTGATTTGAGCTTCAGCCGCCGAAAAAAAAGAATTATTCGTTGCAGACTGGCTCCCATTGCTCCTACTTGCAGGGACAAGAGCAAATCCGCACTGGAAGTGGCGGATACGAAGATGCTTGCCCCTAATAATTCTCACGTTGGGAAGAAGATGACGCTGTTGATATAGCTTGTGAATGGCCGCCACGGTGTAGTCAATATGGCCGTCATTCATGGAGTTCCGGGGAACGGCAAAGCGGACCAGGTCAGGAATGGCGTCTCGCTCCTCTTCAGACTGCGTCTTGTCCCATTCCCAAGCAAATGGTCCAGCCTCGACGGATCGAATGCCATACTGGCGTAGAAGCTCGATGGTGAATCCCACAGAGGCAAAGTCCCCCGGAGACCGCGGACAGTCGGCAAAGAATGCATTCATGTCCAGATATATGGCATGTCCTCCTGGCGGCCACAGTATCGGTACTCCGGCAGAATGGAGTTTCTGCGCAAAAGATCTTACCTGCCCGATACGGCTCCGCAGAAAAGACTCTTTGGTGGTCTCGTACAGGCCTGCCGCTGCAGCCATCAAGTCACGGCCGCTCATCCCGCCGTAGGAGTCGTTTCCATAAGCTAGAATTTGCCGTTCTTTGAGCCGAACGCCTATATCTTCAAACTTCTTCATCAGGCAGCCATTGTCGCGAATAGCAAGGGCACCGCCCATGTTGGACATGCCGTCCTTTTTAAGACTGATAGTGAAACCGTCTACGAGACTGAACATCTCTTTGACGATTTCGGCAATGGAACAGGCATCATACCCCGGCTCGAATTCTTGTATGAACCTGGCATTCTCAGCAAAGCGGCAAGCATCGAAAAAACATGGAATATTGAAGCCCTTGGCCAGCGACGCTGCGGCGCGTATGTTGGCCATGGACACAGGCTGTGCCGCGGCGAAATTGTTGGTGATGGTGATGAGTATGAGCGCTGTTCGATGGTGATTATCGGCTAAAAAGTTGCGAGTTGCCAGCAGGTCCAGATTGCCTTTGAATGGATTATGGCTGGATACCTGATTAGGATCGAACGGTTCGCGGAGACCGGGCTGAAGAAAGGTTGCCAGCTCGAAGCCAGCGGCAGCCGCATTGGCCCCAGTCGTATCAAAGAAGCCGTTACTGATAATAACGGGTGCGACTGAGGCATCGTTGGACGAGGACGAATTCATCAGCTCCGAGAAGAGAATCGCCTCGGCGCAACGGCCCTGCGGCACAATGTAGAAATTGGGGCGGGCGAGCTGGACATGTCCTCCATTGACAAATCCCCCCTGGCTCGGCTGCAGCAATGTGTTGCAATATAGTTGACTGTCGACGGTGCCGGCCATGACATGACGAAACAGATATCTACGATCATGTCCCCTCTCGAAAATATCCCGAAAGGCGTCCTGCAGACAATAGTACCCGGCGTTGCGTCCGTAGGATTCGTCACCGCGCAGCAAGGCAGCCCACTGAACATCTGTCATGGCAGAGGTGCCCGAATCGGAGAGGAAGTCGCAATACACCATTTCGGCGGGGAATGCGAACACATTGTACTCGATTTCCTTCAAGATGTGCTCTCGCTCCTGTACAGTCGACTGAACGGCCGTCCGAACCACCAGCGTGCGATGGACGGGGACCGGCGGCAGATTGTTAGAGTGGGCAGCCATACTTTGAGACGTCTGGTGTTTCGTTCATGTAGTTTGGAAATCGCGCGTGGTACGTATAGATGCGTTTCGTTATACGCAAGTCACGTCGCCATAAAAGGCACGGGCCGAACCTTGAACCCGACAATGGTTACACAAGGGCTCGAGACCTAGTTCAAGGCCTTGGGCGTCCAGGCTCGCTTTATTATCGCTTTTCGGTATAAATAAGAGTTGTCTGCCCTCAAGGCTTTAAGGAAAACCAAGGCCCTTTAATATTAAAGCGAATTACTGCTTAAACAAGTAATTGTTCCGAGCCCCTCGCGCGAGCCCTTGTCGCGCGTTTCACGGCGGGCTAAAAAACTTGAAAAATAGAGGTGGTTGGTCACGATGCTTTTTCCAAAGCTCAAATCAGGGATTGGTTTGACACGGAGTCAAGGCGGGGGTCTTCAGGGGTTGCAATAAGAAAGGGTCAACTCAATGTCCCGGGTTTTCAGGGCCTGGCCCTAAACGAAGCTCTGCAGTAGTATCAATATCAGAAATTTCACTCAATAATGGCACTCAAAACCCTCCTCAAATGCCTTTATTCCCCGGTGTCAATTGCTGTTAGTTTCCCTACACCAAGCACCCCGTGAAGCCGGACGGGCTGCATTTCAAATGGTCAAGCTGGGAATGGTTACAAAAGACGGGGGGATGTGACAAGGGCTTGGAACAAACCGTATTTAGCTAACAAAACGCTTAAATAATAACCCTTCTTTATATTAAGAAGCGGTGAGCAAGCGAGGCAAAAAGCCTTCGGGCTTAACTGGGCCTCGAGCCCTTGTGTAACTATCGTCAAGCTCAAGATACGGCCTGTCCCTCAATTGCAACGTGACCTCCGTGTAACGGGAGGGAGTAACCGTAATTTTCCCCCCGAAACTTAATAAGTAGTAATATTATCTTTTAACTAGTTACTACATTGTTAAATTAGGAAAAGAGATTATAATGTAGTTTAGTTATTTATTCATTCCAACAGCTAGGGTTCCCAAGAGATAAGCCAGTTAGAGTTCATATTAACAGAGCCACTAGGTATGATGTAACTATAATACTCAGATCGTTCCATGTTCTCTCAAATCCATACGTAAATGGCAGTGCAGGTATCTGCGAGTAAGAGTTGGGAGACAGCCCCAGATAGGACACACACCTTATCCCTTATTATTTCCTGTTGGAATCTTGAACAATACCCCCTTGCCACTAGGTCCTTGACCAATTGGCTTATCCATGCGAAAATACCCCTTCCGCTCAATCTGAATAATATCCCCTTCGAGGAGCTGACTAAACTCAGAACCCACCAATACATCTGTAAGCCAGGACGTAACGGGGTTTAGATAGTGCTCTAGCTCATCACCCTTCACAAGACTGTCCTTTGTTAGCAGATAGGCAAACTCCCAAAGCTCCGCTCTGGCAATTTCAGCACCGTGAGCAGCTAGCCAGTGAACTTTCTTGTCCGTTTTGCTAGCGTCACCATCAAGATGGAGCTTAAGGTGTCCGCTGAACTCTTCTCTATTCATCCCCATCTTGAGAATTTTAGATGAAGTCAACTGTAGAGAAGTAGTTGGTGCAGTTTGAGTTCCACACCAGTCACCCAAGTTTGAATCCACAATGTGCGTAAGTAGGGACAAACGAATACAGAAATTTTCAAGCAATGTCTCAGCAATGTAGATGAGATTATGAACCGGCAGACATGGCAATTACAACAGTGGGTGGCAGCGGGTTATGTAACTGCCCAGCAGAGCAGCGCTTCTTCTCTGGCCCACCTGAGGTCTAGATTGTCTACGGCTGAAACTACACGACGTCTTTTTCCACCCAATCAAACTCATTCTGTAGAGAAAAGAAGCTTTGTGACAATCAATCACTTTTTTTTTTGAGTTTGACAGTGTTCCAGCCATTCGCCAAATATTAGTACCCATCGCGTATTCTACAATACCTAAAGTTAGTATTGATATTTCAGCTTGTAATGGATGCAAAGAGGACTGCAGATCATGCCAGGTTTAGGCAAATTCAGTTTGAAGAGGGCGAGAGCTTTGTGCCACCGAATGCTAAGTGCGTAATACAACATATAATGGCGCTTGACTACAGCCATGAGATGTGCTAGTGCTTTATCCGTCCTTAGGTATGCCTTAACCGCGTCACTGCTGTAGGGGACGCAGTACGGCCACGCGTCCCGTGGCTATAATTTGCCGCGGGCCCGTCGCAATAAGCGGGTTTTCAGCAGAACTAGCCAATAGGTTGAGAAGAAGTTTCAAGTGATAAGTCTCAAGCATTGTCGCCCTTTTACAGTGGAAAAAAAAAATGCATTCTAGGCTTTTACAATTAGGCATTAGGAGTTATTGTGCTGTGTAAAGCCTGTTGTTTGCTGCTATCTTGTTCAATTTGCCCCCAAATCGCACCAAAACCTCGTCTTGTGCGTTCTTCTAGGTTATGCTTGATCTCGTTTACAACAATTACGTCCACGCGTTAGTCCTCAACCCTTGACCAGTCGAGATATGCTGTTATTTCTTCCTTAGTCCATTTACGCGGTTTTCCTATTGTTTTACATAATTAGTCCATTTCCTTCCAATCTAGACACCAATTATAATCCGCCTTCTTGTACCGTGGTGGTAGGCCCATCGCCTTACGATATAGCCGGTCCGTTCGTTTGCTTCTATAAGACTGACAATTATACCACTTACGTCAAGAAGCGGTATATCGCCTGTAAATGCCCTCTAGTGAATTATATCTATACTATGGTGATGCTCACGGTGATGTTTGCGGCGACATATCTCGTGATATAGGCTGTGAAGATAAAGCAGCATTAGCAACCTCAATCACTAACTGTGCTGGTGATAATGCCCGGTTGACTGTTTGCGACAGTGATAATAATTAATTATCTGCTTGTCCTACTATCTATTTTGTAGTTTATAATATTGTTATTATATCTAAGGCTGGCTTAATAACTACTAGTTGCGAAAGCAATCCTTGATAACAGTTAGGACATGACTTAAGACTTGGGTGTACCTAACGCCTCCACATAATAAGCACTTTGGCGGTTACCTTTAATAATTAACTTTCTTAAATGCGCTTTTATATTTTTATGTGCTTGATTTAGTAACCTAGGGATTCTCTTTTTGCCTTTTAATACGTTAAGGCTTAATAAGATAGATTGGCTAACCGTCGCGTTTATAGTGCTATTAGGTGCGGAATTCCTTAAGAGAAAGAGGCTGCTTTGCGTTAAGTAGTTTCTTTATTTTATAAACGCAAGGTAATCCGTATAATTAAGTAAATTTAATAGTATATAGTTATATTACAAGAGAGTTATCCTTATAAATTAATTCTCTTTATTTATTAACCTTTCTAAGCGCCTTAAATAACACCTAGCCCGGCATAATACTATATAAACTTCCTAATAGCCCAAGAGGCATTTGAGTTTGTTAGCAAGATTAATAATAAGTGAGCTTATATAGCTGGTTTAGGATAGCGTGCCTAATTGCATACTAGGCTTTAAATAAGTCTAGTTATAAGGTCTTAAGGTACGCTTTAATAAGGGTATAAATAGCTTTAATATATAAGGTAACTACGTTGCCAAAATAAATATAGAGGTTAACCTAAGCCCTAACAAGCTTATTTTTATATAGTTTAAGCTATACTTCTTTAATATAGGCAACTTTTTTAACGTGGTCTAGGATATACTTTTTCTTAAATACTATAAGTTGATCTTTAAAGGCTAACTTTATGGAAAAGCTAATAATACCGTGCCACCCTGTATAGAACTCTTTCTAATATAACGATTTCTCTTTATTAGTTATATATATTAATAATAGTTTTATAAGCAGTTACTCTTATACTATAAATATTAGGAGGTAATAGGCAAGAACTACCTTATTAGTATGCCAGAGGCATAGTAGTAATATTATATTATAAAATACAAGCTTTAATACATTTATACACGCAAGATATCAATCAGTTAATATAACAAATAGCAATCCTATATTATAGGATATATAAAGAGATTAAAGCCGGCTTAACACCTATTGTAGTTATCTTTTGTCTTGCCACTTATAAAGGCAAATATAATACAGAAAGACCGTTAGTATGCCTTACAGCCAATTATTTTGAACAGTAGTATATTATATTTATTAGTCTTATATATGTAATCTAATAGTAGCACATCTAGGTATACTTAAAGATATATAAGAGACTGAGGATAAGCAAAAAGGGCCGCAGTAACACGTCTATTATTATCGAATTAGAGTGTCAACGCTAAAGGCCCCTTTTAATAGAAAAAGGAAGCTATTTATTGGTATCGCCGAAAGGCCCTAAAAAGCCTCGCTATAATTATTAAATAAAGCCACTAAAAGCCTCTAAAAAGCTCGCGCTATAACCCTATTAAAGCTGGACCTTTAATAGTTAAATCCCTTAATTACTAACTTTCTAGGTAACTAATTAAATAATAGTTAATATCTAGAAAAAGAGCTTATTTTCCTTTTTTAAATAGCTTTAATTTAAGAATAATTTTATATTTTAATATGCTTTTATAGCTATTAATATAATAATTATAAGCCTAGATTTACTATTAAATTTAGGATATTTTAATATTAAATTATAATATATTTAAGGTTTTTAATAAAAGACTTAAAATAACTTAGCTATAAAAATTAAAAGTTCTTTATTAGTAACCCTAATAAGTTTAGGTAGCTAGTTTTAGTAAATTTTTATTATTAAAAAGTATATTATTAATTAAGGTATTTAGTATTTAATTAACCCTAAATAGCCTAATAAAGTAATTATTATCCTTTTAAAAAAACCTTAACCTAATAATATTAACCTTAAAGCTATAATAATTATAAACTTTAATAAAAGTTAATTTAAAAGGCTTAAATCCCTAAAAAATAACTATTAGGTTAATATTTAAGCCTATTAAAAGTATTAAAAAGCTCTTCTAGTTATTTAGTAATTTATTATTAAGATTATTAGTAGTTATTATAATATAATAGCTGCTAAAAATAGCGTTTTAAAATAGCTAGAGCTATTATAAGCCTAATTATAGCTTATATTTTAGGAGTTTAAAAAAGAGGTTCTAATAAGATATAAATTAGTATTAAAGGGCATTAATTATATAAAAATTAAGGCTTAAATTATAAGCTAGTAAAAAGTGCTAATAAAAGCTTATTAAATTAACTTACTTAATATAAAAAAGCTTTAATTAACCCTGGATTTTATAGCTATAATAGCTTTAATTAGCTTTATATTTTTTAATTATTAGAATAATTATATTTTAAACCTTTTAAACCTTAATAAAAAAAATAAATAAATAAGGTTCTAGATAGCTTTTAAATTAGTAACTTATTTAAGTAGTATTACTAGTATTAAAAGGCTACTAAAAGTAAAAGCAGCTTTTTATTTTTTACCTTCTAAAAAAGCCTATTATTAGGGACCTTAAATTTATTATAAGTATCTAGCTAATCTAAAATCTATTAATAAAAAGGGTTAAAAGGGTTAAAAATAGCTTTAACTTACTTATATAGTTAAAAATACTACTTTTATTATTATTTATACCTTAATAAGCCTTTTAAAAACTTAATATAAAAGCTTAATACTAAAATTAAAGCTTAAATTTAATAGAAGCTATTAGACTTATTTATTAAGGTAAAAGTTAATTAAGCCTATTAATAAGCTTTTAATTAAATTAATTAGAAGCAGCTAAAAAACCTAAAAATAAAAGGTATTATATTTTTAGGCTAACTTTAATAATAATAATAAGGTGTTTTTAAAATTAAAAGCCCTTAAAAGTAAAGCTTATTATAAAATAAAGGCCTTTTAAAAGCGCTAAAATAGCTTAAGCCTTAATAGTTTCCTAAAATAAGCTACTAGAAGTATTAATAATTTCTTAAAATAAAAAGTAAGGTTTAATAATTATAATAGTTTTTTAAAATAAATTACTAGAAAACTTAATAGCTTTTTAAAATAGAAAGTAGGTATTAAAAAACTGATTTTTAGCCTTTTTAATAAATAAAAGGTTAAGACTATTTCTAATAAGCTTTAAACGCCTTTATATATATATATTAAAAATATTAAAGGCCTAAAAAATTAATAAATAATAAAGCCTATAAAAGCCTAGATATTAGAGGGCTTAAAAGGTTAAAAAATAAAGGTAGCCTAAAGGGCCTAAAAATACTAAAAATACTAAAAACACTAAAAACGCTTAAATTAATAAAAATAAAAGTTTTAATTAATAAAAGTATAAGTTAAGTTATATAAAGCTTATAGCCGCGCTATTTATTTAGTTAATTTATAAGAAAATCTACCCTTTAAGGGACTTTTTTATTTTAAATTCTAGGTTAAATATATATATTTATAATAACCTTAATTAATTTATTAACTATTAAATTTTTAGTAGCTTAATAAGGCCTTTATAAGTAATATATAGCTCTAAATTAAAGGCTATAAAAAGGTTACCTTATAAATACAAACAGGGCTCTTCTAGCTAGATTAAGTAGCCTTTATTCTAATCTTTTATATTAATATAATATTATTAAATTACTTTCTAGAAAAAGGCTATAATTAAAACCTGGCTATAAAAGCTATATTAAAGAATAATAAAGTTATTTTTTTTATAAAGTGTTATTTTAAGTAGCTTATTATTAAATTTAATAAAATCTATTAAATTAAAAGCTTTTAATTTAATTTAATATAATTTTAATCTAAGAAAATAGCTTTTACTAACTTTTAGTACTAGTAGCTAGGCTACTTATATATAAATAGCCTTAAATATCTGGTTTAATAAATTACTAAGTTAAAAATTTAAGGTTTTATATAAATTAATTATAAAGCTTATTTTAAAACTAAAGCTAAAAAGATTATCTTTTATAAAAACCTATAAATAATAAGCTTTAAACCTTTTTAAAGAATTTATATTAATATTTTTTAATTTAAGCTTAATTATAATAATAAGTTAATAGCTTTAATAGTTAAAAACAAATTTTTAGGCTTTTTAATAGTTTTTAAGCTTAAAAATACTACTTAAAATACTTTTTTATTAACTTTTTAATTATTTAAAGCTTAAATTTAATAGTAATATTAGCTAGGTATTTATTAAATTTATTAGAATAATAATAGAAGCTTTTAGATAGCTTATAAGGCCTAGATTAACTAAAAAGGTATTATTAATAAGCTTATATTACTATATATACCTACTTAAAATAGCTTTACTAAAAGGTCCAGGGGTATTCTAGAGTTAAAAACTTATATAATATAGCTAGTAGCTAACTTTCTAGCTAAATTATAGCTTAAAATCTAAAAAGCTACTACCTACTTTTATAATTTATTACTATAATAAGGTATAAACTAAAAGACGCCTTTTTAATAGCTTTAATAGTAGCTCTAATTAAATAATCGCGATATAAGTTATCTAGACAGGCCTAATATTATATATTTAGTTATATATAGCTATAAGGCCTATTTAATAACCCGGGAAGCCCTTTAAGGCCTTTAAAAATAATCTTTAAAAATAGCAGCCCATGTAAAAATCAGCTATTTTATTAAATATAATTTAACTAATATTTTTTGTGTATAAATTCTATTAAAATTAAAAGTTAAACAGGTTAAAAATATAACGTTTAATAAAAAAACCTTTTATTAAGGCTAAATCTATTAAATTTAACTAAAAAAGCTATAATAGCTTAAATTTCTAATTTATATTAAGTCTAATAATAATAATAATATTAATAAGATATAATTAATTATTAAAGTTAATACTTAAAGCCCTAAATAAGCCGGTTAAAATAGAAGCTAGTTATTAAGCTCTAATATTTTTAAAGACCTTAAATTGGATATAAGCAGCTATTAACTAGACCTTTTAATACCGGCTTTATTAGACCTATCTAACTAAAGCAGTTAATTTAAAGGCTTAAAATAGTTATAATAGATTTCTAATAGGGCTTTTAGTAGCTTTTATAGCAGCTTTTTAATTAGATAGCTTAAAAACCTATATAAAAAAAGCCTACTACCTAAATCTTAATATTAGAAAAAGCTAAAAAAACACTTATATAAGCTTAAATTTAAGAAGGCTATAAAAGCTAAATATAATACTTTTTATAGCTAAAAGACTTTTTAGCTTATTTAACCTAATTAAATTAAATATTATTAATATTTACTATTATTAACTTAGGTTTTTAAATATAAATATAATAAGTATAAATTTATTAATAAATTTAAGGCTTATTTATATATATAAAGTAACCTTTAATTACCTAATAATAAAAAGATTTACGCTGTGATTTTAGCCAGAAAGTTATTTTAAACCTTTATAGTTATTATAGCTAAATTTAACCTAGAAGCTAGGCAGCTTAATGCTATTAATACTTTTATAAATAGCCTAATTAATAAAGAAGTTTATATTAAATTTCTTAAAGGATTTAAAAAGCCTAGTTAAATAATAAAGCTATTATAAGCTTTATATAAGCTATAAAGGTCGCTTTTATTATAGTAATAAACCCTTAGTTAAACTTTTAAGTAGCTAAGCTTAAAGCCTTATCTAGAAGACTTTTATATTTTTAATAGCCTGATTTTAATAGCCTTTTTTTACGTTAATAATATCGTGTTTTTATATTATTAGGTAGCTATAAAAGTAGCTAATTAATTAATTTAAAAGCTTAAATCTACTTATAATATAAAGGATTTTAGCTAGTTATATTAATTTCTAGGTATTTAAGTCCTTTAAGATAAGCTTACTAGAAAGTTTTAGTTATATTAGGATTTATATATTAAAAAATTAGCTATAAAATTTAATATATCTAAGTAAAATAGCTTTAAAAAAAATCTAATACCTAGAAATTAATTATAACCTAATCTAGGTATTATAACTACTAATTAAATTTATTAATATTAGTAAATTATTAGTTTTATTAATTATATTATAATTATTAGAAAACTAGATATAGCTAAAATAATAGCTAAGTTAGCTAAATTCCTTTTTAATTTATTAGAAATCTACTAATAAGTTACTAATTAAGTTATTAAGTACTTATATTTAACGCGATACCTAGTAATAAAATTTAATAGCCTTAAAGGCCCTAATAACCTAGAGCTTCTAATAGCTTTAAATACTACTTTTACTAATAACTAATAAACCTAAAAATTATTATAAAGTTTAATAATTTAATTATTTAATAAACTTATTAGCTAGATTACTAGTAAGTAAAATATAATAATAATATTATTAATAAAAGCTAAATTACTAGCTTTTATATATACTATAAAAAAGACTATTATAATTTATAGGCTTTTTTAATAGCTAGGCTTTTAATTAGGTTAAGAAAAACCTATAATATAATATAATAATTTATAAATAATCCAGCTTATTAATAGTAGTTTTTTAAGGCTTAAAACTGCTTTTTATTATATTAATATTTATAATAGCTAGATTTAATAAGCTTATTAATAAGAGACTTTTAATATTAAATTTATTTAAAGTACTAATAATCTAGTAAATAAATTAATAAAAATCCTTATAAGCTAATAGTTTAATTACTTTATTAAGTAGCTAAGGCTTATTAATATTATTAGTATTATTAAAAAAAGCTAAAATAACTAAAATCTAGCTTACCTTAAAAATTATTAAATTTTAATAGTTTTTTAAAGTAAGCTATAAAAGTATATTAATATTAAAAGCTCTTTTTAATAAAAAAAAAAGCTATTTATTAGTATTATTAAAAGGCCCTAAAAAGCCTTATTATAATTATTAAATAAAGCTACTAAAAGCCTCTAAAAAGCTTATATTATAACCCTATTAAAGCTGGACTTTTAATAGCTAAATCCCTTAATTACTAACTTCCTAGATAACTAGTTAAATAATAATTAATATCTAAAAAAAAGGCCTATTTTCCTTCCCTAGATAGCTTTAATCTAAGAACAATTCCACGCTTTAATATGCTTCTATAGCTGTCAACGTGATATAGAGTCTGCTCTAGAAGCCCTCATTGCCCAATTGGTTAATAAGAGCATGAATAGAGCATGAATGGTGCTTTGTCCCTCGCATGTATATTATATAACGGTACGTAGACTATTCTTTTCAATCGTTGATCTTCCGGTAACAAATGCGTAGCCGCGTGATTCTGCCCATTTATTAATATGAGCATAAAGGGACTCGCGAGTCGCTTGGAGCGACTCTTGCACTGCGAGAATGTTGAGCGGCATCGATGCCGAACTCCCCTAAGGTAACGGGCGACCAGTAAGGTAGAGGGTCCCTCAGTGAATTGGCAACAAAAAAATAATCCTACGAGCTCTCATGGAATATAACTACTGCCTCACAGGTGCATGCTGCCTATGTTGCAGCTTGTTTGCTGTGAGTGAGCCACTGGATCTCGACTTACTCTGGGCTAATCAAGATCGCTGCGCAAAAACAGGCTCATCGTATTTGTGATTCGGCTGAAGACCCGCTTATTGCGACCCTTAGTTGGACATAGTGAGGTGAGTAGCTAACTGTGCTACTAATAGCACTATTGCAACCAAGCTGGGCATGTGGTAGTAGCAGTGAGGTAACTTAGTTATCCCTTAGCAATCCAACTTTACTATAGTCCGGTTGCTTTCGAATGGGCTTGTAGTGCAGCCTTTGTGACCAGCGAAGGCAAGACACCGGACGAGACTACAATCGGAAATGTCAAGGTGGCTAATCCGCCTCGGAGTCAGGCTGTCAGCTTCTGTCCTGTTCCCCGCCAGACTTAGCTGCCACTTATTATTGCGTGACATGCCTGATGGGTTTCGACATTGCTCGTTGACTTGCGGCTGAAATGCCGATAGCTATGTAAGTTTCCTGACTATCAGTGTCACAATCCTCCAGTTCGAACTGACTGCCAGAAGGGAAGAATCTCAATTCCCATTCGTCAAGAACCAGCGTTTGACAAGCTCAATATCCAAAACTGCTGTTTTTAGCTTTTAACTGACCGCACCCTATTCACGAAAACAGCCCAATATGCAGACGTCGACGAATCGCCGATTGTATCGACAATATTCCTCACTAGCTAGAGCTTGATGCCGCCTAACGCCAATCACGTAAACACTGAAATGCATGCCGTTAAAGTTGAGCCCCAAGAAGTTTCATCCTGATACTTTCCGCAAGTCGATCGACCCCGGGGTTGAAACAATACTCTACAAGAAAGATCGTACAGCGTTACAAGAATATTGGGAACAGGGGAATTACTGTGCACTCCGCATTGTCAGCAATTTGTTCGTAGCTTCCTGTGGTACCCCATGGATATCTATGACCACATCAGTCTCTCAAGCTTTGCCTCGTGTTAGAAGCCTCTGAAGGCAAAACCTCAGCTTTCTCGTAGGAGTGATCCCTCTCCTCTGTCACACTGAGTCGCTCGAATCTAGAACACTCGAGTTGGGTTATGAGGGCACTTTGGAGACCACAAACACAACCGCTGCAAAGCTATTAGCCTCATCACGCTGTCGGATCGAAGCACACTCTCCAAGCACTCATCTAGGTAGCTGTGACTGTGGCATATGTTAGGCAATCTTATCCGTGTTTGAGGGACTGCCGGAAGCCACGATAGGGTCTTATATACGCCACAGTTAAATGGCAAAGTGGTAGATAGCTTTGGATCTGCCAGATAACTAGCATTTTCAGAGATATTGTCTAATATCCCTTTCGGCTTTGCAACTGCCGTGATAGCTTCGACATATTCTAAACAGCGATTTCGTCAAACGCCACATAACCATAAGGAAACGTTGCCGCCATCCAGCACCAGTCTAAAGACCAGTGTCACGGGATATGCCCGACACTGTGCATCGTATGCAACTAGCATAACGATGTACAATTACCTTATTACCTCCACATTCCACAGAAGCGTTGAAGAGGGATGAGGCCGGCGATGGTGTGCTGGATGGGAGAACGGCTGAGAGTATACACCGTTTACGGAAGGGCTATGTCGAAAAGGGTCCGTCGTGAAGCCCGATGAGGGTGTCCCACGGCAACTAGTTCGTTGTATGAAACTCTATATTAAGGCCACTAAAGCAGCCAAATACCGGCTGTGGTTGTGATGCCTTAGTCGCAGTTTGGCTACTGGAGCTGGCCCTGAGACAGGAGTCACAGGACAGGCAGGCCAAGGCAATAGTGGTTGCTGCCGCAAGTGCACTCGTTGATGGAAATTTCAATGGGACTGTTAGCTGCTTGTCTACGAGAAAATAGATTGAAGGAGGATGAGGTTGAATACTGAGTATCTGCTGGCATGTATTTTACTATTGGCGAATAGCCCAGTATAGATGGTGCTGCAACGGTAGCCAAAATCAGGTACCTGTCAACAGTCCAAGGCGCCAAATTATATTGAATGAGAATTATCTGACGAGAAAAAAACTCCGTAGTTACACAAAAGAAACATTTGCTAGTTTATGCAGCAGCAGCAGCAGCTGTTGATATCCTTATCTCCGTTTTTCACGAGGTCCGACTCAGAGCTATGCATCCACCTCGGGCCTGTTCGGTGGCCTCCGGTTTTCAACGCTACGGCTCATAACGACACGCCGTGCCCGGTTGACTTCACCGAGCGGTCGGTGCTCTTCTACAGTATTCCACAAAAGAAACGTCTTCTCATTAACCTCGTCGCTCCATTCGGGCGGTATTTCTTGCGCCGGGACTGTGAGACGGGCAACCGTGACGTAAGGTGATGACGTTTCATTCCACGGTTTGGTGGCGTCGTCGATTGGAGTATCGGTATCGTTCATATAGAACTGAAGCTGATATTCCCAGGTGAGAGGCAACCGGGATACCACGTCGGCGCCCCAACTATTGCTGCCGTTTGGATTGGCATTCTGGCCCCTTGGTGGTTTAAGTCGGCCGCGAGCAGCGTATGGCCCTACGCAAAATGGCGTCTGCGTGTGAAAAGTGTCGACCGCAAATCCAGAAAATGCTCGAGCTGGAGCGCTTTTGTAGTCTCCCTCTTTAGCGTCCATCATCTGAACAAAACGGGCAAAGTCCAAGCTGCGAGCGCCAAAGGGATCCGTCTGTACCATAAGAATGTTATGCTCCTTGGCAGGGTCGCCGCTCAACAAATCCTTACCTTCAACACCTAGGACTTTGATGGCAAACCCTCTGATGTCTGGACGGGCATCGTCGTAAACACGGGCACTGGCATTCGAGAGCCGAACTAGGCTATCGAAGGTGCGTGGCCGAGCAAACACTCCAAAACGTGCATGGGGAGGTAGTTCATCGAGAACTTCAAATACGGCTTTGGCGGCCAAGAGTTGCTTGCGATGGAATGCCCTCCCAGGGCAGTGATATTGACGATTGTACTTTTGCTGGATAGCCCCCACAATGTCTGCTTCCTGTATAAACCTTTCTTTCTCATCCGGCTCAATATTTTCCTTCCACTCCGTGCTCGGTTGAGCCATGATTCCTATCTAGTTGGGTGTTAAGGGAAAACGGTGTTGTGGGAGGTTTGTATAATACAAGTTCACTGTGGTTGATCATGTTCCCTGTTGACAAGGTTGGAGTATGGCGGTCTTTATATTCCGTTGTTTTAAAATTCCGGGCTATCGCCGGGATGCATTGTCTGTTTACGGTGACACTAGTTCTCCATTTCGGACTGCTTGGGGGATCTTGTCTGCGATGCAAACTTATTTCAGCTCTGCTTCAAGACTGACAACTCTAATGGCATGGTTAGAGTTTGCGCATAACCCTAACGCCGCAAAGCAGATGCTCTGTTTCGCTGATCACTTTAGTCTTAGATGTGTGCGTGCATATGCAAATGCAACGCTCTGCCTCGTCCGATTTCTAATACTTGGCGTTTTCGCTCCTAAACGCCACCTAGCGGCGGAAAACTGTTGCCAAATTGCGACAACTATAACGTACAAGTGATGTTGATTTTCGTCCAGCTTGAGGGAATCATGTGACCTCCTTGTCTAATGAATGTCTCCCTTTATTGTGTAAATAGTTTCAGTCAGAGTTCTCCTTAGGAGTTCTCTTTCCATCCTTGTGAATAATCGCTTTATCCAAGTCGCACTCGACCTTGTTCGGGCTCTTATACCGTCACAAGCAGCGTCCATAGCGTGAGTAATCATCCAGTGCGGGTTAAGGGCACTTGTATGGCAATAGCACGAATCTTGATCGTTAACTAAGGTGTCGTCACCACAACCAACGGCAGTCCAGGCAAGCAGATAAGGTCTCTAGCCGTGATTCGACAACGGACGTGTCAGCGCAGTGGCGCTATACTGTCCCAGGCGGTCCAACGACTCTGCTCTCCTCAGCGGGAAACAATGCGTGTTCACGCCGCACGTCCAAGAGAGCAACCTGTCAGTCGCACATGCTTTGCTCCGTTCTCATTGGAGCTGCGGCGTTACGTGACACAGGAACTTGAAGTGGGCTGTGTGGGCACGCATGAACTGTCCGCTCCAGCTCCTGTCCGGGTGTCGTCGTCTTGAAGTTCAGCCGCAAACTCCCTCTACACTTGGGTGGCTTCCCCACCTCGAGATCTGAAAGGGCCACAATTTCCCAGCATCGGAAAGTCTGCTTTGCGTCTCTTGGCAGCGCCATTCCAAAGTCGCCACCATTCTCAGTCTTATGCTCTGGCTTCAGTCTCTGCAATCATCCACCTACATCGCTCAGCCACCCGTCCGCAGTTGCACTGGGACACCCTCTTTTGGCTTCACGACGGACCTTTTTTGGCATAACTTTTCCGTAAACGTTATGTGCTCTCAGCGTACACTTTGCCATACTCAACTATTATCCCATCTAGAATCACGAGACTGGCTGCTTTAACTCTTTAAAATGGTCCGATTTGACTTCTTGTTCTTTTCTGGCCACATTGAGACATCGTTTGTCGTCGGCCAAAATCCAAAATCCCAGTCACTGTCTTTAGCGCCACAAAAGCTAGCTACCCATGGCACTTGGGCTGGCAAATGGCCGTGAGATAATCTGGCAAGCCTCCCAGTATGCATTGTGTTGCTGGCTACTACGTGAACCTTCGGGTTGGAGACATGCCCTTTGTTCCGGTGGGGGTGTTCGGGGTGTTCTAGCAGATGTTGTGTTAAACAGGCGTAAGCATGTGACATGCACTGGTTTATAGAGACTTTGATATGCCTCCCGACTGTGAAATCTACCTTTCCCGCAGTACATACATACCTACGTAATATTTACATCATCATATGTATTATTAATACAATTAATTAATTAATAACACCCTATCATGTCTATCGTGACTGGAACGGGCCCCGTTATGAGTTATGAACGATGAGACTCTTGATTTACTACATAGAATGAGTGGGGTTATACCAAAAGTATTACTTTACTGCAGCCTGCAGGTGTTAACAATCCAAGCAGTAGCACACTGTGCTTGCTTTGCATTTGCAACTTGAGCTTGACAAGTTATAGATACACCACCAAGATGGTTAACCATAGCTGCAAATTTCACATCATGTTTCAAATCAAACGAGAACTCCAACAGAAACCCAGGCTTTACGGACAATGATTGCTGCAGGAACGCCGAACAGCCGGTTGGCGTGATCAACTGTCACATCAGCCCACTGCTTGAAAGTGATTACTCCGTCAGGTCTCTTAACACGTCGGTCGGTCAAGGTTGCATACCAAATCTTTCCAGCCTTCTGCCAAGAAAACCCACCAAAGCCAATAGCAGTCAAGTAGAATGCGCGATTAGGGATACCGGAGGTAGTGTGAACACCCAAGCTATCGTTATACTGACTAAAATGGGCGATCTGACGATCTCGACCAAGGATCGGGTCATCAAACGCCGTTCCCGGGTTTGCGATGTTGCGGAGAGCTGGTCCCCTCGTAGAAATAGTAAACAGATTTTGCCCAGTGAGCCAGTCAGCATCTGCCGCGGTCTGATTGAAGTGCCACTGCTCAACCATTGCGGCAAATACATCGGAGATGGACTCGTTCAGGCCTCCGGACTGCTTCTCATATCTGAGCCCCGCGGTGTATTGGGTGATGGCGTGGGTTAATTCGTGCGCGATAACATCCAGGGAATCCGCAAAGTGGTCGAAAATGACGCCATCACCATCTCCAAAAGCAAACTGGACGCCGTTCCAGAAGGCATTGCTCCACCCCTTGGGGTCCCTGGTGTCGGGATCATGATGGACTGTAAGAATAGGAGTACCTCCATTGCTGTTGACGGCGTTACGACCAAATACGGTGTGGAAGAATTTGACCGTGATGCCAACACCGTCGTAGGCGTAGTTGACCTGTCTGTCAGGTGTCCGCGGATCACCTTCTTTACGGGCAAGGGTGCCAGGAAGAGAGGGAAGGTTCTTGCCATCGTAGATGGCGCGCTTTAGCACGAGAGCCGTAGCTGTAGGGTCGTGAGGCTCATCCCTCGCGGCAGGGCCGACAAGAGCAGCTCTCTGTTTGCGGATCTTAGCATCTGACCTCAACGTTGTCCTTGCACTCTCTCGAGTCTCTTCGTCTGCTAGCTCACTCTGGGCAATGTGCTCAAGAATGCCGGGCGGGACAAAGCCTGAACTCACAATTGGTACCTGAGCTGCTGGAACATCAGAATCGCCCGGGGCAGTGGGTGCTTCACCACTCGCGAGGGCTTGCACACGCCGCTCGCGGAAGTCCTGATCAGTTGAGAGGGTGCGAATTGCAGCCTGACGCGCTTCCGCTGGAGCAGCCTCAGAATTGGCAATGTTCTCGAGGATATAAGCAGGGACGAACTGGCACATCTGGAAGGAAAGGTTAGCATGTAATTGAAAACAAGAGCTTTAAGAACATACAGCCTCGGACTGATGTTGATTGCACATGACGGCTGGTTGATATGTACTCCGTGAGGCAAGTTGTAGAAAGTTAATATTCGTTTCAGATCGTAGTTGAACTTGGGTGGTGGTCGGAAGATGTATTCACATCTGATGCTCACTATCCATGCCCTGTATATACACATATCTCAACTACGGAGACACGAGGGAGTAACCCCAAGCAGGCTTCAATGGGTTTCACATACCCAACATGCTTCGTTTTACCCCAAAGCAAAAATAAAGTTCGCTGGCCATCGAGATGGTTGCAACACTCAGCGCACTGGGCGGCCACGGAGCTGATTTCAGCTCACCAATAATGGGTAAATTAGCTCCTACATGATCATAGAACGATATCCGGCAGGCTTTGGAGAAACTTTAACGCAGTATGTAGCAACAGGTCTCGGTTATTCCAAAGGTGCGCGCCAGACTGCATTGGCAGAAGCATAGTATACTGGACTATACAGTAACATGTATAACGATGTACAACTACCAATGTGGCTTCGCAGGGATTTCTGCGAAGGCGTCGACGAGGATGATACCGGTGGTGGCGTGCTCGACAACACAAAGGCTGAACTTGTGCCAGTACCGGATGTCAAGGTTTGGCGTGCAGGATCCCGTAGAGGTAAGAGACTACAACCTGGCGCATCAATATCTTCTTGAAGAATTACATCGAGAAGAATGTAGCCAATACGATGCAATGGGGGGCATGCCCCGAGTTTGCTACGTACTATTCTCCAGTGGGAAGAGAGTACAGACTCACGCCTCAGCTTCTTCATCACGAGCTACATCGGTTACAGGTGAGATCAGTACACTACCCGAGGTCACCATATCCGGTACTAGTGACTTCCCTGCCCCAGCCTTGGCAGTCGACCCGGCTACCGAAGTTGGAAAAGCTAAGGCGAGAGCTGTCAGGGCCATGGCTCTGTCCATGAACGCCAGGTGAGGGACATCCAGCGCCAAGAATTTAAATTTTCTGGCGCAAGTTATTACGGGGTAGTTTGACCGTTGCTACTTAGCGGATAGTGGACGAAACAACTTCGTCCTGTCTGGGCCATTCAAGGCTAAGGCAGACGGAAATAAATGGGACCAGTCACATGACCTTCCAATCGAGCATGCACTAATAGTACAAACTATAGTTTACAGTGTAGTGCAGTTTGACAGCGATAAACGCACTAGTAGTTTAGTGCGAACGCGTCAGTTAAACTGAAAGTGTAGTGTAGCTAAATCTAACGGACTGGTAGTGTAGTTTGGTCGGGTCAAACGGTGGGGTCGATGTAGTGTAGCCGATTCAGACACATTAATAGTGCAGTGCGGGGTGCTCACACGCACTATTGCACTATTAGGAGCTCTGAGTGCAGGATATTTATCGAGAAGCGACACCTCTTCTTTACAAGCTTGGGGGGGATCCTAATAATAAAGCCTTGCTTGACTAACTAAATGGCCTTAACCACAGAATAGGCGCTAGAAATAAAGCTTATAATAATAATATAACAGATAAGAGTGAGAAAATCCTAAAATATTAGTGGCTAATCCCTATAAGCTTTTTTAGACTATATTATAAAATTACTTTAAAGAGTTATTTTATTCTTCTTAAGGATCTAAAGAATAAGGTTATAAGAAAGAATCTAGTAATAGAAAAGGTTCTTATAGATAAGTATATTATTGCTAGTAGTGGATACTGGGGAGCTATAGCGGGCCTGCTAGCCTTATGTATCTGTAGAGCCTGCGAGAATAGTGACAAATGCCAGTCAATTTGCACGAATATCCAACCGCGTATTGCGGTCTGTGTCTTTAGTTACTTAGGTAACTCCAGTCTAGGGCCATAGCACTTCGTGGGCAAAGTTATATAGTAGCTATATTTAGTCTTAAGAGTGTGTTTTAATAGGTTATATGGTAGGGACTTAGTAAAAATTTAAGGATAGAATACTAATAGTATAAAAGATATTTAAGCTATTTAACGAAGAGTTATTATATTTAGGGAATTGCTACACGGGCCTGACTCTTACGCGGGCCTGACTTTTACCACCTTTGATTGGTCGTAAGTTTTCATGTTAACGTTTTTGAATTCTGCCGCCTCTACCACAAGTACCTAGGCAGCATTCCAGAGACTTCTATTGATATCGCCGACATTGACGATCTGCTTGTTCGATAGTGTGACACCGACATCCCCATCCCGAGGCAGCTGGAAGACTCGGCCGTACAAAGTCCTCAGCTGTTTATTGACCGACGTCATGCTTGGCCCATTCTTAGCAAACTTGCTCTTAACATCTTCAGTACTCCAGCTATGAGCGCAGAGCCAGAGCGCGTATTCTCTGACGGCAGTGAGCTCATTACCGACAAGGACAACGGGCTCGGCGATGACACAGTTGAAGCTGAAATGATACAGAAGAATTGGATCACCTCCAAGGTCTTGTGTGGGTTGCTGCACCAAGAGGGGGACTCTATAAATTACCTGATTAGACCTAGTGTATCAAGTACTGTCATATTATGAGACTTATATTAACTAAGCTTCTTAATAAAATCATTTTTTTTCTTCTTATAAGTACTGTAAACTCTGTTTATAACTCTCTTTTTAATACTAAAAAAACTTTCTTTTATCTGAATTTAACTTTCAGGTAAGTTTAGTGTTACAACCTAGTTATATGCAGGAAGCGGGCTGCTGTTACGACCTGACCACAGACTGCAGCACCGGTCGCAGGATGGGCCAACACTGGTACAGGCGCGTACGGATTAAAGGACGGGACGACCCAAGGAAGTGGGGCCGGCTGGACCAATAGGAGAGGATCACAACGGATCTCCCATGATCCGTTGAGATCCAACAAGAGGATCATCCAAGATCATGAGTGATCCAGTAGTAGGATCATTGAGATCTCTCAATGATCCAAGGAATCCAAGCAGTATATAAGGACCCCCAAATTCGCTTCATAGATAGACTCTAGCTCCTTAGCTTTCAACAACGATCATTACATTGACCTAAGCTTCGCTTACAACTCTTTGACTCTGATCACTTGGTTACGGTCTACGACCTATTACCAACGTAACACCCAACTGCTCAGATTGACTGCCCTAGTTGTTCTGCCAACATAAACTACGACTAGTTTATCCCTTGGGAACCTTAGCCGTTACACGTTGAAAGCTCTTGTTCAGACTACTACTGCGTCACTCTGAGCAATATCTGATAACTGTCTTAAAAATGGCACCTCAAACACCAACCTCATCTGGATCGCCTAACAATGAACAGCAAATGGCGCAAGAGATCAATCGACTGCGTCAGCAGATTCAGCAAATGCATCAGGCTCAACAAGCTATACCTCAGAGGGATTTGGGAGAAATCACCAAGCCTAAGTCGCCAGGACCTTATGATGGAGCCCCAGGCGCACTTCAAGGATTTCTTACCCAACTTAGGGCGTACCACCAATTTTTCCCTAACAAGATGTCGGAACATCGTGCGAAGATACTCCACGCTGGAGGATGCATGACTGGGATCGCACTTGCATGGTTCGAGCCCATCATGAGAGATTACCTCAATAACGAAGAAGACGACCGCAACGATGAAACCAATACTATCTTTTCTAGTTACGAGGAATTTGAGAAAGCCATCAAGAAGGCATTCGGAACAGTTGATGAAGCCAGGGCCGCCGAATACAACATCGATGGGCTCAGACAGAAAGGATCAGCATCGGATTATGCTGCTCGCTTCAGACTGCTGGCATCACGACTAGACTGGGAAGATGAACCCCTCATGTCAGCCTTCTACAAAGGACTCAAAGAAGAAGTCAAAGACGAACTCTACAGAGAAAACAGACCCGACAACTTATCGGACTATATCGCCAAGGCAGTACGAATTGACGACAGGCAGTATCAGCGACGCTTACAGAAAAAGCAACATAAAGGTACTTGGAATCCTAACAAGGGACGAAGCTATCAAGCAAACCAACGCCGAAAGCGCGATGAACCTATCGCCTACGGACATACACTAAATCCAGGGCGAATGGAGCTTGACGCTACCAAACAAGACAAAGATAAGAAAGGAAAGAAATGCTTCAATTGCGGGAAGTTTGGACACTTCGCCAAGGAATGCAAGAAACCCAAGAAAGAATGGAAGCCAGTACCAGAAGGAGGTAAGAAACAGCTCAATGCTACTAACCAACAGAAGATCGAGACCTCCGAACCAGAGGTGGAACACAAAAACCTAAACTGGACCTTCTGTTACGATGACAACTGTTATATCCACCTTAGCAGCAAGCAAGACCGTGGATGGTTCCCAAAGAAGCCAAGAGGGGAAAAGAAAACTTTTGCCGTAACAGAAAAACGACCAATTAAGGCTACACACAACACACAACCACTCAGGATAATGCAGGAAAAACAGACGCCAGAAGCCGAGAAAACAGAACAACCGGATCATAGCAAAATGCCAATGTGTGAAAAGCTAGCAAGGCTTAGGCAATACGAAGCCGAACAACAACAAGTTGAAACCACAAAAATCCACACAAAAGACAAGAACAGCCAAACAACACAAGAAGAATTGGAAGAACGAAGATTTCAAGAAGCTTCGGAATGGGTGCAATCGCAACTCAGCACCATACGGACTCTCGCAATGATGGGACGACGGGCCCACAATTATGGACTACCTGATCCAGAAGATACGGAACAAGAAGAAGAACAGCAAGACTTCCTCAACTGGATCGAGCAACAGTCCAGAAGGGAGGCATTACAACTAGAAGAAGAACGAGAGATACCAGACAGACAACCAGAGGAAATTCCCGACGATAATTTCGAAATCAAGTGCGAAGACGATGAGTATTCATCGGACGCGGCAGAAAGCACATCGGAAGACGAAAACATACAAGACGCAACTACAACACTCACGGATGCGCAAGGGAGAGCAGTACGAAGATATGTACCTGCACCAAAAGGACCAAGTTTAGCAATCCCAATCCTAGCGGAAGGATTCGAAGCAGCTATAAGCAGAACAGTGGAACCCACACAAGAATACGCAGATGACCCACGACTACTGCCAACGCATCGACATCATTCACAGATCTCATGGGCATCATGCGCATATTTGAAGTGTGCGACACACTTCAAAGTGAAGGCAAGACTCAATATCTTCCCAATACGACTACAAGGACACGCAATCACACTACCGTACTTGGAAGAAGAGCTACTTGAATGGAGAGCGACACTACGAAACCCGATGGAAAAGGTCATGATTATTGAACCAGATCCAAACACACCCCTAGGATGCAGGAATAACCCATCCTTGGATGCAGTGTGTAGATCGGAATCATGCAGACTTCATTGGCTTGTGAAGCTACAAGAATGGCATAAGTATACAGCCAACGGAAAAACAAGACCCGCACGAAAACAAGAAGTTCTACGACCGTGTGAGGGCAATGACCAATTCGCATGCAGAAAGATCAACTGCTCAGATCATATGCTACAGAAAGCCAGAGAATGGCATAAGTGGAATAACGGGACGCCACCACTTTACAGAAAAGCACAGAAGGCTCTACACGACATGCTACAAGAGAAGCCTGTAGAAGTCCAACAACAAGTAAACCAAAACGAGAGGATACTTGATACATGGTACGAAAACAATCAAACAAAGACATGTCAGTGGAAGCATGCAATCAATTGCGAAAATATGTACTGCGAACGACATGCAGACATGAAGCGAGTTATATACGACAAACTCCAAACTATGATATATAGAGACGAGTGCCACAAACACACATTAAACGGAACAGGACCTACAGAATGGTACCTGGAATTACGAAGACAGATAACCGAAGAAACTATTCCGGACAAATCAAAAAACGAGGCACGCCATCTGTAAAAGGGCTACAGACTGGCACAAAAGGAAAGAAACCAATGACCCTCTGCGCGACGATAGGACGTCACGAAGGCAAGATGGTATTGGAAGCCGAAGTCAAGGGACATCGCGTTCGCATACTTGTGGACAGTGGCGCGATGGGCAACTATATCTCACCCAGAATTGTTAATCGTTACCAACTACCGTGGAAACACAAAGAGGCACCATACGAGTTAACCGATATCGAAGGAAAACTTTTTGCCTATAATGACGGAATCATTAACCAAGAGACTGATCATCTCGAAGTACAGATTCAAGGTCATTCAGAAGTGATTCAACTCGATGTTATGGACGTATCGGAACACGACCTAGTGTTAGGGTACCCATGGTTATGGGAGAGTAACCCACTGATCAACTGGAGGACAGGCCAACTGAAGTGGAACGAGACTTCAGGCCAACAGAATCAGCAAAATTCGGAAGAGAGAACGAAATTTCGTCATAACTTAGCTCACGAACAGAGTTCTGAAGAAAAGGAACCTTCAAGCAAGTTATTCAAGGACCAACGACAACAGATGAACAAAACAGAGACAACGAATACAAAGAAAAGAACGATTGGATCCACCGTAACGACCTCGACGGCGCTACAAACCGGAATACGAACAACAATAAGCAATAAGAAAACAAAAGCCAAGATCCGAAAGGTTATTGCCACCTTAAGGAAAGACCTCGCAAACACAAGTAAGAAACTCGAAGAAGAGAAGAAGAACAAGAACGATAAAAACGACAAAAGCCCAATAACGAAAGAAGAAAGACTCAAGAATATCCCTAAGGAATACCGGAAATACGAAAAATTATTCGCAGAAGAATTAGAAACCGGATTACCCGAACATAGTCAATGGGATCATAAAATCGAACTAATAGATGGAAAATCAACAACATTCCATAAAATCTACAACTTGAACGCAAAAGAACTCGAAACGCTACGAGAATATATCGACGAGATGCTAGCAAAAGGCTACATCAGAGCATCGACATCAGAAGCTGGATACCCAGTTATGTTTGTTCCTAAGAAGAACGGAAAATTGCGGTTAGTAGTGGATTATCGACGATTGAACGCGATTACCATGAAAGACAGAACACCGTTGCCACTAATATCGGAACTACGGGACCGATTGCACGGTATGAATTGGTTCACCGCGGTAGACCTAAAAGGAGCATACAACTTGATTCGAATAAAAAAGGGTCACGAATGGATGACAGCCTTCAGAACGAAATTCGGACTATTCGAATACTTGGTGATGCCAATGGGGCTCACCAATGCACCAGCAACATTCCAGAGAATGATTAACAGCGTACTACGAGAATATTTGGACAACTTCGTGGTAGTATATCTCGATGATATACTGATCTTCTCGAAAACCCTAGAAGACCACAAAGAACACGTACACACGGTACTGAAAGCACTACAAAACGCTAAACTATTGCTTGAACCAGCAAAATGTAAGTTCCATACACAGGAAGTAGACTTCCTAGGACACACAATACGACCAAACGAGATACGAATGGAAAAGACAAAAATCGAGGCAGTAAGAAACTGGCCAACACCGAAGAATGTCAAGGACATACAAAGCTTTAGGGGCTTTGCAAACTATTACAGAAGATTCATCAAAAGCTACGGCGAAATCGCAGCACCCTTGGATGAACTTACCAAGAAGGATAAGCAGTGGAATTGGAACGATGAGGCGCAATGTGCCTTTGACAAGATCAAAGAACTCATCACATCCGAACCTGTTTTGAGAACCTTCGACCCAGAGAAAGAAACGGAATTAGAAACCGATTCATCAGACTTTGCTCTAGGAGCACAAGTTGGACAGCGAGACGATGACGGAAAACTACACCCTATTGCGTTCTACTCGAAGAAACTTCACGGAGCAGAACTCAACTACCCCATCTACGACAAGGAATTCCTAGCAATCATCAATGCCTTCAAAGAATTTAGACACTATCTCATGGGAAGCAAACACAAAGTTAAGGTGTATACCGATCATAAGAACATCTCTCATTTTGCGACGACGCAACAATTGAATGGACGACAAATTCGATGGGCCGAATATCTTTCAGAATTCGACTACGAAATTATCCATCGAAAAGGATCCGAGAACGGACGAGCAGACGCTCTAAGTCGAAGAAGCGACTACGATACAGGAGTACCTACAGCGACAGGACAACTCCTTGAGATCAACAAAAATGGCAACTATCAGCAAAGACAACTCAATGCCATTATGAAAGTACAACAAGAAGATCCAGTATACGACAGGATACTCAAATGGACAAACAAGAACGTCACGGGCATCCGAGATGTACCACTCGAATGTGACATGGAATTCTCAGACGTACCATTGTACAAAGGAGAAAAGATCTGGATACCACCAGAACTACGAGAGGAATGCATCAAAGAAATGCATGAACATCCAGTTTACGGACACCAAGGAATCCGCAAAACACTGGATAAGATACGACGACAATACGATTTCCCAGGAATCAAGAAGACGGTCGAAAAGGTTGTCAACGAATGCATACGATGCGGAAAAAGTAAGGCTTCGCGACATAAGCCATACGGAGAACTACAACCATTACCAGTACCAACACGACCATGGGAATCGATAGCTTTCGATCATATTACAAAGCTACCAATGTCGAAAGAACCAATGACCAATGTGGAATATGACAGCATATTCGTGGTCACGGATAGACTCACAAAGTACGGATACTTTCTACCGTACAAAGAAGCAAGCAATGCAGAAGAACTGTAACGGGCCAAGCCGCTTGAACGGCGGCTGTGCCGCCTATCACTAACTCTCCCAGTGGGTTGATTCTAGAACCTTCTGTGGAGGCGTATTGGGAAGTTATAAGGCGCTGTTATTATGCCACGGAGTGTGTAAACTTTCCTTTCTTCTTCATCTTGATAGTAAACAGCATAGGGACTAGTTAGTTGAATCAACTCGCTAGCGGCCTTTCACATACTATCAAGATCAACGAAGCCTAACATCAGATGCCCGAAGTCACTCGAAGTCACCCGAAGATCAACCGAAGCTATTAAGTTAGTATTCAGAAGTAAGAAGCCACGATGAACGAAGTCACCAATATGTCCGAAGATAACAACGATGTACGACCCGACGTCTTAAGCGCTCTGGTTGCCGAGATACGAAGTTTGAGAGAAGAAAATGCCCGAAGAAATGCTGAGCTGGAAGAACGTTTCACCGCCCTGGAACTCAACCAACAGCAAATCCGGTTGTCTGAACTCCCGGAACCAACACCATCTGTCACCCCGATTGTTCCCATCGAGGACGCCCATGTGGCGGCCACTCGCAGCCCTCATCTAACCAAACGCCCCAAATTACGAGACATCCCAAAATTTGGAGGCGATAAGTCCCAGTGGCGAAGCTGGAAGCTGGAAACCGAAGGGAAGCTACGAGTCGACAAGGAAGTTATTGGGGACGCGGAAGGCCACTTTATATATGTCTTTATGAGTCTAGAAGGAAAGGCTAAAGAAAACGTGACCACGTTCGCAGAAATGCAAACCGAGAAGAGAACGTTCGATGTCACTGAACTACTCAATCGCCTGGAACTGCTGTATGGGCAGAGAGATCGCAAGCAGAGAGCTACACGCAACCTGCATTCGATTAAGCAAGGAGAGAACGAACCATTCACGTCGTTTTATCCCCGCTTTGAGAGAGAAATTGCCAACGCCAACGCCGAGTATTGGCCAGATGACAGCAAGATCTCCTACCTCCAAGAGGCCCTCAACGACAAAATGAAAGCTGCCCTCATAGGTTCTGATCCTTCCGTTATCAGCAACTATGTTGGGCTGGCGAAGAGATGCGACTCACTGAGTAGCCAGATGGAGTTGTTGGGTCAGTGGAAAAGGCCTCGAAGCAATACGAAGAACCCTGACAACCAGGGAGGTCAGGTTGCACAGAAACAGCCCGGCCAGAAGACAGAAGACCGAAGAGAAGATATGATGGAATGGGAGCCAACCCCACAAGCATCCTCCCAAGTAAACGCTGTGCGCACCCGCAGGGATAAGAATACATACGGCTACCAATCCAAGCGGCCGGAAGACCAGGCGCTGTTGGGTAAGCGCGCCAAGTGGGTTGAGCAGGCCGAGATGGACGCCCGTTACCGCGAAGGACGTTGTCTTCGTTGTGGAAGAGACAACTGCAGAGTCGAGCGTTGCCCACTGGCTGCGCCTATCCGACCCGGAAACGCGACCCGGCGTACTCAGGTGAACGCCGCGGTCCCATCACGCCCCTTGGTCACCATCGCCGCGATTGAAGAAGACGAAGACACCGCTTCTCCTAGCGATGAGGACTCAGACTAGGAACACGCGGCAGCTGTGAGAGAATGGGAGGCGAGCGGAAGGACGAAGATGGACGGAGACCCGTTCATAGCGGACGTTAGAGTGAACGGCACGGATTTTGTGCCATCTCTCGTCGATTATGGCTGCCTCTGCTACGGCGCAGTTAGCAAGCGCACCTTTCACTCTCTCCAGTTGCCACACATACGTGTTCAGCCGCGCATCCTCGAGAATGCAGCGGGTGATGGCAAGGAGGTCAGAATCGACAAGATCACGTATGTATCAATCGACCTCGATGGACATCAGCAGCATCGAGTATTCATGTACGTCATCGACGACCTCAACTGGGATATGATCCTAGGCAAACGTTGGATGGAAGATCAAGACGTTCATATCCATGCGAAAGAAGGATACCTCGAGATTGGATCTAATGGAGTTCGAATACAAGACCAACGACGCTACCGGCCCCCTCGACTGGACGTCTCAAATGTCATGGCTGCTGCATTTTTGGCAGAGGCACGCCGCGACAAACGCGAAGGTGGCGTCGGAGTTCATGCAGTCACAATGGCGGATATCGACAAAGCCCTGAGACCGAAACTGAAGATCGACCCAGTGGAGAAGTTGCCGCCACAGTACCACAAGTGGTCTCAAGCCTTCTCACAGCAACTGGCTGACCAGCTGCCCCCTCATCGGCCGGGTGTGGACCTGAAAATCGACGTGCTACAAGACGAACATGGCCGCGAGAAGCCTCTACCCTGGGGGCCGCTTTACAGCATGTCCCGCGAGGAGCTATTGGTACTACGGAAGACTCTTACAGAACTACTAGACAAGGGATTTATCAGAGTTAGCAGCTCACCAGCCGCGGCACCGGTCCTCATGGTGAAGAAGCCTGGCGGAGGCATTCGCTTCTGCGTGGATTACAGAGGTTTGAACAACATAACGAAGAGGGACCGTTATCCCTTGCCTTTACTTAGCGAGACGCTACGAACAATAGCCAAGGCAAGGTGGTTCACGAAGGTAGACGTTATAGCGGCATTCCATAAGATCAGGGTCGCCCCGGGCGACGAGGAAAAGACGGCTTTCAGAACACGCTATGGATCCTTCGAATGGCTGGTAGTCCCATTCGGCCTGACAGGTGCACCAGCAGCCTTCCAAAGGTACATCAACAACGTGCTTCAGGATTACTTGGACGATTTCGTATCGGCATACATCGATGATGTCCTGATCTTCTCCTCTGGAAGCTTGCAGGACCACCGTGACAAAGTCGGCAAGGTCCTCCAACGACTCATGGATGCTGGGCTGCAGCTAGACATCAGCAAGAGCGAATTTGAGGTCAAGACTGTAAAATATCTTGGATTCATCATCGAGGCAGAAAATGGGATTCGAGTCGACCCGGAGAAAGTCAGAGCCGTTAAGGAATGGTCAACGCCAGCCAACGTAAAGTCTGTTAGGAGTTTCATCGGGTTCGCGAACTTCTACAGGATCTTTATGCCAGAGTTCTCGGAGATAGCAGAGCCGCTGACGCGACTAACCAAAAAGGATGTGCCCTTCTATTGGGACGATCTATGTGAGGAAGCTTTCGAGAAGCTTAAGGACCTGTTGATCACCGCC
Organism: Metarhizium anisopliae; assembly: GCA_013305495.1. Lineage (NCBI taxonomy): Eukaryota > Fungi > Ascomycota > Sordariomycetes > Hypocreales > Clavicipitaceae > Metarhizium > Metarhizium anisopliae. The sequence goes on from JABUBV010000003.1 coordinate 5,251,263, forward strand.
CCGACCCTAGCCCACTTCCACCCGGAAAGAGAGACCACTGTGGAAGCAGACTCTTCAGGATTTGCAGCTGGGGGCGTGCTCTCCCAGCGAGACGATAAGGACGGGTTTATGCGACCTGTCGCCTATTTCTCAAAGAAACACTCGCCGGCCGAGGTGAACTATGCCATTCATGACAAAGAACTGCTTGCTATTGTCAAGTGCCTGGAGCAATGGGAACCAGAGCTACGCGCCGTGGAGCACTTTAAAGTCCTGACGGATCATAAGAACCTGAAGTATTTCTACTCGGAGAGAAGATTGACAGAAAGGCAAGTACGGTGGTCAGAGTTCCTGTCCAGGTTCCAATTCACACTCGAGTGGAGGCCAGGCCGGAAGGGTGGGTTACCCGACGCGCTCTCTAGACGAGACCAGGATATGCCGGCCGATTACTCGGATGAACGACTAAAAGGACGCATTATGAGGCTATTCCAGAACGACCACCTTAGAAGGGTGCCCATATCGACAATGTCCACCAATCCTCAAGGTAACCAGGAGTTCAATTTCAGAAGAGATATCAGGCTATTCGAAGACAAGGAACTACAGCAGCTTTGGCACGATGCACGCCAAGAGGACAGGTCCTATCAAGAACTCACGAAACTGGTAGCAAATGGAGAGAGAAACTTGCCAACCAAGCTACAGAAAGAGAAGGTTGTCAGCATTTCAGAATGCTCGCTGGATAACAGAGGCCTGCTACGCTTTAGAGAACGCGTCTGGATACCCGATTCTGAGCCGCTGCGTACGAAGATTATCCAGGAAACGCACGACTCTCATATTACCGGACACCCCGGAAGAGACCTTACGTACTCGATCCTGTCAAGACGCTTCTTCTGGCCGGGAGCAGCTAGCGAAGTACGTCGGTTTGTGCGCAACTGTGAGGTTTGCGGACGAAATACCATCTGGAGGGACACAAAGAGAGGGCTCCTAAAGCCATTACCTATCCCACAACGCATATGGAGTGAAATCACTATTGATTTCATCACTGACCTCCCACCGTCGGGAAGAGATGGCGCGACGAACTGCATGGTAGTCACAGACCGGCTTACCAAGGGCGTCGAACTCGAAGGATTGGACGATATCTCTTCGGAGGCGGTTGCGAAAAGACTCTTTGAACGACACTACCCCATCCACGGTATCCCAACAGCCATAACCAGCGACCGTGGTCCCCAGTTTGTCAGTGACATGTGGAAGCACTTCTGCCGGCTGCTACGGATCGAGCAGCGGCTATCGACGGCGTATCACCCACAAACCGACGGCGCGACAGAACGAATGAACCAAGAAGTAGAGAAGATCCTTCGTATATGGACAAACTACCTCCAAGAGAATTGGCTAGACCTGTTACCAATAGCCATGGCCACTATCAACGAGAGAGAAGCAACCTCCACAGGCCTCAGCCCGTTCTTCTTCATGCACGGATATCACAACGAACCAATCCAGTTAGTGGAAGACAGGAGCGCAGAGGACGTGAAGGAAGGCGAAGCTATAGCAGAAGACTTCATCCAGAGGCTACAGGATGCCGGAGAATTCGCGCAAGCGGCAATGGCTATGGCTCAGGAAATGCAGCAAGCACAAGCCAACAAGCACAGGACAGCCGCACCGCGCTACAAGCCTGGAGATTGGGTCTACCTCAACCTGAAAAATGTCAAGACGTCGCGGCCTTGCAAGAAGCTTGACTGGCTGCATGCAAAATACCAAGTGCTCGAGGAGGTCAACCCGCATTCCTACAAGTTAGACGTGCCCGGACGCATACACCCGGTATTCCACGTGGATCTGCTCCGGCCAGTCCCCGATGACCCTTTACCCTCACAGGAAATTGATCACGAGCTTGCCCAGCCAGTACTGGTGGACGGCCAGGAGATGTACCTTGTTGAATGTATACTTGACGAAAAGAAGGAAGGCACGTATAAGAAAGCGCTCGTAAAATGGGTAGATTACTCAAAACCCACATGGGAGCACCTCAGAACCATACGGCATACGGATGCGTGGAAACATTGGAAAAAACGTAGGAAGAGGGTCAGCTTCGCAGAGTTATCCTGAATACGCTGCCATGGCCTTTTTAGAAGAGAAGGGGGGGAGGTAATGTAACGGGCCAAGCCGCTTGAACGGCGGCTGTGCCGCCTATCACTAACTCTCCCAGTGGGTTGATTCTAGAACCTTCTGTGGAGGCGTATTGGGAAGTTATAAGGCGCTGTTATTATGCCACGGAGTGTGTAAACTTTCCTTTCTTCTTCATCTTGATAGTAAACAGCATAGGGACTAGTTAGTTGAATCAACTCGCTAGCGGCCTTTCACAAGAACTTGCATATGTGTTCTTGCGAACAATAGCAAGCAATCATGGGCTGCCAGAAGAAATCATATCGGACAGAGGAAGTACATTTACCTCTAAGTTTTGGCAAGCATTGATGGCACAACTTGGAACAAATCACAAGTTAAGCACTGCATATCATCCACAGACAGATGGACAAACGGAAAGATTGAACCAGACGCTTGAACAGTATCTGCGATGCTACATCAATCATCAACAGGACGATTGGGTAAAATGGTTACCTACAGCGCAATTGGCTTACAATAGCTCGATATCGGAATCGACAAAGCAAACACCAGCCTACGCCAATTACGGATTTAATCCCGAAGTATTTCGAACACAGCGCGAAGGACCGCAAGCAGAACGGGCGATGCTGCAAGCAGATGGACTAAAGAAATTGCACGAAGAAATGCGACACGAATTGGAATTCGTACGAAACAGAATGGCACAATATCATAATCGGAAAAGATTGAAGGGACCAATCTTTGGGGAGGGAGACATGGTCTACCTACTCCGACGAAACATCAAAACAACGCGACCAAGCGACAAATTGGACTACAAAAAACTAGGACCATTCGCTATCAAAAAACGAATATCGACAAACAACTATGAACTTTCGTTACCAAAGACTATGAGGAATCACCCTATAGTACACATTTCACTCCTTGAGAAAGCACCACAGAATGCACAAGCAGAAACGGACATAGAAGTCACAAACGACATGGAATACGAAGTGGAGAAAGTCATCGACATGAGGACACGAAACAAAGAACGCCAATACCTCATTAAGTGGAAAGACTATGGACCCGAGGAAAACACATGGGAACCTATGAAGCACCTGAAGAAGTGCCAGCACTTGTTGCGACAGTTCCACCAAACAAGGGATCGGGAGGAGGGAAGGTGATGTCCCAGTCCAAGGCATCCACGGCTCCCAGCGATTGAGCCTCAGCATTCACCGCTGCCTCCTGGCGCTCCAACTCCTCAAGCTCGTCCATATCACGCAAACCACGAGAAATCATTTTTGAAGCCTTACTACGAAGCGCTTTCTTCTGGCGACGAAGCCGTAACAATTTCGCAATTGTTGCTTCTTCCTCCTCGTCTAAACGATCTTTCTCTCGAATCAATTTCCGAACTACCGAAGAGTCAGTCGACAAGACAAGAAAAACGGACCATGATAACCTACGATCGCCAGACTTCACACCTGCCACGTCACAACTCGTGCCATTTCCAGCGCACTGGGAACAACGAGAGGAGCGACCCTCCACAACACACGACAAGTTATGCTCGGCGCAGTAAGAACACTTGGAAGGCATCTCGAGTCCAAATTTATCGATCGCAAGGGCCAGATCGTACCGCTCTAACGTCTTCTTCGAAGAACCACGAGGCTTACGGACACGACTAGACATGATGTCAGATCAAAGACACCGGAAGGGTAAAAGAAGAAACTACGTACCAACGACGGCGGGGACAGAGAACTATTTATGAAGGGACATGGGCCTTGAGGACAAGACCATGGGAGAGGGGACATCGTGTTACGACCTGACCACAGACTGCAGCACCGGTCGCAGGATGGGCCAACACTGGTACAGGCGCGTACGGATTAAAGTGTTGAACGTCACAGCGGAACACAGATGAAAGGAGTGCGTTGATTCTGTAAGCTAGAGATGCCGCCAAGGCACGCTATTTATGGAAGGCGCAGGCTGGACCCTGCACGTGATGCTGTTTCATGTTCAACACCGCCCCTCAGCCAAGCCTGACAATACATCCCTCGCATCTAACGAAGTGAAGCTATCTACGATATTTCCTAGCATCCGTTACAAAAGAAAAGATCAGCGAGCGACTTGGGCTTTGCCCAGGTTGAGTCGCCTGATGAATTGAGCATGCTTAACTGGCGTAAGTGCCTTTGTCAATCCATCAGCCGTCATCTCATCTGTACTGACTTGATGAAGTTGAAAGTAGCCATCATTGGTACGATTGATGATCCACTTGTACCGGATATCAATATGACGCGTACGAGCCGTGTTGTTCTTATTTAGTACGGCCAATCTGGCGTTCTGGCTGTCTGTAAATAGGACCAATGGTTTCGGTTGCGGCATTTTCAGGTCAGCGAGGAATTGCGATATCCACAATAAGCTCATTCCTGCTGGTGTGAGGTTTATGAATTCGGCTTCGGTTGTACTCGTCGTCACGAGCGTCTGCTTGGCCGACTTCCAATGGATTGGTCCTTCCGCGACGAAGACAATATGGCCCGCTGTTGAGAAGCGAGTGATTGGGTCCGTTGCAAAGGATGCATCCGCATAAACACGGAGCTTGAGATCCGTGATACGGTAATTGCCGCCGAGGCAAATCCCGTACGATTTTGTTGTTGATATATATCTGAAGAGGTGTTTGAGTATTTGGATGTGGATCTCAGTTGGGCCTTGATTAGCTTCACATAGCCGTTGTACGGTATATGTGATATCAGGCCTTGTCCCCTTGGATAGAAAGTTCAGACTGCCAGTACGTTCAAGCCAGTCTGTGGATGGCATCGCTACGTCCAGTTCTTTCCAGTTAGCCGGGATCTCGGTCTTCGAAGGCCAGGGGCTCTGTGCCTTGTTGAGCTGTTGGTCAGGGAAGAATTTCTGTATGATCCTGTCGATGAATTTCTCTTGGCTGATCCAAATGCGGCGCTGTGGTCGGTCTCTCTTGATTTCAAGACCTAGGAACTCTGTCACCTCGCCGATTTCCTTGATTTTGAATCGCAAGGCAATCGACTCAGCTGTGTCTTTGACCATCTGTTTGGTGGGTGCCGCAATGATCATATCATCAACATATAGAAGGATGTGGACTCCATCGTCTCGTCGAAAGAGACAGAGTTCTGATGCAAGTGGCGCAAATCCTAGCTCTTTCAAATATGCGCGGGCTGTGTCAAACCACCACAGTGGTGATGTTGGAAGTCCATAGAGTGCTCGTTTCAGCAGACACACTCGTCCGGATCCATCATCAAAGCCTTGCGGTTGTTTCATGTACACTTCTTGCCGTGCCTCTGCATTTAGGAAGGCAGTCACTGCATCATATTGGCCCCATTCCAAGTCTAGCAGAGCAACGACTGTGCAGAAGAGTCGCACTGATGCCATGTGTGCTACTGCTGCATAGAGATCTTCTAAGGCGTAGGAGTCTTTCATTTGATCACCTCGTACGACCCATCTGGCTCGTGCGTAGGGATCAGCATCCTTTGGGTATTTCTCGTCATACACCCATCGGCCATCAAGAGCAATCTTTCCCGGTGGCAGCTCAACAAGTATCCAGACATCCATCTCAACGAGGCTGCGGAACTGTTTTTCCATTGCTGGCAGCCACTTTGACTTGTAGTCATTTCGCACACGGGCATCAAACCAATTCTTTGGTACCCGTGGTTGGTTAAGATGTTCCCTAATCTTCATGATCGACCACATCGGTATCAGTGGGCGTTTTGCCTGTCCCTGTCTGATATCTTCTTCTCGATATATAAGATTGACGTACTTAGCTGCTCTTTCTGCAGCTATAGTAGCGCCATTGTCTGAGTAGTCCCGCCGTGGTTGATCACGCAGGCTACGATGTGAAGTCTGGCTGGGATGACTGTGTTGATCAGACACTGATCCCTGGCCCATCGGCTGTTCCGATGCTGTATCTTCAACATCCTGTTTTTCGGAAAATGTGCCATGCATTGCCCGTGCAGGTGGGATGGGTTGTTCCTGCTGCAAATCCTCCTGTTCTTCTAGGGCAAGCTGGTTCCGAGTTTGTGTTTCATTTCCCCTATATTGTTGGGCCGGCGTATAGGGTGGTGTTTGTTCTTGCAAGTTGTTCCGCGGTGTTTCTGATCGTGGGTTCTTATCCACGTCTGTAGGTGCCAATCTTATTGGCCCTGCGTCTTGATGAAGCTGCTCATGCTGCCTTTGGCTAGCACCGCTGTCATCCAGTTGTTCGACCACATCAATATCTGACAGCATACTGTGTGGTGATTCGAGAGGTGTTCCCAGCCTAATATCTGGGGACAAGGAACTCCGGTCCGTTGAATGTGTTTCTGGTGTTATTGTGCCAGACGGATCCGCACGATGTTCCTCTGTTTGTTTTCCGCCTAGGTCTGTGCCTAGCTCATCCCGCACTTCTGTGTAGGTGATCTTTCCAGAACCTTCAGGGTCTGGCTCGACGAGTTTAGCTTCGTATTCAATCGTCGGATCAGTACGGGTTTTATTGTTGGGTCCCTCATGGAAGCGCACGTCACGGGCTCGGACGACTCGTTGTTCGTCTGGAAGCCATATTTTGTATACGTGGCCATGCAGACCTTCCATGCCAACAAGGTTGCCAATTTTTGCTTTGTTGGCCATTTTCTGGCTCTTGACTTGAGTTTCCTTGGGTATTGTGACATATGCTTTACAACCCCATGTGTGGATATGCCGCAGACTTGGTTCATACGGCAAGTTGATGATCTTGAACATCCGTTGGATTGGGCTTTGCCAGTTGTACCGCCGTGCTGGTAGGAGATTGTGAATATATACACTAGTCTCCATGAAGAGAGGCCATAGTTCTTGAGGTAGTTGTAGCTGAATTAGTGTTGTGCGGGCTCCAGCTGCAATATCTTTGCCAGCTTTCTCGGCTCTGCCGTTCTGTTCATGGGCATAAGGTGTTGTGTACTTGATTTTGACCTCTTCCTTGGTGCCCCATTCAGTTGTCTTATCTGATTTGAACTCGCCACCATTGTCGAAGACAAAGGCTTGAACTTGATGCCCGCCACTCATCTTCTCCACCTTTCCCTTCCATTCCTTTAGTTTTGGCAGTGCATGTTTCTTTCTGGTCAAAAACATGATCCATTGGAAGCCAGTATATCCATCAATGCCGTGAAGAGACCAACGGTATCCAACTGGCGTGTGTTGTAGCAGATCCCAGTAGACATGACTCAGAAAGGCTGTTGGCTCAAACTTGGCCCTGCTAATAATAGCATCCGCTTTGCCGAGGTAGCATGCCTCGCAGTGAAATTTCTTAATAGACGATTCATTCAACTGGATCCCAGCTGCTTTGCAAGCTCGTTTAATTCTTTCTGCACCAGCATGCATGAGCCGGTGATGCATCAGGCCATAATCAACATTCTTAGTTGTAGCTCGATTGGGAAGAACCGAAAAGTTGACGTGCGGTTTGGACTGTGGTCTGACATCAAGAACAGCTACTCCCGATTGCCATTCATACGAGCATAGCTTATGCCCTGAATCTGCGAAAACCAGTTCTTTGGTTTGGCCATTAACAACCAGTCCATAGCTCTTTTCTAAGATGTTCGTCGCGATGATATTTGCGGTGCCAACTGCACAGTATCCAACGTTATGAAGGATGAGTATTTTCCCATTCGCTGAAAGCTGCACTATTCCAATTCCTTGACGACCGTACGGAACGTTATTATGCCCAATATAGCGATTGTCTTCATCGTGGAAGTCAATATGTGCAAACCACTTGAGGTCATTGAAGCAGTGTTCTGCAGCTCCTGAATCCAATACTACTGCATCCGAAGATAAGGCCCTCGCCACAATGGCAAGGTTCATCGGCTGGATGATATCTGGGTTACCGACTTGATTTGGACTTTTGCCTTTGCGTTTGCCTTTATGCCAAGACGGTCGTTTTTCTGGGTGTTGTGACCAGCAGTTATCATTCGAGTGTGTCATGTTAGTATGAATGTAACACTGGTCTGACCCTTTGGCTCCTGCTGGCATTGGTGGTAGCTGATTGGGTGTTTGGACGGACAAGTTGATACGGGTTCCGGCAGCTTCTTCGTCATCCGCCTTGGCGGAGAGAAACTGTAAGAAATCCTGTTTGGTTGGAAACTTGCCTCTATCGCAATCATGCTTCCAGTTGGTATACCATTCCGGATAGGTGTCTTTGATACCATTCATCAGGGTCATTACCAAGAACTTATCGTCCAAGCCTCCAGCTTTGATGATTGTATCCCAAGCCCACAGTGTCTTTGCAATGTACGCATTGAACGTGGCGAAATCCTTGCGTTTATAGTGTGGGAATCTCATCAAGAGATCAGCAAGAGATTCATCCGTAATCTTTGTAACAGACGTCTTCAGCAGATTCCATGTGGTCATGGCTGTAGCATTGTCTATATCCCAACCAGCTTGCTTGAGTTTCTGTTGCGTCGTCTCGGTCATGTTGTTGATCATGAAAAATATTGCCTTGGAGTCATTTTTGACCCAATCAGTTGCGTCATCTGTTGGACGTATCACCTCTCCTTTAACATGGCCCCAAAGGCCCATTGACACCAGGGCAAGCTGGACCTTGGTTGACCACTCAGGCCAATTGGCCATGCCACGGAGCTTATCCGTAGTTGGCATTGAGATTTCGTAATTGGTGTTGTTTGACATGATTCGCAGGTGTTCATAGGTGGGACGATAGTAACATTGTTCTATCCCAACACAATGAATCTGGTCAGATGTGGTTAAGATAACCCATCTTCAGGTGGCCACGTGTCAACAACAATGATGTCAGTGGAGATCAGAAAAGGGTTGAAGCCGTCAAACACTAGATTGTATCAGTAGTGTTACAGATTCCAAATAGCGGCTGTAAGACCGTCAACTAGCCAAGTCGCTTCAATTAAGGACTAATTTGCTGTTCAGTCGTAGTGGAAATTGGTCGTTGGTCGGAACTTTGCGGAAGCTTCAGTTTCGAGTTTGGAGTCTGGAATGATATCCATGTCTCTGTACCGAAGTTGTCGGTAATGTTCGCTCAAAAGTTGAGCATCTCTCTGTATTGTGCCCGCCCCTTTGCTCGAAGGTTTGAATTGTCGTCAGGCCATGGGCATCATGCCATCGCAAATAGAGAGATTGATGAGTAGACGCTGTGCCAGCCTGGTCAACTAGTTAAAGTGTCAGGCTGTTGTATGATTGCACATCAACGGTTATGTCAGTGGAATTGACGAGGGCTCATAACCTGTTGAACGTCACAGCGGAACACAGATGAAAGGAGTGCGTTGATTCTGTAAGCTAGAGATGCCGCCAAGGCACGCTATTTATGGAAGGCGCAGGCTGGACCCTGCACGTGATGCTGTTTCATGTTCAACACCGCCCCTCAGCCAAGCCTGACAATACATCCCTCGCATCTAACGAAGTGAAGCTATCTACGATATTTCCTAGCATCCGTTACAAAAGAAAAGATCAGCGAGCGACTTGGGCTTTGCCCAGGTTGAGTCGCCTGATGAATTGAGCATGCTTAACTGGCGTAAGTGCCTTTGTCAATCCATCAGCCGTCATCTCATCTGTACTGACTTGATGAAGTTGAAAGTAGCCATCATTGGTACGATTGATGATCCACTTGTACCGGATATCAATATGACGCGTACGAGCCGTGTTGTTCTTATTTAGTACGGCCAATCTGGCGTTCTGGCTGTCTGTAAATAGGACCAATGGTTTCGGTTGCGGCATTTTCAGGTCAGCGAGGAATTGCGATATCCACAATAAGCTCATTCCTGCTGGTGTGAGGTTTATGAATTCGGCTTCGGTTGTACTCGTCGTCACGAGCGTCTGCTTGGCCGACTTCCAATGGATTGGTCCTTCCGCGACGAAGACAATATGGCCCGCTGTTGAGAAGCGAGTGATTGGGTCCGTTGCAAAGGATGCATCCGCATAAACACGGAGCTTGAGATCCGTGATACGGTAATTGCCGCCGAGGCAAATCCCGTACGATTTTGTTGTTGATATATATCTGAAGAGGTGTTTGAGTATTTGGATGTGGATCTCAGTTGGGCCTTGATTAGCTTCACATAGCCGTTGTACGGTATATGTGATATCAGGCCTTGTCCCCTTGGATAGAAAGTTCAGACTGCCAGTACGTTCAAGCCAGTCTGTGGATGGCATCGCTACGTCCAGTTCTTTCCAGTTAGCCGGGATCTCGGTCTTCGAAGGCCAGGGGCTCTGTGCCTTGTTGAGCTGTTGGTCAGGGAAGAATTTCTGTATGATCCTGTCGATGAATTTCTCTTGGCTGATCCAAATGCGGCGCTGTGGTCGGTCTCTCTTGATTTCAAGACCTAGGAACTCTGTCACCTCGCCGATTTCCTTGATTTTGAATCGCAAGGCAATCGACTCAGCTGTGTCTTTGACCATCTGTTTGGTGGGTGCCGCAATGATCATATCATCAACATATAGAAGGATGTGGACTCCATCGTCTCGTCGAAAGAGACAGAGTTCTGATGCAAGTGGCGCAAATCCTAGCTCTTTCAAATATGCGCGGGCTGTGTCAAACCACCACAGTGGTGATGTTGGAAGTCCATAGAGTGCTCGTTTCAGCAGACACACTCGTCCGGATCCATCATCAAAGCCTTGCGGTTGTTTCATGTACACTTCTTGCCGTGCCTCTGCATTTAGGAAGGCAGTCACTGCATCATATTGGCCCCATTCCAAGTCTAGCAGAGCAACGACTGTGCAGAAGAGTCGCACTGATGCCATGTGTGCTACTGCTGCATAGAGATCTTCTAAGGCGTAGGAGTCTTTCATTTGATCACCTCGTACGACCCATCTGGCTCGTGCGTAGGGATCAGCATCCTTTGGGTATTTCTCGTCATACACCCATCGGCCATCAAGAGCAATCTTTCCCGGTGGCAGCTCAACAAGTATCCAGACATCCATCTCAACGAGGCTGCGGAACTGTTTTTCCATTGCTGGCAGCCACTTTGACTTGTAGTCATTTCGCACACGGGCATCAAACCAATTCTTTGGTACCCGTGGTTGGTTAAGATGTTCCCTAATCTTCATGATCGACCACATCGGTATCAGTGGGCGTTTTGCCTGTCCCTGTCTGATATCTTCTTCTCGATATATAAGATTGACGTACTTAGCTGCTCTTTCTGCAGCTATAGTAGCGCCATTGTCTGAGTAGTCCCGCCGTGGTTGATCACGCAGGCTACGATGTGAAGTCTGGCTGGGATGACTGTGTTGATCAGACACTGATCCCTGGCCCATCGGCTGTTCCGATGCTGTATCTTCAACATCCTGTTTTTCGGAAAATGTGCCATGCATTGCCCGTGCAGGTGGGATGGGTTGTTCCTGCTGCAAATCCTCCTGTTCTTCTAGGGCAAGCTGGTTCCGAGTTTGTGTTTCATTTCCCCTATATTGTTGGGCCGGCGTATAGGGTGGTGTTTGTTCTTGCAAGTTGTTCCGCGGTGTTTCTGATCGTGGGTTCTTATCCACGTCTGTAGGTGCCAATCTTATTGGCCCTGCGTCTTGATGAAGCTGCTCATGCTGCCTTTGGCTAGCACCGCTGTCATCCAGTTGTTCGACCACATCAATATCTGACAGCATACTGTGTGGTGATTCGAGAGGTGTTCCCAGCCTAATATCTGGGGACAAGGAACTCCGGTCCGTTGAATGTGTTTCTGGTGTTATTGTGCCAGACGGATCCGCACGATGTTCCTCTGTTTGTTTTCCGCCTAGGTCTGTGCCTAGCTCATCCCGCACTTCTGTGTAGGTGATCTTTCCAGAACCTTCAGGGTCTGGCTCGACGAGTTTAGCTTCGTATTCAATCGTCGGATCAGTACGGGTTTTATTGTTGGGTCCCTCATGGAAGCGCACGTCACGGGCTCGGACGACTCGTTGTTCGTCTGGAAGCCATATTTTGTATACGTGGCCATGCAGACCTTCCATGCCAACAAGGTTGCCAATTTTTGCTTTGTTGGCCATTTTCTGGCTCTTGACTTGAGTTTCCTTGGGTATTGTGACATATGCTTTACAACCCCATGTGTGGATATGCCGCAGACTTGGTTCATACGGCAAGTTGATGATCTTGAACATCCGTTGGATTGGGCTTTGCCAGTTGTACCGCCGTGCTGGTAGGAGATTGTGAATATATACACTAGTCTCCATGAAGAGAGGCCATAGTTCTTGAGGTAGTTGTAGCTGAATTAGTGTTGTGCGGGCTCCAGCTGCAATATCTTTGCCAGCTTTCTCGGCTCTGCCGTTCTGTTCATGGGCATAAGGTGTTGTGTACTTGATTTTGACCTCTTCCTTGGTGCCCCATTCAGTTGTCTTATCTGATTTGAACTCGCCACCATTGTCGAAGACAAAGGCTTGAACTTGATGCCCGCCACTCATCTTCTCCACCTTTCCCTTCCATTCCTTTAGTTTTGGCAGTGCATGTTTCTTTCTGGTCAAAAACATGATCCATTGGAAGCCAGTATATCCATCAATGCCGTGAAGAGACCAACGGTATCCAACTGGCGTGTGTTGTAGCAGATCCCAGTAGACATGACTCAGAAAGGCTGTTGGCTCAAACTTGGCCCTGCTAATAATAGCATCCGCTTTGCCGAGGTAGCATGCCTCGCAGTGAAATTTCTTAATAGACGATTCATTCAACTGGATCCCAGCTGCTTTGCAAGCTCGTTTAATTCTTTCTGCACCAGCATGCATGAGCCGGTGATGCATCAGGCCATAATCAACATTCTTAGTTGTAGCTCGATTGGGAAGAACCGAAAAGTTGACGTGCGGTTTGGACTGTGGTCTGACATCAAGAACAGCTACTCCCGATTGCCATTCATACGAGCATAGCTTATGCCCTGAATCTGCGAAAACCAGTTCTTTGGTTTGGCCATTAACAACCAGTCCATAGCTCTTTTCTAAGATGTTCGTCGCGATGATATTTGCGGTGCCAACTGCACAGTATCCAACGTTATGAAGGATGAGTATTTTCCCATTCGCTGAAAGCTGCACTATTCCAATTCCTTGACGACCGTACGGAACGTTATTATGCCCAATATAGCGATTGTCTTCATCGTGGAAGTCAATATGTGCAAACCACTTGAGGTCATTGAAGCAGTGTTCTGCAGCTCCTGAATCCAATACTACTGCATCCGAAGATAAGGCCCTCGCCACAATGGCAAGGTTCATCGGCTGGATGATATCTGGGTTACCGACTTGATTTGGACTTTTGCCTTTGCGTTTGCCTTTATGCCAAGACGGTCGTTTTTCTGGGTGTTGTGACCAGCAGTTATCATTCGAGTGTGTCATGTTAGTATGAATGTAACACTGGTCTGACCCTTTGGCTCCTGCTGGCATTGGTGGTAGCTGATTGGGTGTTTGGACGGACAAGTTGATACGGGTTCCGGCAGCTTCTTCGTCATCCGCCTTGGCGGAGAGAAACTGTAAGAAATCCTGTTTGGTTGGAAACTTGCCTCTATCGCAATCATGCTTCCAGTTGGTATACCATTCCGGATAGGTGTCTTTGATACCATTCATCAGGGTCATTACCAAGAACTTATCGTCCAAGCCTCCAGCTTTGATGATTGTATCCCAAGCCCACAGTGTCTTTGCAATGTACGCATTGAACGTGGCGAAATCCTTGCGTTTATAGTGTGGGAATCTCATCAAGAGATCAGCAAGAGATTCATCCGTAATCTTTGTAACAGACGTCTTCAGCAGATTCCATGTGGTCATGGCTGTAGCATTGTCTATATCCCAACCAGCTTGCTTGAGTTTCTGTTGCGTCGTCTCGGTCATGTTGTTGATCATGAAAAATATTGCCTTGGAGTCATTTTTGACCCAATCAGTTGCGTCATCTGTTGGACGTATCACCTCTCCTTTAACATGGCCCCAAAGGCCCATTGACACCAGGGCAAGCTGGACCTTGGTTGACCACTCAGGCCAATTGGCCATGCCACGGAGCTTATCCGTAGTTGGCATTGAGATTTCGTAATTGGTGTTGTTTGACATGATTCGCAGGTGTTCATAGGTGGGACGATAGTAACATTGTTCTATCCCAACACAATGAATCTGGTCAGATGTGGTTAAGATAACCCATCTTCAGGTGGCCACGTGTCAACAACAATGATGTCAGTGGAGATCAGAAAAGGGTTGAAGCCGTCAAACACTAGATTGTATCAGTAGTGTTACAGATTCCAAATAGCGGCTGTAAGACCGTCAACTAGCCAAGTCGCTTCAATTAAGGACTAATTTGCTGTTCAGTCGTAGTGGAAATTGGTCGTTGGTCGGAACTTTGCGGAAGCTTCAGTTTCGAGTTTGGAGTCTGGAATGATATCCATGTCTCTGTACCGAAGTTGTCGGTAATGTTCGCTCAAAAGTTGAGCATCTCTCTGTATTGTGCCCGCCCCTTTGCTCGAAGGTTTGAATTGTCGTCAGGCCATGGGCATCATGCCATCGCAAATAGAGAGATTGATGAGTAGACGCTGTGCCAGCCTGGTCAACTAGTTAAAGTGTCAGGCTGTTGTATGATTGCACATCAACGGTTATGTCAGTGGAATTGACGAGGGCTCATAACCTGTTGAACGTCACAGCGGAACACAGATGAAAGGAGTGCGTTGATTCTGTAAGCTAGAGATGCCGCCAAGGCACGCTATTTATGGAAGGCGCAGGCTGGACCCTGCACGTGATGCTGTTTCATGTTCAACATAAAGGACGGGACGACCCAAGGAAGTGGGGCCGGCTGGACCAATAGGAGAGGATCACAACGGATCTCCCATGATCCGTTGAGATCCAACAAGAGGATCATCCAAGATCATGAGTGATCCAGTAGTAGGATCATTGAGATCTCTCAATGATCCAAGGAATCCAAGCAGTATATAGGGACCCCCAAATTCGCTTCATAGATAGACTCTAGCTCCTTAGCTTTCAACAACGATCATTACATTGACCTAAGCTTCGCTTACAACTCTTTGACTCTGATCACTTGGTTACGGTCTACGACCTATTACCAACGTAACACCCAACTGCTCAGATTGACTGCCCTAGTTGTTCTGCCAACATAAACTACGACTAGTTTATCCCTTGGGAACCTTAGCCGTTACATATTACTAATATTATTTATTATTAATTTATATTATTATTACTATATAATTTAAGAAGTTATTTAGTATATCTTCTTTATATAATTTATCCTTAATTTCTTCTTTTAGTCCTTTAAAGAAAGCTAATATAAGTAGCTTATCTTCCTAGTCTAGTACTAAGATAACTTATCTAAAACGTGCTATATAATCTAATATAAATCCTTTTTATTTAAGTTAATTTATATAAATAATTATAGTCCTTACTTTATTAGTTAATCTAAATATTTTTTTAATTACTTTTTTAAATTTCTTATAGTTAATAAATATTTCTTTTATTTTATTTTCTTAATTATCTCTTATATTAGTAAGATAATCTTATATAATTAGTTTAAATTATATAAGTATAGTACCTGTTATATATCCCCTAGTATATAGTACTTTTACTTATATATTAGTTAGCTTATTTAAGTAGAATTAATAATACGCTTTAAGCTAGGTTAAAAATCCTTAAAGTATTCTTAAGTTACTATTATAAGGTCCTAGTACTCTAGGCTTAGTAATCTCTTTTAAGTCTTTTTATTCTAATATAAGTATTTAATATTTAAGGCTAAGTTACTTAACTTATTAGTATAATTATATAAGTTTATTTATAAGGTCTTAGAGTTTAAGGCTTTAAGGTTCCTAAAGTACTAGTAATATAATTATCTTAGATAAAGTAGGTATTATAAGTACTATCTTAATAATTATTAGATATTACTTAAAGTAATATAATAGTTATTTAAATAAGAGCTTTTAATATATAATAACTAAGGTTTTTAAGGGATAAACTAGTTATAGTTTATATTAGTAAAATAACTAAGGCAGTTAATCTAAGCAGTTAGGTATTATACTAGTAATAGGTTATAAACTATAACTAAGTAATTAGAGTTAAAGAGTTATAAGTAAAGCTTAGGTTAATATAATAATTATTATTAAAAGCTAAGAAGCTAAAGTTTATTTATAAAGCGAATTTAAGGGTCCTTATATACTATAATAATTATTTATCCTAGATATAAGTAATAGTATTACTTATATTAGTTTTATTATAATTACTTATACTACTTACTTTATATATAATAAGCGCTTTCTTATTAGTAGCTTATACTAACTATTATTTTATAGTCCCTCCTACTTGTGCTGCGCGGCAGCTTATATAGTTAGCCTACTCTTATAACCTACACTGCAGCTTGCAGCTGGGTCGTAATAATTACCTAGATCTTTCTTTCTATTATAATTATATCTATTATAAGGTATATAGTACTACTAATATTTATAATATATAAAAACCTATTAGATCTTCGTTAAGAAATCGGTTTTAATTATAATAATAGCTATTATTTCCTGATTTATTATTCCTCTCCTCTTATAGTTTGGCGCGTATCTCTAAGCGCTATTATCAGCGATTATCTTCCGGCGTTTTATTAGAGCTTTCTTAGTAATTACTTAATCTATTATTTATATTAATTAAACTTAAACTAAGTAAGTTACTTATAGTTATATAATTCCCTCTATCCTTATATTATAAGGTTATAGTTTAGGTAGTATATATATTATTCTTAGTATAATATAATTTTCTGTTTAATATCTTTAAATCAGTTTATTATAACTTTAGTTGTATTATAAGGGTTATTCTTTTCCCTTTTTACTCTCGTAGAAACTATCTACTACCTTATTTACTACTAAGGTATATATAGTAATTATTATTATAATAAAAGGTTTAATTAAGGAGTTTATATTTAACTTTTAGTTTATTTTTCTTAGTTAAATAATTCTCTTCTTCTTAGATTAGTTCTAGTAAAGGCTTACTCTTTGGTAATAGTATTTAATATTTCTAAAAGTTATTAGATACTAGTTAGGTTCTGAATTCCTAATTTTTATTTAAGCTAGTATTATTTACTAATATATAGTTTCCTTTATTATTTATTATACTAAGATTTTATATAGGTAATTTTTCTTGGTTTACTACGTGGAGTTTTTTACTTTCTATAATAAGCTTCTATTATTTCTTAGGGGCTTAATACTTATTTATAAAGTATTTAATCTTATTATAATTATAATAAGTCTTCCCCTTTTCCTTATACGCGGCGTTAAGCTTTATAAGTCTAGTATAGTATTTATATATAGTAGAGGTTTATTATGGTTTACTACTATTAGGCTTATTAAACTTAGTATAGGGTTAATAATTTTTATTGCTTTTCTCTTAATATTATTTATATAAACAGTTATTTGCCTTAATAATTATTTTAATAAAGTTATTAAATAGCTTAGGATAATCCTCTTAATAAATAATATCTTTTACTTCTTCTTTAAGTTCTTAATAAAAGACTTCTATTTTAGGTTTAGTATTCTAGTTAAGTTTTACTATAATACATTTAAACTCCTTGGTATAATAAGCTATAAATCCGGTTTGCTTAAGTTAAGTAAGCTATTATATAGCTTTTTTATGCTTATTAGGGTTTTTAAATATAATAAGAAGTTATTTTTTAAAGGTTTTATAATCAAAGAAGATATAAATAACTTTTACTCTAGTTTTAATGCTATACTTAAAATATATATAAAGGGTTAGCTCCTACTATTTTATAGCTTTTTTAGTTAAGAGGTTACTAATACAAAGAATTTATAATTTAAGTATTATATAGATTTTCTTATTAACTTAAAGGTAAGCTTAGGCTTATATAAAGAAGTTCCTTATATTACCTTTATAACTATTTGTAACGGCTAAGGTTCCCAAGGGATAAACTAGTCGTAGTTTATGTTGGCAGAACAACTAGGGCAGTCAATCTGAGCAGTTGGGTGTTACGTTGGTAATAGGTCGTAGACCGTAACCAAGTGATCAGAGTCAAAGAGTTGTAAGCGAAGCTTAGGTCAATGTAATGATCGTTGTTGAAAG
Source organism: Metarhizium anisopliae (assembly GCA_013305495.1). Lineage (NCBI taxonomy): Eukaryota > Fungi > Ascomycota > Sordariomycetes > Hypocreales > Clavicipitaceae > Metarhizium > Metarhizium anisopliae. Next base: position 5,269,302 of record JABUBV010000003.1, read on the forward strand.
CTAAGGAGCTAGAGTCTATCTATGAAGCGAATTTGGGGGTCCTTATATACTGCTTGGATTCCTTGGATCATTGAGAGATCTCAATGATCCTACTACTGGATCACTCATGATCTTGGATGATCCTCTTGTTGGATCTCAACGGATCATGGGAGATCCGTTGTGATCCTCTCCTATTGGTCCAGCCGGCCCCACTTCCTTGGGTCGTCCCGTCCTTTAATCCGTACGCGCCTGTACCAGTGTTGGCCCATCCTGCGACCGGTGCTGCAGTCTGTGGTCAGGTCGTAACACCATGTTAAATCAGACTAATCCCTTCTAATCTATTAGGTTAGCTTAGATTAATCCTATCTGATCCCGTTACGTGACCTGCGATCCCGTCGGGCTCTATCCTTGTCTGTCTTTTACGGCCCACGACGCTGACCGTCTGCTTTAGGTACCCTCGGTTTGTAATAATAGGCAAGAGAAATTATAGAATAATAATTAGTATAAGCTACTAATAAGAAAGTACTTATTATATAAAAAGTAAGTAGTATAAGTAATTATAATAAAACTAATATAAGTAATATTATTATTTATATTTAAAATAAGTAATTATTATAATATATAAAAACCCTTAAATTTACTTTATAAATAAATTTTAGTTTTTTAGTTTTTAATATAATTATTATATTAATTTAAGCTTTATTTATAACTTTTTAACTTTAATTACTTAGTTATAATTTATAACTTATTACTAGTATAATACCTAATTACTTAGATTAACTGCCTTAGTTATTTTACTAATATAAACTATAACTAGTTTATCCCTTAGGAACCTTAGCTGTTATAAAAAGGTAAAACCGCTAATATAAATTTACTTAGCAGCCTTGGCTTTATAAGCTTTTTTAGCTTTTTTAGCTTTTTTAGTCTTGGTTTTACTAGTTTTATTAGCTTTTTTTTTATAGCTAGTTTAATAGTTTTTTTAATATTATATTTTAGTTTAACCCTCCGTAATAAGGGGGAAAACTATAATATAAAGCTACTTTTTATTAACTAGCTTTATAGTATTTTTCTTGATTTTCCCTCTTGTTTTTTTTTCTTTTTTACTTTTTTAATTACCTTATTAAGTTTTTTAACTTTTTTAGTATTCCTGGCCTTTAATAATATATCCCTTTTTTTATTAATATTTTTTATAATAATAGCCTTAATATTACCCTTTTAAGCTTATTAGCTTTAATTTTTAAAGTTATAATAAGCAACTTATTTATATTAGGCTTATTACCTTTTTTAGTACTAGTTATAGTTATAGTTTTTTTTCTAGGTTATTAACTGCTAACTAAGTCTAATATTAGCAAGTAAGAAGCTATAATATTTTAGGGAGTAATATAAAGGCAAAGACCTATAAGTAGCTGCTTTATAAGAGTAATTTGTTTTAGTTAGTATAGTATATAAAGGTAAAATAAGGTGATTATAAGGAAGATAATAGGCTTTATAAAAGTTAGGACTTTATTAATTTATATTATGTTAAATTACTCTGAGTTTTTTGGGGCGTAACTTACATAATTATAAGTTACTATTATTATTACATGCTTTTACCGGCGTATAAGGTTATAAATTACCTTTTAAGCTAGTAGATTTAATATATTATAATATATATATATAGTATTTTTTAAATTATATATTATTATTTAATTAGCTAGGTATAACTATTAATTATATTACTAGTAGGTCCTAGTGATTAACTAGCCTTTTTTTTTATTTTTTTATATTAATAATTTAATATCTTAGTTTAATATTTTTAAAAGCTTTTTTTTTAAATTTTTAATTATTTTTATAACCTTTTTAATTTTCTTAAAATTAGGATTTTTAGCTTTAAAGTAAGTATTTTTTTTATTATAAAAAGCTTTTAATTTATTAATAATTATATTATTTACTTAGCCTTATTAGCTTTAATTCTTAAAGGTTATAATAAGTAACTTACTTATATTAAGCTTCTTATTATACTTAGTTATTTTATTATTATTATTTATAAATAGCTATAATAAATATTAGTAAGTACTTATAGGAGATATATATATATAGGAGTAGTAACTAATAATTAGTTATACTAGGTTTTAATAGTAGAAGAATAACTTAAATATAAAATTAACTTAGAATATAAGAGAAAGTAAACCTTATAAATATATTATATATATAGGTATTTTAGGTTTTTAATATAACTTAATATAAGTTATAGCTATAAAATTATAATAATATATAAGGTTTAACTATATAATAATAGCTAAAACTATTATAAAATAGCTGTAACTAGTAAGCTATAATATAATACTAATTATACTAGTATATTTAACACGTTATAATATATATATAAATAGTTTACTTTTTTAGTTTTTTACTATTTTTAGCCTAGTATAGCCTAATACTATTTTAGATTTTATACTTATATAATACTTGTATTATACATGTAATTTTATTTAATTATAAAGCGAAATAACCAAAAATTAATTAATATTAATTATTTATCCCTCCGTAATAAGAGGGAAAATTATAATATAAAGCTACTTTTTATTAATTACTTTTATAGTATTTTTCTTAATTTTCCCTTTTTTTTTTTTTTTTTTTTATATTTTTTATTATTTTATTTAATTATTTAATTTTTTTAGTAATTTTAGCTTTTAATAATATATATTTTTTTAATTAATATTTTTTATAATAATAGCTTTTTTAATATTATTTTTTTAGGCTTATTAGTTTTAATTCTTAAAAGTTATAATAAGTAATTTACTTATATTAAGCTTATTACCTTTTTTAATATTAGTTATAATTATAATTATTAATTATTAATTAAATCTAATATTAATAAGTATTTTAAAAAGTAATATAAAAGTAAAAACTTATAAGTAATTATATTATTTATAAAAGTAATTTATTTAAATTAAATATATAAAAGTAAAATAAAGTAATTATAAAAAAAATAATAAGCTTTATAAAAATTAAAACTTTATTAATTTATATTATATTAAATTATTCTAAGTTTTTTAGGGTATAACTTATATACTTATATATTACTATTAAATTAGTAAGGTATAGCTACTAATTATATTACTAGTAGGTCCTGGTAATTAGCTAGCTTTTTTTTTATTTTTTTTATATTAATTTAGTATTAATTATTTATTTTATAAAACTATTTATAATATAATTTATTTTTTATAATAAATTAATTATATTTATTATTATATATATATATTACTTTAATAATAAAAATAAACTTAAAAAAAATGTTTTTTTTTAATATATTTTACTTTAATTTAAAGTTTATTTATATTAAGTTTAATTTAGCTTTACTTAAGCTTTTTTAATTTAAAGTTTATTTATATTAAATTTAGTTTAGCTTTACTTAGGTTTTTACCTAGACTTAAGCTTATAGCTTAAATTTATAATAATAAATAATAAAATATAAAATTTTAGTAGTGCCCTTCGCAATAAAGGGGAAAACTATAATATAAAGCTACTTTTTATTAACTAGCTTTATAGTATTTTTTTTAATTTTCTTTTTTTTTTCTTATATTTTTTATTATTTTATTTAATTTTTTAATTTTTTTAATATTTTTAGCTTTTAATAATATATTTCTTTTTTTATTAATATTTTTTATAATAATAGCTTTTTTAATATTTTTTTTGAGGCTTATTAGCTTTAATTTCTAAAAGTTATAATAAGTAATTTACTTATATTAAGCTTATTACTTTTTTTAATATTAATTATAATTATAGTTTTTTTTTTAGATTATTAACTATTAATTAAGTTTAATATTAATAAGTATTTTAAGGAGTAATATAAAAGTAAAAACCTAAAAGTAATTATATTATTTATAAAATAATTTATTTTAATTAAGTATATAAAAGTAAAATAAAATAATTATAAAAAAAATAATAAGCTTTATAAAAGTTAAAACTTTATTAATTTATATTATATTAAATTACTTTAAGTTTTTTAGGGTATAACTTATATAATTATAAGTTATTATTATTATTATATATATTTCTAATATATATAGTTTATTATAAGCTTTTACTAGCGTATAAGGTTATAAATCACCTTTTAAGCTAGTAAATTTAACGTATTATAATCAGAGCTTTAACGAAAAAACTACACTATATATAAATTTTAGTGTAATTTGTAGTGTAGTTGTAATATAGTATAGTTTATATTGTAATTTACTATAATATATATAGTTTTTTAGTAAAAATTTAATTATAGGAAGATCTTTTAGTTATAATTATTACGCTAATTATAAGGCTTATAAGGCTGAGAATAGCATGTGTACACAGAGCTAATTTAAGGCTTTAAAATGCACTAATTTTTGTGCGGCTAGCTTATAAATTAAGCGAGTTATAACAAGCTAAAAAAAGAGGGCTTGCTTTTTTAAGATAATATTTAAAAGCTTAATAATTACCTAGATTTTAAAGTTATAAGCTTAATTCTTAAATATTTAAAATCACGTGATTTTTAGCTTTATATTAATATATAATATAATTATATAAGCTTTTTTATATATAAAGTTTTTTTTAAGTAAATTTTATAATAAAAAGTTTTAAAATAAAATATAAAACCTATTATATTAATAAGAAAATAATATATAAAAATAAATTTAAAATTTTATTACATATAAAATATTATAAGATTTTTAAAAAAATTATTTATAACCCTAATATATTTATTATAACCTTAATATTTAATATTTTATATTTAAGATATAAGGTAATAGCTTAAATCTCTTAATTATATAAAATATTTATATAAAAATAATTATATTTCTTAATTTTATAAAATTAAGTAAATCTTATATATAATTATAAAGTTAAAAAATTCCTTATTACCTAATATAATTTCCCTTATAATTCTCCTTTTAGTATTTTTACTAGTATTTTTTAATTCTTATTATTAGCCTAATTTAGCTAGCTAATCCCTGCTTATTAATATTAGTATTAGTTAGTAAAATTAGCGCTATTTTAGTATACTAATTATATTATATAATATTAGCTTATAAAATAGCTAAAAATTACATTTACTAAAAACTATACTAAAAGTAATTTGTAATTTACTACACTAAAATTACACTACACTAAAAGCTACTAAAAATTACAAAACTACACTAAAATCAAAGCTCTAATTATAATATATATATTATTTTTTATATTATATATTACTATTAAATTAGTAAGGTATAACTACTAATTATATTACTAGTAGGTCCTGGTAATTAGCTAGCCTTTTTTTTATTTTTTTTATATTAATTTAAAAATATAAAATTTTAGCTTTATATATAACTATAATAATAATTACTATTTTATTTTAAGAGTTATATTTTAAGATATAAGAAAATAATATATTAATAAAAGGACTTATAAGTAAGGGGTATATATATAATTAAAAATATAAGATAAGCAGCTATTTTATACGCGTAAATATAGTAAGAAATAAAAAGGCTAAAAATTACCTAATAAGGTAACTACCAAGTATAATAGGCTAAAACTACTATTTCTAGAAGTAAGTAAGCTATTTTAACTTTTACTTTCTAAACTTATAAAAAGGTTTTAATAGCTATAAGTAAATACTAAAAGGTTAAAGAGAAGTATTAAAGGCTAGGGTAAATATAATAATATTATAGTTAGTTTCTACTATTAGTAAGAGCTATTAGCGGTTTTATATAAGATATTAAAAATATACTAGTATATATATAATAAAAGCTGCTTTTATCTTTTATTAAAATAAGTTTTAGCTAATACTTTAATATTAATTAATTAGCTATTTTTAAGAAAGTAATAAAATATTACGCTATTACTAGATTCAGGGGTATATTACTATATAGCTTAGTAGGTAATAAGCTCTAGCTAACTAAAAATTATATAATAGCTATATAAAATATAAGCTTATTAAGAGGAAAATTTATACTTAATAGTATATTCTAGGTATATTAATCTCCTTTTTTTAGCTTAAATAGCCTAGATTAGCTAAAAAATATTAATTAGTTAATATTATTATTAATATAAAATCTGGTTTAAAAAAAGTAATAAAAAGCTACTTTTTATATTTAAATTATAATATAATAAGTTAAGTAAAGCTAAAAATTATATAAACCTGGAGCTATTTTATAGACTTAATACTTTACTTATTACTAAAATAGCCAAAATTTACTAAGAAGTTTCTATATATTAGCTTTATTTTATTATAAAAAGTAAATACCTTTACAAGAATAATATAATCCCTAACTTATATATATCTGATCTTTTAGTATACGTCTAAATTCACACCAGATAAATAGAAACAAAGGGTGCTATTTATTATCTATTAAAATATTTAGTTCCCTAAACTAAAAAAGAATAAAATAATATATACTAAAACCTGCCCTTTATAACTTTAATATTATTAGGCTTTATAACTAGTTTTAAAGCTATATTTGTTTTTTTAACTAGCTAATCAGAGAAAGCCTACACTTTATAGTAATAGTCTTAATATAAATACTTATAGCCTTTTATTCTTAAACTTATATTTAACCTAAATATATAAGTAAATAATAATAACTAATAACTTTAATTATATAAAACTTTTACAAGGAAAATCGCAAAAAATAAAGTACTATACAGGAATATATATATTTATAGTAGAAATACTATTTTATAATAACGCTATATTTATATACTTATAACTTTAAGTAAGTAATATAAGCTTATTTATTATTTTATTATATAAAAAGAATAAATTATTTTAGATTAAATCCCTTTAGGGTTTATTAATAAAACTTATTTAAGTATTATCTAAATACTAAAATTATATTATATAGCCTTATTTCTAAAAAAACCTATTATATATTTTAACTTATAAAATTTAAAGTAAATATAGCTATATAAAATAGTTAATAATATTAAATATATATAATATATTATAAGTAAAAAATATTATAAATTATATTTATAATATAAATATTTAAGTTTTTATTAATTCTACTTAAAATAAATTATTTTGTTTTAAATTTAAAAACCTTATAATAAGTAAGTATTTAATTTTTAAGGGAAAACTTAGCTATAATATTTACTTATTATAAAGTATTTTTATTATAAATTTTTAAGGTAAAATTAATAAAGTAAATATAATAAAATAAATTAAATAAAGCTTAAAACTTTTATAAGTTTTTATTAAGCTTTATAACCTTAATATAATAAGCTAAAATAATATTTGTAGCTAATTTTTAGGAATTTATTAATATAATTAAAACTATTATAATATTTTTTATATAATAAAAAAGCTTTAATATAAATAATTAAATAGCTATTATTTTATTATTTTTATTAAAATAAGTTAAAAAAGCGTATATATAAAAGCTATATATAAGTTTTTTATAAAATCTATATAATTTTTTTAAAGTATTAAAAATATATATAATATATTATTTTTTTTAATAAACTTAAAGGAATTTTAAGAGCTACTTTAATATACTTAGGTTTACTTAGTAAGCTACTTAATATAACTTATAAAAGCATTAAAGCTACTTAAAATAAAGTAATTATAGCTTAAAAACTCTTTTAAGAAAGGAAACTAGGCCTGTCTAGATTAATATTCTGTTCTAGTATGTAATCCAGTCACAGTCCGGTCATCGGATCTTGTGACCTGTCGAACAAGCGCATTTCCCCAGCTCATAAGTGTAATCTCCTCGCCCTGTTGAAAGGCCGCCGCGTCTGCCTGTTCGATGTAACTTTGGTTGGCAAATGTAACATCTTTGGTTCCTAGACTATGATTCTTAAGGAGTTTCGGTCGACTGTCCTGCCTGGGATGATCCGGACCTCCCGCCACGGTGGCTAAAACGCAACCCACGGATGCCACAGCAGTGTGTCTCGGTGCAATCGGCTCAATCATCTTCTTGTTCATCGCCCAAAGGGTGGTCCAGTCCATGGAAACAACGTTTCGGCTCGGGCCCTGCTTTAGCATGAACTCGCGTAGCGCTGCTACCGTAAGACCGCGGCGGAGAATGCCCCGGATAGTGGGCATTCGAGGATCATCCCAGCCATCCACTCTGCCAGATTCAACTACTTTTGCCAGCTTTCTCTTAGATAAGAATGTCTTGATAAAGTTGATTCGCGCAAAGTCCCAGAGGTATACTGGCCGTAACTTGAGAGCACGTAAAAACCAGTAGTACTGCTCGTTACGGTCAGAGTACTTAGTTGTCCGGAGAGCGTGGGTCACGCCCTCGATGGAGTCGACCAGAGGGCAGGCAAAGTCATATGTGGGATAAATGTTCCAGTCCCAGCCGGTTCGGTGATGTGGCCGTGGTCCATTCTCGGCGTCCCAGCTGGGAAAGCGGTAGATGATTGGGTCACGCATTGAACCGTTTGAACTGTCAAAGGCGATGCGTGCTCGGATACAGTGTCCTTTGCCAAACTCTGTTCCCTCCCTCATCTCTTTGAAGATGGCGAGGCTCTCGCTCGCGGGGCGATCTCGTCGTTTACTGGGAAGGCGATCACGACGGTTGTCTTTTTGTATTTTACTATCCGTATCCTCGGCATACGCGTTTCCATCAGAAATAAGTTGACAGCACAAGTCGTAAAGCTTCTCAAAGTAATCACTAGTGTATGTCACGCGCTGTGTTTTGATGCCCAGTAGACCTAGGTCGTGAAGAATAGAGTCCTCGAATTCCTGGTTCTCTCTCGTAGGGTTGGTATCATCAAAACGTAGAATTAGGGACCCAGGAAAAGCATCGTGCGCAAAGTAGTCGTTTAAAAAGGCGGCCTTGGCATGCCCAATGTGTAGATACCCGCTAAACACGATTAGAAAATCCAATGTCCCAAAACAGGTATCATAGTAAATAGATTCTTACGACGGCTCTGGCGGAAATCTAGTCACTACGCCGTTCTCTGTAGCTTGTAGCTTGATGTTGTAGCGGCCCCTTGTCGGGTTGGTGGTAGCATCAGTGTTGGTTGCGCTGGCGAGATCACCAGCGGTTGGTCGAAGATCAGGATAGGTGCATTCGATATGAGAAAACCATCGTGTCAAGTTCGGAAATATTGCTCTCCTAATCAGACCAAGCGCCACTTTATTCAGTCGCAGCACAGTCCAAATTTGCTCATCTGCGGTGCCCAGGGTGTAGCCTCTAATGAATGTACGAAGGGTAAGGAATTGGTCAAATTTTTGAAGAAAAGGCTCCATTGTCTTGAAATCTACGACTTCAAGCCGAGCTTTCATCAAAAGAAGGCTTTCGTCATTCATATTCGGCTCGTGTCTGCCTCGCAACCTGAAGCGCTTGCGTGTGTGGTGATGTGTGACTCAAACATGCCAGAGAGAAATGTCGCAGTCACAATTAGCACAGAGTTACAAAGAGACACGGCGTTTAGATTGGGTAATCTTCGGTAACGCAATGCCATCTAGCCCACAAATATCCTCCAGGTGAATATGCAACCACTTAAGCCATCCTGAAAGGAGCTGCTTGGCCAATGCGTCAACCGGCATATTCTACCGAACATTTCGCTCGCTGACACGTATGCTTTAGTTATGTCTTGTCTAATTTTACATCATCAAGTCACGTTTTTACGTGCTGGTTGCGTAGACAGTCGATCAAATTGTTGGAATCCGGCAATGTGATTGCAACGATTGGGACTTGCGATTGGGTCTTGATGTATGTTATCATGGCAATGCTGTGGGCTCTGTAGTGCAAATTCTAGTATTTCGTCTCGTATGAATGCCAAAGCGGCTCTAAATCTTGGGTAGGTTTCCCGTAAATCTCGGCATTCATATTCCAACTGTGTGCGTCTAGTTCCAAGTGTCGTACATCATTATCCTTATAGCAATTCAACAGCTCTTTATCCGCAAGGTCGAGGGGAAGAGATGTTGACACGAATCTAGCGCTGAGAAACGGCGGTCGTCCAGCAAACCTCGCGGCTGTTTTGTCATGGCGAAATATTGTATCAAACAGCCTGCGATGCATTTATGCCGAGATAGAGCTGGTTCATAGATAAGGGCTTATATGCCCTTTGAGATCGAATATGATGGTATTATGGTAATTCCATTTCCAATTCCATTTCCTCGGAGATATAACTAGCTAACGGCCAGCTTGTAAACAGACGATCAATCAGATTTATTGCATGATCGCTGTCCACATACCTAACGCAAAATGAAGCAAATGATCGCGACAAGTGTCAGCTGGACGCACCCTACACTGTAAATGATGATGGACACCTGGCTGGGTTACAAATTTATTAGATTCAGCCACGGCGAGGCAAAGCAAGGTCGGAAATTGAGAGGAGATGCTTGATAACACGGGGCAGGTGAGACCAGATGTGCGCAACTGAAACAAATGTCATTCAAAGGATAGGTGTATCTATTACATCGCATCATGGGTCATGAAAAACATTGAACCTGCCCAATTTAGAGACCAGAACGTGAATGTCCGCTGTGGGCCTTGCAATATACCTTCTTCTATTGAAATAAACCCACTTTCCCCAACGCAGGCCGTGTAGCTCAATGGCAGAGCGTCTGACTACGATTAAATATCCTTATAGTATTATTATCCCGTAATCAGAAGGTCGCAGGTTCGACCCCTGTCTCGGTCAATTTTTTTTCATATTCTCCTGGCCTGAGAGAGGGCAGAGAATCCTCCGGAATAAGTATGCGGCATTTGAATTCGCATTTTTTTTTGGTCATTGATCGTTCTTAGAGTGCTGATTATGACTCGGTACCTGTACTTGTTTTCTGCCGTGCGCTGACACATAGTCCGTGCGTATTCACGTCCCGCGCCTTTGTTTACATCCAATGGGGTCTTGTTTTTTATTCTGCCTAATTCTGGAATATCAGATCGCAATTCCTACCAACCCACCAAAGCAAAAAGACAGAAAGCAAAGTTGCTCAAATGCCTTCTGTATCGGCCTCAAGAGAACGCAAAGTCAATTATCAAAAACACGAATCGAATCGAGAGGGCACCGTGCCGCGAATCAGCAAATCGACCCAAAAGGCATCAAAACCCATTGCCAATCAAAACAATGCGAGGTCCACAGCCGCTGGGCGCAAACGCTCTTTAGAAACTGCGCACGATGATCAGACATCTACCACCACTCCTGGCATCTCAAAACGGGTGAAAACCGGCTCAATTAGGTCCAAGGAGCCAACCAAATTAGCCACCATCAACAATGCGCCTACCGCGAAGCTCACGGTTCTTGTTTTTGGCGGTGGTGAAATGGGCGAGCTTGGTCTTGGACCGAAGAAGAATGAAGCCCTACGTCCTACGCGCAACCCACATTTGTCTGCTTTCGATGTTGTCCAAGTCGCCTGTGGCGGCATGCATACTGTTGCGCTGACGTCGGACAATAAAATTATTACCTGGGGTGTGAACGATGAGAACGCTCTTGGGAGGGATACGCAGTGGGATGGCAAGCTGCGTGACATGGACGCCGCTTCAGAGGATGACGAGGACGAGGAGGACATGAATCCACTAGAGTCGACTCCTATGCAAATCCCATCTAACTACTTCCCTCCACATATACGATTTGTTCAGGTCGCTGCTGGCGACAGCTGTAGCTTTGCGCTCACCGATACTGGCCAAGTTTATGGATGGGGCACATTCCGCGTAAGTATATATTTTGCCAGCAAGCCATCTTATTCTAATCTCGTGATTAGGACTCTCGGGGTGATAAAGGTTTTAGGTATAACGAACGTGGAGAGCTGGTCGAGAACCAAGCAAGACCCATCCGGATCCAAAATCTCCAAAATATCACTCAGATTTGCTGTGGTGTTGACCATGCATTGGCTCTTGATATCCGAGGTAATATTTGGGCCTGGGGCTGTAATGAGCAATACCAATTTGGCCGCCGACTTATTGGACGTGCCTCTAATTCCCTCACACCTAATCAAGTTCGAGTCTGCCGCAATAGAGCCAAGTATATAGCTTCTGGAAGCTATCACTGCTTTGCAGTTGACAAGGATGATAACGTCTGGGGCTGGGGCGCAAACAACTTCGGTGAAGCCGGAGATGCTAAAACGGCCGGCGATGAAGGGGCATTCATCACACCAACTAAGCTTGTTGGTCTCTGTCACAAGAATGTCTTGGTTTTAGATGGCGGTGCCCATCACTCAGCTGCGGTTACCGCCAATGGCGAATGCTTTGTATGGGGTCGAATGATGGAAGGACAGCTTGGTATAGACTTTACGCCCGAGCAACTACAAGATTTGACGCTCGTTCGTTGTGATGAGCGTAACAAGCCACGAATTTGTATACGCCCTACTATTGTCCCAACCATGGCGCATCAACAAGTCACACATGTTGCATGCCGCTTGGATCATACCATCTTGGTCGATAAGCCTGGCAATGCCTATTCAACGGGCTACGGCTTCCAGGGTCAGCTTGGTCTTAACTCTAGCGACGATGTGAAAGTTTTTCAGCGCATCACGGATAAAAGAATCAAGGACAAGTTGATCTGGGCCGGGGCGGGTGGGCGATTCTCTATCGTGGCTGAGTCTGCGAGTACATCTTCCAGTTAACCTTTGTAGTTTGAAACAGTTTATTTTCAAAAAATTTGAGAAAGCAGCAGCTGAGACGGAACAAGCAATAGTTGTTGCACAGCGATAGTGCTAGTTCATATTTGCCGATGTCTACCGGTATAGCTAGATGTGTGCTGCTGTGCTGTCATTATCATCCCGATACGGGGGGATTAATGAGACAAAGCAATGAACGCGCGTACGTTGAGCAATTACATGTATCTATGCCGAATTGGTAAGTCAGCTAGCTCCTTGTCCCGGGTGTGGCTGACCGGTCAGAACCTTAAGTCAACTTCTTTATTGAAGTATCCGGGGGCCCAGTTGCATTTTGTATTGCAGAGAATCCGTTGCCATGTATAACCGACTTGGCCGTCTACGCGACTACCTGTCTGATAATCAGTCGCCGAAATGGATTGCCATTCTTGCTGAATTCCAAAAGCCACCATTGAATTCAATATTGAACAGTATTTCTCTCCCACAACACTTGGTAGGAAATGGCCAGCTCAGCTTCCTTCTTGGGCCCGATGTGGCCGCACAAAATGCGCACGGGTGTGACGTCAGGGGCCAACGTGATGGGCACGAGATTTCGAATCCGTGGCGGTATAATTGCCGCACTGAGACGTTTGGGGTAACATTGGGAGCTACGTCCCGCAAACCGAAAACACGCTCCATGTCTCATTGATCAGAAATCATTCATCTCAAGGAGGGTTTTCTGGGCATCCGAGACAGACGCGCCAGTGTGGTTCTGACGCGCACATGCACGTGACCAGCTCGCTCTTTGACCAACCCTGTTGCGACACAATTTCAACTCCTGATTCCGAGTTCAAAGTGTCAAATCAGGCGCCACGCGACTAGTAACCAGTAATGACGTCTGGGGCCGGTTCCATTTACATTCGACGTCGAAAATGGCTGCCTCTCCACCCCCTGGGTATCTCTCTGACACCGAGTTCCGTTTCCCCAAAAACAAGGCCGATGCTATTATTTCCACCGTCAGCTTTCCCCGTAAAGAATTCTGCTAGTCCGTCATCTGGTTTCCGCCTTCTGAATATGATGGCATTCGTCAGTCGATAACATCACCGTTTTAGCGATCCTCTAACCCGGCACTCGGGCCCCTCGAACGCCTACCCACAGAACTCTTGAATAACATCTTGTTGGGCCTAGATCTGCAATCCCTGTTCAACTTTGGCCAAACAAATCTCAAGTCGAGAGAGGCGGTATATTCTCTCAAGCAATACCGGTTGGTCCTCTCGCACGGACTCAACCTTGTCTGTGCCTTGCTGCGAACGGGAGTTGCCACGAGCGTTTCCTTACTGGACTGTTACCGAGCACTCTGCACAAAGGCTTGCGCCATATGCGATGGGTTTGGTGGGTTTATTTCCCTGTTAACATGGGACCGATGCTGTTACAGATGCTTTCAGGAGGCACCCGAGCTCCAAATGTACTCTCTCACTGCTGTTAAAAGGCGGTTCCAATTGCCCAAGTGTGACATGGATCAACTTAAAAGGTTCAAGACTCTGCCTGGAACATACAACATGGAGCAGTCCACATACAAATCTCGCATGACCATTGTTTCTGCTTACCAGGCACTAATGTTTGTGGACGAGTACCCATACCGACCGAGTCCGGCATCGCTCGTGCAGCGAGGGCAAATTCTCAACTTTATGGGGACGTGTGCGCTTCCTTATTATGATACATCAACAGGCCAAGTCGAAGAAGGTGTGTCCTGTGCCGGATGTCAACTGCTTGTCGCAAACGGCTGTGTCATGCGCGACATGCAGCTCTGGTCATGGGCATACGAGGCTCGCAATACGCTATATTCGCGGGACGGGTTTCTGGAACATTTTCGGTGGTGCAAGCAGGCACAGCGTCGCTGGAACGAGAGTGATGAAGGGGAAAAGCTGCCTCCCGATTTGCGGAGTCTGCTCGATCACTCCCGCCAAGAGGTTGATAAGAATACGTAAGCTGTTGGCGGATAAATTGTCAGGGCGCGTCGCATGCCGACCGCCTGCGCCAGTAATAGACATGACTCAAAAAGCAGACACATCTCTAGGCTTTCAGACATGCAATCTTGTCTAGGAAGTGGACGATGACGATTCTTTTGAAAGGGAACATTTGACCTGCGAGTCGGGAAGCAAGTCAGGCATCTTTGTCACATCACCTGGAGCATTTACCAGAGACATACTTTCATTCACCCCCTGCCCCCTCTTCCCTACTTGGAGGATGGGAAGTAAATGGTCCCGAGCCAGTTGGCTGCCAAGACCAAGCTCGACTAGAACATGTTGAGATGTTTTGTTACAAGCATAGCCCAGTACTCATTGGATACAAGTATTGTGGTATTGAGTACAAGGACTTGGAAAATGAGTAAACACATGAAGATATAACGTTCTGGTTGCCAGTTTCAAATACTACTCCATATCACTGTCTAGTAACGATATCAGCCTTGAAACGTCGACGACGTCGCCAATTTGGGCATCAGATCTTGCGGGCAGTATGCGGGCATGTCCAATGCTGCTCCCACGTAAAAGAAAGGGTCTGGTGGAAGTACCAGACCCCATACAAACGAATGCAGTATTCATCCATATTGTCGGATCTGACAGAGGCATCCAAACTGATCCGATCGACGTGTGTCAGGAGGTATATGTCTTGCGGTATTGGCGATCCGACATGCAGCCGTGGGTAGTACTACGGCTAGAGAAGCGTGACGCCCGTCCATAGTGGCGTTCAGCTTGGTTCTTTTGTCTACACTAATATGCAAGTTACTACATCCGTCCAACGTGGCATATTCCCCCTCCAACGCGGAACCCGTGAGGTTGCATGAAGAACGCCCGCAATATGCAGATTCCCCTCAATACTATGATGCATCTGCAAAGGCGTAGCATTGATCAAATCATCGATGTTGTCCATCGCGGAATACCCAATGACATATTTGCCGCTTGGCAATAAAATGCATCATGTCGGACGCACGGGGATTGGGACGAAATTTACGGCGCCCAAGCAGTGACGCCACTGTTGGACAAAGAAACTCATGGGACGGTGCCGATATAAATATAAAGCGCTTCGATTGATGCATTTACTTGGTGTCACGGCGGTTCGTGCCTATCATTAACGAGCCTATATCAACAACGCATCGTTTCGTCCGACAAGTTACTCTGTGCCCGATATGTCTCAAGAAGGTTCAGAGGAACAGAATGCTGTTCTCTCCTATTTTATCGGCCCAAAGGGTTCTAATTTGCCCGACTTCAGAGCAAACATAAACACCATTTTGGATGAGCTGCTCGAAGCCAGGCTCAATTATTTCCCCGAGGATGAGGTACTTTGCCCAAACAACACTCTCCCCCGAGGCTTACTTCCCACCACTAACCACTATTTACAGAAATTCATCACCGCCAAAGTCAGACGCTCGCCAGAGTTTCAGCAGATCAGAGATAACCTGGGAAATGCCGTGCGCAAGGCCGCCCAGCTCTTGGGCGAGCACTCGGTGCCGTTCTGGTCGCCGCGGTACGAGGCTCACATGTGTATGGACTTGACCATGCCATCATTGTTGGGGTACTTCATGACCATGCTGTATAATCCCAACAACGTCGCCCTTGAAGCAAGTCCCATCACTACCTTGGTAGAGCTCAAGGTTGGACAACAGCTCTGCACTCTATTTGGCTACAACACGGAGATTCCAAAATCCCCCTCCGCCGACATCCCCGTAGGCTGGGGTCACATCACCTCTGGTGGCAGTGTTGCGAATTTGGAATCCATGTGGGTTGGTATGTAAACGTCAAATTTTCGCTTGCTTCCTTTTCCGCCTTTCAAGATGAAGCAATGCTAACGTGTGGCACACAGCGCGAAATCTTAAATTCTACCCGCTGGCTCTCGTGCAGGCAATGAAAGAGGGGGACCTAAAGTTTGTCGCCGACAGGTTCAAGGTCAAGCCCTGTATGCCTGGTTCTGAAGAAAAGCTCCTCGTTGAGATGAGCACTTGGGAACTGCTCAACCTCCGTCCCGAAACTGTTCTGGATCTTCCCCACAAGCTCAGCGACGAGTTTGACATCTCGAGCAAGTTTATAGAGGATGCGCACAAACCGTATAATATCCAAACCGTTGGTAGAGAACCGCTCGAGAAGTACTTCAAGATGGAAAAGCAAGCCAAGTATCTCATCTCAACGACACACCACTACTCGTGGCCAAAAGCAGCAGGTATGCCAACCCCTATACTGTGTAGACAGCCGACTCCAAGATGATGAGCTAATCGACCCCGTCAGCAATTTCTGGTTTGGGTTCGGGAGCCATTATTAATATTCCTGTCGACAACGATGCCCGCGTTGACCTCGAGGTGCTGGAGGAGAAACTGCTGGATTGCGCCAAGAGCCAGACACCTGTATACGCAGTCGTGGCCGTAATTGGCTCAACCGAAGAAGGGGCTGTTGACAGACTATCCAAGATCGTGGAGCTGCGAAAAGGGTTGCAGGACAAGCACGGCCTGTCTTTTCTCATTCACGCCGATGCAGCTTGGGGCGGCTACTTTGCCACCATGCTGCGTCGAACAAAAGACGGGCCAGTCGAAACCAAGCATATTGGGACGGCATCTGGGGAAGACGAGGTTTACTTTACAGCAGAAGGAGCCTCTGATGTCAAAAGACTTGTGCCGGCTCTTTGTTTGAAGAAGACATCGGAAGAGGATCTCTTGGCTTTGCAGCATGCAGACTCGATTACCGTGGATCCCCATAAAGCCGGTTACATTCCATATCCCGCAGGAAGTTTGGTGTACCGAGATGGAAGACTGCGACACTTGGTAACATGGTCCGTCCCCTACCTTTCGCAGGGATCGTCTGACAACATTGGCATATACGGCGTTGAAGGAAGGTGAGTAGTATCTGAACAGCCACCACCAAGGGAGGCATTGCTGATTTCATTCTCTTCTTCAGCAAGCCGGGTGCGGCAGCAATGTCGGCGTGGTTCTCGAACCATACCATCGGCCTGAATCCCAGCGGCTACGGAATGCTGCTGGGTGAAGCGGCTTTTACCAGCGGAAGGGTAAGGTGCCATGCTCTCCTTGAGATATCCCACGCGGAGCTAATTTCTCTCAGCTGTCTGCCTATTACGCCACAATAGATAACGAATTCTTCACCTGCGTCCCCTTCAACATGCTGCCTGCTGAAGAGAACGGCGCCAAAAGGTTTGATTCCGACGCGGTGAACAAGCAGAAACAATGGATCCGCACAAACATCATAGGAAAGTCCAACCAGCAAATCATAAAGTCCCCAGAGGCTGTCAACATGCTCCGGATGCTAGGGTCGGATCTCAACATTAATGCATTTGCTATCAACTGGCGAAATAAAGATAAGAGCCTCAACAATGACCTAGACGAGGCGAACTACCTCATGAAGAGAGTCACGGACAGGTTGTCCGTCACCTCGGCCAATACGGATCCGACCAAAATCCCCATGTTTTTAACCTCGACCAAGTTTGGGCCAGACGACTACGGCAAATGCGCCCAGACCTTCATGGAGAGAATTGGCGTTCAGAAATGCAACCAGGGTCTCTTTGTGCTGCGCAATGTAGTTATGAACCCGTTCCCAACCGAGATGGACTTTGTCGAGAAACTCATGCACAAGTTCGAAAAGGTGGTCAAGGAAGAAGTCAAGGTGTGTCGAGAGAGAAACACCCCCAGCCACCGGGTACAATTCCTCGTGCAAGGGCCTCGTACTCTCCCGCCAGGCACCGACGTATTCCTCGTCTACCAGACATCGTTCCACAGCGCGACGCGACGACAGCAGCTTATTCTCTCGGCGGCGCTGGACGATAAACTGGCCGCGTTTTACAACTCCCTGATGGAGAATGACCCCTCTGATGTAGTTATTCTAAGGTCCTGTCACAAACTTGACATCAAGGAGCACGTTGCTATGCAAGTCAAGCGAGGACAGCCTCCGCATCTCGATGTGGAAATACACAGAAAGGGCTACGAGTATGTGCAGCCCCTATTCCTGCATCACGTCACAGAACAAACTCTAACAGGGGATAGATCGGACGCTCAGACGGGCGTGGTGACCTTTAAAAAGGTCATCAAGAGTCGGCCGCTGAATTCTGCCAACCAAGACGGGAGCTACCCTGCCCACTTTATGCCATTCTACCTGTACGGCACGGAGAAGCAGAAGCATATTAGCCATGTGCTCGTTCGGGCGCCCAACATCGACCTCTCGGCCAGCGACGTCTCCTTTTCTGAGCCCCTCCCCAAAGCGGTCAATGACCTCTTGGGCAAGGGCTTGATCCTGGGTCTGTCGGACATTCCCGAGGCGTCTAAGCAGCCCATGCCGGTGCAGAACAAGCTCCTCCCTAAGAACTTTTTCTTTGGCGAGAGGAAAAAGTTCAAGGTGGAGGTGTGGGAGGATCCTAACGAGTCTTGGAGCGCAGGGCCGGGGCTGCTCGAGGGGCTTAAGAAGAAGTTGTATACTGGGACCATGACGCTTGGCCACTCGGTCCTGGTTGATGCCGAGGGGCCGAATAAGGACAAGTTTGTTCGTATTACGGTGGATTCGGATTCCTGGCAGAAGGAGCTGGATGCCATTGCGGCCGTGTTGAGTGGCTCGGGTTGAGGTATGAGTCGAGGATCTGGGAGGTGAGATCGTGACATTGGGCTAGACTTTGCAGTTACGAGACTCAAAAGGTCAATTGAATACAAAGTCTAGTTAATCGCAATGTTCCTTCTTGTCATCTTGACGGACGTGCTCGTGCCGTGGTCGTCTTGACAATGGAGGCCAAAGTACCGGTCGCATCATGAGGAGAAATGTCACTGCTGCGTTGTCCGTCTGGAGAAGTAACGGCAGAATATTGTGAATACTCAATTATCTGAGTTTTTTCTGTGACCACTCGCTAGCAAGAAAGACGACTATTTCCAGTTTCCAGTGTAATTGAGAGAATCGGGAAGCTGGATCAGTCCTGGAATAAGTTTGTTGCCGGCCGGTGCGCCGTGCAGTAGACAGAGGTTCGCGATTCCTTGGGTACGTAGGCATTACCGAGGCAGGGTAGTCGACTGATGATCTATCATCATCAATAAGTACTACCTGCCCACGTCTCTTATCAATGCATCGCCGAGTGCAAAAGCCGTGTTTTTGGTGCAACTAGGCGGATTAGGCAAAGACGGGCATCCAAGTTGGCGTCAATGACTGGACGAAGGCCATGATGCAGCAGACTGTCGATTTCAAAGCGTTAAACCATTCTTTCGGGTCAGTATTTATTAAGCATGCTAGGGTAGGGACGAGGCAGGATATCCGAGGACCTCTTAGGCGGCCACCAATGTTGCCGGGAATCGTAACACGAGCAAGCCAAGTCTAGGTATTACTGGCCACAAGAAAACGGAACCCAAATCTCCATCATGAAAAATAAAGCCTCGGTATAAACGAGTCATAAAACAAAAAACGACACCTCCAACGCCCCGTAGTGAAGTGGCGCATCACTGGGGTATCTGCCATGTCGACATGTTTCTTGTTCTTCATGGCAGAGCTACTCCTTGCTGCTCGCTTTCCTTTGTCGCCGTCTTTCCCACTGGTCGCACGCACAAGCAACCCCTTTATCATAAACAAGCATTTGACGGAGCATTTGCTATCCACATTTGGCAAAATACAACAATGCCCTCCCCGCATCGGCATTCCGCTGCGGATACGGAGTACTATGGACAGATGCAAATTTCGCCATCAAGAGGGGTTCGTGTAACAACACGTGTCTGGATCAAAACATGGCTTCGCACTCCATCGCAGACTTCTGTGTACGTAGTCGACGGGCTATATCAAGGCCAGCTAGTGCAGGAGACGCCACGGAAACCAACACACAACACACAACATTGAACCAAAACTCTAAAGCTCCAAATGGCCCAGAAGTAGCCACAGCCACGACTCTAATCTGTTGCGGGCGTGGAGATTCGGCCGCCGAGTTTAGAACAAATGCGGCCGTCCAGGCAGCCTTTAAAAACATCCATGATTCCCATGCCATTGCATGAAATCCTGCCATCTTTCGACAAGAGCCACACATACACCAGCTCAGTCACAACAGTCCGGTGCCAACTGCGCAATTGCAATTGCAACTGCTTCTCTCCTCTCCTCCCAAGGGCCCGAGTCCCCGTGTTGGGATTCCGCTCAGCCAAGACTCGGCTGCCAGCGCCTTTCCCGCGACCCCATCCATCCGGCGTGCTTTGCCCGAAATGTCCAGCAAGTCCGGGTCCTCTGGCCTCGAGGGCGAGGAGCGACACCTGTCGGTGGTGGGAGGCGAGCACCTGGGTTCCGACGGCGACGCAGGCGTCCGCGACGCCGTGTTTGGCAACTTGACGGAAAAGGGGCCCAACTACCGCAATGCAAGTTCTCCCGGGTTGCTCTCGTGGTGGGAAAAACTGACCAATGGACAGGTTGGATGGGTCGGAACCGTGGCACTCATGATGAAGACGCAGATTGGCCTGGGCGTCTTGTCGATACCGGCGACATTCGACACTCTGGGGCTCATCCCGGGCCTCATTTGCCTGCTGGCCATCGCGGGCATTACTACGTGGTCGGACCACATTGTCGGCGTCTTCAAGCGGCGGCATCCAGAGGTGTATGGCATCGATGACGCTGGTGGCTTGATGTTTGGCCGCATCGGGCGGGAAGCTTTTGGCGCCGCCTTTTGCGTTTGTAAGTGACTGGTCTGGTCTCATCTCATCCTTTTCCCAGCGGGGCGCTTGAGACAGATCGTGTTCCTAGATGCGCGGTGCTAACTCGGGTTAGATTGGATCTTTGTTGCCGGGTCAGGAATGCTGGGCATTTCCATCAGCCTCAACGCCATGTCGTCCCACGGCGCATGTACGGCCGTCTTTGTCGCCGTCGCCGCCATCATCGGCTTCATTCTCTCGAGCATCCGCACGCTAGGCCGCATCAGCTGGCTGGCATGGATAGGGCTCACCGGAATCCTTGTTTCAAGTGAGTCGGCTCTTGTTGATGCCAGCCGCAAGTACTTACTTTGGCAGTCGTGCTGGTGACCATCGCCGTGGGCGTTCAGGACCGTCCCGCGGCCGCGCCGCAGCAGGGCCCGTGGGTGTCGGGCTTTGAGCTATTCAAGACGCCGTCCTTTACTTCGGCCGTTTCGGCCATATCGTCCATTGTTTTTGCCTATGCGGGCACCCCGGCCTTCTTCGCCATCGCGGCCGAGATGCGCGAGCCGCGCCACTACACGCGGTGTCTGCTCATCTGCCAGGCTGGGGTGACGGTGACATATGTATCGATTGGCGCCGTCGTCTATTACTTTTGCGGCTCCTACGTTGCGTCTCCGGCGCTGGGTTCTGCCGGCGCAGTAGTCAAGAGGATCGCGTATGGCCTGGCCCTTCCGGGTCTTGTAGCAACAACAACCATTGTTATCCACGTGAGTATTGCCCCGGTTGCAGCCTGACAAAGTCTTTCAACAGGACACGTGCTGATTCTACTGCCGCTTGTTCCTATAGTTTCCGGCCAAGTATGCTTTTGTTCGTATCTTGCGCGGATCAAGGCATCTGACGGCAAACAACCTTGTTCACTGGGCGACTTGGCTCAGCTGCACCTTGGTCACCACAGTCATTGCCTACCTCATAGCCAGTGGCATCCCCGTCTTTGGCGGCTTGGTCTCCCTCATCGGGGCCCTCCTCGGTACACTCATGTCTTTCCAGCCCATGGGCTGCATGTGGTTGTACGATAATTGGAGCAAGGGCAAACAAGATAGAACCGTCAAGTGGGTCTTGATGGTTATTTTCAGTGTCTTTGTAGTTGTATCAGGCACTTTTTTGATGATTACCGGTACTTATGGGTCAGTTGTCGGCATTATAGACTCGTACAAGAAGAGCGGAGGGTCTGGGGCGTGGACGTGTGCGGACAACTCCAACTCGGCATAATGTATGGCCACGGCCATGTAGATGAATGAATTACGCAGAACAAAAAGAGTCCGGGTGCTGTTTTCGTTTCGAGCGCATCTCTGGGCAACATCAGATGATGCGGGGATTCCGCGCCACCTTGAAGCGCCCCCAGACGCCACGGCTGAAGTTGCTCAATTTGGCTTGGTCTACATTCAGGTGAGAATCTGCATGCTTCTTGTTTACGCGAGGGAGCATGCCAAGTGCCTCATCTGGCGTGGGGTCATCCGATGACGACGAATGCCGGGACAAGCTAGGCAAATTCCTCCCACCATGGCTGCAGGCGTCGCGATGGGTATGCTGTGTGCTACTTATTCTTTTGCTAGTAAACCTCGGTAGATAGATACTGGATCCAAGAACATGGACTAGAGGAGGGACTTCCCACATCAGTTGGCAGCTCCATCCATCAACGCGACAACTATCCTGCTCGACTCCAGCCAATTGCGTGCGAAATCCAACTACTAGATACACCAGTCAGTTCCAAAAGCCCAGTTGCCGTTTTATTACAACAGGGTGCATAGGTTCGTCTTGAAACGCCACGTCAACCTCTATATTTACTCCTCCAGGGCCCATGTTCCCAGCCATCAAAGTTAAAGGCAAGTTTTAGCGTTGGAAGCTGTATGGTTCTGTTAAGTCTCAGTGACTTGCGATCGATTCTCCGATCTTCAAGCAGGGGGTCGAGTATAGTCAAAGCTGGCGACCTTTAGTTCGCTTGAGATAATATGACAAAGTCACCAGGTCAGTTCTCGGAGAAATAGTATCTTTCACTCTTGCCGTACACAGAAATGGTTGAACTACTCTTTTAAAACATGTGGAGTGAATTGAGTGAATTGCCCACTACGAGTCAATACTCGACTTCACAGCGCTCAGGGGCCACCTATTCAAAGACAGAATGACGATCAATCACAGTTTTGTAAAGGGCGGCAGTAGGTTATAGGTAGCGTTGACAACCAGACTCTTCCAAGATTTGACGCATCTATAAAAGGCGGGTTACTAATTGTGAATTGCTGGCGGGCTCACTCCTTTTGCTAGGTGCGCTCATCGCTGTATTAATTACTGTGTGGTATTTGAACTCTCCTCATATGTATTCAAGCACTTTATGTTGAAATATATTTTTTCGTCGTGAAATATATGCCAATATATTATAATATACTACCTGATGACCAGGTACCGGGTAGAGTGTTGGTGCACCTAGCAAAAAAGAGTCCGGTGCGCCCGCCGAGCAATTCACCAGACTTTGATTCCCTATCGGATGAGAGTGCGAGGATTGATTCATTGTTGCTGCATCCCGGTCCTCTTCCTCCTATCAACCCGTCTTTATCTGCCATCCCAGAGACGCAATTTACCAATAATTCTGATAAGAGCGAATTGTCTCCAAGGACAAATTAGGATTTCCGCTCTTAGAACGAGAGGCTCACTGTAAGTCGTGGCATAGAATGCAGAAGTTTCATCCATTGGCTTGTTCGCAGTCGACCTCGCTATAGCACTGCCTTCGCTGGCCGCCTGTATCTCATCATTGACAAGCTGCCCTCTGAAGAGCTTCGTTTCCCGTGTCGTAGCTTCCTTTGCCATGAGATCGAGCTCTGAATGGCTTCGTCACGTCGTAGCCAGCTCCCTGTGCCTCCCACGGGCCACCATTTTATTACTCCAAAGATCAATTGGATATCTGCGATCCAAACAAGCTCGTGCCTCTGAAGGTCGACGAGAGCATCTCTGGTTTGGGCGGTGTGAGGCGACACGGCTGTTTAATTGGCCCAACGACCCACCTGCGGCAGAAAAGAAGAATGATATCATTGATGATTTTCTGCTCACTTACACCACCTCCACCTTTCAACTTTCCAGCTGTCGGCCTACGCAACATTCTCAACTTCCTTCGCGAAAATGGCTTTCGTATACAAGAGGCTCTCTACAGACACTCGTGCCAAGTCTGGTACCGAGGATGGCTCCCCAAAAGCCAAACCAAAGAATGCACAGAGAGTCCTGATGCTCTCTTCGCGGGCATCAACGCACGGTAAGCCCTTACCATTACCCTCGGCCGCCTGGAACTTCGGAGCTCTAGTATTGACCCAGTCATCTTGCTGCAGTCACCGGCATCTCCTCAACGATCTCGCTGCCCTCCTTCCTCACCCCCGCAGAGAGTCTAAATTCGATTCCAAGAAGAACCTTCACGATCTGAACGAGCTCGCCGACCTATACAACTGCAACAATGTTTGTTCTTCAACCCCCCATCACTTCGGCTGCGATTCACCGTCACAACGTGTACTAAGACGTGCCTAGCTGCTCCGAGCTCGATTCCATGTCCAGAACTTGCACACCATGTAAGATTTCTTCAAGAGACGTATGGGTAGCTTTTTCACACCATCTTTTTTGCGACCTAGTTCCGAACTCAACTTTATGGGAAATACCTTGAAGGGGTCGAGACCAATACTGTCCTTCGACGCCGCATTCAATGGCGAGCCCTACCTTCGTCTCCTCCGCGAGCTCCTGGCCCACACATTCGGCGTACCACCCACCGCGAGGAAAGCCAAGGCTTTCATCGACAGAGTGCTAGCCTTCATTGTGGCTGACGGCCGTATCTGGGTACGCCACTATCAGATCGCCGAAGAGGAAGACGATGCAAGCAGGGACGAGAAGCTATCTCTCCGTGAAATTGGCCTTCGTGAGTTTAGATTACGAAGATGGAGTCATGTCCAGCTAGCTAATTTTCAAACCCTCAAGGTTTCTGTTTGACGCCCATCTACATCCAGGAGGGGTCATTCGGCGGTCCGATCATCTATGAAAATAAGCAGTTCGTTTCACCCAACCAGGTCCGGGCAGATCTCCGGAGACGCGACTCAGCCAGGCACAACGCGCGCAAGGCGCAAGCTGTAGCGCATTTTTCCAAGAAAGATGACCTTGGTATTCGGACAGGCTCTGGAAGACTTCGACTTAATCCTTTGGATCCAAGGGAACTGTTCACCTAGAACAGAACAGCCACAGACAACCGCTTTTCGATTAGCAATGAGTCGCTCCACGTAGTTGGAGAATAAGGTGTTCATCGTTGAAGTCTGCGAGCTTCTCTCTATTCTATCGAGCGTCACTCAAATGCGAATAGCTCAGGTACGAAGCATATTGTACGCCGCTATCAAGAAAGCCTATTCGTTCCATAGCGCGAGTCACTAATTTGACAAAGAATGAGAATAGTAAACTCGACGCGTCGTATATTGTCCACGATCAAATAGAAGGAATCCACAGCATAGTGTCATATTCGAGCAAGGTCATTTCGGCAATGCCACTTTTTAGGAATGCTTCAATCGCAATCAGGCATCCTCATGTCAGATGAAACGAAATAAAACTTCCGTCGTCGACTGTGATGGGCAAAGAGTTGACTATGAGTTGGGCTATTCGACATGACTAACCAAATTCTTCTCATCGACATGATACATCGGTCACTGGCGACTTTCTCCCCCCGGCAGCCACCCAGCATGAAACCTAGATAGTGCTGATGAAAAGCATGGAGGCCACAACCCACTGTCACAAGCAATGATCCTGCTGGACTGGAGCGAAGGGACGTGCGCGTGTTCATACACCACCTCTTCCACATTCATGAAGTCCTCAAAAGCCGAATGGGTCCCGCGGTCTGTGGGACCTGTGCTGCGCGTATATTGAGCTAGTAGCACCGTAATCAAAATGTCTCTATTTTGCTTGAGTTCTTGACAAGGCGAACTCTATCCCGTTGGGCTGCCGTTGTTGCCCACGATTTTGTCCCGAAGACTGATTTCAAATAGGTCTGGTACTGTATAATCTAGCTCAATTGAATATGTGGCAAGTTGTGAATCTCAACAAAATTCAGTTAAATACGCCACTAGTACTGCTCCTGCCCCGTGTTAATGGACAATGCGAGGGAGTCAGAGCAACTCCCCTCAAGCTCCGCCACCACTTTTACGGCATTCAAACGCCTTTCCGACATGACCCGACAAGAGATGACCAAAAATACAACCTGGCAGATAAAAGCCCAATTGCATTGGCAGATTGTAGCCTCCAAATTAATGGAGACGCGCATACGGCTAGAGTCACTCGCAGGACTACAGCGACCCCCGCTATCCTTATCGCCGTATTTCGGAGCCACATAACGATCACGAATTGAGGCACAGCAATTTGTTGAGATGCTGCCGGCCACCGGACGTTGATCATGGGAGCCAGGCGTCCGGAAGCCGCTCATAGCCGGGCACAGGGCTACATGTGCTCAAATAGCTGGTATTCATAGATACATAGAGCACGTCGCTCGATTTTCACCGCACGAAGCAAACTCAAATACAAAGAGGCCATATATACCTCGACTGCGGTTGTTCCTTGAACACATAAGCCATCCCTTGCCTTGAACTGCTCAGTATTGCACACAAACTCCGTCATGACAGAAGTAGAAAGCGTGAAAACGCAACAGCGCTGCACATGGGGCTGCCTTGCTGCTGACCTCTTGTCTGCGGCCTATGCATCAGCGCTGGTGTCTCCTTGGGCCGCAGTTGCTGATAAGTGAGTGGTAACACTGTCCAGCTAGATGAGGCTGATCATCAGTCCTTCAAAAGCGGGCATCATGCTACACCAAGTTTACGTAGTTAACCGGGTGTCCCCTGAACAGACTCGTCTACAACAAAGCCATCGGATCCAGTGTATCATGCTCATTGCGGTCTTGGGTATCCAAACCCAGGATATTAGCCAGCTCGCTGGCCATGTCGTTCCTCGTCTACTTTGCGACATATGCCACGGCCAACTGTTTCGATTCCTTCTACGCGAGGAACAATTGCACAGATTCCGCCGCCACGTTCGTGTCGCCCTGCAAGTTCTTCGCCACGACAGCCGTGGGCATCGGCTCATGCGTTTACAAGGATGGATATTTTGCCCATGCGGCCAGCAGAGCGCCGGTGCCTCTCTTGAGCTACGCCTTGTTCACGGCTAGGGATGTAGTCACTTTGTTTGCGTCGTACACCTTGCCGGCCATGATTGCGCCCGAGCTGGCCGTCTTTTCTGGTGCAGTCGCATCACGAGCCTCGGAGTGGTTTGGCTCGGAGGAGTCGCGGCTACAGGTTGCTCGAGTGTTGGCCCCCGTGGTGGCGCAGATAGTTGGCACGCCGATTCATCTGCTGGGACTTGATGTGCACCACAGACGGGACGGGGTTTCGGCTGCTGCGCGGTTCGGATCCGTGTGGAGGCACTTTTATGTCTGTGCTCCGTTGCGAATGGTACGCGTTATGCCGGCGTTTGGTATTGGGGGTGCTGCGAATACGGATTGCAGAGGGATGATGCTTGGTCGTTTGACTGGGTAGAGATGCAGAATGGAAAAGCAAAAGTTTATGGGTTTACTGCTGTCTTGGTGTTGCAATTATAGTTCTTTTTAGTGAAAACAATGGAAATAGAAGATAAACATTCATATCAACTATAAATGATTTTCAGGGCCGGTTACGATATCATGAGAAGTCCTGCTCAAGTAGACAGGAGAAGGAGATGCTTGGCGATCAGTGACGAGTATGGATGGTCGGGCGTCAAGATCGAGCACCGTCGCCTTCCGATGGGCAAACAAATATTGTGAGTTATTGGCATCGTCCTAGCCTGTCAACTAGCAGGAGATACCATTACATGCTGAAGAAGACCCAAGTAGCTGTTCCAGAAATTGGAAGAGGAGGTCTGCCTTGGCTAAGAGCGTAGACCATACTTGGGACATCTCCGCTCAGCATAAATGAAGCACGCAGAGAGACGGCCCTGCCTAAATGGAAATGACATTGAGAAATAAGAGCCAGTGCTTGAATAAGAAGTCTCTCCACGCCATGCTTCAAGTAGTCTAACAACCCACATCCCATGGCACCAGGATAAGCTCGTCGCAGTACGATAGGTTGGAATTGGTCGCAAGGCAACAACGTGAGTAGTTTACCGACGTTCGTGTGCCTGTCCCAACCCAAGACAGAAGATATATCAGGAACGATCGTGCTTGATGAAAGTGAACAAGCATTGCTACATCCAAAGGAAATTATCAAGAGCAATTCGGAAGTTGTTGAGAGATGATGGCGGTGGGTGCTGACAAGGCAGGCTTCCTGGACGTCACCCGTCCATGTCACATCAATTGATGGGCAGCAATAAGCCAGGCACCAACAGGTCACGGTTACAGCGATATGTACAAACATTGAAGTTATCAAGATCCGGTAGAGGGACAATGCGTGGAGCTTGGCATCTACATCGAGAAATATACGCCTGCAGTCGACGAGCTAGCGGCTCCATGACCGTTGTAGCTGTAAGAGGTTTGAAAACCCATGAAAATGCTTCAATTCAGGCAAGAATAATATTTCACAATGCAATGTGACGGATTGTCGCCAAGATACATGTCCCCTTTCTCTATGGATGCCAAATACGATGTCGGGGACCCTAACTAATTTCTGCCCAATACCACGTATGTAGTACATTTCGATATAACTCACAATTTTTTGGAAATGATGTGGCATATTCGCTATCAATGTAGTCATAGTCATGTACACATCATTCAAGACCGTCGTGCGAGATTTTTAAACTTGACATGATGCAGATATTACATCCACTGGCGAGGTAGTTAAAGCAACCCGTCCCGAGTGTCTTGAATTGGGCACCAACAGAACATTAAAAGATACAAACATCCTGTATGGAACAGTCCAAATGAATATCTGTGTACTGGTTGAAAGGTACTCCCCCTGCTCAGCCATTGGCCCACTTCACACAACCCTTGACACAGGTACGATGGTATCATGAGACCCGATTGGATATACAAGGGTTCGGTATTTCGGTAATCAAATGGACGGACTCTTCCTGGCTGGCGACTGTTCCAGAGGTTGGCTAGTACCCCGAGGAGGCGGGTTGTTAAACCATCGCTACCCAATGTAAACAATCCGTCTTGATGTACCAAAAACGAATCGAACCACATGGGCGACGAACATTAATGTGCTGAGTAATTAGGACCAGGCCGCGCAGTACGTGAGTTGCAGCCAAATATGGCTCTGTTACTTTCGGCCTGCAGCAATTGCTGAGAGAAACCAACGCCGAGTCACACCTACACCTGTGCCCAAGCACATGCCTGCAAGCCACTGCGTTGGGTCTCTATCACATGCATTGGGAATATAATTGGACAAGCTGTCAGCCATGAGAACGCGAGCTGCCTGGCTGGCATTTTCAAGGGTAGGAAATATGTCACGGTAGTGCAATCACATTCAGAGTCGGGGAGATCGCTTAGATTGGTGTATTATATCTACAATATCAAGTCAGGTTCCTTCAGTTCAGGTGGTTCTTTCTTTTCTGGTTGTAGTAGTCTGGCTGTTTTCCCATGACTCCTTACATCAAGGGTACTATTCCTCTGGTCTCTGTCTCAACTCATAAACTCCGAACTCTACCAGATGCTATAATGCCTTCAAATAACAGCCCTTCGCGATCTGTGAAGGTGGTAGCTGTCCCTCCGCCACAGGCAACACAGCCAGCAGGGTAGCTGCACCTCACTTTTGGTTTATTCGAGAATAAGGAAGTTGGCTAACACTCTGCGTATTCCAGGATTCACGAAACAAAGGGCAGTGGTTCCAGTACGACTACTCGTTCTGACGGGACCATGTTACAACAATATGTAAACGAATGGAGACGCAGTCATATTCCTGTAACGGAGCGGCTGGCCGCAGATGCAGCTCGATCCTCCTGAGGTTGGGACTGTTGGGTGCTGCATTTATTAATATCGGAGCTAGCTTGTCGGAAATTAGAAAAAATTATTGGAGTACGACTTTCGACAGGGAAAACCGCTCGAGTAAGTGATAGTATTGCGACAAATACATTCGAGGTACAGGGTAGGACGGTTTCCCCGGCTCGTCTTGAATACGTATTGTGACGATGAATTACATCGTTCGAATTGTAGCGAGTTCATATCATTTCCTCAACCGGAGTCCGAGCCGTTCTCCAAGTTCGAATACGAATTTATGCAGTGACAGATGGTAGGACATCTATTATAAGCTCCAGTTGAACAATGTTGGCAGTTCCAAGAGGTGCAGTTGTGTTAGAATGTCGTAGTCAACACCAAGAAACAAAAATGGGCGTGCAATTTTTTTTGGCAGAGTCGATGGTGCAAAATATTCTGCACCCCCCTCCCCCTTTCGAGAAGCCTTCAAAACGGGTTATAGCTGATCAGTAATGCTATACAAGCTAATCTACTCTCCAGTCTCAAGACCGATGCGAGCTTCTAAGCCTGATATTTACGATTAACAATTTTTCTTACACGTCCCAAAGAGGCAAGTGCTGGAAACAGAGCGCCTTGCAACTTGCGATGAGCTTCTCTATCGATTTCTAACTCCATGATATTTCTGACAAGACAAGCTAGCTTCGCGAGGGTGCTTTCACGCTAGTTGTATCTAGATACTTCATCATATCCGAGCAAAGAGTGTTCATCCTTGATCCCCCACTACTGCCATTCTGCCCATCAGCCAAGAGGAGCTGAAACGCATAGTAACCATATTTTTCACTCACAAGACTCTTCCAGGCCATGGACACGCAGGTAGGATTGCAGATGGAGACAGCGTGTCGTTTAACCACGCTACCATCGGGTATGTCACCGCCATGACAGAAAAGGCAGCCGCTTAGAGCAACCCTTTGGGAGAGTATGTAGCTATGGATACAGGGATGGGTGACTTGGTGAATGGTGACCAGCACGAAGAGCTGCAAAAGCCAAACATGGAATCATTCGAACGCTTCATTGGCAGAGGGTGTGCGACGCCAGGAGTACTTTTCGCTCCATCATGATGCTCCCCCGCATTGAAGTAGCATCATGACGGGACAAGGCCAGCACGCGGGTTTGACGGACCAAGGTACCGCTGCTACGGTAGCCAATTCAAGGCCTCTGTTTGTGCGCCGCTGCCGATCTTGTTGTTTGTTTCAAGTGAGCCGTACGAGTTCATGCAAGTCTCCTTGCCAAGGGTGCGTACCGTCCCATTGTTGCGTCATTTGTGTAAATGGAAAATACTGAGGTAGTGCGCTTTCTTTTGTTTTGTTTCAAGTCGACGAAAAATATCTGGAAAAGTGCCATGTAGGCAATCGTACATACAGAACATGATGTCAGGAATCTCGATGCGGAAATAAACGGCATCTGTGATGCACCAATATAAGTGCCCACCCTATACTTAAAAAAAAAGACAGGGGACAGAACCTAGGCCTATTATGTAGGTAAATGTGCGATGTCTGTAAAAACCATCGTTTATCAATCCCTTGTTTCTTCTGTAACCGATCGACAGCGACGAGTCATGCCATATCCCCCGGCGAAACACCCACCCAAGTCAACCCGCCCATCTTGAATCCATGCATGAAATA
The DNA here is from genome assembly GCA_013305495.1 of Metarhizium anisopliae. Lineage (NCBI taxonomy): Eukaryota > Fungi > Ascomycota > Sordariomycetes > Hypocreales > Clavicipitaceae > Metarhizium > Metarhizium anisopliae. Next base: position 5,301,020 of record JABUBV010000003.1, read on the forward strand.
CGTCACCAAGGAAACACGGAACGGAACGGCAGATGTGCGGCGTCGCTGATGCCTGCAATGACAACGACATTAATTGGGTTCCTCGAGCTAGCCTGGGAATTGGTCCTCAAGACTTTTGGAATAGAGCCATTGCTCCCACATGGACGATGTCTCGCCCAGAACGAAGTAAATACAAGAATCATTACCCCAGCACGCTCATCGTGCTACGCAGGACACCCGGAGAGCTTCTCAAAATTGGCACAGGTGATCCTCGTCTTGTTCGCAAAATGCACCACAATCGACCTGTTGCCCAAAAACGCCGGGGTCCCTTCGGCCAGAGACGTATAGTTGTCGAAGTACCAAATCTCCAACCCTCGCTTGGGCTTGCCATACTTGCCGCTGAGATCGCCCACCTGGCAGGAATCCTTGGCCCTGCTATCGCAAGGGGGATCTTCGCCTCTGCCGTACGGGTCCAGGTGGGCGCGCGTCTTGGTGCAGTTGCCATCGGCGGGGACGCGGTCCTCGTGGATGTGGTAGACTGTTGCATCAAACGTCAGTACGGTCGACGGCAGGCCGGTCCAGGTATTGGGGAGAGCAAGACGTACGGAATGGTCCGCCCTCCTTGGGCAGGTTCTCAAGGCGGACGTCGAACCTGACGCCCCTGCCGTGCGGGCCACGCGAGGCTCGTACGCTCCCGCAAACGTTGCCGTGTATGTTGCCGTGGTAGAAGGCGTCTTTGGGGAAGACGGCTTGGTAGGTGACGTGAGGGTTGTTGAGGACGATGGGCGCGTCGTGGGTGGCGTGGGCGATGGCAGAGATGCCAGCTACCAAGAGGGTTGAGAAGCGCATGGCTATTGTTTCAAAGCAGCCTCGAATGTATATGGATGACGAGTTTCAAGGGACGCATTCAAGCACGGGCGAATGTCAATACGCTGACAATGTGGTGACTTATGCCTCTGACGAGCTGTCGATGGAGCAAGCCAAAATGCGAGTCTGCACTCATTGTCCACGGGCGGCGCATCCGCGCTTTTAAAAACAATCGACGGGTTCCTGCTCCTCCAAGCAAGGGCTCCAAGTGAGCAACATTGAAAGCAGTCTGGTCTGGTGTCATGGACTAAGACAGGGGCCGGCCGTGTTGCTGTTGGGCGCAGGCGGGCCGCTTGCGTGGTACTAGACTGCTAGCACAGGCTGCGGCGGCGAAATTAGACGACAAAAAATGGGTTACACTCTCGTGTGAATGGATGGATCGGGTGTTTGCATCACACTTCAATGTTGGCAGGCCAGCAAGCAGCTTGGGGCCCAGATGTCGGCATGGCGCCCGCTCCGGCCCCCCGGACGACGCCATCGTACCGAGCTACCCGTATACCCGGTCTGCAGCACGCGAAACACGTCAGAATTGGGCGTGTTGATCTGTACCACCGTCCAGTTGGATGCACAGACCGTCTGCCATCAAGGGCTCTGGGAAATGAGTGCCGATCAGCAACCCCTGCCGTCGTGCTTGGAGCTGTGCTCGTGTTTCCTGCAGTCCGCCATCCACCAGCAACGCCAGTCAGCAAGAACCGCGGCTTCGATCTGAATTTGTTCTTTGTACTCCGTACATACTCCGTACCCTCCAAGTCCATTCAGTGACGGCGCGAAAATGTGCGGTGCCGCTTTTCCACCAAGCTCTTGTGGCGTTGCTCGTCCATTTTCGGTGCCGTCTAGTCTGTGTTGCGTGTATGTATGTGATTACGGCTCTGTACGGAAGTCTTTGTAAGCCACCCGGCAGCCACAATCTCAAACTATGCTCCATTTCGTGCCCATAGGTCTATGAAAAACGGTGAGTCTTTCGTCCCGCCGCATCTGGCGTTGTTGGTCAGTGTCCACATTCACACATCGAGTGTCTGTTTCAAAGGCCCACGCATAGCCATTCCCTTTGTATACATGTTTTCCACGTGAGATCCATGGGGGGTTGTTTCTACCATCTCACAAGGCTGAGGTTCGGCTGGCGATTGTGGCTTGCGGGACGACGCATCAATGGGGCGAATGCCATTCACGACAACTTGATCGCCGCGGCACGCGCAGTCCTCGAGGCCTGCTTAGTAGGGCGCTGACGTACGGAGTACTCCATACTTCGCGTGTATGCTCAATAGCCAACACAGTAGCAATCCGATTGTCTTAGGCAGCGAGCTTGAGTTCTGACCTCCATCCTGAGAGCTAGGGACACGGGCACACATAAGGGGATATTCGGCCAAGGGCCACTATTGCTGAATCTCTCTGCTCTCTGGCTCAACTGTCAAGCCTGGCAAGCGCCGTAACTTTCTAATTCGGTGGTTGCGGCCTCGTTTGATGTATACCTACTTTGAACCTTGTGGGCGAAATACCCGGCTTGCTGAACCTACTTGCATGGCCCGATTGGTAACTCATTTGTTCAAAACAAGTGCGGGAAAAAATTAGCTAAATAGCTACTAGGTGTAAAAGTGCATATCTAATTGGTAGCTTATTACCGAATGCGTCATGGCGTGCTCCCAGTTTTTCCAAAATAAAAGTCTCCCAAGCCGCGATAGAAGGCAGCTTTAACCCGCGTTCACATTAGTGGGTGTTTGATGTCAACTGGTGGTTGCTATTACCGCGGCTTCCTTTGTTCCTCAATCATGAACGTCATTCTTCTTCTCGTTGTCATTGTTATCTCGCGCTTGACTCGTTTTATGCGCCGCCGTGAGCACTAACTCGGAAGGCGGAAAAGCGTCTGGGCCCATGTAGATGGCGCGATGCAAAACTCTAGATCTTATGGTTCAAAACAATACTCCGTACTCCGTAGAGGCAATGCAATTTGATTCCGGTGCCATTTTCGTCCCACCGTTTACACATGTGCATTACTTTGCACAACATATGCGCCTTGGAAGCAGAAAGGGCGGCAAGAGCACTAAGCCGCATACATTCTCAGCTCACAGCAACTATGCTCTCGCGTAGTACAAGGACCATACAACCATCGACTCAAAGTAGATAGGTGCATTATTTACATCGCTTACGGAGAGCCCTTGGTGAAGCAACCCATGTGTGTCAAATTTGTCAGCCTCTGCAGCAAGGAGGCTTGAAACGGCTGACTGGATACCAAGAACGCCAGGAACTGCAGGGAAACCAGACACATTGATTGCTCCCTGCCCGCTGCGTACGGAGTACAATAGTGAGCAACATGGCAGCTTCGTGTGCGGGGGCTAAGATGCTCCGGATTCGCCAAGTCATAGCTGCCCCGTACACATGTCGCTGGAGACGGTATCACAAGGCGTCTAGCTAAGGCTCGGAAATTCCGTTTTCCCTGACTGCCATTTCCCATGAAGCTCTGCTACATGCATGGTAAGCATTTCACTACGTATGTATCGTCATGGGACCTGAAATGGTTGCTCGGAAATCCAAGAAACAAGCAAGCGTGATATGCGGAGTTGAGTCTCCGGCCTGGCGCCATGACTGTTCGCAGTGCTGTCATGTCCGGTCCAATCGACAGGTCTCCAAGGCTTCCCCGTCTTTTATTGACACTTTCTGCGAGCAAACACTCCCAGTGCGGAGTACCCTGTCCTGTCAAGTCCATGGCGGTCCTGAAATGCTGAGAGCTGCCCTGCGGTGCGACCAACAGCCCCCGAGCCAACACCTCGACAGAAACATCATGTCTCGGAAAAATGCAATCTCTGACCAACTTCGTCCCATCATTTCCACAATCCGGCCTTGTTCCCTCTCCCACGACCCCGGCCTACCAGCATGGCTGCCGTCGGGCCAAGTCGTCCCATCTCCGCGGCCATGAGACATTCCACCGACTGGCACACATTTCGCACCATTGTCACCGACATGACTGTACTCCGTACATATGCTGCTTTGGGGCTGTCCATGCGACTGTGGCATTGGACGGTGAGGCACTGGCGACATGAGCGAGCTTGTATTGGGCAGCCATGGCCGTGTTTTGCACCACCATCAGACGGTAGACCCCTCCAATACTACGGAGTACGGAGTACATGACAAGGAATCAGGATACGCGACAGAGAAGACCCAGCACTGATGGGAGACGGAAAATACCCTGCCTCACTTGTCGCTGTCAAAGAGGCTTTCCAGAGCATACAGTGTCGTGTGATAATTGCTCCTACTGCGCGTACCAGTCGCCGCAAGGTTCAAACGGTGTCCAGTTCGTCACACTGCGCGAGCACAGCTTGGCATTTCTGTTGGATTCGACCGTCCAGCTGACGCATCACGGCCGGCATCCCAACCAAACAGTGTGTCTCGGCAAACATCGGGCGGCTTCTTGGGGTAAACCGCCCGGGGCCGATGCCGCCACCGCGGATGCGATATGAAGGCATCCCGCTGTATCATCAGGTTGTCCGGGAGCACGTATTTGCGCAATCCGAGAAACAAGCTGAATGCGAGTGATGAATTGTTCACGTCGGGCCCAGCTTGCCTCCTTCGTCTTCTGCCATGGCCGGGCTTCGACCAGCTCGTACATGCAGGGCCAGGCATGCACCCAGCGTCCCATTGCTTAGCCGGGTTCGCTTCTTGCTCAGTGCTGTTCGGAGTAGTATTGACCGCATTGATCAGTGCGGAGTAGCAGCAGTCCCCATGCCATGGCTGGGCATGTAGCTGGAGAGAAAAATGAAGTGAAGCTGTTGCCAGTTGACGGATGGTGGTGCACTGGGGATACAGCTGGACGCCAGGAGATCAAGTCTCTGTCCCGTAGCAACTCCATGCGGCAAAGGTGATGCGTTGCACGCTCATGAGATCCGCGCAGGAGACTTGGACACGAACCGAGTGTTCGTCTTGGCCGCAAACTCGGCCGGTGTATCCGACACCCCAGACCGGCCATGGCAGATGACGGCCCTGCCATCGTTTCCAAGTTCACCGACGTCGCTGTCTCCGAGGCAAATATCTTCAAAGAAGACGTACATGGTCTTGCGAGTGTATCCGCCGCAAACGCGCTTCGACTTGCGACAGTTGCCGCACGTCCTTCTCTGAATACAAGTGTTACAGCCTTTAGATCTCCCCGGAATACCAACCACGTTGACGGAGCAATTTGCAACCGCGTCGCTCTTTCATGTGCCAACGGCTGAAGTCGAATCGGATAGCTTTCCCGTTGGGTAACCTCCAAGAAAGGTTAACGAGCAACTGGCCAATCGGACTAGCCATGCAAAAGCAGCTGGAAGATTTAGAAGATGGAATGCGGACAAGAGTGGTTTGCCACATGTTTTAACGTTTTGGTCCTCCAAGGCAGTGCATCCAGAAAGAATCGAGTTACTACAAGGTGACTGGGCCATCTTACATGTCAAACTCCCCGTATTATACCAGACCCCGTACATGTACGGACAGACTCTGGAGTTCCCGGAATGGCAGCCGGCGCTAAACTGCTTCCAGACACATTCTGCGAGAGCCAAGCCTGACGCCAGACGCCTCTGTGGTATCAATAGCATCCAGATGTCCTCTATGTCCGAGCCCCGTGTACAAGCCGGCGCGTGAAGCCTGGATGGATGGACTTGACGCCAAGGGCAATATAATTCTCGGCACCGCGGTTCCGCGCTTCTTATCTCACGTCCTCCACCCCAGTGCTTACAATCAACGCAAATTTACCACTGAACCCCATGTCCACGCTAGTCGCTGTTATTCCAAAGATCGTGTACAAAACAACTTTATAAGCTTTTGTCTTGCAACTATATCTCCTTAGACGCGGAGTAGCTCGCGGGGACTCCTCTGCAATACAAGTTTCCTAGATAAGCGAGTCTCCACGAGCCACTCCGCATTTAAAGAGATTAGCTGCGGGAGATGACGTTAGTCCCCGCCAGCTTACTGAGCTACTATTCCTGTTGACGACAGATGAAGGCTACCATTCAGCCCCGAGATAAGCGACACATCTTGGAACTACTGCCTCTTGATCCAGAACAGTCCAAGGATAGTTATGTCTCACAACGGCGACTGTGTCAACGGACTTTGAATGCTGGCAAAGCATACGACGTGTAGATTGGGGGTTTTGAACCCAAATCTGTCACCACCCACCAAGTCAAACCAAGCCACTTCAGTGGTCACACTCAAAAGCAAGGCTCGACGAACACGAACCTCCAACTTTATTCTAGGTATCTGCATGCCCACGAAACATGGAACTTGCCAGAACGAATGAGGGCTAGAGTGGCAACGAAAGGTCGGTTCTCGGCCTACGTCCCTCATATTCGCCCATGTAAGAGATGTTATGATACGATTTTTATTACGGAGTACTCGGATTGCATTGTGTAGCATTTTGTGAATACGGTTTGCTGTGAACCCTGGTGCGTACTCCAGAACACCTATACAAAGGTTCCGCAGAGAGCAGGTACGAATTAGCTCCAGTCTCTATATTAACCTCGCGTTGCCAACAAGCCCCTCAACAAGACAGAAAAAGGTATGGATGGGAGTCCAACATGCTGCCGCGCCTCAATCCAGATACAAACGCTCAGGTCAATTTTCAACGAACCAAAATCTCCCATGATGTTCTCGGCCGGTGGGTGTGCAGCACATGGGCCAAGGTGAGTAACAATGGCGGCGATCCGTTTAATGTAGTCGGGATCAGTACAAGAATGTTTGGGGGGTACATGGCCGACAAGCTCTATTGTGGCGCTAAGAATATTGGCCTCCGGGTGCTTATCGTTCATGTAAAGCCAGATCATTCCTGCTGCCCACCCACATTGATGCCCAGAGCCTGCCCTAACTTGGGTTACGTGCCCTAACCAAGAAACTCGTAGCAGGAAACGATCGAGATCCTAGGCCTTAAACGAAATGGGTGTCGCGCCAAATGCCGACTTTCTTCGCTCTTCCCCCAGCTAACCCCATAGTTCAAGGCTGTTAAAACAGCAGGGCAATTGATAGAGGACGCCCCGCTGGGTGTGTGAGGCAAAGCGCCGGAGTCAGGATTATTCCCCTTTGATAAATACAGCAGCGCGTATCTGGTCTCCGATGCCATCCGGGAAGACATAGAAAGGACATTGACGCTTGGAGGCAGTTGATGCTTCTGCCGCACCAACTTTGCGGGCACATTGAACCACGTGTTTTTAGCTTTGTCGTAGATTCTAAAGTTTGTATTAAGTAGGTGTATGTATCCACTATTGCTGGTACATAGAATAAACTCAAATGTAGAAAGAAGATAGCCTTTTTAGACATTATAGTACTTACTAATTAGGGTTTTACTTATAAACCTATTAATGTCGATCAAGGGACCTTTTTGGCATGCTATTACAAGTTGTTTATTTTACTTTTGTGTAGATAACCGTTACTCACGTAGACCGGCTAATACCGTTAATACAACGGTGCTTACTTAAGTTGCTGTATTGGTCTGGGCTATGCCCGAAGTTATTGTTAGAAGCTGCCCTTGGAAGGCTGTATCGCGTCAATTGAGCAAGTCATAGTCGACATGCTTGTTTAATTCGTACCAGACCAGACTCGACCTCTTTACCATAGCAGCTTTTAGGGGGGGATTGCGCTGACACTCGCGATGGCCCTATTACCACGCCTTAGTCTTCAGCAAATCAAGGGTTTCCTTCAGCGCGGGGAAAGATTACGACATAACTGGCTTAAAGCGTAAATTGCAGCGTTGTAATTACATAACTTTAAATGCTATAAAATGAAGTCTAGAATTATTTTAGGCCTTTAAAACTAAAAGTAAATTTCTAAAAGTTATAATAACTATATAGCAACTTATAGTAAACGAAAAGTAAGTAAAGTAAAAAGTAGATATATAAAGTTGAACTATAATACTAGCATAGTAATTTTTAAGATTTATTATAAAAAATAAATTTCATAAAAGTAAATTTTGTGAAAAATAATATAATTATAAAGTTAATATAATATATTACTGAATTTTACTTATTATATTATATATAATAAAAATATATAAATACAAGCTATATCTTGGATAGAAATCTTTTTATTCTCTACAAATATATTTACTTTACTAATAAAATATATTATCTACATATTATTAAATATTAATATGCAGTACTCTATGCTCTCTATTTTGGCCGTCCTTACGGCATCCTCTCTAGGTTTCCCACGATACTCCTGGGGGCAGGCTTCTCATCGCCCTGACTATATTGTGCTTTGCAATCGTATGAGTACGCCTGTCAACGCGAAATACTTTGGAGGACAACCACGCTATAGGTTAAATAAAGCGTCACAAGGATGGATCGAACCTCAGCAATGTGAAGAATTTAGAGACCTAGCGGAAAACGGGGACCTAAAATTTACAGTTCATGGCGAGGACTGGCAGGCCGAGGTAAGCCACAATGCTGGTCCAGACAATTACGATTTCGCCTTAAAGGGGATCAACAACGACTTCCCCGGACATGCTGTTGGTACATGTGGCGACATTAGTGTACAGTATCGCCCAGACGGAGAAGCTACATGTTCCAGCGGCACTCCAATCTATGTTGACCTGTATGATGAGAGGCAACGACCATTTGGAGTTCCATATTATTATAGGGGTGGGTGGTATTAAAAAGTGCGAATAATGGCAATAACGGCAGCTCAACCTGCCGGCACAAGGATTGCCAGGCATATTTTAGGACAGTCTTATTTTGAAGGAGGATATTTAATAGGTTCTATGTATTTGTATCAGTGCAAGTGTAAAAGGAATTTAATATCGGCTACTTGGATCTACTTTCCTTGATAAATCTACCAGATTGTCAACAGCGGCGTGAGCTATACTATAAAATAGAACAGTTATTTCACACTATTAGCATCGATACCAATCAACGCTGCTAATATGGTCAATCTCCATCCGTCACAGCCCCTATTATCGTAGGGATCCATGGCACCAAGGTCTACCGACGGCCTCTTTCTCCATGCTCCCCTGAGAGAGTCAATTATTGAAGAGGGGTATCCAAAATGACACGACATCTGGAGTCTGGACTACCGTGCCACAAGTCGTGCAACCTCTCCAGCTAAAGGGGGCGCAAGCCTCGGACAGGACTAGGACAGCGGGATCGAGCACAGGTGCGGCTTTTCCCATATTTCCACGGCGCCACGGATGAGCAGGCTCTTGGATGGGCTGCTCCTGAACATAGGAGCTGGTATCTCTTCACTAGCACCCCTCGGCGGGCATCAAGTTACCGTTGACGTTTCCTATACGCATGGAAAGTAGACACCGTCTTGTCTGGTGATAATTCGACCAGACTTCATATGGAGAGCAAGCTCCAACGCTAGTGGCAATGAAGAGCTACATCTGTTCACCAGCCTTCTAGTCTCTTTTTCCAAAACGGAAGTTGTCAGAGACGGTAGAATGAGATGACTGGATAACATTTTGTGATACTGAGTTGGCACGTGTTACACGACAAGATGTTAATGAAAGGGTGTAAATTGGCCACGGGCATCTCAAGTTAAGTACATTATCTAATGCTGGACAATTCTCTTGCGTCATGTATTTCTTATGTTTCTTGATTTAATATAGTTACTCTTATTATTTCTTCTACATTCGAATCAGTCTCTCTCTCAAACCAGCAGTGGTGCGATTTTGTTATATCTACCTGATAATATAAATACTCAAAATTCCATTCAATTCTGGATACTATTCTCCAATTGCAATCAATGGCTGCAATAGCCTTTTGATCTCCATATTTCCAATCTCGCGTGAATAATGAAATACTGTCTATCCTGTCAAATATACTATATCGTTACGTGGCTCCTTTTCCAGCAAGAGTGAAACTATCTCCTTATTCCCAGTTGATACGGCCTCGTGCAATGCTGTCCATCCTCCCTGGTATGTCGCATTAATATCTGCCCCTTTTTCCAGCAAGGATGACACTATCTCCCTATTCCCAGTTAATACAGCTTCATGTAATGCTGTCCGTCCTGTCAAATATCTTGTATTGACGTCGGTCCCCTTCTCTAGCAATATCAACACCATCTTCTTGTTTCCACTTGAAATAGCATGGTGTAGTGTTATCAATCCTATGAAATCACTTTCATTAACATCGACCCCTTTCATAGGTAGGAGCTCCGTTATCGCCTTATGTCCTCGCCTTGCTGCCCATTGTAGATGTGGCAAACCTGCTGCATTCATAGCAATCATGTCGTCTCCTAGATCTCGTGTTGGCTGTTTTAATAGTAACCGCACGATGTCCTCATATCCTGGCATAACTGCCAGCATCGCTGCTGTCTCCCCAATCCTGTTTTCGTGGTAGATATCAACCCCATTCTCAATCAGCATCCGCACTGCCGTCACATTCCCATTCCATGCCGCTCTGTGCAATACTGTTCCTCCGTGTATCGTAGTGGCGTTAGTTTCTGCCCCTTGTTTCAAGAGCAGCCGTATTAGAGCGCCATTTTCGGAGTCAAATGCCCAGTGTAGTGACGTTCCTCCGTATACATCTTTCGCATTTACGAGGGCTCCCTCCTCCAGCAGGAGTCGCAAAACCGTGTCGTGTCCATTTCCAGCAGCCCTATGTAGAGCCGTCTCTCCAGACAATGCGTTCCTTTCCATCACATCGATACCCGTCTCAAGGAGAATCCGTAGGGTTGCCTCATTTCCTGATTCGGCCGCCAAGTGCAGTGCGCCCTCCACACATGTCCTTGGCAGCAACATCGGCCCCCCCATCCAGAAGAAGCCGCACGATATCTTCATCCCCGACTTTGGTTGGATAGTGTAGTGCGGTTCTTTGAGCGTTATCAGAACAGTTGATTTCGGCTCCACCATCCAGTAGCATTCGCACAATTGCCTTGCTCCCTGACGCGGACGCTTTATGTAGAGCCGTCTCTCCATTCTCAGCTTTGGAGGCGATGTTGGCTCCGTTGCGAAGAAGGAGGCGCACTATTTCCTCTTGTCCTGATGCAGCCGCACTATGCAGCAGAGTATTTCTCCCGATATCCTGTACGTTAATGTCAGTCCCGTGTTGTACCAACAGTCGCACGATGTCATAACGTCCAATTACTAGCGCTCGATGTGACGCCGTGCAGCCGTCAGGATCCTTCGCGTCTATTTCGCTTCCATTTTCCAAGAGCAACTGTACTACTGACATGTGGCCGTTCCCAACAGCTAGGTGCAATGGTGTCCAGCCAAAGGTAGTCTTGGTCCTCACATCGGCTCCCTTATTGAGAAGCAGCTTCACGATGTCCCGATGTCCGGTTGATGCTGCCCAACATAATGCTGTCCATCCAGAATGAGTCTTAGACGCCGCGCTAGCTCCATTCTCCAATAGCACTTGTACCACCGCCGAGTAACCACTTCGTGCAGCCCAGTGCAAAGCAATCCATGGACTTTTAAAGGCCTTCTTTGGTTGCAGCGACCGTTTGATGACTTCGACGCGGAAGGAGGACCTTATCATAGGATCCATGGGACATGTGTATGGCGGGAAATAGACGTCAGTGTTACTTTGGTACACCCAGAACCAAGTCCTGAATCGCTGCGATTGTGAATCGCAAACATCTAGTATTGTCTTCTTGAGTAATACATTTCCTTGTATACCAGTCTGTTGAAAGTGAGTAGCCCAATTCTTTGCGGCGTAGTCCAAGAAATTATGTCTCCTGGCATATTGATCCACTTGACTTTCAATGTCCAACGAGGGTAACCTGAGATTGATTTCAAGGGGATGGTCCTGAAAATGAGAGAACAGCAAATACCAAGTACAGGCCTCCGTGAGGATGAGGTTCGATTAATTTACATATAGTGAATGCTTCCACGGTCCCAGGCTCATGTCCATTTCACCATTGGATCTGGTCAAGAACTCCTTTGCCGTATGGTGGACGAGGTAAACCTTCGAGTTTACGATTTTGACTAAAGGTCCACACAATTCTTTGATTGTACTATGAATAGACGGTTCAAGATCTAAGTCTTCGTTCAAGTGGTCGCAGCGTGTGATGTTCAATGCTACGTTCATCTCTTCGAGCGAAAGTGGCCTCACTGCAGCAACAATTATATGAAGGAGTTTTCGAGAAGCTTCGTCGTTGGAGACATGACGTAGAATTTTGTCGTACACAGCATGCAAGGTGCCGGGTATGGTGGTGGCGATGTCATTTAATGCTGCCCGGGACACCCGGGCGCTCTCCTCGACCATCTGCAGAATATGAGATACCCACAAGAATGTCCGATCAGCGTTGCTAATGAGACGTTTCTGCAGGTCAGCTCTGGCAGATGCAGGCAGAGACTTTATATATCCAATCTCCTCAACTTTGGCCTTGACGACAAGTTCTATATCACGACTGATGGCTGTAGTCTCGTCTTCCATCTTCAATCTAATTGTTGGTGGCGCAGTTGTACGAGGCGAATAGAATCGTCTTTCGATTGCGCCGTACGGACGACTCGTAACAATGAACTTTAAGAAGGAGTTTGTATCTCGGCTCCCGGATGCTGAGAAAAACTTGATCAAGGAGTCAATGAGAAGGTTTCGAGTCAGCAACTCGCACTCATCCAATCCGTCTAAAACACATATAACATTTCCACAATCGGCATCATTTAGAGCTGTTGTGCAGATATCCCATAAAGTGCTGAATTCATTAGTAAAACTTTTGGTCCTTGTTCTCATACTCTGGCATAGCGTGTTTGACAAGGAACTTCTTTGTAGTAAAAAGCTGGTGCAGTATTGCACAAAGAGCACTAGTTGCACTATTTTGCTTGTCGTTGTCATCTTTGAAGTAGAAAAAGCAGACTGTGCCAGGAAGGATAGCTTGAGACTTGTCGCTCTTAAGCTCACCCAAAAGAAACGAGACCAGGACAGATTTTCCGCATCCAGGGTCCCCCGACACCCATAAGAGACTTGATTGTCGCTCCTGACGCCAGCACCGATATTTTGGATGCCGTAAGACCCACTCACACGTTCCTGGTACTCGATCTGGGTTCCTTTTCCCATGCGATTTATAGTCTGATTTGTATAGCGATTGCAAGCATTTTGTCTCATCTGCGCAAAGAACTAGTATTGGTCAGTAAACCTCAAATTTAAAAGTTATGTATGCAGCATCTTACCTCCGCCGAGACGAGGATTAGCTGGAGGGTCTGCACCAATGGCATAGAGCAGCTCTTTCGCATATGAGGCAGCCGTTGCGGCGGCATAGTGACGTCACGTGTCGTTTTTATGACAGTCGGCATAATCACAGATTCCTCGTATGACGGCAACGGGCAATGTGTTCATGAGACCGGCTGCTTCCATCTCAAGGCAAATTATGTTGTACTTGTCCCTTAATTCGTCGCGAAGTTTTGCATTTTTAATAACTTTATTTCCAGATCCAATACGTCCGTAATGAACAACAGGATTCTGACTGTCTCGGGGATCTCGTGCTACCAGCGAATACTTGTCGTCCGCTTCTTCTGCTTCGTACAGTTGATCATTATCCACGCCTGGAAATAGAAACTTTTGACCTTCGGGTTTCGTTTGAAACACTTCAAGGTGGGTCAAAAAGCCGTGGGAGAGGTTGAACTCAGTCTCTGTTTGGATGGTTGAGATGGCCGTTCGCAATCGCAAGTCCGTGGGGTAAAGCCAATTCTTCTTGATAAAACCACCAGCCGTCTCTTTTCCGAGTTCGTAGCCTATAACACATTGCACATCATCGGAATCCTCTGTTGGCGCAGCTACCACAACATCGCCGAGACGCACATCAGGCTTCAGGTGTCGCCCAGGCACTCCAGCACCAATGCCGACCATCAAGCCATAGCGCAAATTTGGAAAGCTTTGCCTCATCTGAGACACGAGTATGGCTGCAGAGACAGTACCGATTGACTTTGTAGGCAGACCGGCTAGAACAACATTATGGCTGCCGATAGAGCCCGCTATGTAGTTGTTGTCGTCTCCATGTCTACCCGGAAATACGCCATCGTGTCTTTTATCCAACATGAATCTTGCAGCGAGTGCCTCAACATGGAGGGCGCATGTCCATCCTATTGTGTAGTCCTCGTATCGGAGAGCGGCAAGCATAACGTGAAAGCAATGTATGATCGATGAGGATTCAATATTTGCAGCGAAGGGGAGAATCGAGCAGCTAGCTGGCGAGGCAGGCGACGATGGGCATATTGACGAAAGAGAAACTGTTTAATGGAAACCGAAGGGTTAGTTGTGGATAACGAGGAAGGCGGATACTGACCATGAAGGAGAGAGCTTTCTCGAAACCTTGAGGGTGCTTACTGTCTGCTCGGATCCCCCCCCTGGCCAAGGCATCCGGTGGTGTGATGTGGTGTTTTCTTAGAAGCCCAGCGACATCTGGGCTCTGGTCGCCCAGGTCCCGGTATGGATTTGTGTAACCGGTGTTTTGGTGTCAATTGGTAATTTTGGACCTGGGCCGCTGTGCTGGCACCGTTGATGATGGGCAGAATGCTGGCCGTTGCATGGGACCAGTGCGTTTGAAGTCCGGTCTGGTTTGTCACAAGGCCAGGCCATGTCTGGGGTCTTGGCGTGGTAAGCAGTGGCACCGTCTCACCCTCTTGCCCAACAATATTCTGTGATGCATTCAATGTTGGGCCGTTCCTTCCCGACGAGACATTTTAGTGGCGGCACGGCCACATCACCGCCATGTATTTCTCCAACAAAGTCTATGGCAAAATCGAATTTGACCAGACGTATTGGCCATGCTGTCACGCTTCAGGTGCATCTCGACGAAACCTTGACAGCAATACAACGTCAAGGACTCTCACACCTCCCTTGGTCACACAACCAAAGGCCCCAATGCCTGGTCTCTACTCTGTAATCCCGCCTTGAACCCCCCCGCACGACTCCATCACCCGTGGTCACATCGCCGCTTGCGGGGGATCGGCATCTAACCTGCCATGTAACCAGGGGACGTGAAAGTTTCTGCACCAAACTTGTAGTCACCTCTTTGACAGTCTTTTTTTCCCCATAGTCATCTCCAAAATTAAGGTTGAAATAATCAACATGGGCAGTTTCTGTCGTTTTGGGACAAAAAACGCACCGCACGTACCGGCGCCTGCGCGGTCCAAGGAGGAGAGAAGCTTGGTGCAAAGGTTGGACGTGTTCCTATTGACCTTTGGGTGTATTTCCCAGAGTGAGTCGTGATGAAAATCCAGGAGATGCGATATCTGATGCAATGCCGCTGACTCGCTACTGTAGTTATCAAGTATGCTCTTTCGCAGACGTTTAGCTGAATGGAATCCGACTGTTGACCGTTGCAGATTCCTGGATCAGTCCAACATAAACAACGCCTATGTGTCCGGCATGAAAGAGGACCTGGGGCTTTGGGGCAATGAGCTGAACCTGTGTGTCTTCATCGCTTATTCGATTCTTACCTGGTACCGAGTATGCTGATGCCGACCTTGCAGATTTACCACCTACTTCAACATTGCGTACTGCATCATGCTCATCCCCTCTCAAATCATCATGACCTACGTGCGACCAAGTTGGTGGCTGCCCTCGCTGGAAGTCATCTGGGGTGTCATCACGGGGCTGGTCGCCCTGACTACCAGTGTGAAGCAGGTGTATATCCTGCGGGTGTTTTTGGGACTATGTGAGAGCGCAGCATATCCCGGCATGATCACGCTGTTTAGTACGTTCTCTCGCGATACCTAACGCCATTACGCCACGAGGGCATCTGAGTTGACGACTGGCAGTGTGCTGGTACACGCCACTGGAAATGGCCAAGAGGATCGGCTTCTACCATTCCTGCCAGGCAGTTGGGCAGATGATGTCGGGGGCGATGCAGGCGTCCATTGTGAAAACCATGGATGGTCGCTACGGCCTTGTCGGGTGGAGGTAAGCATATTCCGTCACCACCAGTGTCTGATGGCTCATATTTCATGTAGGTGGCTCTTTGTCATCAATGCCATCATCACCGTCATTTGGGGCTTCGCAGGCTACTTCATGATTCCCGACTCCCCAGGGAGTCCCAATCCATGGGCATTCTGGTTCAAGAGGGTCCATTCAGAGTATGCTCTGCATCGACTCGAGAGGGAGAATCGGCTGGATGCAAAACCCATTACTTGGGCCGCAGCCAAGTACGTTCCATTCATCGCATTGAAGGCGTATGGCAGTTGACCTTTTTAGACGCGCATTCTCCACGTGGTTGGTATACGTCATTGGGGTCATGTACATCGCCATGGTCCTTGGAACGTCGGGATACAACTACTTTGGTCTGTTCCTGAAATCCATCAAGAATAGCGACGGATCACCGAGATGGACCACTGTGCAGGTCAATCTGATTCCAATTGGTGGCAGTGCTATAAACGTTGTTTTTGGTACATCTTCTGCCGCGTCTTTACGCCTCTGGCGTAGCTAATTACGTTTACAGTTTGGATCTGGGCATTCTTGTCCGACATTTTGCGAACGCGATGGACCTTGATTGTGCTGCAAGGTATGTGCGTCGCTTGTCTCTACCCAACATGACTTCTAACCCACCTTAGCGGCCATTGCCATCGTCGTGGCCATCATTCTGACCATCTGGACGACGAATCCGAGCGAGACTCCGTTGTCAGCGGCGTATGGTGCTTATTTCATGGCGCATGTGCCACTTGGAACTGCGCCGCTCATTTGGGCGTGGCTTTCTGATCTGTATGTCGTGTGAAGTTTTCACGAAGAGTCTGGACTAACCATACCGTGTCGCAGCGCACCACAAGAACCTGAAGAACGATCGCTTACTGTCGGTGCCGCTATTGCTGGCTACTATTCCATTTCGGCATGGAGCCAAGTTCTCGTCTGGCCCGCCAGCCAGGCACCATATTGTGAGAATGGCGTGGTTTAGCCGCTGCCCACGGTGTTGCTGATATACTTGCAGATAAATACGGCTGGCAGTCGTCCATTGCAGTGTGCGCCCTCGTCATTATCCTGGCCATGATTCTTCGTGCCGTTGACGTGAAATACCTCAAGTTCGTACCTCACTCAGCCCTGGCTGTCGTGTACACGGCTAACGTTTCGGGACAGGCCGAGGAGAAAGGCAGCATTGGAGGTCGCTATCAAGCAGGAACCTAGTCCGACTATTGAAGACGCAAAGGTAGATTCGAGGGCGGAAATTAGACATGTTTGAGCCATCACCTCTGGCATTGGGTTGATGTCCCTTGACAAAAGCCCGCAACAGCCATTGTCAAGCCTCGAGGTGGTATTGAATGACAGATGTGGGCGAGTCTAGCTCTCTAACATGGCTTTCTGAGTACGTGACATCCACTTTGATGTGCTTCTGCGTATATTTTTGATAATGAATACGATACATATTGGAGAGACGTATCATCTTATTATCGAGAGATGTGTTGCTTGTTTTGCGCCGAAACTTCCATGGCGAAAGCTCCAGTCAAGATGGTCCCCACGAGCCATTCTAGGTGCCAAGAAACCCACCGTTCTCCCATCAGATCGGATCGTGCCGAGAAGCCAAGAGCGATTCCCCACACGATCTTGGTATCCACCAGACTAAATTTAATGTTCAATGTTGTTTAAAAGGAGTCAAGTTGGTGTATGTATCCATCCCATTTTAATGACAGGCCACTCGCCGTTATACGTTAAGCGACATCTTGCCGACGACTCACAGTCTGGGGGGGGTGTGAAGCTGCAAAATTGCTGACTGACTGTGGTGGGAGCGTGGGGGGATGCTCAAGTGCGGGTGAACGAAAATGGAGTCCATCACACTACCGATCGTACGATATGCATTATACGCAGTTTCCGCAGAAATTCTCGGTGTTGATTGGCAATCGATGTACTCAATGCGCCCGCAGATTCTTGCATCGACGCCTTGGTGTCCACAGGATTTGCGGGGGAACCTGCTGTCATCTTGGGACCGGCCGGCCCGGCCGCTGTCTCTTCAACCTCACCATTGTATAACTCGCCATCATTGTCAATCAAGTATCCTAAGCCCCAGCAGCCGTTGAGCCAAGCGAGCTGAGACAAGCTAGTAATCTCACGACTCCCGCCAGCAAGCACAAAGTCATCCTCCGCACATGTCCGACCGCTCCCATGAATTGTTTGGCACGCAGCCCGATCAACCAAAGTCGAGATGAATCGCCTCTTGAACCGGTTCTTTGCAGCGCCGTCCCAACAATCTCCCCACCAGATGCCGTTTGATTCCGAAGTCGACGTGCTGATCATTGGGAGCGGCGCCGCCGGCCTGACGGCATCCTTGCGCGCACACTTCCATGGCCTCGAGCCTCTAGTCGTTGAGAAGAATGGCAAAATTGGCGGGAGCTCAGCATACTCTGGGGGTGCATTATGGATTCCTCGGAGCCCACTCGCCAAAGAGCACGGCATCCGAGACAGCAAAGCCGACGCGCTGGCGTACATGGAAACCCTCATTGGGCACGTTGGACCAGCGTCAACGCGGCAGCGCAAACTCGCGTATCTAGAGCAAGCACCATTCATGGTCGACTTTCTGAAGCATCAGGGTTTCAACTGCAGACTCAGCAAAGGATGCCCCGACTACTATCCCAAAATACCAGGCGCATTCGCCAAATTCGGCAGAACCATCGAGCCCGGCATCTTTGATCTCAACAAGCTGAATCAATGGCAAACACTTGTCCGCACAAGACCCATACAGCCACCGCCCTGTTTCACAGACGAATTCGCTAGTCTCACAAAAATGGGCTCATCTGCCAGTGATTTCGCCCAAGCGCTCAAGCTTCAATGCAGAATACTGTGGCGCAAGGCCGTCGGCCAAGAGCCAGCAACAATGGGGCTCTCTCTCGTCGCGCAGCTTCTCCATCTAAATCAGCAGCGTAATCTTGCCATCCGCCGCAACACCGCCCTCGTCGACCTGGTACAGCAGCAAGACGGGGCCGTCGTCGGGGCCACTGTGCAGCAAAACGGCCGGATCCAAAGCATCCGAGCCCGACGCGGCGTCCTCCTCTGCGCCGGGGGCTTTGCGCACAACCGCGCCATGAGGGAGGAGTACGGCCCGGCGCCGGCCAGCACGGCATGGACCAGCACGCCTGAGGGCGACACGGGCGACGCCATCCGGGCGGGCGTGAGACTCGGCGCCGCCACGGCCCTCATGGACGGCGCGTGGTGGGGACCAGCTATTGTCGATCCCGTCGCCGGTAAAAACTTATTTGCGCTACAGGAGCGGTCGCGCCCGTTTAGTATTATTGTTGACTCCTCTGGGTCGCGGTTCATGAATGAGTCTGCAGAGTATACTGCTTGCGGTCGCGGGCAGTACGCCAGGAACCGTGACGTCAAGGCCATCCCCGCATGGCTGGTGCTGGATGCCAATCACCGTAAACGATACTCTCTCGGCCGTTTAAGGTCCAGGCAGGAACCTGAGGATGGTTTGAGGAAAGGATACATTTACAAAGCTGAGACGCTCGGCGCCCTGGCGGCCAAGATTGGCGTTGATCCGGCCGGGCTGCGGGCGACGGTGTCTCGATTCAATGCCATGGCGAGGGAGGGGGTGGACCGGGACTTTGGCCGTGGGAGCGACGCGTATGATAATTACTTTGGCGATGCGAAGGTAAGGCCAAATCCAAACTTGGGCCCGGTGGCCGTGGCCCCCTTTTATGCGGTTGCCGTTGTGCCGGGAGACTTGGGCACGAATGGGGGACTGGTTACCGACGAGCATGCGAGAGTGCTGAGGGCAGATGGCTCTGTGATTAAAGGGCTGTATGCTGCTGGGAATTCGTCTGCCAGCGTCATGGGCAGAGCGTATCCTGGGGCTGGATCGACCCTTGGTCCGGCGCTTACCTTTGGTTACATAGCTGTGAATCACATGGCGAGCGTGTTGACGGAATAAAGGGGAACTTTTATATAGTCTGGTCCTGCCCAGAGCTTTGCCCAATATAGTAAATATAGTTGTATTTTTTGTATTTGTATTATATTTCAAATACAATACAATATCATATATACTAAAAAATGTATTTATAGGAAGTAGGTTACAAAGCTAACTTACCTCTTTAAAATCATATACGTTAAATTACATGAGACTCTACCTCGTAAGCCTCGCCCCCGTTCTCAACTAGGAAGACGCCGCCTTCATCATCACCAAGGGTGCCATTCCACTTTTCCTGGGCTACTTCGCGGAAGCTTTTCTGTGTTGACTACAGTCAGCGGGCGACCCATGAATAGTTCTCGGAGGGATTCTCCGTAGGGATTTCTCACCCTAAGGCGCCTGAACTTGAAGTACAAGCCGCCAAAGAAGAGAATTCTCCTCTCGTCGCCCTAGTAATTTCCAGTCAACTCGGTCTAATAACAGCACGGGAGCGGGTGAAGAAAAAACCTACAACGGCCTTGTGTTGATGCCATCCCCCAACTGCGCCTCCGCGATGATATTGGACCGACCCGCTCACGGTGCCGGCCTGCGGCACGCTCCCCTTTACCCCGATGGTGACGGAGTTAGCCCTGTTTGCCCAGGCGTTGATGTGGATGTCCTGGGCCGACCACGTGGTGGTCATGACGTAGAAGCCATGCTCGGCCACGTCGCCGCACATTTGTAGGATCCTTTGCGCGTTGTCCTTGGCCCACCTCCGGAAGGGATATTTATGAGGGTACATCGTCAGCTTGACGGCGTCTCCGCAGAGGAGGACCGCCGCGAAGCCCTCGGTGGCCCTGTATTCGAGCAGCGTGGAGAAATCGACGGGGATCCCTGCCGCCACGCCTGCTTCGGCCTTGGCCTTGGATTCCGTGACTGTGTCCGTGTATTTGGGTCCCCAGGTTTCGAAGTATGCCGGCTTCAGGACCGTAAGTCCGGGGCCGGCGAGGCCAGCCTGCTTCAGCGCGGCCTTGTCGTTGAGGTCGATGATGCTTTGCCAGAGTCCGCTGTCGTCGATGTACCCGCACACGCCGGGTTTCGCCTGATCGTGGACGTCGGATGCCGGGTGAAAGAGGGCGTAGCCTTGGCCCCAGGTCATCATGGCCTTGGCGTATCTCTGGTGCTGGTTGCTAGCCATTGATGTTGGGGTCTGGTTGTATATAATCCTACTCTCCGGGTCTGGGCAGTGTTTGTTGTGCTGCTATGCTCTTGTGCCACGGCGCGGTGCTCTTCATTTCCACTCCATGGAAAACGTTGGGCATCCATGGTCTCACGTGTTCTGAATGCCATTGGCTGTCTTTGCAAGGCTGCAACCGCCGCATGCTAACACGACGGCTCTGCTCTCGCTCCTGGGGAAACCATCACTAGCCTCATATACCGTGCTGCAGCGTCGCCACGAAAACATGCCACGGATTATGCGCTGCGAGCCGTACAGGGCCGTGCACGGGCTGTTCCTGGCGTGGAAAGATGTTGCGCAGCCGGAGGCGGCCATCAAGGAACAACTGAACGACCTCAAGGACACCCTGGAACATTACTACAAGTACGACCAAATCGAAACGTGGGAGATTCCCTCGCACAAACCGTACATCGCCTTGGATCGAAAGCTGCGGGATTTTATCGACGACAACGACGGCGAAAAGACGTTACTGATTGTCTACTACCGCGGCCATGCCGCAAGGGACGGAAGGTCGCTTGTGCTCAAGTTGTAAGTGATGTCGTCACCATGAGCTTATTTCGGCTCTGACGCGGCTTCAGGCATGACAGCCAAGAATCTCCCGGCCTGTCGTGGACGGCCATCCAGCACAAGCTCATGGTCGACGTCGAAGCCGACGTCCTCTTGATCCTCGACTGCTGTCACGCCTACAGCGCCGCGTACTCGGACTTGACAGGCAGAGACGCGAGCTCGGAATCTCGGGGGTGCGTAGGGCTGCTAGCATCCGTCGACGACGGCGAGCAGTCTCACTTGCGCGGCGATCACACCTTTACCAAAAATCTCATTGCGCAGCTGGAGGAAAGCCACGCCGAGCCCGTCGAGGTGGCTAGGCTCTCGAACGGCCTGGAGAAGCGTTGTCGCAATTGGCGAGACCTCCGGCCCGAGGACGCGTGGAAGATCAAGATGCCCCGGTTTCAAAACTTGTCGATCCATATTGACCGGCAGATGTGGCTCATGAGAATCGACGAGCGAGCAGGCGCCGACAAGACACCCCAAACTCCGCCGGCGGTGGCACGGATGCCACCTCCGGTCCTGACGACGCGTGCCGACGCCCCCCAACCGACGAAGCCCGAGATGTATCTAGATTTTGGGCCCGTGGCATCCCAGCGTGAGCTGCGTGCAAGAAAAGCGTGAGTCCGGTCGAATACTACTAGGCGGGAGCGAAGCATCCGCGCAACTAACCTTGTATATACAGTGCGGAAGTCTGGACCGAACGCCAGCACATGCTCCAGCAGCTGCTGAATAGCCAGATTGACAGACACAACAACGAGTGTCTGGTCAAGGTAGCCATCCTGAGCTCGGGCGTAGACGAAACCTCGCCGCTGGTCAGCGCAGCGGCCGGGCGAGGTCGGTTTGAAGCCCGCGACTTCACCGGGAGCAAGAGCTGCGCCGACGAGCTGGGCGTCGGGACACACAGCGTCAACGTGATGCTATACATGACGAAATACGTCAAGATCTATGCTGCCAAGGTGGTGACCAACGACTTTTCCCAAGAAGCGATTGCCTCGCCCATTCGCATGGTACGTGCGTTGCGCAACCCAATCCAAAGACAGGAGCTGAATGCACTCACCGCAGGCTCTCAAGTTTTGCATCGACAAGTGGAATGTCGATTTGATTGTCCTCCCGTTTGGGTTCAGGCAACCGGTTTCTGGCATTGATCTGGAAATAAATCGAGGGCACGCAAAAGGCAAGCTGATCATGGCCGCCGCCAACTTTTTTTCAACGTTGACATTAAGCTACCATCTATCGTTCCCGGCATGCATGCCCGGAGTCATGGCCATCGCCGCCGCCGACGGCCTAGGGCACCTGTCGCACCCTATCTTTCCGCCTCCGTACTCTCCATCCGTTGAATTTTCCACCCTGGGCCTGAGCGTCCCTGACTTCGAGGACGACGAGACGGCACCGTCCTGGCGGCATTTCGAGGGCAGGGGCGGCAGTTCGGTGGCTGTTGTGGTGGCCGCGGCGCTGCTCTGCAACGCCTGGAAATATACCTGGTGCATTATTCCGGACTTGCCCGGCCTTGTTACATGGTGCAAAATGCCTTTCACCCGTGAGGGCTCTCGAACCTTGTTGAGGCTCATGTCCCGTAAGTGCGATAGGTACTCCTTTATTGCGCCGTGGTTCTTGTGGAACAGCGAAGTTGAACATAGTTCCATCCTTGCACAGTTCGAAATTTTGGATAATCTATTACGGTTAGGTGACTCTAAAAACTCGCTGGTTACTAAATAGCTGAGTGTAATTCACGGCCATGGCTCATCGAATTGTCACGAAACCCCAGATTCCAGATGTCGTTACCCTAGACATTTCCAGTGGGGTTTAGCGCGGGGCGGGCCAACGGCCTGGCGGCGAGGACCGTCGACGCCTTGCCCGATTGGGGTGCCGCCTATTGAACCCGGCGGGGGACATCAAACAGGCCAGACTACAGACTGTCATGCTGGTCCAGTCGGTATAATCAAATTGTATGGCGATCAAGGACTGTAACTGCGATTCATTTATTAGTAATATCTCATAACTTACGTATCACCTCCGATTCCTGGTTAAGAGACGGTGACTAGCCAACAGAGCAAACCCATTAAGGATACAAGGCTTTAAAACATCACAAGGTCAACTGCGCCTCAGCAGCCCGTCACTACAAGGTCTGCACGACTACCAGTGAATCTTCAAAAAAATATTAATAATTACATAGAAGTGGTAAAATTCCTGCCACTCTAGCCAAAGTGACACGATCGTCTATCAATTCCCGACTAAAACCCCCATAATACTACACATCCGCCATCTCAAGCCCACCCATGCCTCAGCCATTCCCCAAAAGACACTTTTATCCCAGCTTAACCGGGGTGCTCAAGGTCAGCGTCACCGGCGACCCCGACAGCGTAACCCACACGATCGGAGGCTCATTTCCCAAATTGTCGCTCTTTGGAGAGCCGCTACTAGCGGAGACGGTACCGCTTGGGATGGTTACAGGAACAGGAACGCTGCAGGCCGTATTACTAGCAGAGACAGTGATGGCCGTGATGGAAGTACCGTCCGCTGAATACGTGTAGCTCGCATGCGGCTGGCATGCATCCAGGGTCATGCGATTGATAAAGTACGTCGCAATGTCGTCGTGCTTGAGCGAGGTTATGGGCCAGTTGGTCAGACGGACCATCTCCTGGGCCACTGTTTCCACCCACGACATAATCAGGGACATTTTACCAGTCTGTGATCCAACAGTGATGGACGGCATATCGGTCTGTCGTAGATTTGCTTGGTGGAACATGTACGGGTCGGCCTGGAGACGTAGGAGATAGCGGCTATTCGTTGTGCGGGCGTTATCAAGCAAGTTGCTAAAGGTACCGGAACCCGCTGAGGTATCTTTCCACTCCTGTAAAGTGCAATCAGATGTATCGCAGTTGTAGTAGATGGTGGTGGCCCAACGGGGAATGATCCAGATGCCTGTGGCGCCGTTGACAGCTACAGTAGAAGCAAGTGGCCAGTACTGGTTCTGCTGATTTACCAGGATGGGTCGGGTATTATCGCCCACGGCGTACTTGATGCCGTTGTCTGTCCATGCCTTGATGGCGTCTGCGTTGTGTAGGCCAGTAATTGCCGGGGGGATCAGGCCTTGGGGTGAGAATCTCTGTGCCTGTGAGATGCCCATCTGCGCTAGCCAGGCTTGGTTGAATGAGATCTCGCGGGTGGCGTCATGGTAGGTAGAGTTGTCTAGTTCCTCGTGGGAGAAGGTATGAGAAACGTGGGCAAATGAATTGAGATTTGCTGCGGTCAGAAACCATGCAGCCAAGGGATCCAGGCTAGCGCACTCCTTGGACCAAGTATATGTTACAAAGCGCGAGGGCCACAGATCGACTCCCGTCCCAGGGGGCTTGACAAACTCGAGAGGGGGGTCGGGTGGCTGCACATAATCGACAGCTTGGTTGGGGTTGCACTTTCTCGGAGTGGAGGTATCCTCGTCGACAGACGAGTCGATATCGCCATTGCCATTGTGGCCAAGCTCCATCCGGTAATCGGAGCCAGCGGGTAGACGGCTGTTTATGCTCTTCTGCCAAGTGACGTGGGCGTCTAGGTCTCCCGGTCGAAGCTTGAACGTCGTGTTGGCGGGTATATACATGTCTGTCTCGAGATGGATGTCGTCTACTTGGGTGTTTAGATACACCTTGCGTTTACCAACAAACAAACTGCGAGTCATCCAATGGATATACGTATGCTGTAGGAAGCTAGACGTTGCAGACCAGTCGGGGGCAAAGTCAAGGAACCACACCATCTGTTCACGGCCGCTGATGTTGTTGATGACGGCCGCAACAGATTCCGTGGAGAATCCAGTAGCAGGCGAAAAGACAGCAAACGCCGTGGCGATGCTTGAATCGGTTATCTGTGCTGGATAGTGCCAGAGGCCGACAGTGCTTACAGTCGCACCACTATGCCAGGATTATTAGCAACCAAGGCGTACAACCGCGAGGAAGAGGCCACCTACGTCTTGAGATTTGCGCCCGGAAAGGGAGCGCTGCTGTTGAGGCTGACAAGCTGCTCTTGGTTGTTGTTGCAGCATGACCCGAGAGCCGTGGTGCCTGGATTGCGTCGTTAGCAGAAGTCGACGATTGCAATGAGATTCCGGGGCATCGTCATGCCCAAAAGTGGCGGTGCTCACCGAATTCCGGGCCAGGAAACTCCTCGAGTCGGACCATGCGCACATGAAAGGCCGACTGATAACTGTAGAGCTGGTTCCATTGATCCGTCGTCAGGGCGCTGCGGTACGTTCCGTTGTAGTCGTAGGCAACGCTGTCCAAAACGACGATGCTGCCATAGTTGCCATTGGTGGCGGTCGAGTTCAGGGCGGGCAGCGATCCGCCGGCCTGGGGAATAAGTGCCTTGGTCCAAGGGATTCCATACGCGTCCAGGCCAAGGCTTGCTTTTGCGACATCAGCGTCGTTGGCGACGATGATGAGAGCCGTGGAGGTGACGGTAGTAGCGGCGGCTACAAAACGGACAGCAACCCCCAAAAGCGCAAGGTAGCGCGATGATGCGTGGTGACGCATTGCAAGCGGGATAGGATACTCAGTACTAAACGAGTGACTAGAGAGTAGGCAACTGATGAAGTTGACAAAATCTCAACTTTGGAGCTCCTGTTGTCTTGAGACTGGGCTCGGTCTTGGCGGCACAATTGGGCAATGCCTGACTTTAATTCAAGGAGAAAGGTTCTCGGTTTCAACAAACGCGCTCATGAAGAACATCAACAGCCGCGAGTTGCGGAGAAGGTCAACCCCAGTTGAGACGAGAATCCGGTACTCTCTGGATGGCCCGATCGGCTGACTTCTGACGAATCCGCAGGCATGTTCCCTGTTCTTCGTACCAGACGGACTTGACATGAGGAGCGGTGGGCTCGGGAATACGGCATGTGCAAGCGGCATGGTAGCCCAAAGCGCATTAAAGGTCTGGTCTGAACGAGCCTGGTGTCGTACGGAGTATTGATACTATAGAGTCTGGTCTAGACACGGTCCCATTGCCGCGCACGGACGGGGCCGTCCGTTGATGTGACGCGGCCGTGTTTGCCGCCCCAAGATGATTCCGTTCTAGCCGGTTCGTATATGGAGACGGTGCCCCTGGATAAACGGGTAAGCGGCATAGTACAGTGGGCGTAGGCTGGCGGCCGATAGAGTTCAAATGTTTCAATGCCGATGCCTTTATGCCGCACCGCGGAACCTGGGGTGACCTTGCAGCATCTACAGCCGCAAATCTTGCTTGGTCGTCGTGTGGCACCAGTGCTGCTTCTTCGAGGTTAAATTCCTGCCGTCGCCCTATGGAATCTAGGTATGTAGGTCGAGACTCACAGATTGCATTTGCTGAAGGTTCTCCATCGTACATACATACATACCCATGTGGGGGATTCCCGAGCGGCAGGTCAGCTCACGGTCTATGCGGTTTCATCAGCTCTCGCCGAGTCGCGCCTAGCACTCTAAGAGGTCGAGCAAAGTCCAAGTGGGTTCGTTCATCAGCGCCGTGCATCTTTGGTTTGCAGCCTAGTACAGCCCGAGAGCCAATTTTGAGACCAGACTCTCCTAGCCGGCTGACAGTAGACCCATACGAGCCCTGTCGATCCCACGTCTAGTTACCCTGCGGCGCTCCTTATGATATTTCGTCGTAGAAATAACGCGGTGTAGGACCAAAATAGAAGGGGTTTCGTGATCGGCGACTCCGGACGCGTAGTTTGGACTCGCCGACAACGTCCCGTTCCTTCCCGCGACCGCTTCTGCATCCGAAATTGGCGACAATCAGAGACTTTCAGGAATGCATAGCGGAGATGTTTCATAAAATAAGCGATATTCCGCTCTATAGTCTGCCAGAAGAAGTCGCCGGTTTACGCCATTGCGGGTTGAGGCACCCAGTTGTAGGACGTCCATGGCGTCAATACTATTGACACAACAGACTTTCCCGTCTAGATTTAAACACCAAGTTCTTCTATGGAGTTTTGTAGTTGCCTAGCTTTAGACCTGTCAAGCTATTCCAAATACCATCAATGCTTGGCTGAAGCATGCTACCTCTCGGGTGATGACGAGGAATCAGAACATTGGTATACAGGATCAGATGCCGATTACTACTATGAGTTAAAGGAACAACGCACAGACCGAAAGATGCAGTTACAAGATGAAAAAGAACAGCAGCAGGAAGAGCGAAATTCCACTCGGGAGGATGAGAGTCGCAAGGAACAAATGGTCTACGCAGCCTATAAGGCCATGCTGGAGGCTGAGAAAGGGGGAGACGGCCATAGGCCTGTCCTGGAATCCATCGCCGACAAGAGCTTCGACTTGTATTCCGTGGATCATGTCGACCATTGTTACCACGACTTCTACAGGTCGAAGTATGTGGAGTTTTATCATATCGACGAGGACGAAGAATGTTGCAAACCCCCAGATGGAGAGGCCAAGATTACCGGCCATGCATATTTGAGTTCAGATTCTGGCTGCCAATTCGTGCCCTTCCATCCTCCAAAAACGGCTGGTTGTCAGAAGATACCGCTAAAAGCTGAAGCGCCGGAATGCGAGCCTGTCTTTCGATTCATCAATAACAATGGGAATTGATAGAGCGGCATGACACTTTTGATACAGAGGCATGACCTTACAGAGGCATGACTTTTTGCAGATTCTGATTCGCCCAATTCTAGCTTCCCCATAAATACTTCCCGGCAAAGGCGGTGTAGCTGGCTGCCTTAACAGCTCTCCATAATACAAACTCTGGGTCGTAGGATATGTCAATCAAACCTTTCACAGGTCTCTGAAATAAGATTATCCTTTACATCAGCTGTTCAATCCTATTAACACACAGATGATGAGAGAATCCTGATAACTTAGGGTTTGTTTTACTGCTTAACGATAATACAAGATGAGTCTTCATCGCTCTCAGCAAGTTCCCATTGACTCCTTGTTCTCCGAATACTGGGTTGCATTCTCCGACCGCTAGAGCACACTCCTGTTGTATTTCCAGCCCTTAGAACTGCCGATAATCTACTTCTCCGCCGCCGAGTCGAGTCGCTTACCTGATTACTGGCCTGCGTAATAGTTTCTTGAATCTCTTTTTGTGCTCTCCTGGCGAGGGTGGGTTTATTGAGACTTTCTGGGGGTCGACCTCGGTTTCGCTCGCTTCGCCGACCTCGCTGACCATCGGATTGGCAAGTAGATTCGCTACTTGACACAATGGATAACCTTTTTGGCACAACTTGCTTGGTGTTCTTTGGTCTTCCGCGTAGCGTTATAGTAATTTTTGGGTCAAGAATTCGACTGTATGGATCTTGAGATATCGAGTTCCGTAATCGCCAGCGAGGATGGATATCCCATTTAGTAAAAGGGGTTGCAGAAGCTAGCTTCGCATAAATCTTATGATAGCAAGGGATGCCAAGCTCGATAGAGACCGTACAATCATCGCTACAATCTCCCAGAGGGCTAGGGCGGGGATTCTTCCCCGTAGGCATAAACTTGCGAGCAATACGGTATTGCTTATTGACTAGCCCAAGTCCCTTGGACGATGTAATGGTTCGTAGTTCGCCAAGATAATCCCCAACAGACCCTAAGTATTCACGAGCAGTAAGGACCTCGTCCTGTGCACAGGCATCTTTGAAGTCACGTTCTTGATCGTGCATCATATCCTGCATCGCCTCGACAAGTCGGTAGAGGTTGCTCATACCATTTAGGAGATAACTCTTGATATTGTTATTGCTGGCTTCTGTGCCAGAGGTAACACGGACACCAAAATTACGATAGCGGCGGATAAAGCAGCGCGCCCACTGAGCCCTCACAGGCAGATAGGTGCCATGGAGGTATTGTAAGATCGCTCGTTGATCATCAAACTCTTTACAGAGCTCTCGCCATGCAATCTCGTGGGCTTCCTCTGTTTCAGCAAAGATGACGCGTTTCCACATCAAAACAATACCTCGGTAAGTATGAGGAATCTTATCGCTGGTCGAATCGCTGACAACTTGTTTATCTGGAGCACTGTGCTGAATCTGCGTCTCAGAGGAATTATCCTCGTCATCACTAGCACTAGGACTGCTACTGCTCTTTCGCTTGCTTATCCACTTCTGCTTCGATTTGAGCAGTACATTCGAAATGATATGGTGAATACAGAGCTGTTGCTGTACATTCGAGAACTGGTGATTAAGAGCAGCTTTCATTGAGTTGTCATAGTCTGTGATGATGACATCTGGTTGCCTGATAGAGTGTTGCTCCATGAGTTGACGAATGCTTTCGGCAAGAAACTGGAAACCCTCCCTCCTCTCGTTGTCGATCAAGCCAAACGCAGCATTGAAGACTGTACCAAGACATGTTTGGCCAGTAGCTTGAAATAAAGGAAGCTTAAATCGATTAGTGTTGTATGTATTGTCAAAACTAATGACCTCAGGGAACCGCTTCCACGTCTGCAAACAGTAGGGAAAGGTCCAGACAAGACCAAGTAGTCTATTAGGTTGGTCAGCATCCCATTTCACGAGATATGGGATCTTCAGCTCATCGAAGAGTTTAATTAGAGATCCAGTAGGTGTATAGCCGCCGAGCTTCTCCCGATTAATAACGGCACGAGCGTTGTAAATATCCCTCTGTGTGAATACAGTATCCGGATGTTGTTGTTCGACGACAGCGCGTACATCGCGGGCCCGAATACCAACTCGGCGACTTGTTGACTCAATAGTCGCTCTAACTGGTGTAGTAAGGCGTCGATGGGACGGGTGCGCGGATGAGGTAATACTACGGTCATGGTTGTGCTGGCTGTGTTCTGGATTTTCATGGTGTCGGAGAAGCCACCTGCCTTCTTTCACAGCTTCAGCAATTACCATCCATTGGCATCCACACTTCCGAGACTTCCGCTTTCGAATGCCTGCGCCCTTCGGAGCTCCAGGCTGCCCAAATCTATCACATTGGAAGGAGTATCTGACTCGCCGTCCCTTGTAGGAATATGCATTCCGTCGAACAATACCAAAACCGTTTTCCTTCGCAAACTTGTTTACTAAGCTAAAGAGAGCTTCAGCCGAGGGCGCTGGGTTGCCTGGAATTGTTGGGTTCGGAATTGGCTCGTAGGCAGGGGATAGAGACTGTCGAATTGACGATGAATTAATGCTCTCTGGCACAGGTGATATTCGGGGAGGCTTTGTATGTGGCGTATGGGGCGGAGAGTATGGCGGAGGAGTGTCGTGTGCTTCTGAAGTTAGAGGCGACCAGCCCCATCTCTCTCGCCATTCCCGTACCCGTTCGTACGACCGAGCAAGATCTATGGTTAACCGTCGGCCTTCGCCGATAACCTCTTGTACTATACTCATTGCCGATACAAACTCGGCCCTTGTCCTCGTCGGGGATTGTTGGACGGATGGAGGTGATTCAGGAGGCTCGGAAGCGAATGGATCAAGCTCTGGGCCTGGTATGGGCGCTCTAACTAGCTGGCACCGTCTTTCTCCACGGAAGAAGTCATTTTGAAGATAGATTTCATGATCGAAACGAAGCTCCCATGGAGGCTCATAGAGACCTTGTGAGCCTTGGGGATGTGGAAGGCTTGAGAATGTTTGCGGATATGAGGCAAACAAGTTGTCGAGTGCATTTTCATCTCCAATTCCGTAAGACCGACCGATACTTGTAGCAGAACTACTTGATGTTGGCCGGTCTTCAACTAGTGAGGAATCAGATCTAGCTTCCCATCGCTGTCGTTTTTCTTGGTATAATTGATCGCTAGGACTAGGACTTCGTTTTCTGCGAAGTCCCGCGCGACTTGAACGTATGGATGCAGATGTGGCCATTATACAGGAGCTGGCACACGCCCTGGTGGACTGGAAATGTCAATGTCACAAGTTATGGGTCATTTTTGTAGTGGACTCAAACCTCAATTTCATCTACCTATTTTGGACAATTGAGATCATCTGGTACTTATGACCTGGCTATCTGCAGCTACTATTTGTAATTCTGTAACGTATCTGATACGTCGGGATGTTTGATCGTCTGATAATTCCTTTTGATGGCCACAGTTGAATTCAGCGCTCGTATTTGTAATCTGGACAGCTGTTGATAAGTTAGTAAATAACGTGTCTGCGTAACTGACGTAGGCTTTAAGGTCAAATAAGGCAAGCTCAAGGTCTAGGTACTTAGAGTGGAGGTGGCAGAATTCAAGGTGATTTAACAGATAAAATTCGAACGAATCAGAAGCCGAGAAAGTCATGCCTCTCTAAGGTCATGCCTCTGTATCAAAAGTGTCATGCCGCTCTATCAATTCCCACAATTATATATCTTGACTAGGTAAATCATTCAATGTTAACCACTTTTCTCTTTCCCCCCAGACAGGCGGGCCAAGATAGCTTCCGCCGTCCTCAGCCGCGGCTTGCTTACACCAAGAATATAGTTCGTTCATGTACTCGGCAACGGCTGGCCAAACTCAGCTGGTGAAATCGTTTCCACTCTACGTCGGAACCTCGTTTGCGTAGTCTCTCAAATACCCAAGAACGAGTCCTGCGTCCGGGAGCAACGTATCACCAGCAGAAGACGGTAGATTGTGGTATGGACTCCATGTCGTGATGAATCGTGCTCTGGAAGGTCAAAGAATCTGCCACCGGCGATCTGAATCCGTGTTCCATATTCCGCCGGGGTTGCTTCTGTTGAAACAAATAGGGTATTTTGCACAGTGAAAAGGACGATATTTTGGGAGGCTTTTTAGGGCCTCAACAACATGTTGAATCTATTCATGATTAACCTTGATTGGTGAAAAATCCTGTACAGATTAGGCGTGCCCCTTTCATAGTTGACCCTGATGGAGCCCCTGAGGACCCCTGCCGGGGCCCTCAACCCGGGCCGATATGAGCTCTGAAAAAGCAACTATCGTGACAGGTTCGTTGTTCGAAGACGGTTGGCTTGGAAAAAATGTGTTCCGATAGAAGACATCCGCAGCAAGGCTGCCAATGCCATAATGTTGTGAGACATTTACGGATGAGATGGTTCCCGGCCGCCGCGATGCCAGTTGACCCAGCTCTAACAGTGGCGATGGCCTTGACGGCCGGCTGAGCTGCGTCCATGCTAAGCCCACGGTAACTAGAGCAATGAAGATTCCGCGGAAGTCGAGAGTTCATCTGTGTGGGAGTCCGGCCGTCAACCTGGTACGGGAGATGAGACCCCGCCCGTTGGGACCGGTTCAATACCATATGGTCCATATCTATATCTGCGACGCACGGGCCCGAATTACGGCAAGGCATATTCAGATGCCGAGTTGCGAGTCAGTTACAAGGGCGTTTGTTGACTCGGTGTTCAACGAGTCTGTGCGCTGCCTGCAAGGAAGAGAAGGCTGGAGATGGATATGCTAATAGATCAGGACCCAATCGTCACTCTGCTGTTTTCAACCAGCTCGAACATGGTATAGGGTGATTCTTAATAAAATTGATGCGGCCACATCCTCCCCAATTGGGAAGTAGTCATCTTCGTCCTCCTGGTGGGGAGTCCATATGCAAGGATCGACGGTAGTTGAGGCTATATCCATCGATGGCTATATTCGCGAGCCCAATGGGGTATTCACTGCCGCGCTCTTTTAAGGCTGATGCCATGACAGACAAGGGAACTTTTGGTGGAGAAAGTCTCTCCGCCCGTCGCCCGACGTCAAGAGAAATAATCATGTCAGCTTCCGACCTTACCAACGGACACAATGCCGATATTAACTCAAGTGGGATTTTCTGAATCCGACAACGGCTTACTAAGTCCGCTACGTCCTGATGTTAGATGTCTCCCGGTGACAAAACCTCCTGCATTTTGCATGGCAGAAGTCTTGTGGTGCGTCGGGACGACACCGCCGATATCCGGTTAAAGCAGCCAAGTCTGCTATGAGTTATCTCTCTCCACCAGGCCCTAAGGACGTGCACCCCAGCATATCCCTGCCATCGAATTTTGACACTTCTTTTCTATTTGTTTCGAATTGGTGATAGGCGTATCGATAATCAGGAAATGTCTGTGGTCCAAGCCTTGAAAGATATATTCCTGCAGGCTGAACTTCTCCAACGAGATTGCTCAGTTCAGGAGACAAGTAGCACTTCGCAGCCATTACGGGTGTCCAGGACACCGGACCAATGGTAAAAACTCGGTGCTACATATTCACTGGTGATATAGTTGAACCTGGATATGTGGCAGTGCGCCTGGAGTTCACCCAATGACGAATCGTTCATCGGATTAGACCACCGGTGATATGGAAGCAAAAAGACCCAGCAACAGCGGCACTCGGCCCAATATCCCCGATATCTAGCTCATAAGTATGCACATATTAGCTCCCTGTCTTCTCTATGGCCTCTGACGCCCAAAGCTTAGCGCGGGTTCCGAAGAAAAACAGCTTGTTTATCCAGGGCGTCTACAGCCGATGCTGCCATTGGCTAGACTAGACACGCACTAGAAAGCCTAGAAAGGCGTTTTGCGAACAAGAAAAAAGGAGACCAAGTCTATAATGCCATATACCCTTGGAATTTATGTATCTGGCCTCATTTTCAAACCACTTGGCATCCATACTCTCAAACGATGGTCCCAACCGCTCGATAATATGGCCGAGATGAGGACGGTGCTGTTGTACGAAATCCTGAGAGGCTTCTTGGACATGAACACGCCGTCAATCAGCGACTGGCTGAGCTTTTCACATATAAATACAATCCTTCTCGCGTTCTTCTTCACAAATACACCAAGCTTTCCATTTCACAGTTGCCATCTTTCAAAATTAAGAAAGCCTTTCTTAATCTCTTGCTCGCCATGCTGTTGGCCACTCCTTTTTTTCTGCTCCTTGGGCTTGGTCAGGGAGCACCCTCGCCAGCCGGAGGCGGAACATCAAGCACGCCAGTTCCGTCGACGCTGGGATTTGTCTGGCGAGGCGAAACGGGCAGAACTCCCGACGACGTTCGACGAGAGGGCGGCATATGGGCACGAGGCTTCCAACTCGGTGGTCTAACAGCCGAGCAGCTGGAAGCAGGTAGCAGCCTCTACGCGCATGTCAATGGCGGAACTAGAGAGCACACTCAGTATGTTTCAACCACTTCGTCGCTCCAGGCTGCCATCAACTTTGCCGTTCGACCTTCACCGGAACACGCCCACGAGCCAGGTTTCCTATATCGCATTCGCACTAACTGGGCCATGGTGGACGTCAACTTGTCTCTGGAGAACATCGCTCCCTTTCCGTGGCAGCACGAGCATGCCGTCGTACAGGGAATTCCATGGAACCAAATTATGGGCTGGTATCGCATTACTACTGCCGACGTGAACCGAATTTTGAGCGCAGACGATCCCGTCAGTGAGATGGGATCGTTCACGCGGAATCCCGATTTCCATCCTGACGCAACGTACCCCAGTGGTGCCCAGCCTCAGCTTGCAGGACTTCAACTTCCCGTGGAAGGGCGTCATGGAGCGTGGGAGGCTTTCGTGGGCCAGTCTGCCACGGAATATCTGAGGGCTTTCATCAGCAATCACCATCCCCAGGCAGACACGACAACGCTGAGGACGATTGACTGGTCTCCCATCCGCATTCCTGACCATTTGCGGGCAACGATAGCCCAAGGTGCCGCGAGCTCGGCTCAGTGTGCCCTAGCGGCGGCGGCGATCATCGTATCCTTCAGGCGACATGACGAGCTCAAGAGGTCCATCCCAGGAGGCCAGCTCACTGCCCGCGAGGAGACTGGTACGTGGCACTTGTGGAGTGAAAATGCGTACAGATACTAAACAAACACCAGGAAACCCGGGCTATGATAGCTGTGCTAGGCTCGCTGCCGTGGCAAAGGCCAAGATAGATGATGAAAAGCCCACCGTCAAGATTTGCGACAGTCCAAGCTCCGGTGGGCAATGCACTGACCTGGAAGCGCCGGCCGAAAAGTGTGGTATGTCCCATCTCCTCGCCCCTTCGCAGGTAGTTGCCAAGCTCGTGTTCACTAAGTGCGGGATGCCACAGTTCCTCTTCCTTTTGAATGGAATGACAAGGCCTCTACGGTGCGTCCGAGTGTTGCCGCTGGCGTTTGCAAATTCTTCAGGTAATACCTACATACTCCCAGGGAGCTGAAAGCATCTCGACCGAGACTAAGACGGCCGCAGGGACTATGGTTGTGTTGCCGACGCTTTCGAAGTTGCGTATCCGGGTAACGATAACTTGGGAGAGTTCAGTGACGGCCACTTCAACCATATGATCAGCTCCTTCCGCTGCGAAGGTGCCGGCGCCGGGGAGGAGACTCAAATCGAAAGACCGCCGACTGAATCCCGGGAAATATCTGGTGTCCACGTTTGCGAAAGCGATCGTTTCAGCCCGTCGTGTAGACGATTTCCGGTTTCCAACGGGGATTGCGGTACGTCGATGTGTCCGGGGGCTGCGAATAGTCGGAACCGTTGTGTCTGCTAACAATTTTATGCAAAGCCAACCTTCCTGAACCATGGGACAGCAAGGCGACTTCGATTCGACCAGAAAAAGACGCTGGGGCCTGCAAATTCTACCGGTACTTTGTCTCTTGATTCCCCAGCGACCCAATATTGAGATTGCATGTAGTTGAAAACACGCAAGGCTGATGAATTCGTGTAGTCAACACGGTTGCAATGGCGACGATTTTGAGACTTCTTTTCCAGGCGTCGATCTTTTCAGCGACAAGAAGCTGGAATCATTCAACGACCAAGTCAAGTCCTTTCGTTGCGACTCGTCGGGAAAGAAGCCCGAGAATGAGTGTGAACAGGGCCGGGAACCTGTCAAATGCACGCCCAGTCTTCAATCTCCTGTTGCTCGGCCAGACGAGTGGCTTTACATTCGAGGTTGTTGTGCAAAATCCGTCCAGACCGAAGAGGAATGCTGCCGCTCTCAACTACAATGGCTAGATATTCGGACCCAGTCTCAGCCCTACATTGCTCCCGACTCTTGGTATAAAGGCTGCGCCATCGGAAAACTGACGGTCAATGTGCAACTAGCCAATATCGATTGGGCCGGGACCGACGATCGACTGTTCCTCGAAATCGGGCACAGCTCGAAATGGGACGGTGGACAGCCTCACTATCTGCTCAAGGCATCGCCTGACAAGGGGGACAAGATGACAAAAGAGATCAACCTCGAAGATGCGTTCGACAAGAGCCTAGTTACTCCTGGCGATATCGATTACGTGAGACTTGCCGATCGTGTGGACAACGGGGGGGTGGGCACGGACGAACTCAAGCTCCAAGGCATGTAACTCATTCCTCGATCTCTTCGCATTGCTCTTGCTAACACGTTGCGTCTCCTAGATATAACATTAACTCTGCAATGCGCTGGAACTACCGTCACCGCCCAGGCTCGCAAAACTCACGACTCGTGGTTTACTTTCTGGAAAGCCGATATTAAGCCTGCCGACTGGGCTTGGAATCTTGGCTCTCAAAGTTAAGGGAGCTCCGCGGAGTCATACATAGCTCCGAGAAAACCATAAAGCTCTTAATAGACTTTTACCGCACATAGTGTATAGTATTTTGATACTCAATATAATATACTATTGATACTAAAATGCGTTGTATATCGGTTGCTCGTGACGACAGTGCATGAGAAGCTAACGTCGTAAAACTGCACGAATTAAAATACGTAATGCTCTACTTACTATTAAACCTACCCAAAGCCGGAATAGTTCCCCCCAAAGTCAGCAGGGAGCGGCGGCTCTTGAATTCTGCGGACTCTTCTTTAGATTTAGTTTGGAGAGGCTGCTGTGTTTCGCGGCCATCTTTACGCCGAAAGACGGGATGCTGGCAATTTCCCAGCTATTTGTTCGTCCGTCTTAGCTGAGTTGGAAAGGCCTTTGGTCGGAGCCCCATGTACTTAACGACAGCCCGCGGTGTACCTTAATGGTGCGTTTACCAAGCCACAATAACTTAGTCTCAAAACTTGTAAGATCTGTAGATCAAGAATCAGTTATAGTTTTTGTTACGAGCTGGAAGGGACTTTTCGTGTGTTATGTCTGCTTGAATTATTCCTCGCTGATATTATTTCTAAAGTGGAATTACGGCCGGGAAGGGTGAGGGTATGTAATACCAGCTCCGTATCCCCGGCTATGTAGGCCGTAAGAATGGCACTTCTCCCGTTAAAGTCGACTTTACTAAAGGGTTATCCCGGCCTAAATAGCAGAAGATTAAATATCCTACGTACGGCTACCCTTTATCTTGGTCTATAAATAATTATTCGTGGGAACCAAAGGGATCTGTCGCACGCGTATCTAAGATATAAAGGCGATAAGAAGTTTTCATAACCTGATTCTTCATCAACGCTAATACGTCCTGCAGTAATTAGACCCTGGCGTTAGCCTTTTAAGCAGCCCACTTTGGAAGCTTTATCGGTCCACGACTTAGAAGAAGCTCGATCATTTCGTTATTATAGATTTGGTGGGCGATTTAAATGGGGACTATCGGTTATTCGTTGGTGCTTAAACTTTATAGTACCGGCCATCGCTACATGCTCTCTCCCTAAAGGAAGCTATTACCACCTCAGTCGAGATGAAACTGAATAATGTCCCTTCCTCGCAGAACCACGGCGGGTAAATAGGCGTGTCAGTCTCAATAGTCAGTCCCGTGGCTGGACGAGTTGCGGTATGTGGTGTTGCAGAGATGCAGCTCTCAATAACCAATACAGACGGTCACGTTCCAACAGCCTGGTTCTTGAGCCGTTAAAATAATACTACGTAAGAGTAAATCATGCACTAACCGCCCTTTGGCCGTCTTCCCTTTCCATACCCCTTTATAAACTGGCAATAATCTAGGCGTGGAGTGCAGGAGCGTCTTGGGTAGATTGTCAAAGATAAATTACTCTGCAATACTATATTATTTATGGCCATGGTCTAGATATATACTCTTTAATCGTCTTTAAGTACGGAGTCTGGGAACATAGAATGTCACGAGATAATTATTCTGAAGCTGCAAGGAAGGTTTTCTGCGGCATGGAACTGGCGGCATAAAGGCAAACTAGGCACTTACCATACCGTTAATACGAATGATGTGCCAAATAAATGTCGCGGAAGTATTTAGCCTTGTTTGTGCTTATAAGAAGCCAACATGAAAGTATGCTTGGTTCACGCCACAACTCGATCCCCTAGCTCTATATCGGCTGGCAAGACGGAGAAGCCAGAGTTCGCTGCTACGGTCTCGAGTTTTACCGCGGTGGAAGCGAAGCTTGATATGAACCTAGTCAACTAAACTCGGAGTACATGGCAATAGAGCTCTCCTTGGCCCGCAGACCCCCAACACGTGTAGCAACGAGTCTGCCGATTTACGAAATGGAGGAGGCTTGAGGCGGTTCGACGGGCTCTTGTTGCGACCTACGTGTAGTAGGACCATCTCGACCCGCAGAGACAATGACTACTCCGAGAGACAAAATATCACACATATTACCGGGTTATGCAACTACCGGACGAGGATCGCGCCCGAGGCGGGTTCTTGAGAGTTGTCCGTAATGGTAACGGAAACACGGAGAGTCTGTAAGTCAAGGTTGTTCAACGCAAATGAGGCCGGAGGTACTGGGATTTATACCAAGTCATTATGGAGGATAAAGATAAAGATGGCGCCTCAGTCCTTATTCGAGCCCTTTTCGTCATGAAATGACAAGCGATCGTTAGGATACCTGTCTAATATCGCTGAAAATTGTACAGGGGCCTAACGTTGCGGCAGGAGACAATTCACAAGGGTAAAATGACTACTTATTACCTTTTGTATATTCGTAAATGCGCTTAATCTAGGACGTTGGCATCATTCCGACCTTTATATGAGGGTCAAGTTCAACCGAAACGTGACAGCTCCCA
This sequence comes from Metarhizium anisopliae, assembly GCA_013305495.1. Taxonomy (NCBI): domain Eukaryota; kingdom Fungi; phylum Ascomycota; class Sordariomycetes; order Hypocreales; family Clavicipitaceae; genus Metarhizium; species Metarhizium anisopliae. Next base: position 5,340,088 of record JABUBV010000003.1, read on the forward strand.
TCTTCCGAAACCACCTGTTCTTCACACCAGCAGCACCCTACGACGACGTTAGATTCATATATCATCTTTCAACATGCACATAACTTACGCATTAACGCAACCGTCATTCTCAGGGTCATCTGTAACGGTTCAAATTAGCCAGAAAACTAGAGATTGCGGATCGCGGTAAAGGGGCGGGATTCGTAGTACTCACTCGTGATTTGCGCATACCGACCCCAAATAACCTTGCCGGATGCGGTCGTCAAACCCAGTTCGCTCGTGTTGACCTCAATAACACACCCTTTTGTCAGGACACCGAGCCGGGTGTACAGCGGGTTCGACGGGTTCTTCTTCACGCTCAGAATTGGGGCCTTGATGGTGACGGCCAGCTCCGGATGGCTGACGTGGGCTGTCCTCTGTCTCAACCCGGACGGCCTGATGAACCTCTCCATTTTCGGGTTCTGCCTTGTGAACCCCTCGCCGACAAACGTAGGCTTCGTAATCATCCTCTTCCACGACTTCTTTTTCGTCTTCTTTCCTGTCGTAACCATGCGGAACATTTCTTCCTCCGAGATGCCACGCACCTTGGGCAAAGGAACCGAATATCGTGCCGACTTCTCGGCTCTGCGCTACTTGATGGAGCTTGATAAGGTGGCGGAACGAGGGTCGTTCTGGCGGTCTACAAGGTAGTTGGGTACGGGCTCTGAGGGTAGTGATGATGGGCCGTCCGATTTGATATTGCGCTCCTCGTGCACCTTGATCTTCTTCCGCATCTGGATCTTCTCGACTCGCCTCGCCTCCTGCATCATCTTGGCCCTGTGACCTCGCAGGTTCTCGGCATCGTATGACCGTTTGTGACTCTCATGTGCGATACGCCTGCGAACCCTCTCCCGGGTGTCGAGGCTTGCTTGTTCGTCAATCCGGTGGGTGCCACCTGGTCTGGTCGACTCTCCGCACTGGGGTAGATGCTATGGCACTGGCTGTACTGACGTTTCTGGCCAGGTATATGTAGGCTGTCAGCGGGCTTGTTCAAAAACAGTCAAACTCTACATATGTATAATGCGAGCAAAGTATGGGGAGTGGTTTGTAGCGACAGCGCCTCCGGTCGTATTCCCACTTCCCCCAAAGTTCCAGTACGCATAAGGCACGTTATGACTGCCTCCAAGTGTCGAGAAGTCCTCGCAGGCACGTGTGAGCTCCATTTCCAGAGCGTTGTCTCCAAATATTTCTTTAAACACCTTTCCAACAGCATCTGCTATTAACACATCATTGCTCGTAAGAGGAGCACGAATCTTGATGTCGAATATTGGTTCCCGAGGCGTACCAGCTTCGCGACACGCCTCTCGAAATCGGCGCTTGATGAATTCGTGCACTTGCCTGTGGTGGCCCGATGTCAGCCCTCACGGCGTCTTCAGGTCCAAGAACAACGCGCATCGCGAGCGGGATAGGATCCACACATTGCTGAGGATTGAGAGTCCCTTCGAATGGACCGCCAACAACTCGAACACGTATGGAGTCTGCAGCTACAAGCACCGGGCTGGAGCGGATAGACACGGAACCTGTCGCTGAAGGAACCACGTGTTGAGTCAGCATGAGGTCCGGCACTGGAACGAGGTTGTATAGCCCATCATCAATCATAGCCTGCACTCCTCCCGTCTCCTCCTCGTCGGGCTGCAAAACAATAAGAAGAGTCTGGTGCCACTCCATTCCGCGGCTGCAGCCCGCAACAGGGCAGCCGCACCGACGACCGCCGCCATATTCATGTCATGACCACATGCGTGCATGACGGGCCGGCCATTGCCATAACGGTCCACCATGCGCTTCTTGCTACTGTACGGCAAATCCGTTAACTCTTCAATGGGTAGAGCGTCCAGCTCAGCCCTTAGCAGTATGACCTTTCCAGGACCGTTTCGAAAGGCTCCAACGAGGCCATCACCGCCAATATGCTGGTGAACCTGGTATCTGAGTGACTCCAAGTGCTTTGCAACCCTTTCCGCTGTCCTAGATTCCACGCCTGAAACTTCAGGGTCCTGATGTATCTCTTTGTAGAAGTTGGAAAAGGCTTCGAGTCTTGGTCGGTATTTTTCGACGACATCTCCCACATTTACCCTACTGGGCTCACCATTTTCCGTGATACTGTTGTGAGGAGGCATTGGGAGCTGGTTGTTCCACCCAACTACGAGACGTGGAGTTAGAGGCTCAGTTCAAGCTTACTAGGCCACGGGTGTCTGTACCGTAAAATAGAATAATGCTTTATAAAGCAGGCAAATGATCTTTGCGAATAAGAGGGCATAAAGCCCCCCTAGGCTATTCTCTATAAAATGCGTTAGAGAAAGGGTAATGAGGAAGAACACGAAGAGGAAGCTGGGTACAAATCTTGGCCTGTGCGTCCTTTTACTCGGCCGCCGCAAACGCTGATGTGATCACTTTCTGTGTATCGACAATCAGCACATGTCCGCAGGAAACGAATGCGTTTTCGGCCAAAAGTTCACGCCTGGGCCAGAGTAAGTACGCAACGCGCTTACTTTACATCTTCTTAAAAGCGCCCACTCCATGACGAGAGAAGTCTGATGATGGGAAATTGAAACCTATCCTAAAACACCTTTATTTTTATATGAGAATCTTTCACTAGCATACATGTTCTGGAATAAAGGCTCAAACGGCTCCCACATATGCACGCTGTGCGCATGTTCGAATGATCAAAAGAGAATTCCAACGTCCTCGACTGTGTGCTATTGCTACTATGCAACCAACCAACATGTCGGAATCCGCCAGAGCTGAGGTGGTCCATGCCAACAGGGTTCTCCGCTTCATGTATGCGTCCTTGTCCCAACTCGCCGTGATAAGGAGGGCATGAGGGCATCCACAAAACTTCCCCAGGCGCAGAAAAGCCTCGTGTGAAAAATTGCGTCTACGAGAGGAGAAAAGGCATATACCACACAAAAACAAGATAGAATTCTTGAAGCTCATTCGAGCATCTTGGAAGAAAAACAATCATGTCGACCAAAAACGTCTTGATTATTGGTAACTACATCACCCAACCCTATACGGATGCTACGAGACAACCAACAGTTGCTGATTCTGGATGCAGGATCAAACCGTGGGATCGGTCTAAACTTGACCAAGGCCTTCCTCAGCCAATAATACAACGTCTTTGCTACCATAAGACCAGAGAGTCGCCTCGACTCCTCATTTCGAGATGTACGGTCCGCCTTTCCAACACGAACACGCCACGTACTGTGCTCATGGAATCGGGCTAAGCGCATACGTAGTTGGAGAAAACTGGGGCGACCATTTTGTAGCTTGATTTCTTGGATGAGAAGTCAATCGCTTCTGCTGCCAGAGCGTATGGCAACAAACCACTTGATGTCCTCATCAATGTTGGAGGTAATCACGCATCCCCTCCCCCCGGCGCAGGTGCCATCCCTCACAAGCAGTTAGGTCTCCTACCGAACCCAAAGCCACATGCATGGAAAGACCATACAAGCTCCCTTATGCTCGAGAGACTTCGTGTTATGACAATTGTAAGTTGATGTCACCTGACTCCTGCTATCTGGGGTAAGTTGCTTGCTGAGTAAATTGCGATGCAGGACCCGTACCTTACAATGACTGAGTTTCAGCCGCAACTAGAGCTGGCCACAAATCCAAAGGTCATCAATATTTCATCTTCTTTTGGCTCCATCTCGAGTGAGTAGCCCCTTTATTGCCATCCTGTCCCTTACTTATTGAGAAGAACCACAATATAAGCTAATAATCTATCATGAAGCGAATACATTCGGAACGTGTCTAGCATATCGTACTGCGAAATGCGCATTGAACCAAGTCTCTGTTGCGCTAGCCCGAGAGTGGGAGTCTGAGGGGCGCAAAACCACGATTACATGTGCAGAACCTGCACATGAAAATTATCAGCCCCATCTCACATGAAAGTTATTGGTGCTTTCCTAAAATGGGACGGTAGCAAGATCTCATTCTAAATGTGACTTCTGGCAGCAAAGAAGTGGCAAATACAACAATCTCCCGGTTAACGTCTGAGACATGTTCTATTGTCTCAACACTACCTCACACATAGCGCTTCCTCTTGCCTAGACCACTAGTGCGAAGGTTATTGGTCACGATAGTTGCTCTTTCTAGGGCTTCAATGTTATTTCAGGGCTTAGATTGACAGTCACGGCAGGGGGCTTCAGGGGCTTCAGCACGGTATAAAAACATTGAATGTCTGATGCAATGTCCCGGGTTTCCAGGGCCCTCAACCAAGTTCTCCAGTCATCATCAATATCAGAGAACTCACTGAATAAAGGCGCTCGTAATCATCCCAAAATACCTTCATTACGTCACGCCAATTGCTGTTGTTTTCTCAACAGGGACTGTGCAATCAATCACCGTCGTGAAAAAAATGAGGCGTCCAAGTTTGAAGGTATCTGGCTGAGTATATAGTTTATATTCGGGCTGTGTCGTAACTGGATGTTTAATAATTATAGTCGCTCAAATCCATTTTGGTCCATGGCTTGCTTACTTTCCCTTACATCCCAACCTGGAAAGGCTAATGAAGTGATCCAGGCGTTGTGTTATTATGCGCCACCTTTTCGAACCTGGCGCTTGACCCATCAACTATAGCATCCAGATCGTCATTCCAGGAAGAAAAGACGGCGTAATATCAAATGGGCGCCTGGGTGAGCATGTATTCGTCGCCCACATAGAATAGTAATATTAGTAATCCACATGTATAATTGCTTGAAATATCTGCAGGATTAGACCCCGCACCTTGTGAGTTGAACCATGAACACAACTTGTTCTCATCTATTTTTGCGCTCGTACAAGTGCGACAACCACAACCCAAGTTGGCCAGGGAGTCTGATTTTGGATTCATCATATATCTTATAACCTGGCGCTTTCAAACGTCACACGCGATAACATGGGCGGCATCGCCAATCAGCAACATGCAATCCCCATCATCGATTTTGGCCCTCTTCTTCAAGATGACTGCACGCACGAAAATTTTGCCGCCATCGGGAAAGAAATCTACGAAGCTTTCAGGGATTTTGGTTTCGCCTACATAAAAAACCACTCAGTGCCGCAGAATGTGGTAGACGAGGCATTCCAATGGGTATCCAAGTTGCTCCCTTGAACGTAACTCAGACGAATCTGACCAGGAGCCAGAGCCAACGCTTCTTCGCCCTGCCACAAAGCGAAAAGGACAAGGTTCCCCACCCTCGAGAAGGATGGTATCACCGAGGCTACTCGGGTATCGGCCGCGAAAAAGTCTCCCAGATGGTCTTTGACAAGGAGGGCATCGCCAACCAACGTAAAAAGCCAGACTTCAAGGAATCCTACGAAATGGGTGCAGAGGGAAAGCTGCGAAACATTTGGCCTGCCGATGACGTGATTCCCGGGTTCCGCGACTTCTTCACCCAGTTTTACGAGATATGCTACGGCATGGAATTGCAACTGCTCCGCGCTATCGCCGTTGGCATGGGCCTGAAGGAGGATTTCTTTACCAATTACCACAAGACCAAGCAAAACCAGATCCGCCTGCTGCACTACCCGCCTGCCAAAGAAGAACTCCTCGCGACCGGCAAACTAGAAAGTATCAGTGCCCATACCGATTTCGGTACGCTAACCATGCTCTTCCAGGACCAAGTCGGCGGACTCGAGGTCGAAGATATCCATGAAAAGGGCAAATTCAACCCAGCGCCCTATATCCCAGGAACAATGGTTGTCAATATCGGCGATCTACTTATGAGATGGAGCAACGACGTGCTGCGGTCTACGCTGCACCACGTTCGTACGCCTCCTGCTGATGAGCCGTTGAAAGAGGGCGAACCGCGGATGACTCGCGAGAGGTACTCGATTCCATACTTTGTAGCCCCGGACATTGACTCTACAATTGACTGTATACCAGGCTGTTGGGGGCCGGAACGACCAAAGAAGTATGAGCCTATTAATAGCAGCGAGTACCTGGATATGCGGCTGAATGCCACCTACTGAGCAGCATCAAGAGAACGGGCAAAGGTCCAGTGTGACATGAATAAATGAATTGTTTACAAAGAGAGTACTCGTGCACGCCTTTCTCGATATGGTGCTGGCCAACGTAGACCGGCCGTCGTGTCAAACCGTATGCATGCCGTAAATCCAATTCATCGGCCCTGGTTGCCCGGCCCGTCCGCCAACTCGCGTTGCACAAACAAATTTTCGCCACCTCTACGCGCTCGTCGAATAAATGTGCAGGTTTCTTTTTAACTTGGCATTACTTGATCCCAAACAACGCCAATAACCCGAATTTGCTCGCGCGGTAACGTACTAAAATTTGGCACGGTAATAATAATCGACTTTCGGTTATCAAAGGTCCTTGGTTTGGCACGAGGCCTTGAGGGACGGAAGGTCCCTATAAATACAGGAAGTCGGTGAGGGCTGTGTGCCTGAGGCAGCCCTCGCTTATGACCGACTTCGGGCCTCGTGACCGTTGCCTTGTTGTTGTGTAACTTTGTTGGCCCAACGCCCTTTGTTGTGTGCCAACTGTGTAATATAAGGGGGCGGGACGATGTTCATTTTCAGCCTAACCATCTGCTTTGAGGTATCAAAAGCGCTTGGTCTCATAAAGCTTTCTTTATACAAGAACTTGGTCGAGGTTGAAAGCCCAAGGCTGCCAAAGTGGTCGTGTAATACTCTGCATGGCTGTTGTTGTCACACCAGCCTTTGTCTGTGGCCTGATCGTATGACGGAAGCTGAATAGAATCGTCGTGGTCGAATATCCCAACTCAGTTTCCGTGTTAATATGGCTTTGTGAGAATCACCACCTTCGACGCCAATCTCTCTGATGCTTATCTAACCAAAATCTCCAGGATCGTGCTAGCGAACGGCGTGGGCGTTGGCTATAGGACCACGCCCTGGGCCTGGAACAGCCAAGAAGCGTCTGAGACGGCCTGGATTGCAGGAGAATTCCCAGAAGCAGACTTCTTGAGCTTCAACTGGGCCGGCGACCAAGCCCATGGCACCGCGGACGAATATTTCCTTCGAGAAGCTCTGAAAGTTATCCAGGAGTTGCAGCGCTTCAATAACAACGGAGCGTCAGATTGTGAGCCGACAAGTAAAAGTGTTTCGCAAAAACGCATCATCTTTGTTGCTCAGGATATTGGAGTCCCTCTGGTAAAGCATGTATGGCTACCTTGGCTCTTTGGTCTTGTACTTTCAACAACATGATTTAATCCATGGCCAACAGGTTCTTTTGCTCGTATTGAAAGATGTTCACAATCACTGGATACTGTTTCAAACCGTTGCACTGGTGAGTTTTCTACTGGAAAATACTCTCCACGCCTTGCACGCTGCGATTGCTAATGTTCAGTCAAAAGCATCTCATCAAGCCGCCGCCATACTATGACCCGAAGCGATGGAGACAGCTCTGTACCGCCCTGGGCATTTCCTCACAACTGGAGCAATGGTCGACAGCCTTTGCAAATCTCGAAGTTCAATTCTCCACCATCTCTGGGGCACTCAACCAGAAACTTTACGGGGTGGCCGCTGGGCATGCATACGTAAGTGTACAACCAGCGCTTCTTTTCCCTTGCTCTCGTAGGGATTCATAATGTGCCCTTGCCGACTGACCTATGTTCACAGCTGCCTGGTGATGCGCCCTGTGATTTCCAAGGAAGAGAGCCGATAGAAGAAGACATCATTTATGATATTAGGACTTCACTAACAGAAGCCTCGATCCGTGAGTCACCTCATTTGGAATGAAGTAGCAGGACTGACTGGACGCTTGAAACTAGGGCTTGACCCCGGGTACCGCACGCTTCAGAGGGCTCTTGCTCGTCCGGATGCAGATATTTGTAACATCAGTCTCGTCCCGTCACCCCCAGGCCCTAGAGCCTATTTGGAAAGCCATTTGTCTTTCAAGGCCTGGTTAAAAGATCCAGGCTCAAGTGTGCTTGCTGTGCGATGGTATCCAGGTTCTAGTCACAAGTACGTCGCATCCCATCTCATGCATTCCTTGCGTCGCATGTACCCAGGCTCAAACACGCTGTTCTTGAGCTTCAGTTTCCACCGCTGGGACGCACGTCGGAACTCAGAACAATGCCTAGTTTCTTCAGCGGTTCGGCAGCTTCTAATCCTCAAGCCGGAACTCTTCATCCGTGCTCGATATGTGGCGGAGGCATACTCCAGGGGACCAATGGTCTCGCCTCAGCGGCTCTGGGATTTGTTTCACCATCTTCTCATAATCCTACAACACACCCGCATATTCTTCGTGGTGGACTCAGTAGACGAGTGCGGTGAACAAATTGCTGCGAAGCTCAGTAGCCTTGCAGCCTCTAGGTCAATTTCGGTGCCGCTGAAACTCGTCATGACAACCTCTACTCCATGTAACAGGACATCCAACATCGCTTTCCACGCAATTTCACTCGAAGACGATGGCTGGAGACGAGTCATCCGTGATATAGCAGCAGAGAGAGTCTCAAGCATTGCACGTGCGAGGCCTGTTTGGAAGGAATCTCAACAACTTATTGTTGAGAAACTCTGTGGTGGACAAGACAGCATTGAGCACGATGTCATGTTAAACCTGGAACTCCTTGAGCAACGCCATATCCCTTCTACAAAACTTGCCTTGAAGCAATTCTTGTCTACGCTCCCTACAACAGCATATATCGCAACTGTCCGCGGGCTACAACTGGCACAGCAACGACGAGCCAAGCTGGCTATCAACTGGATCTTCTATGCTGTGTGCCCACTCACCATCTCGGAACTCGCGGTAGCTCTGGCGCTGGGAACTGATGCCGAGGACGATGTTGGAGCTGCAGGAAATCTGACATTCAGCGAAGTTGCCGAGAACGTCTCTTGGGATCTCATGGGGGATCTCGGCGATTCCTTGAGTCTCGGTGTCAAAATTGTCGATGGCCATATTACGATACCAAGTCAAACTTTTCGCAGTCATCTTGAAACATGCGTCGACACCCTTATACCCGGTTTCCACGGATATATAGCGGACCGATGCATCTCGTATCTATCACTCTGCTTGACGCAAGCGCGTGAAATCTCGCTGTGCCGGGAAGGTGATGCCTTGCACCCAGACTCTACCTGTACCGCTCTGGCCTTGCGTGAGTACGCGCAAATTTATTGGGTAGATCATTACAATCTTCATATGCCGACTATTGGTGCTCTTGATGACAAGGTGTTGCGTTACATCTGCCTCTGCGCGGATCACAGCAACGAAACTTTTGTCTCGGCCGCTTATGACAAGACTTATAGTCCATCAACCGGACGGAGAGAAGATATCCTCAGCGACCCCCTTTTCTTGGCAGCGCAGATTGGACTTGCCAGGGTCATACGCAATCTCGTTCAAGTTGACCAGCACAAGGCACCGGAAAAAAAAGAACGAGCGATTGAGATTGCAGCGAGCCAAGGTAATCTCAACGTTGTCCGTGAGCTTCGGCCGAGTTCTCGGTCAGGCCGTTTGACGCTCGCTGCCTGTGCAGCTGCAGAACATGGGCATGTCGAGATCCTTGAATATATTTTAGAAACCACAGACGTGTCGGATATTGACCGTTTGACATCACAACCGGGGGGCACAAATCCATTGCTGTTATCAACCGCAAATGGCCACACGTCAGTGACAGAGATATTACTAGCAAGAGGGTGCAGCCTGAGGTCTGTCGATGAATCCGGCAACACGGCGGTACATCTAGCCTCACGACTCGGGGATGGCAATACTCTCCAAGCCCTCCGAAGCGCAGGCCTGACGATTTCGAGTCGGCAATAAACACCGCAAACTTGGAAGGGATGTATCCTCTACAACTGACTTGTGCAGCTGGAGTTGTAGACGCATTTGCGCTTGTCCTAGGCGAATCTCCTGAGGCTTTGGTTCAGCAACTCTATAAGGCTTCCAGGAGTCCGATCCACGTGGCGGCGCAACAAGGTCAACTCCCGATTTTGCAGGAGCTCTTTCGCGCCCAGGGCATCACTTTACGTACAGGAAGTGCCTTGCCCTCACTAATCTTTCTCGCTGCTGAGAATGGCCACCTGCCCGTTGTTCGCTACCTGGTAGAGCAACTGCACCAGAGGCACAGCACGGCCGCATTGGAAGGGAGAAAGGAGAGCAATACGAATACAAAAGATCTGGAGAGGGCTCTGCGTACGGCCATAATCAACGGACATGTCGGGCTTATGGCGCTGCTCGCAACAGCAATTGGCGTCGAATATTTCCACCTCGGGCAGGCGGTTGTGAACGGCCGCCAGGAGGTCCTGAAGGCCCCCATCCGTAACAGCCCATCAGCATTTCCCGATAATGAATACGATAAATTGTTAGTCTGGGCTATATTCAGAAATAAGGTGAATATTGTTCGGCGTCTTATTCGGCATCTTACTAGGGAAGGAGTCAGTCCTCCATGGGCCGATGGTGAGAGATCAATCCATCACGCGGCTCGTTGGGGCCGCGAATCCTGCCTTCGTGCGATACTTCGGAGGGCCAATGAAGACATCGTCCGTCACAAGGACTCTGGGAGCAGCCCTCTCGATATTGCCGCGAAGTCCAGCCATCTCGAAGCGTTCAAGCTGTTGCTGGAATGGGAGCAACCAGGGTCACGTCGGCTTTTTCGGACATTAAGGCTGGCCATCAAGGCTCCCAAGGGACATGAGAAGATCGATCTGGTTCGTTATCTTCTCGATAACGGATGGTCAGCCTGTGCCGTTAATAGGGACCGGGAAACACCACTCCACATAGCTGTTCGGTGCCAGGGGGACGACCTCGACACGATTAGACTCCTTCTCGACCAAGGTAGTGATCCAAACGCCAGTGACAGATGTAACAAGTCGCCGCTTCACACAGCTGCATTCCATGGCCACGCGAAAGCTGCTCGACTACTTCTTGCAGCCGGAGCCAACCCTAACCAGCGTAGTATCGGACGCACTCCGCTGCATGAGGCAATTATGGAAGGGCACAAAGAGGTCGTTGGCGCCCTTGTTGGTCTCCAAGGCGAGCAGGATGATGATGCCACTATAGATACAGCCTACGAAGGGGCGGGCGTCGAGTTTGAAGGCTTGGGAGGTTCGAGGGTAAACCCTTGCGCCGTAAACAGCTCGTCGGTCACTACCGGTCCCGTGCTGAAGTCGATGCCCAAAACCGACCTGGAGGCTGTACTGACCGGCACAAGAAGAACCCCCCTCATCATGGCCGCCGAAAAAGGTGACGTTGAAGTTTGTACTCTTCTGCTCACTGCTGGGGCCAATCCAAACGCCGGCGGCGGCGATTATGGCTTGCCACTCCACACTGCCTTGTGGAAGGGGAATGATAAGCTGGTCAAGCTTCTCATGAAATATAAAGCCGATCCTAACGGCATGAGCCGTCCTTTTGGTACACCGCTGCATGTCGTCTGCAGTGGTTCAGAAGATGCCAAGTCACAACGACTTGGTCTCGTTGAGCTTCTCCTCGGACAAGACGCGAAAATCGATGCACAAGATTACGAGGGTCGGACTCCGATTATGATTGCCACTATTTATAAACAGGAGAGCATCATCGATTTGCTTTTACGTTCGGGGGCTAATCTAGATATAGTTGACTGCCTGGGATCCTCGGCTCTGCATCTTGCCGTCAGGGTTGGCTCGGACAAAATTATCCAACGGTTGCTAGAGGCTGGTGCTAATGCAGACATCAATGACAAATGTGGCCGAGGTTTGCTATATCTCGCATTCCTCTGCGGACGGACACAGTTACTAGATTCGGTGTTGACCGCCTTGCCCGAGGACCGCAGAGCCGCGCACATATCTGCAGCTATGCCGGCCTTATTCAAGTTGGACCAGGGCATTGGACCCTTTGATGGCGTCTTTGCCGAGACAGAGAACCAAGGCATTAACCTCAACGTCCCAGATCGGTGTGGCTGGACGAGCCTAGACCTTGCGAGAAGCTACGAATTGCCAGGTGCAGAGATTGAGCGGCTGCAACAATTAGGATGTACCGAGGGCATCACGAAGCGGGAACCGACCAGACTATCCCCCTATGATAGGAGCGACGCTATTACTGTCTCGGAAGGTGGAATGTGTGCTCAGGTGAAAGGTATCGTGCGACTAAATGAACATGGCTTGTAGCGAGACTAACAGATTGATAGCTACAGAAGACTATCCGTCACCACTCGACGAGAGAATCTTGGGCACCGTCCGAGCCAACTATTGTGTTCCAATTGACAAGGGTATCTTCTATTTTGAGGTTGACGTCCTTGAGTGTGGCCCAGGAAAGTATGCAACGTTGACCCCCTCTTCTTTATCAAGCCTGCTTTGCCTGTAATCGATCCTGCATGATATATATCTATTTCATATCAATTGATCTCTCACACGTTGCCATAGCATAATTGCCATCGGCCTAGCTGCGGAAAGCTGCCCAATGCACACGATGGTGGGCTGGGGGTCTAGCTGGGGCTACCGCAGCGACGACGGCGTCTTCCTAAGAAAAGACCATCCCGTAGGTGCCGGTCAGAAATATCGTCTTGGTCAGAGCGTGGGTGTAGTGTACGACCCAACTCGGAAGCGGCTTTGGTTTACTCTAGATGGAGAAAAAGCCGGTAAGTCTAGCTTTATCAGTGTGGGGAATCTATCTACCGATGTAGATGAAATGTAGATGTAGATAGATATAGATCTACATCTATCTATCTACCAAGAGGTCATGTGGGTCATCTATCTACCTACCTGGCTACCTGGTAGATAGACGAAATGTAGATAGATGCATAGAACTTGGTGGGATGTACAGGTACCTTGCGCCAACCTAAAACTACCTGAAGGAAGATGTTCCGGTACTATGGGCAACGCCGACGATCTTTGCGATTTGGATGCTGGCTATTTTTTGCTTTTTCGACCCCCTTTTGCCAGCAGCATTTTGTATCGTGTCTCGTAGTCCATAGATCATGTGGGAAGGCCGTTTCGATACTCCTCTACTATTGACTGCTACGCGTCTGACCTGTGCGATAGTTCGACGCTCGAAATGGCAACCGAACCCGACTCATCCACCCACTCAACGGATCCGGTCAGTTCTGCACCGGCGAGCAGCCAGGCAATCTCAATTGGAATACAGTCATCGTCACCAATTAGCAGCCATGCGACAATGAAAGACTGGGAAACAGTTTCTCCATCCATCCGCGCTCAATGGGTTCTCTCAACTCGAAGTGGGCTAGCCACCGGATGGTTTTGGGCTCACGGCTATGATGTTCAAGCCAGGACTGCTGGCAGCAGGTTTGGTCCAACTTGCTGGCTCTGCTGCCATTGCATACGACAGAAAGCCCATAAACCGAAAGCCTATGTTTCATCGAACACCCGGAACATCGAAGGCCATCTAGGCAAAGCCCACAATATCTCCCATCCCGACCCAGCAAAAGCCAAATGGCACCCCCCCGAGCGACCTCCAAATCAAGCCTCTCTCCACGGTTTTACCGTCAAGAAACGCAAAGCCGACGACTTTCGTGACGAGCTAGCCGCCCGATTCGACAAGGCCCACTTCCAACGCCTTCTTGTCCAGTGGATTGCAGACGCAAATCTGTCCTTTCGCCTATCCGAGCACGAAGCTCTCCACAAGATGTTGGAATACCTTAATCCCCTGGTTCGAGAGACCTCAGCCCATCTCACACACAAAACTATTCGGACAAGGCTCGTGAACGAGTTTCATGCATATAAGTCCCATGTTATTGACACTCTTTCACGAAGCCCTAGTAAAGTGCATATTGCGTTCGACGGGTGGACCTCTAGGAACCGACATTCATTCTTCTCAGTTAATGCTTTTTTCCTTGACGAGGAAACATTCCAACCGAGGAAAATTGTCCTGGGTCTTCCTACCATCTCTGTATCTCACACTGGAGAGAACATCTCAATCGCCGTTACAGAGGTGCTTGAGGAATTCGAGTTGATTTTGCAGAACAGAGTGGGCTGCTTTATTCTAGATAATGCTGCAAATAATGACCGAGCCGTCGAGGAGTTGGGCCGTACGTTGAAATGGAGGGACCCGGCCAGCAAGAGGATACGGTGTTTCGGGCACGTCCTTCACCGCGTCGCTCGAGCTATGCTCTTCATCAACAATGGCGATTCTTTTGAAGATCTTGATCCCGATGACTTTGACGAATGGACCAAGGCCGGCCCCGTAGGCAAGTTGCATAATCTTGTGGTCTGGGTCCATCGATCAAATCAGGCTACAGCAATGCTGCGAAGGCTTCAGGAAGAGGATCCAGACAAGGCCTACCCAGGTACACTAGATGTAGTTCTCGATAACAGCACACGTTGGCTCTCACAGTACTACATGATTGAGCGTGCAATAACGCTCCGACAATATCTTGAAGAGTTGATCGACATCACTGTGCAATCGAGCAAGAAGCTCACCAGATCTCGATCGAAACCCACACAACGACGAAATTCAGCACCAAAATGTCTCGATGAAGGGAATCTGCTTACGGACCAGGACTGGGACGCTCTCGGCTGGCTTAAGAATATTCTTGCCATGTTTGACTCCTGTCTTTTACGGCTCGAAGGAGACGGCCAGGTCAGAGTTCGTAAAGGAGGGGTTGAGGCGCAGTACGGCATGATATGGCAAGTAGCTATTGCCTATGAGTTCCTCTTAACGACACTGGAGAAGGCGAAAATTGAAGCACAATGCCGACCAGAACCAAGTTACTATTCCACTTGTATCAACTCTGCCTGGCTCAAGTTAAATAAATATTACACAAAACTTGATGAGACCCCGATGTACTATGCTGCCACAGTCCTACACCCTGGCATACAGTGGGCCTTTTTGCAGAAGGCATATGGCGGAAGAGAGGAATGGCTTTGCAAGGCTCGTCATCTTGTCCAAACGCTATGGGAAGAGGAATATCGAGATCTGCCCATCCAGTGGCAACTGTGTGACAGTAGTCTTCCTTTGGCAGTGAGAGCTCGTGAATCCAATCCTTTTGACTCGTTTCAAGACGAATTGATACCTTATACTAGCTGTGAGGAAGAAGGGATCGCAGACGAATTCGAGAGGTGGCTACGTACAAAGCAGGATGTATATACAAAGCATGATAACCCACTCCAGTATTGGTCTGCTAAGCGGTTTGAATACCCTCGCGTAGCCAAGATGGCGATCGATATCCTGTCGATCCCCGCCATGGCCGCCGAATGTGAGAGAACTTTCTCGTCCGCAGGCAGCATGGTGTCTCCAAGGCGAACTCGTTTAGATTCGAGTACAGTTTCAGTTGCCCAAACGGTCAGATCATGGTTGAAGGCTGGATTGTTGGAAGGATACGACGGGTTGCTGAAGGACATGGGTGGTGGCCTGTCAGAGGGTTAGGGTTAGACTCCGAAGAAAATGTAGATAGATGACGTCTATCTACATCTACATGTAGCCTACATCTACCTATCTATCTTTCAGTTTATGACTAAGCATCTACATCTATCTATCGGAGCCGTCGGTAGATAGATGTAGATAGATTCCCCACACTGAGCTTTATCCTGCATCACCAAGTCGAGTTTCGAAACTATCATTATAAACGCAAACTAGTTGACGCTGATATTTTGATCTTTTACAGGGGAGGCCTTGGAAAATATAACCGGTACTAGCTGTCTCTGTTTGGCTATCTGGAGATGAATTCTTGCTGTCTAGTTTTTCAAGCCAGCTCCATATCATCAAGGTCACGTAACCGAGGGGTAGAGCGAAAAGCGAAGTCGCGAGCTCGCACACAACTACTTGAATCAGGAACGCCAGGTTTCGCGCGAGGAGAGAATTGCAGACATAAGAATTTGTTCTGTGCCGTGAAGAGGCGTGTTGGCATTGTGCTATGCTACCCTGGCGCCTCAGGGGAATGACAGCGGGTCGGGAAGCAAAAAGAGACAAAAACACATACAACACTAGGTATTCGCTGGTCGTCACCGACCCAACTACTAATCTAGCGCTCGCCAGGTTGTCCTAGGAGATCGGACGGGATACCGCGTCCGAAATGTGAACTTGCCCGACCTTTACCCGAAACGCCCGCCCGGACCCGCTTTTCCCGTCCTCTCCGTTTCCCCATCCTGCCACCGTTTTGGCTCTCTGTCCCGGCTTTCCACTCCGATACCGAAGCGCCGGGCAAAGGACGAGACCGCACGCCGCGTAGTAATACACACCCTCATGTTGCCTGTTTTCGACCCTGGCCTTCGCATGAAATCCTCGCCAGGCTCGGGGGAGGCGCCGGACGCTGCCACCCCCTTTCCTTCCCCTGGTTTTATCGACAAGTCTTTTTCTACATTGGTCCGGTCGCAGGTCCATGTCAGTCCGCCCTGGCGTCAATGTGCCGTGTTGGTCAGCCCGTGAAATCCCACTTGAGAATGCCTACGTGTACTGCAGGGGCCCCGTTGGCCTGATTGAATTCAAGTGATGTGCTGACTGGATAAAATGCCCCTTCTCCCCCTTTCATTTGTCCTCGATGGTTTTGGCGTCCATGACATTCAGTCCTCTGCCCCCTGCCCCCTTTTCTCATTCACGTGTACTGCCACTGAAGCTGTCTTAGCTCACTTTATCATCATGCCCCGAGATACGAAATCTTCGCTTCGCTTTGCCCGCCCAAGTGTGCGTCAATTTAACAAAGATGCCGCTAAGGCGGCGGTGCAAAAGTATCAGGAGAAGCCGCTGAGTGAGGTTTGCCGCCTTGACCCAAAAACGAGGCAGCGTCGCGAGAGGATCTGGCAGAACTGGGAAGAGTGAGGCATCCCCCTCTTATCTTTATTCCTAGGCAATGAGCTATTACTGATTTTATTCCATGTAGATTTGCCGCTTGCGCTGAAGTCGACCCGGTCGATATATGGTTTGACCTTTGCTTAGGCAATCCAGAAGTTCAAGCCATCTTCCAAGGATTTCTCAGACAATACTGGGAGCAGTCTGTGACGTTGCGTCCCTGCCTTGGCCCTGAGGAATATGAGGAAGTACACACGATTAATTGCGCGTCAACAATAGAAGATGTATGGTGTTTGCTGGTCAATCATGCAGACGATCGGATTATGAAACCAAAAAGGCTTCAAGATCGCGAGAATGCCGGAATCTGGTCATTGAAGTATTCGTCTAGGAGGACTTCATCGACTTGCGGTCCTACTTATGAGATAGCTCGTGTGAGTCCTTGGCCCCTCTCCTTATCAACAGACTTCTCTAATCCCTAATTAACTATAGTGGATCCCTGAGTTCGGCACAGAAGTCGGATTAAACTTGGGGCAGACTTTTCAAAAAGATGGCGCGACTACAGACGATATTTTAACTATTCTTTCCACTTTGTGGAATAGAGCAAATGATGTTAGGTGTTCACCTGACGATAGACTCTCTTTCACTATGTACGTTGTTGAAATGGGTCTAGGAGGTTGGCGGCCAGGAGCGTTAGAACTGAAGAAGTATAATCATGTAAAGCTCGCGTGGGTTAGAGATCCTGTTAACCCATCTGTTACGCGGACTATATGCTGGTCTACGGTTGATCATAACAAGCTTCGACGGCTTAGAATCGAGCGAGAACAACGTTCAAGGTAAATGATCCCAATAATTTATTCCATCACTCATAGTTGATAAATAAGCTAATATGCGGCTCATATAGCTTGAGCTACGCACTCTCCGTGGTTCCAACGTTAGTTCTATGCCTAACTACCATGTTCACAATACGAGCAATAAGAGATAATGCCTTTGAAGCTGGGTTTACGTCCTGTGATGAGGTGCTTCACCCTGAAACACTCGAGGAGGGCGTTAACTTTGTAGAGTTGCGCTGGAAAGAGGAGTTTACGAGTGATGATAAGTATATTATGCCAATGAATTACCATAAATTTATTAATCTTTGGAACGAGGTGCGAATGGTATTGGGATCTCGATCTAGCCTCCGTCCCTACTCAGTCCGTGTTGGCGCGGTGGGTAGATTGGATGGTAAGCGGCCTCTGAATTGGAGTACATTTTTGCCTCTAACCGTTTATCCCTAGGATGTCTTCAACCGGCACTTCGAAACTTTATAGTATCTCATTCCACCGAGGTATTTGAGCGAAGCTACCAGCCAGTTAGACTGCGTGCGAACCTGGCGAATATCGCATTCGGCGATAAAGCAAGGCATGACACAGCGCTTTGGGAAGCTATCTCTAATAGCCTGCATAATCGAGACCCAAACGCGCCTACACGTCTAACTAAAAAGGAAATTGATCAGTTTGAATCAAGAAAAGATATAACAGAGCTTCGCAAGGAGCTGAAATACATCACAGCCAAAGAAGGGTCATCTAGTCAAGAAGCAAAGAAAGTCTCATCGCGAATCAGATATACTCTTGACTGCCTAGAGAGACTAGAAATTCAGGAGAAACGCCGCAAGTACTTTGAGGAAGCAGACAAGTTACGTGCAATGAACAAATCAACGGCACATCTTAAACAAGAGGTGCAAAATTTAAAAAGAAAGAGGTTCGGAAATAGCAGTGCCTATGCCGCTAAGCTGGCTAGTCTTTTATTCCAAACGAATATCACTTCCGCTCTAGCCGATCGTCTTGTCGCTTTTATAAGCGGAGCAAGCGTACTGAACGAGATTGGAGATGTTCATCATTTCAGGAAGGAATTGAAGGAACCCGCGCGATGTCTCTTTGGCTGTGGAACCTTCTTTAACACGTCAGCGCTCACAAGACATGTTCGCCATCTACACATGCATATCTTTAAGGCCCGGTTCTTGTGCCCCGAGTGCAAGCGGATGAACCTTGGAGATGTGGTGATTGAGGCGAATCCCTGTGCCTGGAGTAGCCATGTTCGAAGAGTCCATGGCGCGGTGCACACCCCAAACCTAGAGTCTCTACCGGATGTTCTCTGCCTCTTATGCGACCAACAATACAAACAGAGAGGGTTCTCTCGCCACCTGAACACTCATCGTGAGCTGTTTGACGAGCCAATCTCATGTCCAGCATGTCTACAAGAGGGCAGGATGGTCGAAGTCGAGGGAATGGGAGGCTGGATCACCCACGTAGCAGACGTTCACGGAGGTGACAGAGTTCTCGGAGCCATAGAGGTCTACAAGACCTCATGTTCAGATGCTGAAATCGCTCCAATAGACATAAACCCTGCCGAGGCGCAACACAGAAAAGAGCTTGCGAGAAGACGACAAGTGGATCGCAAGAGAAAGGCAGGTAACGCTGTACCATCGGCTCCCCTCCCATATAAACGGGCGAAAACGGACCTATCACAACCTTACGCACATACTAGTGGTGACTCGGATTGGGAAATCTCATCACCGGACCCTCACGCGGATGAAGAGTTCTGGGTTGATGGAAGGGAGTAGTCAGCCTGGCCGTTTTGAAAGAGACCAGACCCGTGACCAGAGATGGGTGATGAGTATAAAAGGGACCGCGCCCGCCCTTGAAGCTTAGCAAGAATTCAAACCTTTGTTCAATCTTACCCATAACTTATCATTCCCGGCTTACCTTTGCTCAACCAACCTCCCTTCTACTCTTGTCGACAGAGTGCTCTTACCCTTTCGTCCATAAAGGGAGCTTGAACGTCCCTACCGGACTCCCCTCCATCGTTCGTCTCCGCGTTCATCGTCTTCATGCGAACGCCAACTTCACGATGGTGAGAATGGATCGAATTACTTTGGAGAAGAATTATTCCTGGCCGTCCCCCACTCGCCGCCGTTCATTGACAAGACCCTTTGTCTCCGCGAAGGGGTCTACCTCCAGCCGGGTCATCACCTATCAATGCAAGACACTACGATTCTGTCCCTGGCATTGACCCGCAAAACTCTCGAGAACACCTTTAGTCCGTCCTTGAAAGTGGTCTCGGAGGCCCCGACTTGGATTCAGGAGATATCACATCGAGAACTGTTAGCCCAGAAACCGACATGGAAGGTGCTACAATACGTGTGGCGGACGATGAAGAGACCACTGGGAGGATCCAACGGAGTAATCAGAAGAGAAAGAAGAATACAACAAGAACTACTGGCTCTGGCGAACATCGTATTCAGAAGAAGCGCGCCTCGGTTAGCAGAAAACAGATTTTTGAGTACTCACGCTTAGGAGCGACCCGGGAAGGTGTCGACGGACGCATTCAGTTCAAGATCTGTTGGAAGCCAAATTGGGGCACTCTTGAGGACCTCCGGGGAACTCGGGCATTGAAAGAAGCTGAGGAGCTCGTCGTCAATGAGTACGACAAAGTTACGTGGGATGAGGAGATGCGTAGGTCTGGTCGTCTTGCTTTATCTACGAGATCGAGTAGATAATATTAATGAATAGCCTGTTGGGCGTTATCTTACGTTTTTTGACTTTTCCTTCGCAGAACAGTTTCTCCTGCAGTTGCTGTCAACTTGCTCCATATGACCCTTTCACAACCAGATTGACCAACAAGCCAACAATCGACTCATGAAACTAATGGATCCATCGTGCCGCGAACGGCGATAAGGTAACGGCTCCAAAGAAGCCTCAAAGACACCAAAAAGGCCTTTCGGGCTGATATGACAAAAGTATATGTTCCGGGCCAGTCACGAATATATCCAATTCGCGAATCGCCCGGTCCATTCGCGAAGGGCCTGGGCCAACCACGAATATCCACATCCGCGACTGGCCCGGTCCAGTCGCGAATGCAAAGTAGCGGTGTGCGTCTAGATTAATTTCCTGACAGACTGACCATCCACTTCCCTACTTCCTTCACTTCCTGCATACTATACAACCAATAGGTCAAAATGGAACCAACAATTGCTCTGATAAATCCATTTCCAAATGATGTTCGGAGTCCATTCAAATCCTACATTCAGAGCCCAGCGTACACCAATAGAGAGCGCATCGAATACACCAAATGGCGGGAGTTGCATATTTTACTTGATAATCCCGACCGCAAACCACGAAACCAAACTGAATCCCGACTTGAGCACAGAGCTTTGTCCGAATTTGAACTCATCAACAACCGGTTACATCGCAGGCCAGATTCTAAGCATCCAGACCCACGATATGTGGTGCCCGAGAATGAAGCTTTTGATACAATTGCCAACCAGCATTTACGACTACTTCATGCTGGAAAGAATAAGACTTGGGAAGCGGTGCAGCAAAAGTTATATGGTATTACTCGTGCAGATGTTGAATTTGTTATTAAACGTTGCAAGAACTGTGCACTTAATCGACCAGCTGCGACGAAGGCTCCATTAGTTCCCATTGTTACTAGCCGGGCGTGGGAGCGTGTTCAAGCTGACCTGATTGATATGCGGCATGAACCATCAGGTCAATATAAGTGGATTCTATATATCAAAGATCACTTTTCCAAGTATACCCAGCTATACCCATTGAAAAGTGAGCACGCAGAGCCAATTGCAGAGGAGTTTGCTCGCTTTATCGCCGCCTTCCTGCCTCCTAAGATCGTCCAGACCGATAATGGCAAAGAGTTTAAAGGAGCCTTATTGATCTTGCTGCGTAAGTATGGGATCCAGATTATTAACGGAGCGCCAAGATCACCCCAAACCCAAGGGTTGGTTGAGCAAGCCAATGGAGTAGTGGAGGCAAAGCTTCGAGCTTGGAAAATGGATAACGGATCTACTGAGTGGGCCAATGGAATCATGGAAGTTACGTTGGCAATGAACACTCAGAAGCACTCTACTATTGGGTGTGCTCCGTAGAGCTGCTCTTTAGGGAGCGTACTTCCTATATCGATTGGCTAAATCAGCAAAAGCGAGTAGATCCTACTATTGGCGTCGCTCAAGAGGACTCTACTCAGCCTCCGATCTATACCCTCAGCCCCAGCACTCCCACTCCCAGTCCGGCAATCAACATTGGGGTTGGCCCAGGCAGTTCGCAGATCACCATGCATATAAGCCCAGAAGCGGCTTTAGGCTCAGAAACCAACGTGCGCATCTCATCACCAACTCAGAGCTGTTCGAATTACGAGTCGGAGAAGGAGCAGACGGGCCCACAGAATACAGAGCAAGTAATCGCAAAAGCCCAGAAAGCAACCCAGAAAGCAAAGCTTCGGATGATGCAGAAGTACTCTAAGCAGCACACAATCCAACACTTTAATATTGGAGATATTGTTTCTGTCAAGGTTCCCAGAGAAGATCGGACCTCCACTGACAACCGGCGACTATTTGGGCGTATTCTAGAAGAGCCCTATGCCCATAGATACAAGGTCTTAACTACTTCAGGAGTTATTAAGTGATTAATACCCACTAAGGGATTGAGCGCAGTGAATGAATCTCTGTGGCCAGATATCACCATTCCTCGCTCTACCAAGGAAGTTACACTCACAGAAGCATCTAGGGATGCTTCTACTAGTGCACGAGTCGGGGTGTCATGCCAGTGCAAGGGAGAATGCAAAACAAAGAGGTGCAGGTGTTACAAGGAAGATAAAAAGTGTACAGTTCACTGCCATAGAGATGATCATAACTGTGGAAATCAATCAGAGCTAGCGACCGGGACTGAATTGGCGTTGGTTGAACGACCGAAGAGGAAAAGGGCGAGGGCAGATACAGTAGGAAACAGTAACTAAATCAAATTGGGTAGTTCGTATTCGCGACTGGACCGGGCCAGTCGCGGATGTGGATATTCGTGGTTGGCCCAGGCCCTTCGCGAATGGACCGGGCGATTCGCGAATTGGATATATTCGTGACTGGCCCGGAACATATATCAAGAAGCATGCCGTCGGCGCACCAAAATGAGGAGTCACAGAGGCAGATAAATGAGATGGCGATAGAACCCAAGCCATATGGGGAACCCAAGCCTGAGCCCAGTTTGCAGCATCAGCTAGAAGAACGAGCACAGCTTCAATTTATCCTCAGTGACTGACGGGACTTGGATACCAAACTTATCACGGACCGAAAGATTCGAGCTGTTGACCTCATGGTTCTTCTTGCATCTCGTCGAGTGATACGTCCACCTAGCATCTCCCCATCTCCTTTCCTGTGTGACTATAGTACTCGTACGCGCCGCACTTTTCCCGATATCAAGCTTATTATGCCCGAAGTAGTCGAAGAGAATTCCCTTATACTAAGTAAAGCACAGTGCATATATTGCGTCGATGAGGAGCAGTTACCGTACCATACACGTATGCGCTCATTTAAGCGTGTATCTCATATGATGGATCATGTGCAGAACGTGCATCCTTAAGCATAAGCCCAAGGAAGGAAAGTTTGTTTGTCACCACCCGCGATGTAAGCATTTGGGTGACTTCCTAACGAGTTTGGACGCTTTCAAGAACGACGTGGAGTGAGTACATGGCGTAAGGCTGCGAAAGTAACCAGCGTCACGTGAGTCATCTCTGAATATCACTATCAATTAAGTACCTATGTGTGTAATAGTTCTCTATCACATTCTTCCCTTTATTCACTTTTTTTTTTGCTTGCTTTCTAAATTTCGATCTTGTGTGTCTTGATACAGGTAAAATGGGTTGATCTAAAAATATGTGTGCCTGTATGTTTACAGGGATGTGCAAATTAATGAACTACATGTTCTCGAGTTACCTTGGGGCGGGTAAAAGATGATAGAATACTTTGAGAGGCCCTTGTTAGTTTTGGTTTGAGCTATCGTGATGGTGATGTCGTTCAGCACTTGGATAGCTGGCTCGAACCATCTCATCCAGTAGTCATGACAATTTCTGGGCATCGGCATTGTCTAGCTTAGCAGGCCATAGCTGTAGCATGGTTTATTGCGCAGGAGAATTTGTAAACGCCTTCTACAAAAGCTTGTTTTGTTGTGGCGTAGCCGCATCTCTTCCGGTCATGAGAAACTAGGTCAAAAAAAGGGAATTGATAGAGCGGCATGACACTTTTGATACAGAGGCATGACCTTAGAGAGGCATGACTTTCTCGGCTTCTGATTCGTTCGAATTTTATCTGTTAAATCACCTTGAATTCTGCCACCTCCACTCTAAGTACCTAGACCTTGAGCTTGCCTTATTTGACCTTAAAGCCTACGTCAGTTACGCAGACACGTTATTTACTAACTTATCAACAGCTGTCCAGATTACAAATACGAGCGCTGAATTCAACTGTGGCCATCAAAAGGAATTATCAGACGATCAAACATCCCGACGTATCAGATACGTTACAGAATTACAAATAGTAGCTGCAGATAGCCAGGTCATAAGTACCAGATGATCTCAATTGTCCAAAATAGGTAGATGAAATTGAGGTTTGAGTCCACTACAAAAATGACCCATAACTTGTGACATTGACATTTCCAGTCCACCAGGGCGTGTGCCAGCTCCTGTATAATGGCCACATCTGCATCCATACGTTCAAGTCGCGCGGGACTTCGCAGAAAACGAAGTCCTAGTCCTAGCGATCAATTATACCAAGAAAAACGACAGCGATGGGAAGCTAGATCTGATTCCTCACTAGTTGAAGACCGGCCAACATCAAGTAGTTCTGCTACAAGTATCGGTCGGTCTTACGGAATTGGAGATGAAAATGCACTCGACAACTTGTTTGCCTCATATCCGCAAACATTCTCAAGCCTTCCACATCCCCAAGGCTCACAAGGTCTCTATGAGCCTCCATGGGAGCTTCGTTTCGATCATGAAATCTATCTTCAAAATGACTTCTTCCGTGGAGAAAGACGGTGCCAGCTAGTTAGAGCGCCCATACCAGGCCCAGAGCTTGATCCATTCGCTTCCGAGCCTCCTGAATCACCTCCATCCGTCCAACAATCCCCGACGAGGACAAGGGCCGAGTTTGTATCGGCAATGAGTATAGTACAAGAGGTTATCGGCGAAGGCCGACGGTTAACCATAGATCTTGCTCGGTCGTACGAACGGGTACGGGAATGGCGAGAGAGATGGGGCTGGTCGCCTCTAACTTCAGAAGCACACGACACTCCTCCGCCATACTCTCCGCCCCATACGCCACATACAAAGCCTCCCCGAATATCACCTGTGCCAGAGAGCATTAATTCATCGTCAATTCGACAGTCTCTATCCCCTGCCTACGAGCCAATTCCGAACCCAACAATTCCAGGCAACCCAGCGCCCTCGGCTGAAGCTCTCTTTAGCTTAGTAAACAAGTTTGCGAAGGAAAACGGTTTTGGTATTGTTCGACGGAATGCATATTCCTACAAGGGACGGCGAGTCAGATACTCCTTCCAATGTGATAGATTTGGGCAGCCTGGAGCTCCGAAGGGCGCAGGCATTCGAAAGCGGAAGTCTCGGAAGTGTGGATGCCAATGGATGGTAATTGCTGAAGCTGTGAAAGAAGGCAGGTGGCTTCTCCGACACCATGAAAATCCAGAACACAGCCAGCACAACCATGACCGTAGTATTACCTCATCCGCGCACCCGTCCCATCGACGCCTTACTACACCAGTTAGAGCGACTATTGAGTCAACAAGTCGCCGAGTTGGTATTCGGGCCCGCGATGTACGCGCTGTCGTCGAACAACAACATCCGGATACTGTATTCACACAGAGGGATATTTACAACGCTCGTGCCGTTATTAATCGGGAGAAGCTCGGCGGCTATACACCTACTGGATCTCTAATTAAACTCTTCGATGAGCTGAAGATCCCATATCTCGTGAAATGGGATGCTGACCAACCTCATAGACTACTTGGTCTTGTCTGGACCTTTCCCTACTGTTTGCAGACGTGGAAGCGGTTCCCTGAGGTCATTAGTTTTGACAATACATACAACACTAATCGATTTAAGCTTCCTTTATTTCAAGCTACTGGCCAAACATGTCTTGGTACAGTCTTCAATGCTGCGTTTGGCTTGATCGACAACGAGAGGAGGGAGGGTTTCCAGTTTCTTGCCGAAAGCATTCGTCAACTCATGGAGCAACACTCTATCAGGCAACCAGATGTCATCATCACAGACTATGACAACTCAATGAAAGCTGCTCTTAATCACCAGTTCTCGAATGTACAGCAACAGCTCTGTATTCACCATATCATTTCGAATGTACTGCTCAAATCGAAGCAGAAGTGGATAAGCAAGCGAAAGAGCAGTAGCAGTCCTAGTGCTAGTGATGACGAGGATAATTCCTCTGAGACGCAGATTCAGCACAGTGCTCCAGATAAACAAGTTGTCAGCGATTCGACCAGCGATAAGATTCCTCATACTTACCGAGGTATTGTTTTGATGTGGAAACGCGTCATCTTTGCTGAAACAGAGGAAGCCCACGAGATTGCATGGCGAGAGCTCTGTAAAGAGTTTGATGATCAACGAGCGATCTTACAATACCTCCATGGCACCTATCTGCCTGTGAGGGCTCAGTGGGCGCGCTGCTTTATCCGCCGCTATCGTAATTTTGGTGTCCGTGTTACCTCTGGCACAGAAGCCAGCAATAACAATATCAAGAGTTATCTCCTAAATGGTATGAGCAACCTCTACCGACTTGTCGAGGCGATGCAGGATATGATGCACGATCAAGAACGTGACTTCAAAGATGCCTGTGCACAGGACGAGGTCCTTACTGCTCGTGAATACTTAGGGTCTGTTGGGGATTATCTTGGCGAACTACGAACCATTACATCGTCCAAGGGACTTGGGCTAGTCAATAAGCAATACCGTATTGCTCGCAAGTTTATGCCTACGGGGAAGAATCCCCGCCCTAGCCCTCTGGGAGATTGTAGCGATGATTGTACGGTCTCTATCGAGCTTGGCATCCCTTGCTATCATAAGATTTATGCGAAGCTAGCTTCTGCAACCCCTTTTACTAAATGGGATATCCATCCTCGCTGGCGATTACGGAACTCGATATCTCAAGATCCATACAGTCGAATTCTTGACCCAAAAATTACTATAACGCTACGCGGAAGACCAAAGAACACCAAGCAAGTTGTGCCAAAAAGGTTATCCATTGTGTCAAGTAGCGAATCTACTTGCCAATCCGATGGTCAGCGAGGTCGGCGAAGCGAGCGAAACCGAGGTCGACCCCCAGAAAGTCTCAATAAACCCACCCTCGCCAGGAGAGCACAAAAAGAGATTCAAGAAACTATTACGCAGGCCAGTAATCAGGTAAGCGACTCGACTCGGCGGCGGAGAAGTAGATTATCGGCAGTTCTAAGGGCTGGAAATACAACAGGAGTGTGCTCTAGCGGTCGGAGAATGCAACCCAGTATTCGGAGAACAAGGAGTCAATGGGAACTTGCTGAGAGCGATGAAGACTCATCTTGTATTATCGTTAAGCAGTAAAACAAACCCTAAGTTATCAGGATTCTCTCATCATCTGTGTGTTAATAGGATTGAACAGCTGATGTAAAGGATAATCTTATTTCAGAGACCTGTGAAAGGTTTGATTGACATATCCTACGACCCAGAGTTTGTATTATGGAGAGCTGTTAAGGCAGCCAGCTACACCGCCTTTGCCGGGAAGTATTTATGGGGAAGCTAGAATTGGGCGAATCAGAATCTGCAAAAAGTCATGCCTCTGTAAGGTCATGCCTCTGTATCAAAAGTGTCATGCCGCTCTATCAATTCCCTTGAGGTTTATCACAAGATGGTAGCTACGAATAGCCAAGAGCAGAATTGTCGTTGGCATTTAAGCTACCTAGCTAGAAATTGAGGCCCTCGTCAAGGGTGTCAGGCTTAATCAAGTCATTCATGCTAGGGACGCTACTACTTCTGTGATGTCTGGTTTTGTCCAAGTTGTGCGAAACATTTGTGTTGTGACTAAAGGTCTCGACTTTAGAGGGTTCAATCTTGAAGAAGACCTTGTTGTTTCTATCGTTGACCTGGCTGTCTATGATGTTGAGATTGAGAGCTGATAGGCAGGCATTGGAAGGCGGGAAATAGCTTTTGCGACGGCGACTGGATAATTGTCTGTTGAAAGCGGCCACCATTCTGAATTCGTCATCTAAAGTTGAGAATTTTTTTTTTTTGTTTCCACTAAACAACAGCAACGCGTAGATACATTTATAGGAAAGTCTCCCGGCGGATTAGACCCCATTTGGGCAGAGCATCGGAAATTTTACATGAATAAGATTTCTAGTCAAAACCTTTCCAATTCTCCCTTCTGATGATTTCTGCAAACAAGTCGTACTTGCAATGGCTTTCAACTCTGAGGAGCTCCCTCCATGTATTCAGGACAATCCTTGAGATGATCTGTTATTCCTGGTATGCGATTGCGAAGCCAAGCATGATATCCACTAGGAGTCGCAAGTGTTTTCGCAACAGCCGTATGATTAGACAACCACTTCTCATCCAAGGACCCGATAAAGACGTCGACTACATCTGGGCATTTGACGCTTCGGTAACTCAATGACGAGCCGCAGCGACTGCAGAATCCCCTGAAAACACCGGGAGATGACTCGTACTCGACATATGTTGATGCATCTTTGAACGAGGGTACTAGGTTCAGCTTCCGAATCGCAAGGAACTGAACAAGCAACGAGGCGGTGAATTTCCGACACATGGTGCATTGGCATGCGCAGGACTAGAGTTTGTGGTTTCAGTTCACTTTGTCTGTTGTATCTTCTCCCTGTGTCTCTGTCTTGTTTTTCTCCTTTATACTGAGTACAGATGAGGCAGATATCGCGGAATGGAAGCTCACAATTGGGGGCCATTTGAAGTCCTCGTCGAATGAAACTCGAAATCGAATAGAGCCACAGAGACACCCTCCAGTTAAGTGCGAGGTGCCGTTCGGAACTTGATGTTCAAGCATCTTGAAATGGGCAGTTGCGAAAAAGACGTTGCGTTGTGATGTAACAATAGTTGTTTCTTTGCCATGGGACGCGCAAGTAGACAAGCATGAAAATAGCAGGTTAGAACCGTTGACTAAAGTGGTGCTTATAAAGGCTGATAATCTCTTGTGTGCTATAGTGACATCATACTGCTATTGCTAGACGTCATTGTGTGCCTTGATTGAAATTGCCAAGTTGTTATGCTAAGCTAAGGCAAACGACATGAGCTCTAATAGCCTCTTTGGGAATAGTAGTAGACCTGTGGCAGCGGCGGGTTTCGCCAAGAAAGGCAGGAGAATGGGCCACATCTGATGACGCTAAAGCATGTGAGCGTCTGGTTTAGAACGAATCATTCCATTGTCAGGGAATGATTTGTCAGGGGACGTAGTGATGCGACCCTATAGTACACGTACGTACGTACGTACTGTATTTTGGCCATAGTACCGTACGTACTATTGGGCTGTACGTACGAGTACGCTTCCTTTTTGGGCAATAGTGAGCCCCGCTCTTGTACCGTTTTTGGGCCTTAAACCTCAGATTCCGCCTCAGTGCCAACACACAATATATCTACGGTGGGATAGAGTGATGATTGGGACACCGATTTCGACACCTATTTGCGCCACACACCTATTTGGGTGGGTCGTCCGACCACCAATCGGCCTCACTTCGGGAGAGATTTCTCCTGGCTTACGCGAGATTTCTGCGGGACTTGTAGCGGTATCGGTTATCTCGTTGGGCCGACGACGGTTTACCAGACTCCTTGTCAGGCATGTGCTCATTGGTCAGATTACGATCGAGATGAAGGGGACGAGCGGTGCTTACACTGTGGAAATATGGGTTATCACGAACAAATTATACCAAATAACGTAACTTGCGGCAACTGTTACGGGAGTGGTCTCGTTCAAACTGGCGGAACTCAATGCACCGAGTGTGGTGCCCGGGCTGTAAGTATAGCCCAATCTAATGGACCGTGTCTCAAAGAGGTGGACTAATGAATGCTTAGTGAGTGTGAAGTCTTACACCATATCAAGCTCGTGCCACTTATATCGGTGCGCATATCATTCAAGAAACTTATAATAACGCCGCGGCCATGTTCGAGAAGTCGGATTTGGGTCGTACCTTTTGAGGTCTCTCCCCTGATAGTTCTCTTTATGCTCGCCACTTTTCCAGCTATTAGATATAGCGAGATTCGCAATCGCCTCTGCCGCGGGGCTTCGTCCTACCAGGTCTTCTTTGCAAACATATCATCCTGAATACCTTTCAAATTTGTGTGGGGGTGGGGTAAAAGGGGCAGGATTTTTCACTTTGAATTCTTCAGCATTGGATATTGGATATCAAAGGTGGATTTTGGGGCCGGGTTGGACCGCTGTCAAGCGTGTTTGCTGATGGCGCGACAGAAAACAAGCGCAACCACAAGGCAAAATCAGTCGATGCACGGCAATTGATGACTGGCGACCTAGTCCTCAGGGAATAATTAGCAACGATGACTACTTTCTTGGCATATTTTAGCAAGATTGATGATGGTGAATGAGTGAGTGAGTGAGTGTATTTTCCGTCCAGCGGCCATTGGCTGCTCAGCTCCCCTAAACGGGGCACAGGACGTGTTAGGCTAGTGCTAAATTTGCTACAAGCAACCACGTAAACAAAACACTGTCTAACATGGCATTTCTGGCACTTCTTTTCTCAGAATGTGAGTAAAACATCTTAAATTCGAATGGCCTGGTGGTCTGGTTGTACCACGAATTGACTGTAACGAAATAGTACTGTGCACGATGTGGCAACTACTGTCCCGCGGAGTGCGAGCGTGGAAGAAGGAGTATGGTGCTGGGCTTGTTTGAGCGCTGCACAGGAGTGCGGCCGTCAACAGTGCTCCTCCCACAGCAGCTGCTTCCACTGCTTCAACACAGGGCCCTGCCGAACCCCGATATTTTTCTTTACATCAAATCTGACATGTTCAAATTGTTCTCGGCGCGAAGACCAGCACGCAGCAAATATACGGCAGGCCGCGTCTTACAGTGATTGTCAACATGAGGTCCTTGATGGACGCACCCCGACGCCAAAAATTTCTCCCTGTCAAAACCCTCGTCTCTCATTGGTCAGAGTTTCTCGCCCTCTAATTGGTCGTCTTCTGTTGCCCAGCCCGACCCCGCAAGGAACTTGATGGATTTGCATGCGTCTCCAACAGTCTTCTCACTCAGCTGCCATAGCCTCGCCTGTGCAGCGGTCATTTCTTCGGGCACTCTGTTGCCTACCAGATCTCTCTCCCGCGCTTTCGACAGTAGCATGATGCCATCCAGCGTCCGACACCGCGAAAGCTGAACGTACAGGCTGTACGGGTCGCAATGCGAGGATACCACATGCCCATCAACGTTCGACGTCCGTGTCCCTCGCAGCTCCAGGGCCACGCTCTCTAGCGTCCTGCCCTGCACTTTATAGTCTGTACATGCAAAACCCGCTGTGCATGGTAACCCTTTCCGGCTCACGTCATTCTGCTGCCACGGCCGCTTCCGCTGACATTGTATCTTGACACTCATCGGCGTCAAGAGGATGGTGCCTGGCGGCATCCCGACGAAGTGAAAATCTTTTGTCGTCTCTGACTCCAGCAAGATCCCCGCCGGCGGCCCGAAGTGGATCGTCAGGCCGGCCGAGATCCGGTGCCCTGGATACGACTTGCCCAGGATCACCTCCACCGCCGTGTAACTGGCCCCGTTCACCAGCTTTAGTCCTTGCAGTGTATTGCAATTCACAACCACCGGCATCTCTGGGCACGAACATGAAGACGGCTGGTACCGGTATCGCACTGTCATCACCCTGGTTCAGCATCATGGTGGCCTCTTCCTCCGTCGGCAGTCCGCCCTTCCACTTGTGCTCGGACATGAAAATGCGCATCGTCGACCGCTGCTGGATCCGGAACGCCAAACTCGCCTCCATATTGAGGTTCCAACGGTTTCTGTTGAGCGGCGTTACCACGGTAATGCCCGTCTCCCACGGGATCCGCCTCCCCTCCTGGTAGCACCTTCAATTAAGAAGGTCCAAGTCCGTGTGATCCTGCACACCGAGTCGGATCCTCTTTAGCAGCCGCTGCAATTCCGGGTCTCCCGCGGCGCGCACTTGCTCGTCCAGCATGATGACGGTCGTGAATTTCTTCCACAGCGCGTGCGCCTTGTCATGCTGGTGCCGTTGCTCGGCCTTGAACCAGTTGTCTACGTCCCACGAGACGGCCGTGCTTGGGAGGAGGATGGATCGCTCCTGGACCGGCCGGAACTGGTGAAAGTCTCCGCAGAAGAGTACGAAGGGGATCCCTCCGAAATCCTGCTGCGACCCGCGCAGCTTGCAGAGCTTCTCATTCACCGCGTGCAGCGTCCGCGCCCCGAGCATGCTCACCTCGTCGATGACTAGCACATCCTTGTCTTGCCAGTCCATCCGAGACTGGCCGTCGACGAATCGCTCCGCCTGTTTTGGCAATCGCACACCGTCGACATTCTTGGCCATGTGGGCAGCTGTCGCGACGTCTTTTGAGAACCCGCAGGCGGAGTGGATTGTGATGCCGTCGATCCGTGCCGCTGCAGTCCCAGACGTCGCCGTTATCAATACACGGTTTGGTTGCTCCTTTGACTTGAACAACTCGACGAGCGCCTGGATAACTCGCGACTTGCCGGTCCCGCCCTCCCCACCGATGAACTGGCACAACTGACCTGTCTTATCCTTCTCGCTGCATCTTATTAGATCCAGCTGGCGGCATACGATGAGAAGGGCGATCGCCTGCCTCTTGTTCAGCGTGAGCCGCGTGACCAAGGTCTTACCCGCCTCAAGGAAGGAGGTTGAGGCGCCAAATCGGATCTGCATTCCCGTACATGCCTCCACTGCCGTTTGCTCAAAGTCCGTTCCCGTCATTTGGATATCGTCTTCCCCGATTCCCATGAGCTCGCCCCGCACCGCCGCGCTTTGTATACCCTGTATCATCTTCTCCTTTTCCCTGGACGCACACATTTGCTGCGACTTTATAGCCCGAACCTGACTCTGCAGTGGTATGGTGGCTCCGGAGAATGCCCGCCCCGATATGTTTATCCGTCTTGGTCCTGGCTCGGGTATTATCGTGGACTGGAGTTCACAAGACGATGACAGCGGCGATTGCTGAAAGCGCTAAGTTCCTGCATCATTGCTGTGATCTCCGGGGAACCGGTCGTGATTTGGTTCACCCCGATCGCGCTTCTGACGACGTCGACTAAACGCATTGTAGTTCCGGTTCGGTCCGCCTGGTATACTGATCCATGGTATTCGCCAGCCTGCCCGGCGCCATCCTCGTCGGGATGCACCGCGGTAAAGTCACCGTCACTTGATGTGGCTGCCCACTGCTTGGCATCCCGCTTCGCATCCTCGGCGGATCGTCGCAATAACTGCACGTTATCAACGAAACATGATATTCTCGGGGTCAGGGCCGCTCGTGCCCGAGCCCACATGCAGTTGATGTCACCGCTTTCCTCGCCTACGAAAGACTGCCATGGCACGAACGACGCAAGATGCTGCACAGCGGCCCTTCAGCTTGGGAATTAGCAGTTTCAACACAACTCTCTTGCTCTGTCGACGGCAAACGCACCTTCGATGACAAGAATCTTCGTCGTCGTCATCGTCAAAATCCTTGCTCAAATACCCGTCGAGGCAGACGATAGCCTGCTTGCCCGGTCGTCTAAGCACCTGCACCCAACATCTCCTTGGAGCCCACCCGCTCTCGAACGGTACTTCCCCCCAGGCGACCTGCCTTTTATCCCCATCGATGCGTTTCAGCATGACCAGGGAAACATAGTCGTAGAGGCACAACCTTCGTAGGGTATCTCCCCGGTGACAATATGCTTCGACGCGGCAGATTCTTTGGCCTGCTTCTTCGACAAGTATGGACTCATCTACGGAACCTTCCGCCGTGGCCGCGCCGCATTCTGCTCGTAGGTGTGGTCATTGTCTAAAGACCTGCCAGTAGAGCACCGATACGTTCAGGAACGCCCAAGCACTGTTGTTCGTTAGCTCAGTTGGGTATCCCAGGAGGTCCGCGACAACCTCGACCTGCGATAACGGCCTTTCCGTAAACACCCGGTTGGCCACCTTCATCAAGAACTGCCGCGTCTTATTCTGCCGGTTGTCGTCGCCAGCAATATCGTCTCCACGGGCCTCCGCGCCGTCGGCCATTCCATCGTCTGCTCGCGGAGGCAAGAGATCGGCCGCCGTAGCGACGCGCTTCCATACAGGGTCCTCTACCTTGGTCGCATAATTGGTGACGTAAAAGACAAGGGCCATGGTCTTGCGCTGTGTGGCGATAAAGGATATGTCATGGTTGTGACGGAGCCCCACGGCAATGGCCTTATTCCACCGATTTACCATGCTGTGCGACCTCCGAATCCGCAGCACCCCGTCTCCCGTAAAGGCTGTCTTGTCCACCAGTCCCCACGGCGCCTTGAAACGACACAGATTGCCGTAATGCTTGCTTTTGGCCATCGAGTACTTGACACAGGTTGGACTAT
The DNA here is from genome assembly GCA_013305495.1 of Metarhizium anisopliae. Lineage (NCBI taxonomy): Eukaryota > Fungi > Ascomycota > Sordariomycetes > Hypocreales > Clavicipitaceae > Metarhizium > Metarhizium anisopliae. The sequence continues at coordinate 5,374,131 of JABUBV010000003.1, forward strand.
GGGTGTGAATCTGAGTCGCCCCAGCGCAGAAATTTGCTTCCTCGTCGAATGAGGCTGAAAATCGCTGATTGTCTCGCAGCAGCAGCGATATGACTGATGTTACCGACCGCTCCGCGTGAATTGCACAGAAACCTTCCTCATCAAGATCCTGTCTTGCGCGTCAGCTTTGTCAGGTTTGACGGGCCAGGATGTAGGTCAAAGCCCCCTCCCCAACTCTTTGTCACACATACCTCGGAAAAGACACTGTCAACGTATTTGACGATACGTTCTCGGTATGCCTCTTGATCCTCACCTGCCTCTTGATCCTCACCTTGAATGTCACCAAGCATCGAGCTCTGATAGGCGTTTCCATGCAGCCAGAGCAGTCCATGAACATGGAGCGCTCCCCGCTCGTTGGTCTCCACAGCGCCATAATAGTGGCTGATGCGGCCAAAGACCGATTCTTCCCCCACTTTCACGTAATGTTGGAAGAATAAAGTCATTTCTCGATGGAAGAATTCGGCTGAGCTCAGGGGGTCCGAGATGGCCAGCCGCGTACGTTTATACGCGGCGTCGAGACTCGTCAAAAAGGCTTCGGCCTCTTTAGGATCTCGGGTACGGTATGCTGCCAGCTTGAGCTTCACTGGGTTCGTGATATCGTTGGGGTTTAATGTAAACCAGATTGCAGGTATGCCACGATACACAATGAGTGACTGGATCTTGCGTCGCATGCTCAGGCGAAGCTCCCTCGACATGGGCTGCCGATAACCGTACAGAGAGAAGCATCTCAGGAGCTCCTTCACCCCAACGTCGGTAGTCTTTCCCGAACTCTCCAATTCTGCCCTGGCCGCCACCAATCTGTCTATTGTCAGTGACTGCACAATGCATTCTACCTTGCGGAAATTCTTTCTCGTCGCGCTGAGCATGCTTACGCGGCGATTCCTCGATCGCACACCCATGTTAAACACAAGAAACGAGAAGACATTATGTGTCGCAAATCGCCCACCATGGCGCCGCAGCACGATACCAGTCCATGTCCGAAGGCTCATATTCCGAGACGATAAGAGGTCTCGCACCGCCGCCTCCGCCCTGGTAGCCGTACCACGCGAATTGGCCGCCATTTCCGGCCTTATGATGGCTTCCTCCGCCAGCCGTGGTCCCCCAAATCCGAACGGAAATAAGGTGGGAAACGTCTTTGCGAAGAACCAGGCGTCCAACGAGTCGGCGAACTCGTCTCCACGACAAACGTGAATGTACGGCTCACTGACATCTCCACCTTGCCGCGACTCCGCTGACTTTATCCATACCTTCGGCCCCGCACGGTCATTCTCTTCACGGCCGCCATCCACGGCATGCCAGGCAAAGCGGAGCTTCTCCGCATCCGACACGACCGGCGGTCCGTCCAACAAAAACAACGCAGAAGAGGTTACCTCGTTGATTTTTTTCACCTTACCGTCGGGGCCGGAACCAGCATCACCGCGACCATTGATCTCGCCCCCTCCGATCCCGTCATGTTCTTGACTTTGGCTATCTGTCGCATCCTGTCCTTGGTAGAGTTGAGTGAGAATTTCCTCAATCTCTGCCGGGCTCTCATCGTCCATAGCCCGCTCCGCTGGTGGCACAACCTGCGCCGTTCGCGCTCTCTCCCACGCGGATGGCTCGTTCCGCTCCATGCGGTCGTACACGACAGGTGGCACGCCATGCGGCGAGGATCCCCAACTCTCCATCTCCGCTATGTCAATCTCAATATCCTCATAATGGTGGTTATTCTTCTTTAGCCAGGAGAGGGCTCTCTCGACGACTTGGCACCTCACCGATAAGAGGCTCGAAAGATCGCTCGGCCCCGGCCTTTCCGCTCCCTGCCACGAGATGTGAATCTCGTCCACGACCTGCACAAGCGGATGGGGGAGCACTTTTGTTACTAGCTCCTGCACATTGTTCGGGAACACCGTGATGTGGCCCCTGACGTGCCTCGGATACCCGGCAACCTGCTTCTGCCCCCCCGGAATGCTATATCTCGTTACAAACCCGTAACACGAGTTCAACCCGATGAGCTTCTCTTCGATCGGTGTCAGACCCTTCAGCTCATCGGGGAACACGTGCTCACACCCAAGTCGATTGTGCAGTTTGGCCGCTGGCGACAGGCCGCCCCTCTCAAAGCAACGTACACATTCCGCACAGACTGGAACGCTCTCACCTATAGAAAAGCAGGCCGGACAAGAAAACACCGAGCCATCAACCCCCTGGACGTCGTCAGATGCCCATCTTTCCCAGTTGACTTGCCTTAACTCTCTCTTCGTGCGCTTGCGGTAGCAAAGCATGCAGGTCTGTGTCGTCAACGTGCTCGCATCATGGAACGCCTTGTAGAAGTCTCGCACAGTCGATACCTTTCTCTCGTGCGGTATTGGCTTACACCACGTTTTCTCGTGAGACAACCTCGCCTTTATGGCAAATTCCTCCTCCAAGTAGCGCAACACGCTTGCCAAGTCCTCAGTCTGAAATTCCTGTCTCCTCTGGCCTCGAGTTCCACCTCGACTTCGCTTCCTTGGAGTTTCGTCTCGTCCAGGATGGCGACTTCTTTTCCCCTGCCGATGGGGCTGCTTCCGGTCTGTGGCCTCGTCTCTCCGTTGCCGCTGATCTGCTTCTTCACAAGCAGTTCTGAACTAGTAGCCTTGGCGACGACTCTCCAGCTAAGTGTGCATCTCCTGCCGTCTCTTGTGGCCGGATAAGCTGCCCGGCAAGACCTCCTGCGCTCGAGACGCCGTTACGCTGTGGTATTCTCTGTCGTGGCTGGGGCCCTCGTCGACGTAGCTTGGGCAAGGCCTTCACAATTGCTTCTGCTTGTTCTCGTCGCGAAACCTCTTCAATAGCTGATTGCGCTGATTGCTTGGGCTGGATTGGTCGAAACGTGGAGGCCGCATTCGCCAGCCTCTCATATGTCGACCGTCTCCTCGGCTGCTGATCTGGGGCAGTGCGGCCGTCCACAGTATTTCTTGCCATGTCTGCAACCAAGTCTGTCATCGCTACTCTGCTATGTGCATCTCACAGCCAGGATTCCCCACCGTGCTGCTGTCACTTCGACGTCGAGTGCTCCTGACGGATAGTATATGTTTGGCTCCGGAGCTTCGCCACTTGGACTATCTCGCCTGTTGACACGTGCTTCTTGGATATGGGAAACTTGCCCATGGATGACTTCTCTCATACTACGGTATTTCCATTCAGACTACGTCATGCTTTCCTGCAGTACTAGGCCGATAAACCAATGGTTCCCCGTAGTATTCCCCATCACCCTGCCTTTGCGTCCATTATCGCAGTTTTTGGTCAGTCTGCGTATACAACTAGTCACCCCAACTTTGTCGGCAGCAGCCCTTCCAACGCCGCACCATTGCCTGCGACGTCCAATCGAGCCCCGACAACTACCCTGCTGGAACGAAGATGGTGTCGTCGTTGCTTTTTCCTAACATGGACCTCCAGCACACATGGACAAGGCGCTGCCAACCTGCATGCTTGCACTCTCCAGGCCGTACTCTTTAAGCTGTTCGAACACCATGTTCCCGCCTTTGCTCGTCGGTCCCAGCAATATTTGCCAGGTTCACCCTGGCTCGTAACTCACCCATGACGTAAAGGACCATTTCGAGCATCAATTATTTCTTGTGTATGGGGCAAATCCGAGGACGAAGCCTTTTTCAGCTATCACGAAGATCTTCAGCCCTACTGGGATCGGTTTGGTCTTCATCATCGTTTTGTCGAAACAGCGACCTTGAAACCGAACCATCGACTCATCAACTGCAACGCAAAAGCCTGGCCTCCATAGGCTCAAGCTTTTTTGTACAAGGAATTCGCTCCATTCAGCCGTACGGTCCCAGATGCTGATAGGAGGACTCGTAGGATCCCAAACACAGAAATTACGGTAGAGCCACCGAAATCGATCTCGAGACATCCACCGCCCAATTGGATGGGCAGGTAAGTCTTCACGATGTGCCCAATATGCCCGAATATCTCGCTCTCGATGGATACTCATGTATAACAGAATGGCCAAGAGAATCATCTGCTCGGCGTACGTAGTTGGATCGTGAGGCTTTCTCCGCTGATACGTCCTCTTTTTATCGTTCTGTCGTAGTTGCCATCGCTTATACGTATTCTCAGCCCACCGATCGACAAGATCACTTGGAAAGAACCAAAGAAAGAGTTCAAGCGGATCAATGGGCCATTCGACACATAATTCACGCCTGTGAGCTTTCTCTATCGCCGGTCGCGACACTTTTAGGTTACCGATATCTGGAGACCATGCCATTTGTTTCTGAGCTAGGGAATATTGGGCAGCCAGCAGCGGCGGCGATGGCGGCACAGGATCACCCGTGGGACACTTGTGTTCCTTGCAAATGGTCTTAGGTTGCCACTTAGGGTCCCACGAGAGGTCGGATTCTTTGTTAGATTGGATCAGCTCAAACGGCGAGAAGTGCGGCAGGTATAGATCATCGTCATCGTCGGATTCACTATCTAGCTCGCATTCTAGTTCATAAGCCAACTATTTGTGTACTACTAGCTCCAAATTCCCAACCTTGTGACCAGTCGCCGCCATTAACCTCGCGATTTGGCTCTCTCTCCAGTAAAAATACCGCCGTCTGAATACCGCCAGCAGTTTTGGCGCAGTCGGAGTTTTGCTCAAGTGTTACGGCATCATCGAGGTCCTCAGGTTGACTAGAATTCAGAAGGAATGCCACATCGGCACTAGAAGAATTTTGTTGGGACATCATACAAGCACGGCACGGATGTAATTGCAAGATGCCCCAAAAACATGCACCAAAAACAGCTGGTAGGCAAGACGCGGTCAGTCCTTAACGGACGCGTCGTAGACGCAGTACTGTACTGTCAAGCAAATAAGTGGACCGTGCACGGACCATGGCTGCAAGCCCCCTTTAAGGAGATTGGTCCCAGGCACCAAGCACATCACCTCTACAATTATCGCTGCCGGAGCATTACAGGACGTTTCCATGTACGATGACAGCTCCTGCACGAACCTCGTAGCGGCTGACGATGATATAGGTGCGTATGTAGAAGTGTCCAAGGGTCAAATTAGGCTTTAATTAGAGCATGCGGATGCGCACCTCTAAACCCGTTATGGGATACTACGCATACTGACTGCAGAGTTGATAATGATGGGTATTGTCGGGCAAGTTTAGGGAGCCTCGTATGTCCTGCTCATAGAACACTATCGAATGAGCGACCACCAGGGCCATCACCTAGCTTTGTGTGCAATGCCTTATCAGTCTCTCTCCCTGAGCATCTGCCGCTCTCTTATAGTAGTACTGCTTCCTTGCCTTTGTCTTTTACCGAGGATTTGAGAAGCGCATTTCTTTGTTGAGCTAGTTAACCCAATATCAGGCCGGAAAGCTGAACCGAGGCTTCGGGATTGTCCAGCAAAGCGTCGAGCTCCGACAGCCATAGTTTAGTAGTAAAACAATGCAGCCGACGATCATCTCTCGTCGCGCTCATCACATCCGTGGCTACGAGGCAACATATTTGGGAATACTATCGAAGTTGTAACTGCTGAGGAGAATAAGTAGCTTGGCCTTGTAGACGGGTACTTAAATGAGACGGCGCTAATTGGCACGCACAACAGCCTGTCAAGTTGCTAAGGTTTGGTATTGGTCCTACGACCGATTCCCGTATGGACGACCTCTTCGAAGTTCATATCAATCCTACAAATCGAAACCAGAATGACCCCGACACCTACATAACTCTCTACGGCCATTCAAGCCCATTCCTTCAGCGTGCACCCTGCACGGCAATGACCTGGCCAGAGGAATTGTCACCGCAGCCGGAAAGTCCGCCTAGCGCAGTTGTTATTGACTGGACCATGGAGCGGGATTTACCCGTTGAGCAAAGACACTCGCACCCAGAGTCAAAGAGGACGAAATCTATAGCGGACAAATTCTCACCGAATAACAGCACGATCATTGTCGAGAACCGATGCTCAGTGTGTCCAATAGTGTGAAACCATATATTACCAAGCACTTTTTCTGACATCATAGGGTACTAAAAAGGAAATTTTATTGTAAATAAACATTACGTTGCTAGGGTTATTATCTTATCGGGGCGAGAATTATCGTGCACGTGCCTTAAAACGGTACGTGCACGATATGGTAATATATTGATAATATACTATTGGACACACTGCCGGCGGCGATGCTACCCTTATCGCTCATGTTCCGACGCTCCTTTGACTTTAATATCGGCGACAAAAGGCATCTGGGCTCAGCACCATGTGCAGCCTGTCTATATCTTGTAGATGCAAGAAAGTATGGTTTTGACTGTGCATACTGTCACTTGAGGAACGTGAGAACTGATATTGGGTTCCCTGTGTGGCTTTTGAACCTGATTGCGGGGGTGGACAATGTAAAACTACAATTCCAAGCACAATGAATTAAACGGCATAACTATATAAGGGCCTTACTTCAGTGACATGTATTTGACAGTACTTCAAGCATCTTTGCTTGAGAGATCCAGCATTGCCACTCATAATCTCATACTAGCTCGAGGGCATTCGTAGGGTAGGCCGTACTATGATCTGCGAAGCACAGCATTGTCTGATATCTGGTCTTGGAGTCGGACGGGGTGGCGGCAGGCAAGTTGGGAGAAGCATCATTAGAGATGGACACGTCGGTGTTCAAGCGTCTAGTTGTGCCGGCTATTCTCGTCGTCTGGTAGTGTTCGAGACATTTGGCCTTAAAAAGCAGAGATAGCTCGCAAATGACAAGGGGGGTGTAAGAGACCAACCAGATGGCCTATGCGGCATTAGTGTTAAGGACGAAAGCAGGGAGGGTGATACAAACCAAACCACGGTGTAGCAGCATCCCATGGTGACGGCCTGAGGTAATGGAACTATTTGCGACCGCGACAAGCGCTACTACAAGTAGTATAAGCGGGACCCAAACAGTTCGAAACGAAAGCATTTTGTTGAACGTCACCAGTTCCTGAAGGATCTGGCAAATGGATTGTAACCAGGATAGAAACGGGACTATTAACATCATGATTTGCAATATGAGGATTCCATGAACATCGAATTGAATTGCCGCCAGGAAAAGATTGAGAATAGTTGCAAGCAGGAAAACAGCAGCTAGAAGTGCGAGAATTCTGGGTCTGCCGCTGTCGGTTCGCACCACACGAAGTAGGATCTGCAGCTACTATTATTAGCTCAAGCACACCAAGCCTTGTGAGGGTACTTACAATTAAGCTTGCGTTCCATGCTACCATGGGGACCAGCACACTGCCTTCCAATTCTCTTCCGTATTTGGAATGGGAACTAAATATCAGCGCAGCTCCCATTACACTAAAGACAGGGATCAAAATGTTGAACAATGCCATATGATTGTAGACGAATACAGACCCGTGGTAGACTACACTAACCACGGCAAGTGTGACGGGAATGCAGAGTACCGGCAGGAATACAAAAGCGAAGTGCATGATTGTGATCTTGAGGCTTGCAATATGAATGGGGTGGAAATAAGTGTCACGAACAACCGTCAACCGCTCGGAAAGGGCGGGCTATAAGTGTGTCATATGGGATAGTTATAGCAACAGTCATCTCTCTCCTCACTAGTAACTGATACAAGTGGTCGCCGTTGTCTTAGTATTGCGAACGCCGAGCTGGAGAAGAACCCACGTTGATCGGTTGCCAAAGCTGACCCACACTCTTCTGGCGTTGGCGGGCAGTGTCCGGAGCTTCTGGGACGAACATGTGCCCCCCAAATCCGTCAATGTTGTCTCTTCTCTTGATGTGCCAGGCGGGCCAATTAGATTAGAGCAGCGTTGCCAACGTCTTTATCGCAGGGACTTGTCACCATCCTCCTCTTGTCGCGCTAAAACGAGCAAAAGTGTAGGCTTACTGAATGCTTTCTAGCAGACATCGAAATCCTCATATTTGCTTTTTCCGGCTATGTTTAGTCATAATAACAGATGTTATGACAACTGGCAATTACATCAAGTTTGCTTGTTCAATCAACAGAGGCAGCCTTGACAAATGGAGTCTAGTGCCTGTGTGATGATTATTCGTGTTTACCATTGTTTCCGGCACTGATGGTGTGAAGAGAGCCATCCTTCGTGTAACGGGCTGAGCCCAGTTGTGGTTCGGCTTGGGCTCGGCTTGGGCTCTCGTCTCTGTCAAGATCAGGCCGCTCATTCATTCAAGCATAATGCTGCCTCTGCCAAGAACACGCAAGCGTTATTGCCTAAATGGCAATAGGAAATATGCTGCTGCCTAAGCAGCAGTATTCAAGAAGTATTTAATTTCGTATGATAGAAAACCAAGAGTCTTTCACTTAAATTCGTGCTGTGTGACAGTCTGAGTCCCGGCCGGGTTCCAGTAAGCGAGATTAGCTGTGTCGAGCTATTTTCTTTTTCTTTTTGGTACCTCTTCTCCCTTTAGCTGCTGAACTGTACCTCAGCAGGAGTCGTTACACTCCGGCCGCGTGTATGACACATCGATTGTTGTTGTCTCAGCCTCTCGTGGATAAAGGCCTTATCACATGCCAGAACTTTCCTACACAGGTCATACACGCCTAGCGCGGAAATCCCGCCAAGCCGTGACCGCAGGCATACACAGTCTTTAAATAGAATCCGACTCCGCCCCAGACGTGCTTTTGGTGAGTTGCAATAACAAGCCATGATTAATCCTTCATTCCCTTGGGCCGTGGGTTATCTGCGGCCCAACGTGGTTGGGGACTCAGACAGTCGGGATGGGATTATCACTACCTCTTCTGGGATCAGCGGGCCAGTTAAATGTAACATTTTTTGCACTGGTGTCTCAAGTGGGAGTGGTCGGCGAGCGCAGCCCATGGCTAATCAGGCCACTTGGAGCTGCCGCTTACAGGGGTAGCAAGGCATAGATAGTGATATGTGAGTGCGTAGTTTCTCGATGTGGTTAAAGGCAGGCAAGCACACGGATTGTTTAAAAGATGCCATTGACTCGGCATGAAGACGCGGGAAAGCTGAATCATTGACATCAGGTCATGAATACTTAACAAATGGGCGAGGTGAGTACCTAATCCGTGGCGTGCGATTGTCACTCACCATCAAATAGGACGCGCTCTATTCGGTACTGCTCCATATCTCGCGCCTGGAAGAGCGAAATCGGGATTTGCGAGCACAGCGCGTGAGGCTCCAAGAATGCATGGCCAGATTGGAATTCTTGTATCCCCAGCTCATGAGTCAACTTCAACCCGCAATGCGTGCAACGGCAACAAGCTCGAGAACCCAGGCCAACAATGTGGACGCAATAGGGACAAAAAAGAGCGGCGGTAAAACTAAATCTTGACGCGGATCCCATCTTCTCGGTTCGGGCCTACAGCTACCCACTAATGGTCTTCACCCTTTAGTTGGCGCAACAAAACACCAGAATAGCGAATCCCGTCCATTTGGCTGTAAAGTCAAGGAATTCTCTACAAGTTGCTTCATAGTAAATACAGTTCAACTGTATTTAGATAGCCAGACTTATGACTTTTACAGCTGTTTAATACATCCAATTAGGCGGTTAACAGCCGTCGAAGGGAGAGGGCTTTTTTTTGGGGAATTGATAGAGCGGCATGACACTTTTGATACAGAGGCATGACCTTACAGAGGCATGACTTTTTGCAGATTCTGATTCGCCCAATTCTAGCTTCCCCATAAATACTTCCCGGCAAAGGCGGTGTAGCTGGCTGCCTTAACAGCTCTCCATAATACAAACTCTGGGTCGTAGGATATGTCAATCAAACCTTTCACAGGTCTCTGAAATAAGATTATCCTTTACATCAGCTGTTCAATCCTATTAACACACAGATGATGAGAGAATCCTGATAACTTAGGGTTTGTTTTACTGCTTAACGATAATACAAGATGAGTCTTCATCGCTCTCAGCAAGTTCCCATTGACTCCTTGTTCTCCGAATACTGGGTTGCATTCTCCGACCGCTAGAGCACACTCCTGTTGTATTTCCAGCCCTTAGAACTGCCGATAATCTACTTCTCCGCCGCCGAGTCGAGTCGCTTACCTGATTACTGGCCTGCGTAATAGTTTCTTGAATCTCTTTTTGTGCTCTCCTGGCGAGGGTGGGTTTATTGAGACTTTCTGGGGGTCGACCTCGGTTTCGCTCGCTTCGCCGACCTCGCTGACCATCGGATTGGCAAGTAGATTCGCTACTTGACACAATGGATAACCTTTTTGGCACAACTTGCTTGGTGTTCTTTGGTCTTCCGCGTAGCGTTATAGTAATTTTTGGGTCAAGAATTCGACTGTATGGATCTTGAGATATCGAGTTCCGTAATCGCCAGCGAGGATGGATATCCCATTTAGTAAAAGGGGTTGCAGAAGCTAGCTTCGCATAAATCTTATGATAGCAAGGGATGCCAAGCTCGATAGAGACCGTACAATCATCGCTACAATCTCCCAGAGGGCTAGGGCGGGGATTCTTCCCCGTAGGCATAAACTTGCGAGCAATACGGTATTGCTTATTGACTAGCCCAAGTCCCTTGGACGATGTAATGGTTCGTAGTTCGCCAAGATAATCCCCAACAGACCCTAAGTATTCACGAGCAGTAAGGACCTCGTCCTGTGCACAGGCATCTTTGAAGTCACGTTCTTGATCGTGCATCATATCCTGCATCGCCTCGACAAGTCGGTAGAGGTTGCTCATACCATTTAGGAGATAACTCTTGATATTGTTATTGCTGGCTTCTGTGCCAGAGGTAACACGGACACCAAAATTACGATAGCGGCGGATAAAGCAGCGCGCCCACTGAGCCCTCACAGGCAGATAGGTGCCATGGAGGTATTGTAAGATCGCTCGTTGATCATCAAACTCTTTACAGAGCTCTCGCCATGCAATCTCGTGGGCTTCCTCTGTTTCAGCAAAGATGACGCGTTTCCACATCAAAACAATACCTCGGTAAGTATGAGGAATCTTATCGCTGGTCGAATCGCTGACAACTTGTTTATCTGGAGCACTGTGCTGAATCTGCGTCTCAGAGGAATTATCCTCGTCATCACTAGCACTAGGACTGCTACTGCTCTTTCGCTTGCTTATCCACTTCTGCTTCGATTTGAGCAGTACATTCGAAATGATATGGTGAATACAGAGCTGTTGCTGTACATTCGAGAACTGGTGATTAAGAGCAGCTTTCATTGAGTTGTCATAGTCTGTGATGATGACATCTGGTTGCCTGATAGAGTGTTGCTCCATGAGTTGACGAATGCTTTCGGCAAGAAACTGGAAACCCTCCCTCCTCTCGTTGTCGATCAAGCCAAACGCAGCATTGAAGACTGTACCAAGACATGTTTGGCCAGTAGCTTGAAATAAAGGAAGCTTAAATCGATTAGTGTTGTATGTATTGTCAAAACTAATGACCTCAGGGAACCGCTTCCACGTCTGCAAACAGTAGGGAAAGGTCCAGACAAGACCAAGTAGTCTATTAGGTTGGTCAGCATCCCATTTCACGAGATATGGGATCTTCAGCTCATCGAAGAGTTTAATTAGAGATCCAGTAGGTGTATAGCCGCCGAGCTTCTCCCGATTAATAACGGCACGAGCGTTGTAAATATCCCTCTGTGTGAATACAGTATCCGGATGTTGTTGTTCGACGACAGCGCGTACATCGCGGGCCCGAATACCAACTCGGCGACTTGTTGACTCAATAGTCGCTCTAACTGGTGTAGTAAGGCGTCGATGGGACGGGTGCGCGGATGAGGTAATACTACGGTCATGGTTGTGCTGGCTGTGTTCTGGATTTTCATGGTGTCGGAGAAGCCACCTGCCTTCTTTCACAGCTTCAGCAATTACCATCCATTGGCATCCACACTTCCGAGACTTCCGCTTTCGAATGCCTGCGCCCTTCGGAGCTCCAGGCTGCCCAAATCTATCACATTGGAAGGAGTATCTGACTCGCCGTCCCTTGTAGGAATATGCATTCCGTCGAACAATACCAAAACCGTTTTCCTTCGCAAACTTGTTTACTAAGCTAAAGAGAGCTTCAGCCGAGGGCGCTGGGTTGCCTGGAATTGTTGGGTTCGGAATTGGCTCGTAGGCAGGGGATAGAGACTGTCGAATTGACGATGAATTAATGCTCTCTGGCACAGGTGATATTCGGGGAGGCTTTGTATGTGGCGTATGGGGCGGAGAGTATGGCGGAGGAGTGTCGTGTGCTTCTGAAGTTAGAGGCGACCAGCCCCATCTCTCTCGCCATTCCCGTACCCGTTCGTACGACCGAGCAAGATCTATGGTTAACCGTCGGCCTTCGCCGATAACCTCTTGTACTATACTCATTGCCGATACAAACTCGGCCCTTGTCCTCGTCGGGGATTGTTGGACGGATGGAGGTGATTCAGGAGGCTCGGAAGCGAATGGATCAAGCTCTGGGCCTGGTATGGGCGCTCCAACTAGCTGGCACCGTCTTTCTCCACGGAAGAAGTCATTTTGAAGATAGATTTCATGATCGAAACGAAGCTCCCATGGAGGCTCATAGAGACCTTGTGAGCCTTGGGGATGTGGAAGGCTTGAGAATGTTTGCGGATATGAGGCAAACAAGTTGTCGAGTGCATTTTCATCTCCAATTCCGTAAGACCGACCGATACTTGTAGCAGAACTACTTGATGTTGGCCGGTCTTCAACTAGTGAGGAATCAGATCTAGCTTCCCATCGCTGTCGTTTTTCTTGGTATAATTGATCGCTAGGACTAGGACTTCGTTTTCTGCGAAGTCCCGCGCGACTTGAACGTATGGATGCAGATGTGGCCATTATACAGGAGCTGGCACACGCCCTGGTGGACTGGAAATGTCAATGTCACAAGTTATGGGTCATTTTTGTAGTGGACTCAAACCTCAATTTCATCTACCTATTTTGGACAATTGAGATCATCTGGTACTTATGACCTGGCTATCTGCAGCTACTATTTGTAATTCTGTAACGTATCTGATACGTCGGGATGTTTGATCGTCTGATAATTCCTTTTGATGGCCACAGTTGAATTCAGCGCTCGTATTTGTAATCTGGACAGCTGTTGATAAGTTAGTAAATAACGTGTCTGCGTAACTGACGTAGGCTTTAAGGTCAAATAAGGCAAGCTCAAGGTCTAGGTACTTAGAGTGGAGGTGGCAGAATTCAAGGTGATTTAACAGATAAAATTCGAACGAATCAGAAGCCGAGAAAGTCATGCCTCTCTAAGGTCATGCCTCTGTATCAAAAGTGTCATGCCGCTCTATCAATTCCCAACCTCAAAGCTCAACATGTTTTGGGGTCATATGCAGATACTTCAATTTCCACCCTGAAATCGTCTTCCGCAAGTCGCGGAACGCCAACAACAGTCCATATCGGTCGATGATGCGGCATGTATCGATCCAAGTTGCGAGTCATGGCGGCCATTGCTTCATCGTTTAGCGGCACGTGGTACGAGTTGATGCGAAACACCTGTGACCAGCCTTGGCCGCCGGCAGTTTTCAAGCAAAGCTCAACGTTTTGAAAAGCCTGGTCTATTTGCTCATTGATTTCCTTTTTAAATACTCCTGTTGCTGGATCCCACCCGCCTTTTGAAACGCCATTAGTCGGGAGTCAAGTCGTCTAGATTCAGGAGTCATATACCTTGACCAGAGCATTCGATGCGATCGCCCACGCGAACTGCTTGATTGTAGCCGAACCTCTTTAGATTCTGCTGGCCCTTGCCCTCGTAGGCATAATACGTGAGTTGTGACATGGTGTGATTGTGCGGGTTGGCAAAGAAAAGTTCTCGTGAATGTGTATGTCAGTGGGATTGTCAGATGTATTTTGTGTACTACAAGTAGGAACAAAGTTATGCTTTATTTAAGTATAATTCCTTCCGCCTTGTTTCTATTACAGAGCACACGTCATTCTGTCGGATAATGCCTCTGTAGACTGAAGTCGCAGAGCCTGGAGTAATTGCTGGATGTCATAGCGTCGGCTATCATGACTAAACTTAGCCGAAAACTAAATTCGGACGAAAGGAAGTTTTTTTGGTATTAAAAAGAGAGCTGCAGACGGAGTCTGCAGCACTCGGAACAACAAGAATAATGATTTTATGAGCAAGCTTAGTTAACATGAGTCTCATAACGTGACACATTCTGTAAAGTGTGCCAGTTTGTTGAGCGCCACTTGCCTCTCCTGGATTAGGGTCTTGGTGTGATCTTCGAACATGACAAATGACGGGCTGCGTCCCAACTGCCTCTCTCGGACTAGGGGCTCGAGACGTCTTGGCCATTTGAAAGATTCCAAACCTCTGCCTTCACCTGGAATAGCCTTTAGAGTCTGTGAGTCTTACTTGCATTTCTTATAGTGATATGGTGTATTATTACGTCGATCTTGTTCGGATTCGGCCCGTCATAGCCTCTGGGCTTACGCTATTTCTCGCGAAATTTGGTCCATTTCCCGTGTCTGAAGAAACGCACGAATGCTGTATTCATCCCACATAATTAAATTTCCACTACTTCATGGCTTGGAAATTTCATCATCCTAGTAAGCCGACGACTGACTAATGATCACCGAAGACACTCGGAAAATTTGTTGACTTGGATCCGTAGCGGATTACATTGCATGCCAGAGACAGTGCTGTCCTTCCTGTCATAGCGCTACCATAATACTTGTAGATTCTCCTATTCGGAGCCTTGGCTGTAGACTGGATGGGAAAACTATATAAAGGGTCGCATATCCCTTCAAGTTTACACTGAACTGAATACATAGAGGCCATCGAACTACACCGAAACTGATATCTACAAAACGCACATCATTTGGCATAGACAACACGTCTTATTGTAAGTAAATGCTTTCCCATTTCTGGCCGATGCTCTTAGACAACATACTTGCTAAACCAAGCTCAAGAAACACCATGTCTGCCGAAAATTATGTCAACGGGCCTGGTGCGGGAGAGAAGCTAGGACATAAGTTTTGGTATTCGCAGGCTATAATTGTTGGCAATACTGTGAAATGTTCCGGTCAAGGTGGCTGGGATGCCGATGGGAATGTCCCTGCCGATAATGCCGCTCAACAGGTCGATAATACATTTGCAAATATCGATCGGCTCCTACAGTCTGCGGGTCTCAGGGGTTGGGAGGATGTCCTATCAGTTCGTTCTTATCATGTAAGCATGTCAAAAACGTTAGACTTGTACATTGCACGGCTTAGGCAGCGCATCCCCTGCCACAGGCCTGTTTCTACAGTTCTAGGGGTACCAGAGCTGGCTGATGCGAGAATGCTCATTGAGCTTGAAGTGGAGGCAAAGAAACAGTAACGTTGGGCCAAAGCCTACGAGTACAGAGTAATCCAACTCTACTACGGTTGCATTTGCAATTTGGTGAAATTAAGCATGTTCAAGGGTGCTAGAGTTGGGTTTCGCACACCCATGTAGAGTTGAAATTTGTCCTCTGATCCTTGTACGGTTGGATTAAATCTGACCAACCAGCTTCGTGGTATTTTACCATAGCCGCTGAAATTATCCAATGATAGTGAGCCGGAGCAATTTGTCATTTCGGTAGTTCACTGTCAGGAGAAGTCATCTATGTCAGCACATTGTTTTGTCAACTGAATAAGTACGTAACTATAGAAGGCATTCCTGTTTTTGCACTGTTACATAACTGCATTTTTATGAGTTATGGCTGACTGTTGGTTCGTCAAAGGGAAAAGTGATGCAGTACTGCAACGGGGTATCAATAAGTCAATTCAAGTCTATCTCTATTAAAAGGTAGGAAAAAGGGGGAGCGTTGGTAGTCACGATATCTATACATGGTGTCTCCCCCTATTACGGGTCTACACATGATGTTACAGTACACGTGATATTAATTTGTGAATATTGCAACACTGACTATATCTGCTCTTTGCTCGTACTTCACCTGATACACCCGACGTCACTTCTGAGGTAATTATTTTTTTCATCCATGTGCTGAGAAGCCCGGGCTGTAGGATTATACATCTGCGGTTGGATAGCTTGTGGTCTCCGGCCGCGATCTCCAGTCGCATCAATGGAGAGCGATATAGATGTTGGGCCTTTTACGTTCCTACACGTGTACAGAACGCTTGTTTGTCGCGAATGTGCATTTGCTGTTCTTGTCGATGAGGTATCTACGCACCTTGTGCATATTTTAATAGGTCTCGTCGGGCCTTTGCAGACAGTTTATGCTGGTGTCGCTTCGTTTTTTGAGTTTCAGTCACTTAGGCAGTTAGCAATTAATACTTTGGCAAGTCTAACACTACTTACGAGCTTTCTCGTGACTTACAGATAGTAAGTCATCCATCGGCTTGGGCTGAATATACCGTTGGCTGGGCATTGTAATGCTTTTTTGCTTGTCTCCATCGGCGAAAGTTATAGAGACGGAGGCCCAAGGTGATGGTTATAGGTAGTGATGTTGTACTTTACGTACTATAGCGTTGTACATACGTACGTACATTAAGGTGCAGTACGGTACACGTATTATGTACGTACGATAGTCCACGATATTCCTAATCAGGGAATTTATGGGCCCACAAGGTACGTACCAAACCAGGGGCACTCTGGCTGCGATATTTACCTTAATTGCCTAAAAAGGAAAGGGAAAATTGTATGTGCGTACTCGTACGTACTACCCGATAGTACGTACGGTACTATAGCCAAAATACAGGATGTACGTACGTACGTATACTACTAAGTCGCATCACTAGTTAT
This sequence comes from Metarhizium anisopliae, assembly GCA_013305495.1. Lineage (NCBI taxonomy): Eukaryota > Fungi > Ascomycota > Sordariomycetes > Hypocreales > Clavicipitaceae > Metarhizium > Metarhizium anisopliae. Next base: position 5,390,786 of record JABUBV010000003.1, read on the forward strand.
AGGAGAACTTGGCGAAACTAGAGCAACTTGGTTTTGGCAGCGCCTTCAGTGGTCCAGTCACAGGACAGATGTAACCCCAGCGCCCAGTTGCCAACAGCAACCAGCAGCTGACCTACTAGACCACAGCTATAATACGCCATCTCCACTAGGCCATCAGCCAATCATTTGAGGGGCATGACAGTCTCTGAACGGAGGCTACATGGTGTAAGCGAGTCGCCTTCCCCAGCCATGCTGTCATATTGGCTCCTTCTGTGTTGGAACCGACATCCATCTATTTTCTCTTTCCTAACACTCCCTGAATTTCATTGCCGCTCCAAGGTTCCCTATCCCGCAGCGGAATTAGCTGGGGATTTGGTGACCAGACCAGTACAGATGCATTTTTCTTAGTCGGCTTGTCGACTGGTCGAAATCGACGCTATGCCACGAAAGGTACGCAACAACCGCAGTTGTAGCCCCTCAGAAACAGGACCTTCTCATCTCATGGTGCAATATAGCACAAGACTCCAGTTTCTAAGATTCGAAATCGAGAAAGCCAACAACGGTCGCGTGCCCGGCACAAGGACCTGGTAGATGATTTGAAGCAACGGCTTGAACAGTATGAACGCCATGGAGTGACCGCCTCCCTCGAAATGCAAATGGCAGCTCGAGCAGTCAATATTAAAAATCGGCGCCTGAAAGCTTTACTTGGTATCTTGGGAGCCTCAAGCAACGACATCGATGCGTTTCTCACTTCCTTTGACCGCCGTGACCCCAAAGAACCTGGTACATGCACTCAAGGGTACGATGACACAAGAAGGGTCACAATCTCCCTGAGTCCAAACACAAACCCAAAGAAACTAGGATCTGGAGCGACCATAGGACCTTTACGACCGGCGCCTTCCACCGTTTCGAAACTCGCTGACATACCAACGAGTATTCAGACACTCCAAGACTCTACAGAAATGGTGACTACTGAGATGGATGAGTGTAGTCAAGTTGGGACTGTCACTTCCCCCCTGATACTCTCAGATGTGTCGGACTGCTTCTGTCCACGAGTACTGCCTCCACCGCACGCTAGTCCAATCAAGTCGTTGGAGACATCTTGCGATGTGGCAGCCGCGATCCTCATCGAATTACATTACCAAATCGATCCTGCGCAGGCTCGGATTGCTCTTGGCTGCACGGGAACAACAGACTGTTCTGTTAAAAATACCAAGATTTTTCAGTTGATAGATGGCATTCCATAATATTTCCTGGTGAATTACTGTATATCTCCTTCACTGGCTCCTCGGAGTATTCAGAGTTCTTCATCTGCGTATTTACGACTCTGGCCTGTCGAAATAGTTGACATTTAATATTTTTAGCCGTATAAATATGAAACCCTACGGTTAATGCATGCAGTATATTATTTCAAACTGACGCTACACTATGGATTTTGCAGTAAAAAGCAAACTTGGGCTATCTTGTTTTGGGAAAGCGGTCGCTAAGCTAAATGCTCAGCCTATGTTCTGTGGCTCCGCTCCGGGAAAGATTTAACAGAACAGCGGGTGCAGCAAGTTACGGTGTGATATTAGGCAAACAACTGCAGACCCGACAATGCGCAATGTAAAATGCACCAAAATGCAGCAAAATACACAAAAAGGCACTAAAAAGGCAGAGTAACACTATAAATGGAAAGTAATAATAGTAAATATAGTTAAAAGAGGCGTGTGATAAATATGTACTACTTTTTATAAGGTCATTAGTCTCAAGAGTAATAGATAGTAGTAGGCGCTGTAACTCTAGCTATAGCGCTATAACCCACTATAATATAGGGGGTTCTATGTAGAGTAGCTAACACCATGAGCGGCACCTTTAGCGATACCTTCAGCAACTATAATAGCCACAAGAAAGTGCATTTAAATAACATATAAAATAGTACACGTTTATCGCGCGCTTCTTATGACTATATTTACTACTGCTACTTTTATCTATAGAGCGTTGTGGATTAAGAATACAGCGATTTACTACCTTTCAGTGTGTTATGGTGCAATGCTTTTTGGTGCATTGTCGGGTCTGCAGTTGTTTGCCTAATATCCCACCGTAGCAAATGGCCAACCAAGTCTCCCGCAGCTGGCATTGCCTTCAGCCGCGAGCAAGCTAAACGTGCTACGTAGTCTCGCACACTAGAGTCGACGCAACTTGCCCACACAATCTCACTTGCCCTCCATTTTCCCCCCCATGAAATTGCCTTGATTCGATTTTATACAATGGATCAGCGGACGGCGCAGACCGCGAGTAGTTTCCCGATATTAAAATGGTCTAGCAAGCCAGTGGATAAAGCAGCGCGGGTTCGAGATAACCAACGACGTCACCGGGAGAAAGTGCGGAATTACATTGCGCAACTGGAGTCAAGGCTCACCGAGAGCCAGACTAAGCTACTGCAAGCAGAGATGACGATTAAAGTACTCACAGAGAAACTTGATATGGCTCTTGGTGCCTTAGATCCCATTGCCCAGAGGGATGGAGGACCGAGCAACGGCGACAAAGCGATTGTCGAGCCCTGCGACGCAAACCATCAACAATCGCCCCTGTCCCCTTACCGGCCGACTTCTGGGATCGCCAGTGGTCCCATGAATGAATGAATTGAATATTCAGGTCAAAATTTTATTCATTCATTAGCAAGGTCTAATATTCATAGGTTTGAATGAATATTCTGAATATAGCTTACATAAGAAACATTAATTAGTTAGACTGTAGTTTTATCAAGGCGCCCAGTAGACAAGCGCCGAAAGCAGACGAAGCAATGAACCCACGTTAGAGGTAAATTTTCCACTACCCGTCAGCGAACCCGATTTTATGGAGGATGTGGAAGAGTTCCGGGTGCTGGAGGCACGAGAATCATCGCATTCGCCAGGTGGGGCAATTATATCGCCGTCGCTGGGACTTTGTCCGGAGGACACAGCTCATTCATCGACTCCAATACCAGAGCAATCAACCATACAAACTCTGAGGTACGACTCGCCTGCAGCTATATATGCTCGCTATATTGCCGCAAGGGAGGCGTGGTATGCGGCGCAGCCCAAGGGGAGCATCAAGACTAATCAAATGTATCGCAAGGCAAGCGGGCTACCTTTGCGGTATGACAAACAGAGCTATGCATGGTGTTTAGATTACAAACAAATGTCTAGTCGTTGTGCTTCGCCATCGGGTATGAGAGAATGGACCAAGGAAGAAATGATGGCGTATCTGGACTGGAGTAAGCAGGAAGATGATCGGGTTGAGGCTAAGGTAGCTGCAGAAATACGTGACGATCCTGCGGCGCAGAAAAGGAGGGGTATAAAACACGTTTGGAGGAGCATAGAGAAAGACATGGCAGAGCAGAAGGCACTGTATTCGCTTAATGGGCGGGAAGAAGTCGAGGACTGTTATAGTCGTCAGATAAAATGCAGTTGAGAAATATGCGCCGATACAGTGTCAGTGACTCCAGAAGTGTCCATGTGACTGAATACTCATACTGTGCAGAGTACAGTTGGCGGGGTCCCGCGAAATTCTAACGCCGCGGGTCCCCGCGAACCTAGGCGCTGCCCACCCAATTGGGGCACTAAGCTCCACAAGAAGCTTCTTCCTCCCATCCTGCCACAAGTTGAGAGGTGGAGTGATCAACAATAGCACAAGAGCGCAATGGCAATGAGTTAATTGCAAGAGCTAGCTAAAGTGGTGCATGGATAATGATTCTAAGTGTCCACTGTCAGGTGGCAATGCCCGCCCTTAAAGGAGGGTGGCAGCACGTGACATATATTCATAAACTTTATGAATGAATATTCATTCAGGAAATTTATATTCATATGCTTATTCATCCTTATGAACATGAATATTCATAAGAATGAATGAAAATAAATATTCTTGGGACCACTGGGGATCGCTGTGCACCGGCAAATACACTCAAGTCATGTGAATGGAACTGAAGCCCCTCGACCTCTAAGCTACGTCAAGGAAACACCTTCTAGCCAGAGTGCCGGGGCGTGTCGGGTGAGTACTGAGAGTGCAAGAGAACGGCCGTCTGATCAGCCGCTGCTCGGTACGGAGGCGAGTGATCCCCTGCTCACTTCAACGATGGGCTCGTTGAACTATGACGCGAAAGAGGAGGTTGACACTTATTCGGAAGAGTATTACTATTCGCACAGATACAAATCTCTATTTGCACAGATATGTGTCTCACCTTTGACTCACCCACCCCCCTCCTATCACCATAGCCCAATCCTGTCCGATCAGCCTGCGACAGTCAATTCCAGTGCAACCGAATGAGGAAAAGGTAAACAGCTAAATCGAGGATCGTCAACCTCCAGATCACATATCAGGCCATTGACCTTATTGCCAAGCAGTATCGCTTTGCCCTCGCCGCCCTGCCTGATCAGCGCGAGCCCAAACCGCTACGTCCTTGCACGGGCAACTTCGAGCACCAATACAGCCTACCATGCAGCCATCGCATTCTTGATTGCCTTATGAACGGCACGCCTCTGAGACGGAGCCAGATTGCTATGCGTTGGTGGCTCGAGAAGCCGTTGGTACGTCAGCTTGCCACTGTCACAAGACTTGAGAATTAACAGCCTGCTAGAACGCCGAGGATAAGCTACTTGATATTCGCGACCCGGCTATTGTTAGAAGCGCACGAGGCAGGCCGCGCCTGAACGCCGACAACAAGAAGCTCAAGGTCCCGCGATACCTCAAGATCGCGGATTACACCTCCAATCCAGGAAGTGACGCTGACGATACGGACGATGGCGATGCCGAAGCCGAGCCTGTACAACGGAGTCAAGGCAGGCATCCAGCGCGAGGCCGTGGTCTGAGCCGACAGCCTAGTCAGAATGCTGGCCGAGGAACGCGCCGGTTGAACGCGAGCCTTCGCCGTGACCGTTCTCAATTCGAGCTTGACGAGTTGCAGTCACATGCGTCTCAATCGTCGCGAGGAAACAAGCGTCGACGAGTCCGTGGCGGGGCGGCAGGATGAAGTCGTGCGGAAGCATCACACGCCGAGAGGTCGCCAGCAAACCAGATCCAAGTGTCACGAGAGTCGTCAGCCGAGAGCTGTATTATCATCCCAGGTTTTCGATCGGCTGCAATGCCGTAATTTTGATGATGACCCACGGTAAAAACCGCAGTTTGAAAGGACTGAAATATCGTCACAGAGAGGAGGAGGGTGAGCGGCACCCATGGGTCAGGGACAGGAAGCCGACAGGACACTTCGTCGTCGTGATGCTTCACAACCCAAACATTCCCTAGAAATATGATAAGTAAATTGATTGAAGATTTCAATGTCCTGGGTTCTGGTAAACTCGTGTGTTTCGCAGTGTGTCGTCGTACGTGTCACTGTGTATGTCGCTGTGTGCTGTCGTGATCAATTTGATGCCAGCAGTTTGCAACATTCCTAATGGTGACCAGGGTGGGGTAAGTGAGTCAAAGGTGAGACACATATCTGTGCAAATAGAGATTTGTATCTGTGCGAATAGTAATACTCATTCGGAAATGCTGCCACCAGGAAGGAACGAATCGACTACCCGCTGCCGCGACGCATATGTGATAATTGCGAAGCAGAATTTTGCAGGTCTGGAGGTGTCCACCTGTCACGTTATGAGACTCATTGTTAACTAAGCTTATTTCTTGAATAAAAATTATTGTTGTTGTTTTTTCTATCCTTCAGAAGGGTTCATGTCTTTTATCTTTAGTTTAGAAGACTTCCCAGCCACCCTGATTTCAACTACTGATATCGATGATTTTATGACATATAGCAATTACGTCAAGTCTGCTTGTTCAACTAACAGAGGCAGCCTTATCCGCCACCACCATTTGCAGTTGGCTTCAACCTGGCTTTAGGAGGCCAGCGGCAACACAAGAGGGTTGTCGAGTGGATAATCAGTTACTGTTTGAATTACTAGACCACATCAGCACTTCCGGTGCTGCTGTTGCGGTGACATCCTAGGACAAAGAGGAATAAATAGGCTCACTAGGAAGACTCAGCTTTGCCTCACTCATAATAATTGCAACTTAAATGATACAGTGCAAGCCTAAAGGTTCTACGGCACTGTTACAGACCGAAACTAAATATTTTAGGCACCAACTCCCAGAGAAATGCTCATCGTTTTATTCCCAACCCCATCTATTGGCCATCCAACGAATGGCGTATACCAAGCCAATTAGCACGGGCACCTCAATCAATGGCCCGACTGTGGAAGCTAATGCCTGGTCACTGTTCGGACCAAAAGTAGCCACAGCAACGGCAATGGCAAGCTCAAAGTTGTTACTAGCGGCCGTAAAACTTTGTGTCACTAGAAGAGGGAACTTGAATCCAAGCAATCTGCTAATCCATAAGGTAGCAAAAAAGACCAACACAAAATACACCACCAGCGGCGCGGCAACCCGAACGACGGATACAATCTGGTGGACGACCTGGTGACCTTGAGATGCGAACAACACCAAAATGGTGTATAGCAGACCGATGAGAGACCATGGTGAGGCGAATCGTAGAAAGACACGCTGGTACCAGGAGTCACCAGCGATTGCGCGAAGTAAAAAGCGCGTAATAATAGCCGCTCCAAGAGGAATACCAAGAAACACGGCCACGCTAGTGGCAACCACCTGGTAGGAGATGTTCAAAGTGCCTGGTGCACCGCTGATGACGCTAATGAAGAAGACTGCCATAGGTGCAAAAAGGACCATTTGCAGAAGTGAATTGATAGCAACGAGGATAGCGCAATATTCGTCATCGCCGCCGGCGAGGCCGTTCCAAATGAGCACCTAAGATTGGCTTAAGTTAGTATGGATACAATGATGAGTGTCTATTTTGGGGGATTATACCATGGCAATGCATCTTCCGAGTCCGACGAGAATAAGCCCAGTGCGCAGCTCGCTTTTGTCGGGTAGAAAGGCCCAGGCGAGGGCAAGCTAGTTGTTTAACAGACGTTAGTTATAGGTTCAATCATCATGGCTCCCCTATGAGCCGTATACTAACCATGAGGAAAGGAGCAAGTATCCAATTAACGAAAATACTGAAGCAAATCTGCTTCCACATGGATTTGTGCGAAAGTAGTTCGTGCAAAGACTCGTATCGTACCTTGCACAGAATGGGATACATCATCACTAGCAGGCCAACGGCTGTTGAGGTACGAATTAGCGTGACATTCTACAGGAACCTTAGCTTCCGCAATTAGATAGATATACCAATTGGCACAGATACGCCAACGAATTTGCCGCGCTGTAGCGCAGGACCAGTGTTGGGGACAAAATTCCCTAAGATAATACCGATGGCCATTGCCAAAAAAATCCAGAGCGCCAGGAAGCGATCAAGGATTCCGAGGCCCTTGAACGCCGACAACTCATGTCCCCGCTTCCGCGGATGGCTGGTATTAACCGCCGTGTTCTCAATGTCGGTTTGATAGGGGTCTCTATGGCTCATCTTTGCTTCGGACAGATTAGAACCAGGGTCCGGGGATATAGGTAGCTCTTTAGGCTCTGAATCCATGTTAAATAAGATCTGTTGAGACGCAAACGAGGATGTCAAGGAGGTAGTGTTGATGTCGAGGACGGAAGATAGTTGAACGTCTGAAACGCGTATATATATACGCCCGATACCTGTCAGGGTACGACTGACTGTTAATAAGTTCGGTGGCCCATGGAAGAGTACAGAAGGTCTGTCTCGATTTGCCACGATAATCAGTGGCTTCCTAGCTGACAGGAAAATTCAAGTTCGAAATCTGGTTGGCTTCAAACAGTCTGGGTGGGCTCTTCTGGTGACCCTAATTATCAGTTGCCAACAGACTGACCAATCACGGCTGGGGCATGACATACACCCGTGAAGCCGTCTCCTCGTCCAGAATCGGAACGTGGTCCCCGGTGCCGCACCTCAACTTTCTTGAAAAGGGTTGCGAGGGAATGTGACTCATGGACAATGCCGACCACATTTGAAGTTCACTTTATTAGGACATTTGCATTAAAAGTATTTTCTAGGCGCCACGTCCCTTTCTCGCAAAGAATGTCTTCAAGCGAGTCTGCAGCTCCGTGGCACGCTGCTTATCCCACACCACGGAATGTCGAGCCTGCGACTATTACTCGAGACGCATTGTTGAACTTGATGACAAAAAACACTACCGCAGCTAAGGATTCCCTTCTCATCGACCTCCGTCGCACAGATAATGAAGTAAAGATTGATTTCCCTTTTCCATACCAGCCCATGATGCTATTTGCTATTTCTATTTGGACAATCGTTGGCGGTTGTAGTATTCACGTCTTTAACACTATGACAGGGCGGCATGATACGTGGATCGATCAATTTACCCGCACAGAGCTTATATCATACGATACCGACACTGTATAGTGTTTTCAAGGCGGCTGGGCTTCGCAAGATTATATGGTTCTGCTGTAAGTTCCCCATACTAGAGCGCCAAAATCGCAACAAATCGCAAGCAACTTTTGGGTGCTAACCATTGACGTGTAATGCAGCATCATCTCGCGGTCGAGGATCTCGAGCTGCCCTCTGGTTTCAAGACTATCTTGACGATCATGGCGATAGTGATATGGAAAGTTTGATTTTGCTTGAAGGCATTAAAGGATGGGCTACTGCTGGGGATGATTTCGTGCAATACATGGACGGATATGATCCAGAGATCTGGTCTAAATAGTAGATATATGTCTGGTGATTTGAGGGAAAACTACCTTACTGGACAGATAACTGTATTCCTCGCTCAATGTTCATATGAAGGTGCAAAATAAGCTTGAGCCACATGATGAGCTGAACCTGCCAAGATGCACGGGGCTAATAAAAAACACTGGAAGCTAAAGCGTGGCTATTAATTTGCCCAGAGGATTTGAACAGGTGCGCCAAGTAGTCAATGCTTTATTTGTGGGGAGCGTGATCCTAACCTAGCGCCCAGAAAAAAAATACTTAAGTATCAGCCATCGCCGCTTTTGATGTAACTGAACTTTTACTTTTCGCAAACGCCTGGGACGAAATGAGCCGCCTCATACCTGTTCTGCAAAAAAACGCGCCTCTTACTGGTTCACGATACATTTCGTTGCATTGCAAACGCTATTTCACACCGTCTCACTTTCAGGCACTCCGTTGTAATTCAACAACAGTACAATCTATGAGCCTAGTTAGAATTATGAACGGGCACGGAGACCTAAACAATTCGCATGCGTCTAGAGCGGCTGTTGAGCTTTCAGTCGACCCGGCTTACAGTCACCAGTCTTTCGCCATTCAAGCAAATGAGGATGACGCTGGTATTCGGGATCGATATCGCCCTTTTTTGCTTCGTGATCAACTTGCTGCTGACGATTGGGTTGCGCAGCTAGAACTGAGCACAGGGCTCAAGATGGTGCAAACAGAGATTCTAGACAAGAAGCTTGATCGTCTACGTATCCTTGTTTTGTATGGCAGCCTAAGAACTAGGCAAGTGCAAATTGTCGTACCCGGTATATGGGTTGACTTGTCCATGTCCATGTTCCAAACAGCGCTGACTTATTCTTACGAACAGATCCTATTCCCGACTGCTAGCCTACGAAGCCGCAAGAATTCTTTCCCGCTTTGGTTGCGATGTTCGGGTGTATGATCCAACTGGGTTACCTCAAAAGGACGACGTTCAACACTCGCATCCCAAGGTGCAAGAGCTGCGCGATCTTAGCAAGTGGAGTGACGGCCACGTGTGGGTTAGTCCCGAACAGCACGGGAATCTAGTAAGTTGCACATCGCCTTTGAACAAGCAGACACGACTCGTGTCCTTATGCTAACTTACCGCACACAGACGGGCATTTTTAAGCAGCAGATTGATTGGATTCCGTTGTCGTCAGGGGCGGTCCGTCCGACACAAGGGAGGACATTGGCTGTGGCCCAAGTCAGCGGTGGTTCGCAGTCGTTCAACGCTGTCAATTCTCTCAGGGTCCTAGGCCGTTGGATGCGAATGTTCACCATACCTAATCAGAGTTCAGTGCCTAAAGCTTATACGCAATTCACCTCCGAGGAAGATGGTAGCCGTATGATGCCGAGTTCAAATCGCGATCGTCTCGTAGACTGTATGGAAGAACTGGTTAAGTACACCATTGTTATGCGGCCTCACTTTGATTTATTTGGCGACCGATTTAGCGAGAGAGAAGATAAAAAGACCAAGCTACAAAAGACTACAAATGGTGTGGCTTAAAATAAAGATATAGATATGCGATAGTTGCTACATTTTACTCAGATAGTCCTCTTATCCTTCTGAATGACTACCCATAACTGAGCCATAAATATACTAGCAACTATGTACGAAAATCCCGCAAAGACTTGAGGGTAGAGATACCTTCTTGAGGCCGGTAAGTCTGCTAATCGTAAAGTGATCACCTCGGCACCTGCGATTAGAGTTAATATGGATAAGCAATGTGACCATGATACAGCCCAACTTACATGCTGTAGGAATAATAGTGATGGCCCATGCGAGAGCAAGCAAAGACTGGAGATTTCGTAGTCCCTCCAATTCAGCGCACAAAGGACCAATAGTCTAAAAGAAGACGTAAGTTAGGCGACCGCGAGAGAGCCGGGAAATTAGATGGGACTAACCATCCAGAACACCCCTAGAATTGCACCACTTAATATGGCGAATAGAACCGTTAGTCCGAAAGATGTCGCCAGCAACCAGAGGACAAAACACAAAATCCCACACAGAAACGTTAATATACCTGCCGTGGCAACCTTGGATGTGCGAGCGCTTATAAAACCAATAATAGGCCGACCTACAGCAGTTCCGAGGTTTAGAAAACCCACAATATCCGTTGCTTGGGTGCTTGGTAACCCAATGGCAAGAGCAAAGTCAGACAAGGAGAATATTAGAGCTATATACTCAAACATGCTCACAAAAGCCCAAAGAAGAAGAAGTAAAACTTTTGTGCGATGAAGGAAGGTAGTGTCAATTGTGAGTTGTGTTGGATGGATATGCTGTCGGATAAGGCTGCCTCTGTTAGTTGAACAAGCCAACTTGACGTAATTGCTAGATGTCATAAAATCATCGATATCAGTAGTTGAGAGGCTGGCCAGCCACCCTGATTTCATCAGGTGGCTGGGAAGTCTTCTAAACTAAAGATAAAAGACATGAACCCTTCTGAAGGATAGAAAAAACAACAATAATTTTTATATTCAAGAAATAAGCTTAGTTAACAATGAGTCTCGTAACGTGACATATGCCGGTTTCTATCTCGGAGCAGAAGTGTCGCAACAACAGTTGCAACTAGAGAAACAAGGCCTGTTATGCGAAAAGCCCATCTCAGTCTTCGAGTCCGTATCATCGCGGCGGTTCCCCAGGTAAACGCAAGTCCCCCGACGCCAGATCCAGCGGAACTTATGCCATTAGCGATGGTTCGGCGCTTTGAGAACCACTGCGACAAGATAGCTGTGCTGGGAATAATAATGCAGCCGATACCGCTACCAATCATAACCCCTTGTGTGAGGTACAATTGCCACTGTTCTGAGGCAAAGGAAGCAGCAATATAACCAAAACACTGTAAGACACAGCCCAAAAACATAGGGGCATGTATACCAAGTCGATGAGCAAAGTACGTAACTGGAAGTGCAAGGAGCATGGCGCAACTAAAATTAAGAGACTGGCGCCTTAAATTTGTCGACAGGACAACCGGGCACAGTTACTTTAGACATACTCGCATTCTTATTACAGCCGTAGGCTTTTGCGATATACCAAAGGGTACAGAGGACATACATGGCATTGAAAAGTTTCAAGGTCATGTCTTCCATAGTGCGACTTGGGATCACTCGTTTGACTTCTCTGGGAAGGATGTGATCGTTGTCGGAAATGGGTGCTCAGCAAACCAGTTTATACCATATCTGGTAAACCGGACATCGATTAGAAACATTGCACAAGTCGTGAGAAGTTCACATTGGATCGCCCCAAAGGACGATGGCGCCGTCCCCGATTGGAAAAAATGGTTAGTGTGTCCCTTATTAAACCCGATTTCAACTGTGCACTAAACGATGCCGACAGGATTTTTCGCAATATCCCGGCGACAGATCGGCTAGGAAGGTTCTGGATTGCGGCAAAGTTGGATTTAGCTTTCGCCACGTTCAAGACAAACACCATCGGGGACGTACTTCGAAAGGTACTTCAGACGTATCTGACAACATATATGCGGCGCCTATCGCCTTCAAAATATCATGACATTCTCATACCCAAATTCGACTTTGGGGCCAAACGGCCGGTCATGGACCACGGATATTTGAACGCTTTGCATGACCCTCGCGTGACTCTGATACGATCAAGCTCTTTGACAGTTTCGGGCTCTCGACATATTTTATGTGAGGATGGACGGTTACTACAGGCTGATGCCATAATTCTGGCCAATGGATTTAGGACACAGGAACTCTTGAGTCCAATACGTATTACTGGGGAAGATGGTCAAAAGCTTCACCAACTTTGGCACCAGAGTGGAAACTTCCCGTCAGCTTACATGGGGTATGCCAAGCTGTTTGATATAAAACGTTAAGCCACTAACACATCCTAGGGTCTGTACTGCAGGATTCCCAAATATCTTCTTTCTTACCGGCCCGAACACCCTTCCCTCGGGTCACTCGACACTCGTGGGCATTGAATGCTCGGTAGAGTATATTTTGCGAGTCATTTCTCCATCGTTGAAGAATTTGGAAATGGCCACAAGTCGGAGCATTCAAGTGAGACCCATGGCACAGCAGCGCTTTAATAGCTGGATTCAGGCACGACTAAAGGGCCTTGTCTACACAGTGAGCGTACAGAACTGGTATATTGACAAATTTTCTGGCCGAAATACGTTGATATGGCCAGGATCGCAACTGGCGTTCTGGTGGTCAAGGTGTGTCAGGACTCAGGACGCCCCGATGGAATGATTTCGAAATTAAGTATCAGTGGCAAAGTCGGTAGGGGTCGTCTTGGTCAGTGACCATAAGCAAGGGTCGCCTATGCCTATGCATGAAGATTGCCCCTAGTTTGCTTTGGTGAATCGCAACTAATATGAGCGGGGATGAAAAAACTCTGCGTCAATTGTAACAGGTTTGACACTGATGAGCGTACGAGAGCACAATGTTATGATGACTATCCACTGCAAGCGTTCATTGATTCTATAGTAGCAGGCTTAATGTGTGTCGCCTTTTTTGCATCATAAGCTTAGTAGTGTTGGAAACGCTGCAAATAGATCGCGATGGGGTCAACCAATCCTTGTAGCCACTGCCGGACACCGCTCCGGGGACTGCGCCATTTCGTATCACAATCCTCCGTCCTGGTTACCAACTACATTGTCGCCGGCAATACCAGTAGAGTCAGAAGGTCATTTTTATTCTTGGTGCTATTAACACTGGGAGTTTGATGTCGCACTGGTATCTAGGGTCGTAAAGAGACGTGATAGAGACTCGAGCTCAATCTGCCAGCCAACTGCCGGCAAGACAGACAGGTGGGATGAGTATCAAACCTTACACATCGATGTCCACCACTTCCACACCATCCGGAAACTCGGTTGTATTGCCCGTCGGGGGAAATCCCAATTCGACAGCCGTAAGCCCACCGTGGTCTACGCAATCTTGATGTCGCCCGTCCAACGACACCTTGCAGCTAAACAGAATGTCGATGTGGCTAGCCCCGACATGTCAATGTTGAGGTGCCACGTTTGTCAGTATTTCGGACGAGGTGTCGCTGATGAATGCTAGAAGACTGAAGAGTATATCCGTTTGAACCCGACATCCCTCACCCGGTTGAAGTGACCTGCGAAAGCCGTTCCACAGCCACGTAGCCACGTCTTCTTGGGTCACACCCTTGACGTTCTGCTGTGCGATGAGAATATATGCCTCGGAGCAAGGCATTGTAGACTCGTCGTAGGGCCGTGCTTGATAGTAGTCTTCCATCGCTGACTGCAACACGTGTCCAGGCATTAGGAGAGAGTTCTCCTGGCGCGGGACCAAGGCAATGCGATTTGTTGCATCAATGGCTGGTCGCAAATGCGAGGCGAGATCATCATTCATTTCATCTTCCTTCGCCAAAGTGGAAGGCGGAGGTTTCATTTATCCTCTTTCTTTCTGGGGAGTTCTACTTCTTTAGCACCATGGCGGACAGGGAACTGCATAGTGGTGTTCTGCAAGCTCTTGAAGTCGCTGCTCGGAGACGGCACATAGCCACTCTAGCTCGCAAAGAGACTCGGAAACAAGCACTGAGTGCACACGGTTACCATCGCTTGCAGAGGCAGCTGAACAAGAAGATATTTCTTGCACCAATAGATGCAGACACTACAAAGGCCAACATTTACTACATCAAGAAGAAGTTCATGAGGTGAATCGAAATCATGGCTTCGATTGCGCAGTTTACTAATAAGCCGCTAGGTTCTGCCGAGAAAAGCAGCACGGCAATTGGAAAAATGCTATTAAGTGGCAATACTGTAATAAGGGTCTGATAATGACGTTCCTATTATGGATTTGTGAAACTTATATTCAGCCCAGGAGGAAGCAATCCAAGAGGAAAACAGTCAATCAGTATTGGCGGGACTTGAAAATGCTTTATAGGCGCTCAAATGAGGGCAGGGTTGTCAATGCAAATGATTGCGAAGAGATTCGGAAGGCATGTGTGCAACTCCGCGTGATCACGGCAAGAACACGCTTGGGCTGACTTCTGACAGTACATCAATGGGCACTTAACTGTGACATTTAATTTAGACGATCAACCAGGTTCTAAGCCGGTCATGGGGGTTGATGACCTCCTCCTAGGCTTGACGCACCACTGGTGTCGTGATAGGAGTGTCTTCCCGACCGAAGGCGATCGTCTTGACCTGTCCGCCATTATGCTTTTCCATTTCACCATCACCTCCACCGCGTGGAAGCAGTATTCGTGGGGGCTCTCCTGACATCAATTCTGTCATTCCCAAAGTCAAAGTTGAAGAAATACCCCTTGTTCTTGGTAGAACACAGTGCATATTTTGTGTGGGCGAAGAGCAACTTCCATACTATTCGCGCATGCGCTCACCATGTGGAGAACGTGCATCTTAGGCATGAGCCTAATGACGGAAGATTCGTTTGCCACCATACAATGTACGCATTTGGGTAACTTCTTAACAAGTTTAGATGCCTTCAAGAAGCATGTGCAACAAGTTCATGGCGTTAAGCTTCGGGATTGACCAGCTTCACGAGAATGGTTCCGAGAATTGACTGCACCTGGAATCGACAACGGAGGCAGTAGAAAGAAATGTCAGGTATGGTATTGAGCCTACGCCTGAATCTGTGCCATTTGATTGGTGCTCAGCTTGTGGAGAAGCAGGTGCCGTCCCTCACCATAGAAAACAGATGTAGTAAAGTAGGGACCAATCCTTTTTAAATGCTATGTCAGACAATTGAGGGTCGCAAAAGATCGAGTATAATGGCGCCGAAGGCGCCAATTGTATTGAATGAGAATTATGTAAGGAGCAAGAACTCCCTTAAGAGTTGCACGGGAACCGTGCAGCTCTTTATACACAAAAGAAACCTTTGATAGTTTAGGCAGTAGCAGCTGCCTGCCAGGCAGCTGCTGCAGTACCCCACATGAGGTACGATCAGGGTAGGCCTGATATGCGACATGCTATGTATTTGATAGATTTGACATCGAAAGATACCCACGAGCGAATACCCACGTCTGTATCCATGAGCGGGTTCATTGCAGTAGTGAGGGTCTGTACGTTTCATTACCGATACTGCAAATGGCCGCTTCATCCCCGCACGAGTCAACTCACCTCAGCGGCAGGGCTCATCGTCAACTCGGCCACCGTATGCCACCGTCTCCCCCCTTTTCCCTCGAAATCGATGGACTCTTCCAGCCTCATGTCATTGCCCCTTCTCGCTTTCGCCGACACTGTTGCCGCCGGTGCAGATCTTCTTCTCGGGTGTCGTGATTTCGTTGTCCGCGTTGGTACCTATGACTTCGTCGCTGCTGGCGCTGCCGGCGCCGAAATAGTATCTAAAGACGCGTGCCTCGAGGTCCGACTTGAAATTGCCGCCCTTCTTCGCCTGGTGGCGGAAGTAGACACGCTTCGCCCACTTCCACCCTTCAATGCCTAAGAAGAAGAGCACGGCCTCAATGAAGACAATGCCCCACTCCCAACTAATACCGGCGTGCTTGAAAACGACTGTGTTGAGCTTGGGAATATAGATGAGAGGGAATATAGTGACAAAGCCGGCGACAATGGCCCAGAACAGGAACTTGTTGCGCCAGACGTCAATAGTCCACTGGGTAAAGTACTTCTTGCTCTTGGGCTGCATGCGGAAGAAGGAACGGCGCATGTTGACCATCTCCCACGCTAGGAAGAGCGCGAACCAGGTGAGACATGCAAACGTCGTGGCACGAGCGCGGAAGACGACCTCACAATCTGCAGAGTATTCGTTGTTACAATTGTCGCCAATGTCCGCAGCACCGTTTCCGAAGCCGTAGAGAACCAGAACAAAAGAAGCCAGGCAGAGCGCGGACATCCACAGGCCATAGATAACCATGTCAAGGAGAAGCTCCGGTGTGAAGACACCTTGTTTCAACTGAGACAGGGTCAGCCGGAGCCTAGTAGGACTGGAAGGTAAAACTCACATTTTGAGGCGGACGCTGCATGATATCCGGCGCAGCAATCTCAAAGCCAAGTCCCATGTCGGGCATTCCAGAGGTGACCATGATGATCCAAAGGATTTCAACCGGCGCCAACGGAAATACTGAGATGCCGCGGCTATCTTTGAACGCGAGACCAATTAACAGCGTGCAAGCCTGGGCAATGTTTTCGGCCAAGACGTGCAGGATGAACTTTTGGATGTTGTCAAACATGCGGCGTCCCTCCTCTACAGCGTTGAGGATCGAGGCAAAGTTGTCATCAGTTAGGACGATGTCTGAAGCCTCCTTAGCAACATCGGAGCCGGCTTGTCCCATGGCGATGCCGACATCAGCACGTTTCAAGCTAGGTGAGTCGTTGACTCCATCACCAGTCATGGCGACAAAGGCCTTTCGACGGTGGAGAGCTTCAATCATGCGAACCTTAGTCTGCGGCGCGCAGCGAGCGACTACAAGTGGGAGAAGGGGGAGCTTGTCAATTTCCTGGTCCGTTAGTTTGTCAAAATCAGACGCGGCCATGACCATGGTCTTGGCAACGTCGGTGGCAACATCGTCTATTCTCGACGACAAGATACCTACCTCGAGAGCTATGGCACGTGCAGTTTCTGGGTGGTCACCAGTTAACATGTGGACACTGATGCCGGCCTCATGACACATCCGAACAGAAGGGGCAGATTCGGGACGGGGAGGGTCGTAAAGGCCAATTAGGCCACGAAACGTGAGATCTTTTTCAAAGCTTCCCCTCTCGAGTTCGGCTTCATTCTCCTTGATATGGCGCATATTTGTCTTGCTAGCGAATGCAAGGACACGCAGACCAAGACGGGCCATGGCTTCCATGTTGTTGAGAATATCGACCCTGACATCCTCAGATAAGGTTTTGGTTTCATCGCCAACGGCGTAACGGGGGCAGCACGTGAGAACTCGCTCCACGGCACCTTTAGTAAATAGCCACTGCTTCTGTGTCGCCTTGTTCTCAGAAATGACAGACATCTTCTTCACATCAGAGTCAAATGGAAACTCAGCCTTTTGGTGCCACTCAGCACCACCTCCTGTTGACAGACGGAGTCGGTTCCAATTAAAGCGCGACGAAAATACCTGGATTGCAATCTCAGTAGGATCACCTCGCCCATGCCATTCACCATTCACTTGGTTCACAGAGGCGAGGTTGGCAAGCGAGGCAACATTGAGATACTCCCTGAGAGTGGGATCTGTGCCGACAACTTGGTGGCCATCGATGGGCTCACCATCGGTATCGGCACCACGGAAATCAATGTCTTTTGGCTGGGCGTTCTTAAGGCAAAGCTCGCCGACAGCAGGGTTCAGAGGTTCGCTAGTTGTGCCAACCGAATAGGTACCACGGCCAGGGACCCATGCCTTCTTGACGATCATGTTACCTTGGGTGAGCGTACCCGTTTTGTCCGAGCAGATATCTACTGGCAAGTTGAGCGATTGACAAGGTGAAGGGGTGTGAGACGCGTACTAGAAACCGCACCAAGTGCCTCGAGGCTCTTAAGGTTGCGGACAATAACATGACGCTGAACCATGCGCTTCGTGCCAGCTGCCATGGTAATTGTCAACACGACAATCAAGGAGGCGGGGATCATGGAAAGGCCGGTGGCGACGGCGTAGATGATGACTTCCTGT
This sequence comes from Metarhizium anisopliae, assembly GCA_013305495.1. Classification (NCBI taxonomy): domain Eukaryota; kingdom Fungi; phylum Ascomycota; class Sordariomycetes; order Hypocreales; family Clavicipitaceae; genus Metarhizium; species Metarhizium anisopliae. The sequence goes on from JABUBV010000003.1 coordinate 5,408,992, forward strand.
TTGGTGTCGAACTTGTTTGCACCAAGTACGATAACGGCACAAACCACAGCCGTGCCGAGAAGCAACAAAGCCAGCTTAGAGAGCTTCTTTTGGAGTGGGGTGCCGACATTCACACCGAGAAAGCGGCCAACAGCGTCGGAAAAGGTCAAAGTCCAAGCCTGAAGCCAGAGACCGAAGGTGGTTGTACCATCCTCGCGTTGCTTGGGCTGGCGACGGCGGGACACCTTATCCCGTAGGGCAGCAGCTATCTGACCAATCTCAGTGTACAGACCAGTGGCAAAGACGACACCCCGAGCTCGGCCCTTGGTCACGGTCGAGGAGCTGTATGCGACGTTGAGACGGTCACCCGGGCCTGTGTCTTCTGGGTAAGTTGGAGCCGTTTCCTTGCGCACAGGGACGGACTCGCCGGTGAGGAGGGCCTCATTGGTCTCGAAGTTGATGGCCTCAACCAGGCGGATGTCTGCCGGAATGGTGTCACCAGTCTTGAGATCGACCACGTCTCCAGGCACGATCTCGGCCGTGACAATGGTCGCATTGTTGCCGTTGCGGATTGCTTGGGCCGTAGGAGAACTAAGAGAACGCAACGAGTTCATGGTCTTCGCCGCCTTGAACTCCTGGAAATAGCCAACTACAATATTAAGAATGATGACGGCAGTAATGACACCACCCTCGATCCAAGACTGGATGCCAAACGATGCAGCCATGGCCAAAATCAGGACCTACGATTGATATGTTAGTGACATCAGAACGGCGCCTTATGCACCAACGGGTGAAGCGTGCCGTGATGCTGCGCTCTTTGCGTGGTCCCTCTTAAAGCCTGGTCAATAAACTCACCAAGGTCAAGGCATTGGCGATTTGGCCGATGAAGATTCTCACAGGTTGCACACCCTTTTCTACGCCAAACTCATTGCGACCGTGCTCCTTCAGTCGCGCCTGTGCCTCTTCGTCGGACAGACCAAATTCGACATCTGCTTTGAGCTCCTTTACAACCTGTTCGATTTCGAGAGCGTGAGCAGGCGCCGACATAGGCCAATTAGACTGACCCGAGACATGCTTCCGTATCGCCTCGTTCTGATTGCCACTCATTGCTAAGAATGGTAGAGTTAAGGGGAGAGTGTGACAGTAGATGCTCGCAGACATGCAATGCAAAGCTTTGGAAACGAGATGTGGTAGCAAGCTGATGGTCTTCTTACGAATAGGAGCAATGAAGCTGGCAATGTAAGTTGTACTTGTCAAACACCGAGCGAACAAGGTGTTGTAGTGAAGATGGACTATAATGGGAGAAATTGTGAACCAAACCAGAGTGGGCAGGAAACCGTAAAATCTCGACCCGCTCACCGCACGCCGCCACTCACGGCAAGTTTGTTAAAGCTCGCACTGATGAGTCTCTGGTGGCGTTAGAGCATCCCCACGGATGGCTATAATCGACATGCCGAGCAGGCAAGCCCACTCCATTTGAGTTAGCGAGGTTTCTGACCAAAGGGGATTCGTGGCAGCGTCAGTAAGACGGAGGTTTTTTTTTTTTTGGTTTTTTTTTTTTTGGTAAGATGAGGAATCTGTCCAATTAAAAACGGAGTCCACTCTCACGCTCCACGAATCCTATAACTTTAAGTAAGCTTAGAGGTTGAGGTGGCAGATGGGAGGTTACGTCCCATGGCCGCAATACGATGGAGAATTTACGTGTCAGCGCTGCGGCCGCAATGGTGGGTTGCCCGAAGTTGCGGCAATTCCACAAGCCACATGGGTCCACTAACGCCGCAAACAGCGAATCCTGGTCAATGGGATCACAATGGGTGAGCCCTTTCATTCGCCTGAATTCCTATTCTGGCTGTACATGGTGCTTTGTGGGCTCCAAACCATTGCTTTTGCCACATTATTGTTCGAAGCGAGGTGGATCTTTGAATTCACGATTGTGTCTATGGGTTGTGTCTATGAATGAATGAATACATGGTGACACCCAGAATTGTCGCAAGGTTGAGACACATTCAAACTGTGGGGGCAACGACGACGATGACCACTCGAGTTAGTACTGGAAACACAACTACAAGGGCACCGAGCAAGCAGAGCAGGCCTGCGATTCTGCAAGTAACCAGGTGTTGCAGTATGGCAGCGACAGCAAGCAACAAACCAGGTTTTGGAGGCTGCTAAATGAGAAGCATGGGAGGCGACTAGGTAGGATGATATCATCGCTAGACCACTTCCTAGACTGTGATCCAGTTTATTACCAACAGGTTAACTGACTTTACGGTACAATCCTTTTCTACGCCACCCTTCAAAGTCGTAGCGACGATATTGCCATGGTGCCAACTACCCTGAAGTATTGTCATTCTTCGCTTTCCAAGTCCACAATCCCGCTACGCTGGCCATGTTCGTCTGGAAGCATAATGGCCTTATCAAGAGTGTATGGTAGCCCGCGGTGGCGCCCGCGGATCATCATGACACAGATGATGAGCTTACTGAAGGTACCGAACATGCCGCTTAGGGAAGTCGCGACGTCAGGGTATCCCAGGCTAAGGCCGACATTACCACTGCAGGATATCAGTTTTCAGCTTTGTCCACACTTGTGATACTTGCGAGGAACGTACTATGCAGATGTGACTTCGAATAAGACTGTCCAGACAGTAAACGACTGCCAATGTCAGTGCGCGCCACCGAGGCTAAGTGGGATAACCTACTGGAATGCTGTTGTCGACAATCCTATCCGACTCGGCGATGCAAATACAGAACACGCCGAGGAATATAAACCAAAGGTCAAAACTTAGCTGGTTTCTCACATGCGCGGTAAAGTAGTTCCGCCCATTGCTCTCGTCCAGCTTCCTCTCCGACTCGTATACCCCCAGAGACCGCTCCTCATACGTGTTCGACGCACGTATGCTTATGGCAATGGGGAAGATTGCAATATACATCATGACCAGCAGACTAAATTGTACTGCTGGGTTGACATTCGCAAGGTTAAAGGTCGAGGTCCCAGTGTGCCGCGACGATGCGGCTTGAAAAATTGCCGCAAGGATGCGCGGGCCCACCGGTATGGAGGTAACCTCGGGGTTGTCTAAGTCCAGTACGATAATAAGCAACGTGTCAATGAAGTTGAGGCAAAAGATTATGGCAAAAAGGATCCAAGTCGGCCGACTTGGGAAGAGCAGTGTGTAGCATCGCCGAGGGTGGTTGAGTAGGAAAGTCAACGGCTCCTGGATGGAGGATTTTCGAGGCGCAAGCTTTGAAATGGCCCAGATGAGGAGGCGCAAGAAAGCAGGGTAGAGTGTGTTGCCGGCGAATGCGAGGAAGCTCATGATAAACATTGGCCACATGGCCTCCCGGAAGGAGATCATAGAGTCGGGCGTAAGGGTGAAGCCAAGGTTGTCAACCATCGTCTGAGCAGAGTAAAACGCCCTGGTGGCCTGTCAATCCTACACAAAACTCTCGCGAGTATATGGAGTGGCCGCATATGCATACCACCAGTTCATGTTTTGCCCAGCTTGGCTGAGAACTTCTTTGTACTTAGAATCTGCGTACTGGATCCAGCCAACGAGGCAAATCGCACCAAACAAATGCAACCCGAAAAAGTATGCTATTAACCATTAGTGCAAGCATCTCCACACCAGAAACAGCTCGCATACAAAAGACAATCTTGAGGAGCAGTTTCAAGCTGCGGTACTCTATCCCGCCAAGTTTCTCGCGGTCGTCGCTTGTCAGATTACGGAAGTCCGAGTTGCGGCCCAACGTGGCATGGTGCGACAGTTTTAGCATATCTCGAATGTCAATCTCGCGCTGCTGGTGTCGTGATATGCCCGACGAGGGTGTGGCAGAATTGTGACGGCGAAGTTGGGGATCGTAACCGAGGACAAACATGGACGAAGTGAGACTGACAACACGGTCGAGGGTGCGGGTCTCACCGAGGGGAGGACCATCGACGTTTCGCCGGCGAAGACCGGACGGGCCTGCTTGGGCTGTGACTTCGGAGATGGAGAGGTCTGGGATGATTCAGACAGAGTGTTCCGTAGTTTGGGAACATGAACCACTCACCGTCGCGGTTGTCCCTGGTCTTACTGAGCTCTATGATCGGATGGCCTGCGACACGGTCAGTTAATTAACAGTCTACTGCTAATGCTACATCAAGATGTTATACCTTGTTCACGGTCTCTGGGACTGGGTATATACAGCACTGTATCGTTCTTGGGATGGCGCTCAGCAGACGCGTCAAACGTGATGGTTCGCGGCTTTGCCGTCGCCGCTTCCGTCTCGCTATGGTCATCTGCTTCCGCTGGTTCGTGGTCATTGATATTGCCGTTCAGCTCCGGGTATGGCGTCTCGTGGTTGTTGACACCCTCAATGTCCAGATCCTTGCGCTCGGCCGGCGCAGCGTTTCCTCGCTGGTGTAGGATGGGCGCTTCGCATACAATTCAGTCCTGATACACCAACCCAGAATGGATGACAAGAACACTCACCGACTTTGCTGAGATGCTTCCGGAACCAGATGAAGCGGACCAGGACGACGACAGCGTTGATAAAGCCTAAGTTAGTGAATATGGGAATGAAGTAAATATACAGTTGCTGGAATGTGTACAATGTCTTCACATCGACGCTACGCGTGCCCCCACATTAGTTATACAGTTGGACAACGGCTTCCAAGCCTCGAGGAGGCCCGAAGAGTCTTTGAAAAGTTGAGGGTACAAACGTATTCAGGCCAGACTCCGTGGAGGCGCTGGCGCCAAAAAAGTAGGCATCCACGGCTTTCAAATTGCCAGCTGGATAAAGTATGATAAGAGACAATACGCCCATAAAGATGATGTACGCATCTGTGGGTTGCAGCATATCAGTTTCACAGTCCCACAAGAGTGTTGCATCGATGTGACTTACAATGCAGGGTTACAAAGTTGACAGGGGGCCGCCATCTTACGAGCTTCTTCATCGTTGTCAAATAAGTCTCTTCTCAGCGCCGCGCTGGTGATGTCGCAGTGCAGCTGTAGTTCCAATCATTGAAGGGTTTGTTTCCCAGGGAGTTCGAATGCGATATATATGAGATTTATCACAGATGATGATGGTACGTGAGCGAAATTTTTTTTACCCTGGCGCGTGATCCCCTAGGGAGGGGGGGGGGGGTGGGGGGGGAGGGGCGGGTGCCAAAAGGCTTTTGGGGGCAGTCACACTTGTGTCATATGTTAGATTTGTGGCGTAACATTACTTTTGACGCATCAAGAATGGTCTATGGTCTTTTCAGTTCCTTCACATGCCAACACCGTCCAATTGTATTCAATTATTGGACATGATCCGTTGCCACTGCTCGAGCTCCTGCTCCTGCCTCTACATCTACCGTGTTGGGGGTGGATGACGACCCATGTGGCTCTCCGCCCTGGCGTGCAAGAAATTGTAGCCGTCGCAACCCAAGTCGATCCAGCACAGACGACTGAATACTGGAAATGCTTGTTAAAGTCGCCCCCAACTTGGGAGCGCTGTTAACTTGTTAGGCTGTACGTTGCCGTATTGGGTGTGCACACTTGACTCTTGATTCCCTCCTCAGTAGATTCCATCGTCTTACTGCAGAAAATATCGCATGAGGTGAAGCAGGAAACCCCTGGGAAGGCTCCTCAGGTCTGGTCACCTTGATACGGCTGTAGCTCAGGTAATAATAGCGTGGCCATGAGTTAGCGTCGTATTTGTGATGCTCCTATAAAGTGCAGATTGTCTCAAAAGCCAAGGATCAATGCAACATTGGTGAAATTCGTGCCCACAGGGATAGTCGGCGAAGTGTTGCCCCTTCAAGATATGGTTCTGAACAGATAGAGCAATTGGAAGCCAACGCAGTGCTTCCCGGGTTACGCAGCGAAACACCACAAACCTTAAGAGTGATAAGAAGTGACCTCAAATCCTGCAACGTAAGAGTGTCCTGGGGTCGAGGTGCAACCGACATTGCACCATTGTTGTCGGAGGACGAGGATATCCTTGGTCTTGTGTAAACGCAATAGCCGAGCACAAGAACCAAAGAAACGCCCAACCCTGCCACTATGCCCGGCGTGTAAGCGGTGTTGGCGGAACCAGGAGGTAGTTCATCGGGTGCAAACTGGAACTCGCTGGTGGACTACCCATTTCCCGGCCACTTGTAGTTTGGGCTGTACTCTGCGTGGTTGTGTGGCTGTGGCAAGGATGAGCCGTCCACGAGTGGCCGGGAGTTAGGTAGCTGAAATGTGTCATGGAGTGTATGCATAGACAAGAATGAGGTAACGGATATAGATAGACAGGGCGGATGTATGTACATGAATAGGAGAGAACAAGAAAACACACATTACACACGCACCCCCGACATCAGAACAATATTATCGTTCTAGGAAATATGACAAAATGCCATCAGCTGGGGACATCTCGATAGTCCCACCCTTCTGCCCAACAGAAGACCCCTCGCGGGCCGCCTTGGTCGCATATTTGCGGGTGTTTCGTGCTACTGTGTCCACCGCAACAAGCTGCTAGTGAGTCTTTAAACGATCCGCTGCGTCATCGCTGGGATTCTCTCCTCCCTGGTTGGAGATTGCCCATATGGGAACTCCGTACCGACATAACAGCTAACTTGTTCCAGCTACACGCCGCGCATGTCCGGCGAGCAACAAGGTCGACCTCGTCGTCTCTCACGGCCCTGTCGCCTACTTCAGTTAATATTGAATCATTTATGTTGTCCGGAAACACGATAACAAAAAAAAAAAAAAAAACCTAATGACATGGTCAGAACAACCAGCATATGACGGTGATTACTTGCGTGGTGTTCCGCCGTCAGGCCCAAGCGGGGAAGTAACGGCGTGAGGCTGGAACCCGTTTTGCGACCTGACAAAGTATTAGTAGTGAATAGAGTTGATATAACTAGGCCACCGGCCAGTTTTCGGTTCGAAATTTGCCTCGTAAGTTGTAATTAAGGTGTTTAAACAGAATAAGGAGCTTCTGCCATTTACAGGCAATCAGCTCCCTTATTATAGCGTCTTACCATATTCTAGTTGCGGCGTTGTTGTGAGACGATTGGGCACTGGGTGGATGCACCACGACACGTATCCTTGGCAGGTTCATTCTCGGTACGTCTGTCGAAGTTTGAGACAGTCAATTCACGTCTGTGGTGCATGAACTGCCACTAAGATTCTGTCTCAAGAAGGTTGTACATGCAGTCGACTAGACAGATTGCACAGTGTGAACAATACCGGTATCACTTGAGTGAACATCGGAGGGGTGAAAGAGACAGTGGGCAAAAAGTCCCAGAAGAGATATCTATCACAGATGTGAGGTTATGGAAGTTGAGTGAGAAGATTGTTAGGGAGGCAAGGGGCTGGCTGGCTGGACTAGCTGGAATACATGAAGTTCTTGGAAGAAGTCCCGTAGACCTATGTTCTGTTGCGTCTTATCCCAGCAAATTTCCTGTTCTTTGCCGCTTTGAGTTTCGCCAGCATCCTTTTCTCTCCATCTGCCTCTCAAGCTCTGATTCAAACCCCTATCTTGGTCATTTCGAATTCTTCATTCTTACCCGAAAGCTAGCAATCTCTGTTATTATTGCCTATTTGACACCTTATACGCATGTAACACGCTGCAAAACTACTGCTAGCCTATAATCTCATCATACGTAGGCAGAGTCTCCGAAATTATGCTTGGTTAGCTGCAGTAGTCAAATCACAGACTTGCAGGGGAGAACTCACATGATTCGACAAGCTACAACAGCTGCCCATACTTTCGCTCCTCTGCGATTGTTGTGAATTAATGCACTCAGTATGCAACGGCAATATCGGCGGCTGTGGGTATGCTACCTGGAGCGGTACCTGAAGGTCGATTTTGCTCGTGTAGACACCGCCAAAGGAAACTTGGAGACGCAATGAATATGACCGTGCAATGAGATGGCTGCAGAAACTCGGTTGCAGCGTACGAGGTGGCATTATGGGCACACAGATCGATGTTTGCCACTTCCCTGCCTGCCGTCTCATAGATGATGCGTCTTCTGAGCAACATGATACCACACCGCTTGTTGAGTTTATATTCAAGTCTCGGAGGCAGGCAGACGGTGACGAATATCCGGAAGGGGCAATTCGCTCGTCGTGCTCGGCTGGGTTACAGGTGGACATATCTGCGGGTGAGAATGCCCACTGCAGACCCTGGAACTTTTGGCTGCTTAGTCGTAGCAAGTCCTGGTGCATTTGGACGGATCCATGACTGGTGAGTTGACTCTGTGCAGGCACGCATACCATCTTTTTGGAAGAAAAGTATGTCTTTGCACAGATCGTGGGAAGGGCCGTAACTGTTACGCATCGCAGCCGGTGGAATGCCAGAAGATCACACTCGATAGTAATACTTAGCTCACATTCAGTGGAACTTCGGGCGACATCCGATGAATACGCCAGCGGCTGTGGCTCCCTCATGCTGATGATGGCAAGTCCCAGGCGACTATGAAGAACGTTCTTCCAGAGGGGTCTTTGCATACTAAGTGTAAACTCTCCAGGGAAGCTGTCAGTATCTATCGGAGGGGGGACCTCGATGTAAGGAAGAAACTTAATCGGCTTGGTCACTGTAGATGTGGTCGGCGTGCCCGCAGTCCCAGCCTTTCCCGGCTTGTAGGTCAAAACAACCTGAAGGAAGTACAAGATTGAAATATCCGGAATCGGTGTAGGGCTCCAGGAGGATAATAAAGCATTATGGCGGTTGAAAGAAGGGGGTAATGCATGCCGTGAAAACGGAACGAACTCGGTACCATCGGGCATAACGAAGAAAAAGGGGATGCTGTATATGTGCTCGGATTCCTCAACGTCGATTCCGGGATCCTGTGAAACAGAAGGATAACACGCGACATCCAATAACTGCGGCATGTCAGTTTGCCATAGACTGTGACGATATCTGATCATAGAAACGGACCGCTCTGGAAAAGGTATGTGGCGTCGCCTCATCGGTGGTAACAGTTGTGGTTTCTTCAGCTGTACTGCCATTAGTAGACCCCACTGGTACAGTAAATATCACAAAAGGGTGAATGAGAACATAAACTTACCTTCAAGATGCACCTCAAATCTGCTGAAAGATAGAGGATGTCTTGATGACACACGAACTCGACCTTCCAAGATGTCAGCTGGTCGTACGCATCCTCCATTCTCTAACTGTGCCCCGAGAAACTCTATTGCCACGTCACTGTCGTCCTTAAGGAATCGCGAAGCTGGGTGCTCTGCCATGGTCCCCCGTCTTTCGTCTATGGCCCGATCCTATGCCAAGAGGGACGGGTTGTGCTGGGCTCTTCAAACTCCTCGTAATGCCCCGCAATGGGACTTATATTCTGAGGGGATCAAGGGCTTTATTAAGCTCCAAGTCGCCTCGCACACCAGCCAGGGCCCACCCTTGGCGGGAGTTGGCAAGACATGGCTTTAGTGGGTATGCCTTTAGGCTGTTGCGTCTAAAAGAGCAAAATTATAGGTCTACTGAATTCCTTCTAGTAGCACTAATAGCAGCCTATTCTATGCGAGAGAGGCACGATCCTCTCTCTGGATGCAAGCAAAATGCATCACGCCCCGATTGCCCGCCAATCCTCGTTAGGCAGTAGGCACAAACCATGCCTCACCACATCTTGCCACCCGGACAAAGTGGATATATCATCCCACAAAAGATCCCTCGAGACTGTTCCGTGTGTGCTTGTGTTGCGAGTCGATGCAAGGACGGCTGAAACCCAGGCAAAGTGCGGGTAAAGTGCGGGTCTGCATTCTGTGAAGCGCTGTCGTGACTGGCTTGTGAAGAATCGATCGTTGTAAGCAAGGCAGACTGGTGAGAAATCAGGGCACCAAGAGGGGGTAGGACTTGCACGCCCATATGTGAAGGCAAGCTGATAATGCGGCCTACATCACAAGTTCCCCGAAATGCCTTCAGCTCAGCGGATTACAGCATCATGAGAAAGATGACACGTTCGGCCAAAGGCGTCGGAGGCCTCCGACCTTCTCGAAGTCCCATGTTGGTCTGTGTATGGTTGGAATGGCGTGACCGAAAGGTCAGATTAGTTGCGTAATTCGCATTGTACTTGAAGTTGAGCAGTTGGACGAGGGACGGGCGGAGTCGTGATAAGTTTGTTATTTCATTTTAGCCCATCAGTGTCGGTCGCTGAATACTGCGGTGGCGGACAAGCGAGGTGTGTGCTCCCTTAGAGACACTGGTGGTAGTCTTGCAGTCAGAATGGAACGGCAGAGAACCGGTTGAGGGGGAGGAGGGGGAGGGGGTGGGAGAGAAAAAGAGTTGAGTTGCGACTGGAGCGCTGGGAGATTTTATAGAGTGCAGACAAAGCAGCGACGCGACACATGGGTAGAGGAGGTGCCGCCAAACCCGGCGGAGAAGGCCGTGACACTAACTTCGACGGGGCATCACCATAGGCCGTCAGGTAGCTTGCTTTTGTGCTCGACGCTGTCATTGGTTAAATCTGGTCGTTTGTACTCCTTCCGCAGTCTTGGCAGCTTCTCGAGGATATCGCTGATAGCCTATTCAATTTAATTACTGTGAATGTTATTCTGTGCCTTTAGTCCGTTCACCGCAATTCGTAGGACAACTGGGGGCTGATTTAGGAAACCTGTGGTGGGTAATGTTTCCCATTGGATTCTTCCTGGATCGTCTTGCCGAAGTCATACTGAAATATGCCGCCATTCCTGTCGCCAGGAGCACTGACAACGACGTCGCCTAGTCGGACATCTTGGTATGCACTTAGCGCACCGCCAGCGATGCCGACCATCAAACCCATTCTGACACCAGGGAAGCTGTGCTGCACATCTCTTGCGGCGACTGCCACAGAGGATATGCCGTATTCCCCATCTGGCAAGACAGCGATGACGACGTTGTGTTTTCCAATCCTGCCCAGTGTGTAATTGTTCCGTAGTTATAGCACAGATCCAGCCGACAGTGGAGTCTTCAGAGTCAGGCATACCGACTGATGGAGCGTTTCAACGGGGACAAGTGAGATTGTATGTTCTTTAGTGTCTGGAGAGGGCTTGAAGAAGGGAGTGAGGGGGAGGGACACCTCGCCAATGCGAGTCCATGAGGAATATCGCGCCGTCTGTGTAACCGGAGTGTCATCGCTCAGTTCGGAAGCTTTGGTCAGACTTGATGTTCACCTCCTGCATCTCGACCTCGCAGTCTCCCGGCCATTACTCCCTTAGGTCGGACGGGAATCAGGGACCCCGCTGTTAAGCCCTGAGAAACCAATCATTTCGCCCTTTTTTATGACAGGACGGCATCTTACCAGACAGTAATGACTGGAAGAGCGATTCGCGCCGCCGATGTGAATGCCAACTTGCTCGAGTCGGCCGGGAATGAGTAATCACTAGTCAGTTACAACTCAGTCCTCTCAGTTGTGTGAGGCTGTCTCAACCAATATATAGCCCTCTCGCGCGCCATCATGCGACGACATCACAATGGTTTACCTGTCACGGTGACTGGGCAATGTGAGCCAGGGGACATCCTGCTTCCCCCCGTGGAGTCGCATCTGAGCCGAGTAAAGGTCCAGTGGCGTGCTGTGTCGTGACCCTTATCGCGCACTGTCCGGTTTTAATCACGTCAATTCAGGGTCAGCCTATCCAGCAACAAACGCGTCCCGACATGACCGCCCGCTCATATCGCACTTGTCTGGCTTGTATCTCGCGTAGCAGGGTGACTTAGCTATCACAGGCTGTCATGTTACGACCAGCATCGAGAAGGAGCTTGACTTGAAGCGACCAGTCTATATACACAGCTCCAAGCCATGGAATTTTCCGTGCGGTTGCGCATGCCCCCCCTACCAGCCCGTGTTCGGTGGGGAGATCATTGTCGTACAGCCGCATGAACCTACCTATTGTCTCGACAGCCTGCTAGATGTTCTTCAAGCTCTTGCCAGGTTTTTTGCCTAAGTCTTGCTTCCAGGCCCGGTATCTCGCATGCGAAGTCGTCTGCGGTTTTACGATTGGCAACCTTGGATGCACGTGCAAATGAATGGGAGGGCTCTGGCGTCGTCCGCCGGGTATCCTCGTCTCCTGCGCCGCGTTCATATTCTGCGAGAGCGACTTCCGCGTCAGCAAGAAGCACATACCACCGCCAAAAAATTGCAATGGCCAGTGTGGCAGATCTTTGATAAGCAGCTTGAATACATATCCTCATGAGGAAAGGTATTCGAACAGGCCAGACCCTAGACTCCTTTTCAAGCATGCCCTCCATGATCAGTCCTGTTCGGCGCTTCGGCATTCCGGCGACCCCACCCCGCATCCATCTCGGCCGGCCACCCACTTTTCTCGGCCACCCATCATCTGCAACGCCCGGAGATCCTTGAGCAAACTGAAGCCTATGCATGGGCGGCGCTTAGAGTCGTAGCTCTTCAATGACCTAAAAATAGAGAGAGACGGTCTAAATACGACGAGGGGGTGAATAGGAACCAAGTCTCAGGGCTATGGTTGTTGCGCCACCCTACAGGTGTCAACTTCCCGTAGGACGGCGCTTACCGATCGCCGGTCATTGGTGCACTCACTGTCGGGACCGCGTAATCAATACCATTCAAGCGGCCAGTTTGAGGTAATGCTTAATACAAAAGGCAAGCATGGTCCCCAAGTAACTCTATGTACAAACTTCAGGGGCAATATCACCATTCTCATTTAACCAAGCCCATACTATCCTACCTATTCCTCCGGCATAACATGGCTCCTAACCTTCGCTCTCGCGATGTCTCAGGTACTGATCATGTTTGGGACGTTGGGACACAGATGGACCCCAAACGGCGCACTCGATCAAAGGTGAACAAAAATTTTCAGGTGGGCAAAAAAAATCGTCAAAATGGGTTATGCGTCAAGGCCAATACCCTTTTCCGGCGCTATAATGTTGACATAGCGCTTGTCATGAAGACATCAGATGGTTACATTGGAGGGTATGAGTCAAAACCTGGGCTGGCTCAAGAGCTTCTTCGGAATGAGGAGGTTCCCTTACTCCTACCGCATATTATTGAAGAATGCAATTACCAAGCCTTTCAGCGACGGCTACGCATGCCCACACATAAACCATCCGTGTCGCCATCATCTTCTGTTGCAGAAAGCCACCAAACGTTCTCGCCACACCCTCCAACAAGCTCAGTCGCTGCATCTGATAGCGCAGACAGTCGTCAAGGCAATACATGCCATGGCAGCCAATGTGACAAGAACACGCCCCTGGATTGCTTGGCAGAAGCTGCACTCCTCGCGTCATCGCATGCTGTTTCTGCGCGGGAACAACGAAATTTGGTACTCAAAGGGGACACAAACCTAGATGTGGCAGCTCATCTACTTGGTAGCACCAATGGCGATTCTAATGACAATAGTCTCGGGCCACTCTCCCCGGCGTCAGATGAAGTCTGCCAGCCGACGTCGGCTCCTGCTGAGAAGAGCAGCTTCATATGGTCTTGGCTTAGAAAGTTTAGTCGATAGTGCGAGAAACACAAATCTTGTTTAGTTTCTGAATAACTCTACATTTGCGTGAATAAATTACAGTTCGTTTTCCCCTGCCGTAATAAATGCTACTACCTATGCGAACTCAGAAGAGATATTCGTCATTAGTCTGCTTTTATTCTTTTCCGGCACCCGGCACAAATTGATGTCCATATTACTTTAATTTGGGAATTGTTTCCTTCTAAAAAAAAAAGGGCCACTTCATATATTACCACATTCGCACATACTGTGGCTGCTTTTGGGGCGACTGAGCCAACAGAAAATAGTATCTGAAGCTCGTGCTGGGCCTTGTAGGCACTGTGATATGGATCCTGGACCACGATTGCCTGTTAAGTTGTTTCACCCCCTAAAAACAACCAGGCTTTAAAAATAGCTGATGTGATGCGGAAATGGGCCTTGGTTGGTGACTCGGCCTGTATGGTAGGCCCCGCCCGTTACGACGCCGAGCACCGTACGCCCATTCTATGTTCCCTCCCGGCAGCCACCCCGCTTGACGCTCTCGGCCGGGGGCGTAATCTGCGGTGCTTCCTCTCCGGCTATTAATAGATCGCAAAAGAGTATAAATTCACGCAATTCCACATTACAAAACATCGACCAATGTACAAGGATTTACCAATCTATAAGTTTACGATGTCTTCTCATGTTAAATCTGACGCCTTCTGCCTTGTCCCTCTTCATGACAAAGCATCGGTTGTCGAAAGCTGCATAATGCTGCTTGAAGACACAGAGAAAGCGCTCCAAGCAAAACGGGAGGACATCAACTTCCTTATGAGCGAACTGTCCGATATTGAGGTCAAAACATCAAGACTAATCACTCACTTGAGACTTAACATTATATCACTTAAAAAAGAGGTACGTGCGATAAACGTTCAATCGATACGTGGCTGACCGTTCAAAAGCTGCCACCAGAAACTCCTACTACTCCGACCGCTCCTGTTGCGCCATGGCGTGCTAATGGTGGGACGGCCAAGGGTTGGTGATTAGGCTAGAACAGGTATTGAATGGGACGCTATGTTGCGGGCTCTAGGAAACCGACAGTTACACTGGAAGCAGGAATGCGAAAACAGAAGGTCAAGTAACTAATTAAACATCAGTCTGTCTGCTATGAACGCATTTTACCTCCAAAAAATAATTGCAACTTTCCTAAGTGAGCGACATATATTACCAGCTTAGTTCAACTTCAGCAATTTTTGCGACCGTGCCTTTGCCTGCTTGTTCAGCTCCGCCTGACTGAACTTCCGCCGTATTTCATTGATTTGATCATCAGCAAGCTTGCCCCATTTGGCCTTAAAGGTTGACCGGGAATAGAGCGAGGGCCGTTTGTCCCCCTTGAAAGCTCCCAAGCAGTAGCAAAAACGGCCCTCCGGATCCGTAGCTACACTCCACCAGATGAAGTCGGTCATTTGCTTGCCCTGGAGATTTTCTCTTTGTTTTGCTCTCACTATCTCCCCACCGTTGTCTTCATATTTCCGTGCCGCTGCTGGGCAATCTGATCTTGGAATCAGGTACCCAGGCCTCAAACAGTCGTAACCTTCAATTTTCCCCTCCGGGTCAATCACAAATACGTAAGATCGAAATTGAGTTATTAGCATAATCTCCATCTCATATTCTTTACGTCGATCGCTGAGCGGTTTGTTGATGTCGGCTGGGTGACAATCCACCTCAACTCTGTTCGTGTTGGGATCATCTGTGTCATCAAAGCGCCTGGACCATTCGTAAAATATGTCAAAGCACTCCTTCTGGTCTTCAGATTGATCATATCGATCTGAAGGACCATCTTTACCATTTGTCTTGCTGTTCTTTAAATCTTCAATTTGTTTTTTTAAAAGAGCAACCTCCATGCTCTCATTATCAGATTCATGTTTCGGAGGGTTCTCAGGTGGAATAGGCGGCTGTGGTTGAGGAATCTCAGGTGGATTAGGCGACTGCGGTGGAGAATTCTCAGTTGGATTAGGCGGCTGTGGTTGAGGGTTCTCAGGTGGATTAGGCGGCTGTGGTGGCGGATTCTCAGGTGGGTTGGGAGGAGGATTAGGGGCCTTCGCTGAGTCGTCCTTCGTTGGCTTGCCAGCGGGTTCACCGCTGGCCGTGGAACCTGTCTCCGCGAGACTTTCTTTTGTCCCGCCCTTCTCCCAAATATGTTTGTCCTCCGGTGCTATCCAGGACTTTTGTTCACAACACTCATCAACCCAGTCCTCATTAAGGATGAGTATTTGTCTGTTGCGAGCGTCTTCAACTTGCTTTACCGAGTTGGTATAGGCTGCTTCTGTCGCAGCAAGGATTGTGGGTGCCTGGTTTTTGGAGGAGGGCTTTAGACCCCATGTTTTAAAATTATTTGCTAAAGTTTTTTGACTTTTTTGGAACGAACCAGCAAGAGACAAATATTGGCCTTCTGGGGAGTTGAGACGAGACATGATTGTTATGGTTGAAGTATAATGCTACGGATCCAGATGTGGTGGACAGGCGGAAGTGTCGACGAATATATACATCAGCATAGCCGCGACACATTCCATTTTGAGTTGCCGCCGGATTAAGATTAATCGCCTTGTAGTTACGGGGTTTCTGGGTTGTACTTTCGTGCACTAACTTTAACGTGGGGGGTTCGTCCAGCAGAGCTTCCTAGAGGCTGTTTTCCCTGCTCCATTTGGGCTGACGGCAAACCAAGCATTCACTGTAAAACGGGACAATTTAAGAGTAACTAAAGACAGCGTACATTTATCAAACTAGCCCAGGAACCGTAGAATAGCTAAGATGACCTAAAAAATGAATTACAACTTTACAGAGTAAAAACTCCCCTCGGATACTGGCGAATACGTTGTTTGTCTATTATTGGCCATATTCTGAAGCTCTAAACGCTCGGTATGCCCTCGCAGCTTCTTCCTTTTCCGTGGGTTCCCACGGCGGGGTCCTTCCACTGAGCTCACTCGTACCAAAGAACGACTTTGATACTCGGATTCAAGAAACTTGACGGGCTTGTCCTTGAGGATCTTGATAGTCCCGTCTCGCATCAAGGCCGTAAAATACGCATCGCCGCAAGCTGTACATGTAAGCCTTATGAAGAAAACGCGACTCAGTGACCTGCATACCAAAAACAGTCATTCTTCCGGCCATGCGCAATCTTTCTTCCTTTATTTTGATTGGGATGAGTTTCTCAAATGATGGTGTTGCACCTGAGTCTAAGCACATCCAGAAGCGAGATCCGAGGTCAAAGGGATCATGACCAGTCCGCAAATCAGGATAACGACACCAAACCACGAGTAGTTTCTATGCTAGTCAATAAGATGTTATTTTGGGGAATGAAAACTTACATTATGGGGGTCCATCTCTTGAAGCCACTTGAGCTGTTTCTCAACCCATTCCATCTGAGAATTGCATTCTAGAGACCAGAATAAGATGACTTTTTTGGTTGCGTCACGAAACAGACGCATTGCCTTTACGTACGCAATTTCTTTTAAAAGCGCTTCATTATTACCTTCATTTCTGAGTCTTTCTGTTAAATCTTGGATTCTTTCTCTGATGCGGTTGTCATGGTCTCGGTCACTGGGACAAAACCCCCAAAATCGGTGGATAAATGTCAAAACGGGTTAGCGGTCTGGACGTGTCGCCCCACAGTACATCAGCCCAAGTACCTCAGTTCAACTCTCTTCAATTTATGTCGCGTTACAGCAAATCCGATGGTCAACGGGCCCGCTGCCGACCAGCAGCGCTACCCCTGAACAAGCATCGCCAATGCTGTTGCCGGGCAGCTGCATTGCCACACAATTCCCAGCACAAGCCGCAGCTGGTCAGCGCCAACGCAGCGGCGAGACAGGGGATATGCGCCAACGCAGCGGCGAGACAGGGGATATGCGCCAACACCAACCAGGCTACTGCCCTCTCGCTTTTTCATGGCATGAAGGCCGTCAACATTACCTTTACCTCGCTGTACCGTCCGTTCAATGGCACGTCCGCGCCGTCCAATCGATCAACATCGCGACTACATCACTCACCTTTACCTCAATGGCATCTCGAGGAGTAGGATTACATACAAGCTTCGAAAGCATCACCATGTCGCTGTCAATTGCCGTACTCTTTCTCGCCGGATCGCGAACTGGGGTCTGCCGCGCCAGCAAGCCCGTACCAAAGAAAGTCCAGAACTGATAGACGCTACCCACGACTTGATCTTTCGCATTGGGCTTACCGAGAAGCAGACGCTGAGCGTTCTGCAAAGACAAGGCTGGCCGAATTACGAAACGAGGTCTAAAGCGCATCAGGCTTCACCCGGACCGCCGCTGGTTGCGCAGGCTTAATACCGAGGAAGAACGCCTTGCATTGCTGGAAAGGACGGAACAAGCCATCATTGAGATTACGCAACGATCCAATGCCATTGCGGGTTACGGCAAATCCCTACTCCAGCCTTATCTCCGTCAGCAAAAACAGCTTTGGGTGCCAAGGGATCCTCTCTTCCAGATGTACAAAATCATGTTCCCAAACGAAGTCGAGCTCCGGAAAAGGGTGTTCCGAAGAAAAAAAGGACAGTTCCTCGTCCCAGGGCCAAACTACCAGTGGTGTATTGACGGCCATGACAAGCTCAAAGCGTACGGATTCGAGATATACGCCGCCATCGACGCCTATTCGCGCAACATCATCTGGTTTTATGTTGGCCATTCCGCTTCAACAGCTTTAAGTGTGATGAAGCAGTACTTGGCGGCATGTGACGCATACGGCTTCCGGCCATGGTTCCTGCAAGCCGACAGGGGCAGTGAAACGCCGTTGGTCGCAGCGGCGCATTGGAACTTCGTTTTGGCTACTGATGGGAGGGTGGAGTGGCACGGGCGGGTTTTCCAGCAAGGCAAGCGACTAAAAGATTCATACAAGGCAGCACCAAGCACGAAAAATGTTAAGATCGAGAGTTGGTGGGAGCGCATGCTGCATGTCTCCTCCCGGCAGTGGGTTGACTACTTTGGGGAGCTCGCCAGGGATGGAGACTTCGACGGCGATATGCTTGAGGATCAGATTGCCATCTATGCCGTCTACGAGGACATATTACGCCAAGAGCTCTTCGACTTCGTGGAGGCTTGGAATATTCACAGGATACGCCTCCAAAAAAAACCGTCCCCATGTGGTCCACGGCCAGCCCTGGATGAACTACCATTACCCTGACCCTGAGAAGGCATGCAACTGGGGTATTCCAATTGACCGCTCAGTTCTAACGGAAATGGAGCGACCATTGTCGGACATCGACATCAGCACGTGCTTGGAGCCAGAAACGAAGCATTGGTGTCGCCAAATCCTCAGTGAAATGGGATATGATCACGTGGTCCTTGGATCTCACCAAGACCCGGATAAGTTGCGGCCTTTCAAGCGCTTCTACATACGTCTTCGAGATCGTATAATTCAACATTTCGAAAGTGGCCAGCAGCCCATGCTGTCGTACCGCAAAGCGCCCACCGGGGGCGTTTCTGAATATGTAAGCTGCATGTTATCTACTTGCGCGGGATGACCAGTCTAAATACATATAGCAATCATTACTTGAGAGAACAGATCAAGCCCGAGAGGATGAATTAGGAGATGGTGAACCAGCAGAACAACCGCTTATTGAATTGGGCGCTGAGGACGAGGAAGGAGATGACATTGAGGGAATAAGCGATGAAGGAGAAAACAGCGACAGCTCGAATGGGGAATTTTAGTAGTCAGTCCTTCCTATTCTTTCTTCTCTTATACCCAGCAGCAAACGTTGCTGGGGTTTTTGTGCCTCTGAAGCGGGTAGAATGGGCTGGCGGCAGCGTTCAAACAATTTATGGGATGGTGTGGCCGACAGCAATTTAAAGGCGAGAATTCGGGATCTCAGAGGGAAATTTTAAACTTGGTGCTACCACAGAAATAAATAAAAAATCCAAGCTCTAGAAGCCATTGGCCTTATATAACTGTATTTTCTGTCTGTAAGGCATGGGAAATTTATGTTCTCAGATCCATCTAGGGTAGGAATTGGTGAGCTGGCTTTCCTCGCTTCCCTCAATGTGGTCCCCTCGGTCATTCTTTGGGCCATGACAATGGCAAAATGAGGTCCATTGTAGGAGGTTCTCGGCGCTTGCTTAAACTCGATCGCGAGATATTAATACAGCTTACGTAATTTAATTATCGCAAGCGTTTCACGCATTAACGTGGCTGCGAGTGCTTTACGAAGCGCATCCTACTTACAACGTCGACCGATGCTGGGAGGTGAACTGGTGGAGCGGGCCCGCTGCTATTCCGCAGTACATTTCTCGTGATGACTCGAAGTACTCATATGACTAAACAGTGGAACGCCTAAACCTAAAACGAAATGACAGGGAGTTTTGTCCCAGTGTCCCCTATCGCCCACCGTAGTCCGCCCTGCCTGTGCCGTCCCGTGGCTCATGCAGCCGGCCCAACCTGCAGCCTGCTTCCTGCATACGACTGGGTCGTAACAAGTGCTTGTCCGAAATTGAGATGTTGCTCGCGGTGTCAGCAGCGGTAATATGTTGTGCACTGCTCCTTGCAAGAAAACCTACAATTTGGGTTAGAGTTGGCGTCTTGTTTTGTATCATGCTAGTGATAGCACCTGTTACCGTGGCGGTCGTCTCACTAACAAATGCGACGAGAGCAATCACGAGTATGGGGTTCACCGCCGTGATAGGCCAAGGCGTGATCTATGGCTGGGTGATTTTTGGCGCTGCAATATGCGGATTCTTTTCCATGGTAATCGTATTAGTTTACAACTTCAGACAGGAATAATACCAGGAGTTCTCTCACTAAACTTAGACCATAATCCGCGAGCTATAGGGTGCCAGATGTGTGGTGGTCGGGACACCAAAACTTCCTCACATGCCAAGCGCGCGGCAAACTGCAATGCTAGGTGACCTATTTTTAAGAAGCCCCGAACCTCTATGGCATATACCCTGGCAGTAGCAGGTGTACTAAAGTTAAAATTGGCAACTGGTATAGAGGTTACGAGTAGTTAGGGATCAGGCCTCAGCCTGCAACAAGGCACGAGTGAACCAACATGACTTGCAATCAGTAGGTTTTCCACACCAGGTAAAGTGATTATCCAGCTCACGTCTTTTAGATGTTTCGCAAGATTCTCACCGTTTATGGGGAATGAACTTGCACGGATATATAGCGATCATATAATGTGCAATCCATCAAAGGATTGCCAACCGGTCAGTGACCTGCAACGGGTACAAAAGAACCGATCCAGCCGTTTCTCTAAGCGGAGACGGAATTTTCTGAAGAAGGCACACGATCAACAGAAGGACTGCGAAGTAGATGTTTACCTGTGCGTATGCAGCAGAAAGGATAACAAAATCTGGCAATACTCCAGCGACTTCACTCCACATTCACACGATGAGATGGTATGGCGTACGAGGCAATATGTGTGTGACATATTTCTAACCTGCTCTAGGCTAATATGTACCCTCTGCCGGTTGTACTCGGTCCAGATGACTTCACCAAGAAGGAATATTGCATGGAGAAGCCATCTGGCTATTTGGTGCCCCAGGCATCTATCGCTTCCGGTGTTGCTGGGCTGGAGGCAGAGTCGGATCCCTCTGAGCTATTCGCAACTTCGACTAAGCCTGGACTGTTTACGTGTAATTAGCTAATGTGCCATGAGAAAGAAGATACATAAATGCGAACCTCATTGTCTTTCAGTACTTGGATATCTCCTGTTATTTGATGCAAAAGCTCTCGAGTCCGATGTAACTCGGCACGTAATTCCTGGCTGAAATCATAGTGCTCTTGTCGGGAATTCAGCATGTCTTCTTGTAGGACATGAACCTTCTCCTCCAGAACATACACCTTGGTCCAAAGTTTGTGCATGTCCTCTTCGTGCTGCTCATCGCACCTTGCCATTTCATCCTGAGACGCACTTAGGCTTGCCTCAACCAGATACATTCTCGAGGTAACTTCTTTCACATCCTGGTTCCATAGAGCATGAATGGCCCGGCACGTATTGGACGATCCTGCGTTTGCTTGCTCTAGGACCAGCTTGAGAGAAGACGACGGGCTTTGCCGAGGATCACTTGAGCCTATAATCACATCCTGCTTTGTTTGGGCAGGTCGCAGTGGAAGGAGACGGCTGTCAGGCATTATCAAATGCTTTCAGAAGAAATTTGCAAGTATGCGTAAAAGCAAACCAGGCGGAGAGGAAACCGATGAAGTATGTATTTCAGTACCTAAACTAGCTCAACAACACGTCCGACCAGAGTCTAATATGCACAAGCTAAGATCCATTTATGCCTTCCCTGTTGCGCTCCCTGCTGCGCAACTAACCGTTACGGTCCGCAATAGTGTCGTCGTCAAAAATGTAGTCACCGCAGAGGTGACAAGAGGGGTGGTGACCTTGGAAGCGCCACTGTCAAAGACTGTGTCTGTTGTCACAGGCAAGGGGGACGTAGTTCTAACGGTTCTTCCGATCATATCGGACCGGGGGATCTCCACTCGAACGGAGTCAGCAGTCGGAGCCCGGGCGGCTGTTGTGTCCGTCCCCGTTGGATCCTTGTTCATCACTGTAGATGATGGTGTTGCCACCCCAGAAGTGACCCATGACTGGGACGGGAGTGTGACTGTGGGTGATGTCTCCTGTGATCTAGGGAAACTAGTCGTTGTCCAGGTAAAGACTGACACTGCAGTTTCGGTTGTTGTACGAGTGGACATGGTTTTGACAACAAGGACACTGGTTGTTCTGAGTACCTCGTTAATGCATCCAACTTGTGCCTCCCTATCAAGCTGCATGGTAGGATCAGATGTGCCATTCGTTATATTCGCCTGATAGCAGTATGGAGCCAGTCCGGCGCATTGCCTACCACAGTTAGTCGACCTGTTTGCAATGGAATGGTTATTGTGCTCACCAAAAGATATCTGCTTCCCCATTGGGGACCTCCGCAGGGGTGGTAAATTTTGCGATCAGTTGGCCTTCACATGGTGTGGTGGAGAAGTTGAAGCGCAGAGGGAGGAAAGAGGAATCGCCAAAACTCATGGTGGCTTGACATCTTGTGGACTGAGGAGCGTTAATGCTGTGTAGGCGGGTTAGCAAGTGTCCGCGTCATGGTCCTCGGGATGCAACTGACTGAGCCGACAAGACCGATTGTCCAGCCTCAAGGGAGACGACCGGGGAGGTGAGGCACAAGCTGTGGATAGCAGCAGCTGGCCACAGCAGGCATGTCAGAATTGAGAAGAGCTTGTTGAGATGCATTTTGTTTCTTAAATAGTGATGCCGTTGGCTAGCAGGATATTGTAGATCGAGACCATTTTGTACCCATGATTCGTGGTTACCTACTTTAAGCGCGTTTATATTCAATTGCGCCCTGGTGCGATTTCTGGTGTTAAATTTAATGGGCGCTTATCAGTAACATTTGAGCGAGATATTTATATTTAATTGCGTCCATGCTCGGCGGAATCACAGACTTCAACCAATTCTTGCTTGTCCAACCTCTTCTTATCGAACATAATGTCGTACTTCACCTTCAACTTGTCCGCGAGCACACAAGGGCCACCAAATGCCAAAAAAGAGCAGTGTACTAGTAGTTCATCCGAACTTGTAGTGCCACAGTTCGATCATGAGTCGTCTACTCTCCCGACAAACTCGCCAGCGACCACACTCTGTGAGCCCGCCCTTTGTGGGCAACCTACACTCAATCCGGGGGCACCTTTTGGGTTTGATGGTAGCTTGCTTGTTGATGGGCCTATCAACGGCGGTGCCTTGCCATCCTACGACCAATCCTCGTTCCACCCTGGACTTACAACCAACGACGATTTGAGATGGTAAGTCATACCTTGAGATTGAGAACGCTGGACTTGCATTCTGACCTACTACTCAGGATGTTGATGGGAATGAACGACCGCATTGCCACATTAGAGCAGGCTGCAGCTACTGGAAACCAAACAGTGGATCAGTTGGCCAAGAACGTTTGCGACATGCTTAGTCGCCTTGCAGTGATTGAAGGCATGCTTAAGGTCGTAGAGGACCTTAAGCAGAACCTCAGAGACTTTACAAGGGGACTGATGCCGCACATTCTTCGCGTAAATCTGGAGGAAGATCTTGAGAGGCACGGTCAATGCGCATCCACATAATGCCATGCATTGTCGATTAGGCCTCCCCGGGCGGTAGTGGACGGCGGACAGTGTGACAGAAGGCTGCATGAACGTTTAAAGATAATCCACGTAGTTACCTCAACTAGCTTTTGACAAATTTTGCTTAGGACATAAAACCTTGGTACTTCAGTCCACTTTGTCTCAATGCGTGCTACAACCTCCGAGTGCAAACGAAATATTCCTGACCCCATGGCTAATTACAAGGCGAAAGAACTCCCGCCCCTGCCTGAGCAAGCCGACCTAAGCGGTAAAGGCAAAGATCGCCCCCCTGTCGCTCGGCCTCTAGTCTTACCAAGACAGTCTCCCAAGTACCAAGCCACTGCTGATGAAATGAGACGACAACTGGGTCAGCTTCAGGAACAAAACAAGACGCTTTGTCAGTCTCTACGTGCGAGTGACGAGGAGAATATTATGCTGCGAAAACAAATTACCGCCTACAAGCAATACATTAAAAAGCAGGATAGTGGGCTAGCGGAGGTCATCAAGGCAATTTGCTCCGCGTTCCAAAGCTATCGAGAGACAGTGGTGGAGGTTACTAAACAGGCAACCATGAGCGAGGAGATTGCGCAGTGTGAGATGGAAGCCGCAGGGAGGCTGTTCCCTCCCCAGTTGTAGATAGTCTCAGAATGGTTACTTCTGCTTAAAAATAATACGACGTCGTTTCTCCTATCGATTCCCGACACGCACAGGCGCCAGGTGCCGAATGTGACGCAGAGAATTTTTCTAGTTTGCACGCCCAATTGAGGCATTACCTGCACACCTCACCCCCAAACTGAGTACTGCCTATGGCACAGTCCGGCAAAATAGGCAACAATGGTGGGAAAGAGGCATAACAATACGGCGGCAAGCCGCAATGAAGTGGAGAAGCGGAGACGCTCCAGACTTTGAAGGCCAGCAGAGGGAAGTCGCCGACGACCGAAGGGTGGCAGGGACAGCACCGGCCAGGTTCTAACTTTCGTCACAGCACTTGGATGAGAACAAGTCGCGGAACTAAAAATAAGACAGCCCTGCAGGTGTAACAGTTACCGTAGTACATGAGCCACAATAAATACGCGTTGCATGGAATCATGAACAATGACAGCGAGCAGACACGACAAGACAGAATGGCACCAATCACTTGCAAAGTCATCGACACCACCAACCGCGGACAACCCGGAGTCTACGTGGTCCTAGAGTGCAAAGATTAACAGCATCACGTCATTGCAACACTGGAACCAGTGACTGATGAAGATGGCGGAATCAGTCTGTGGTTCCCAACACCATCACAAGGTCGAACGGACGAAGTGGAGCCACAGATTGTTGACAGCCGCGTCATTCCTAGGGTCTCTTTGACTTTCTTCCCCCACGCGCCGCTGTCAACATGCCCAGCCCCGTTCTTGTCGGTTCAGACGGACTTGTACCTCGACAGGGAAGAATGCCACGGAATTATCCTGTATCTTGACCCTAATCCGCGACTCGAGCACTGCCCTTTCCCGGTAGCCAGCCCGCTCACGCAAGTGCCGTCGCGGCAAGAATTGCCAATCCCATCCCCGGAGTTTGCGGGGAACCATTCACACCTTCTGACCTGTTTGGTAATGAAGCAGCCTTGTTTAAGTGCCAGTAACAGAAGCTTGGGCTGGGACTAATGAAAGTTTGACCTAGTTGATGATACGCTATGACTCAGGGAGGGTGCCGTTTGAAGGGTGTCAGATGTATTAATACATCTGTTCTTGATTGAATTAGGGATGTCTACTTAACAGGCCTGCTGCTTGGAATTACTACTCATTACTACGCTCGCCAATAAAATGCAGTGAGGGGGTCATCAGAAAGGCCTGTTGATGACTCGTAAAGGGCGCTCGCTTCTTCCTTGATCATTTTGACGAAAGATGTTGCATCAGTGGTCAGCATTTAACCCTAACGCGGAGAGAAGGCTGACCCAATCCCCCGTACTCGCAATGTGTCCAAATTAGCTTGCAAATACAAGGCTTAGTTCATGTTTAAACAGATCTTGACAGCGCGAGATCGTTCAAACCCAACTAGCTGGGTCATCAAGACGTGATCCGGAACCCTGTACATTAAGCCGTAACCTCACCGGATCCCCTTTTGGACAAAAGCCGCGGCGGCCCCACCCAGGCACGGCCCAGTGTGGGTAGGTATTTCCGTATTCTCGGGTCTGGTGCCGCTAGGGGGTATCCGTATCTATGGACAGTAGCGCGGGAATCGGCCAACTCTTCTTGGCAAAATATATGTAAATGCCAAATTGGTAGAACCCAGCGACAGCTAAACAGCTATTTACCATTTAATGTAGTTTCACATTGAATTTGTGTCTGGTCGCCATCGTCCGTCGCAGTGGCGCGTAAGTTGACCGCCTTTGAGTTTGTTGGTAAATGACCCTCGCACGAGTCAGCCCCCCCTCTTTGTTTCGGTTGTCCTAAGCGTTGATTTGCTGGTTAGAAAGGGGTTGTGTGGTTGGAACGGCCTCGGCCACTGTCATACACAAGTAGGGCGCTTCCAGAAACTGGTTGACCTGGTTCTTATAGGCCCAGATTTCCGATTGGACGGTGAAGAGTCTTCCAAGGGACTGCAAAAGATGTTCTTGTCAGAACATCGTCATGTGATGTGATGCGAATACCACTAATCACGCAAATAATGCAACACTTAAAAAGGTAATGGAGAGGCACATCGGACGACTCTCACACTCGGCAAGAAGATTAGATATGGCAGCATTACTAGATCTTTTGCGTGTTGACCCAGGACGTCGCTCGCCTGCGGCACCTACCCAGGCATCTCATGTGATTTCGCCAAGGCAAAATCACAAACGGCGGCGACGAGGCCACTGCAAGTCTCGCCTTGGTTGTCTCAACTGCAAGCAGAGAAAGATCAAGTGCAATGAGCTGCAACCCTGCTGTTCGCATTGTTTTCGCTCGGGGTTACGGTGTATCTACCTTAATTCATCAACTCTATCGCAGCCCTTCATGGCGCTCCTAACAAGCCTTACACTGGAAGACTTTAGGTTCTATCACCATGTCTTCACTACAGTACTTCCAAGTCTTCCGCTCAGAGGGGACCAGGTTTGGTGGCAAGTCGCAACCATAGCACACCATGTATGTTTTCAAAAAAAAAAACTGCAGTCATTACATATCCCCCATTTTGAAAGTAAGTTTGTACTAATTCCTGCGCATCGGGATTTCCTAGTATGAGTATCTGAGACACTCCTTACTAGCACTTGGTGCCTCTCACCTCTCGCAACACGGAGAGGACGATTACACAATTCAAGCCCTTCACCACAGACTTGCTGCTATTAGACTACTGGCGAGCACTCTTGACGCGGAACCAAAGACGGCGGCTGATGCGGATGCGTTGTTTGCTGCAACCTACTGCCTCATGTCACAATCGTCTCTAATGCCCAACGACGGCATGGCGGAGTACATGGCATTAATGAGAGGCGCCATCCTCGTCATGACAACTATACTGCCCGAATTTCCCAACTCCATCTTTAGCAAGTTTGCAGGACGCGGCATTCTCCACCTCCCCGGCGTCGATAGTTCCTGAAAAGCCCAAAGATGATAAAACTAGAAGAAGATGCTAAGAATCCGTGACAAAGCTGAAATACCTTGACCAGAACAGCGCAGAAACGGAGTTGCCTGATGAATTTCATCGCCAAAGCGACCAGCTGTTGGGTTGGTGATGAGCCGTTATTCGTCAACTTAACGGACGAACGAGAATGGCTTGGCCGGCGCACAGCAGATGTTTGCGGCGGAAGTGCTTGGATAGGTCACCCGAGGCGTGGAACTAATGTACGAGATCCTCTACAGTCGCATCATCTGGAGCCGGGGACAGTGCTTTGCCAGCATAGGTTTCGCCGACTACTGGTCACATTTCCCCGCAAACGCGATGTGTTGTTGGCGTCGTTCCTGGAGAACACAGAGGCCCGTGCTGTGAAACAGGCACAACACACGGTTAATTCTTAATAAGGGCCCAGAAGGGTAACCGGCGGTGCGCCTATTAGGCCCCGAGAGAATGTAATAATGTTGATCGAGGCCTTGCAATCTTTCTCTGGTCTGGAGCAAAAGACCATAGACTACCTTGCTTGGGCAAAAAAACGTCTTCATAACGTTGGGCAATATAGCATTCGTAGCCACCTGAATGCTAAGAAGAATGCGTGAGAGGTGTTGAGCGATCAATCTCAATCGCTATTACAGCAATTTTTGTCGCAAACTGAGCCTCCAGAGCGATTTGTAAATGTTGAACCTATGACCGAGCGGAAGCCTGCGCCGGACGAGGAGGAAATTGACAATGAAGATGATAACGCGGATAAGGATGAGTCAGACGATGTCGTGGCGGAGGCGGATGGCAATGAAGCTGATTTGTCGGGCGACCTCGTCGGCCTGGATTTCATATGAACGTTGCATGCTAAAGAGGTGTGCCCTCATTTCAGCGAATATTTTTCTTGTACCCGACCTTTCCAGTTATTGGAGCCTCGACTGCCGTGTTGGGTGGTTCCTGTGTCTTCTGAAGGCTAAAAATGAAGCAAAACGAGTTTACTGAACTAGTGCACATCGTTGCAACGAAATGTTCAAAAACATGCTGGTTGTGAAGAAGGAGTGTCCCGGGTTTAGCGTCCTTGTAAGCTTTTGTTCTTATGTCGTTGGGATCACATCCAGGTGAACTCGGTCACTGTTGACCTCTTCAAAGGGGGAAGATATGAAGGTTAAAAAAAGAAGAAAAAGAGAAAAAGAGAAGATTATGCAGGAGGGTCTTAAGCGCTGTCAACCTCCATCTCGTCGGCCTGTCTTTCTGCTCATAGATTTTGGCCTTCTGTCGTAATAACTTTGGCCACCTCCTCTTGCGCCCCTGGCAGCGAGGCTCGCTCGTCTGTCATCAGCGGCAGTACCCTTTCCTCAATGAAATTGCAAACGGCCATAAGCACATCTTCCTTGATATCGCGATGATACCTCCCGACGAGAAGTACGGATCCAATCGCCGAGTCTTTCCAGTGGTCCCAGCATCTAGTCCACTTTCCATCCTTCACCGTAATTCGTGTTAACAGAAGACGGGCGAAGCGGTTTTCAAGTTCGCTCGGTGCCAAGCCGCGTTCTCTGCGCTGATACTGCCCCCGCCAGTCAGCCCAAAACAGGCAATCGCCGATACTTCTATGTGACATGGACTGCCTTGACGGGAAAAGGTCAGAAACGGAAGGCGGAAGGAGAGCCGCAAGGACCGAACCAGAGGCGCTATTAGCTCAGGTGGCTGTGGCCAGAAACGGTGAAAAGCAGGGGTGGTGGGAGGGCGCGCGGGGCTTTTGTAAGCCAGTATTTCTACTTTGGAGAGCAGGGAAGGAAAACTGCCGAGTCTACAAAAGTCCCGCCGCCATGGCTAGAGAGCTGGGTGTATCTAGCAGTTGGACAGTAAAAACTGGCTTTTGAAGAGATATGCACATGTGATACAACCGATTCTCAATGAAGAAGCATTTTGCCAACATGCAGATGAGCCGGGTGATTGTCACTTTTAGTTGGTTACCGACGGTACGGTCCGCACGCTGTGGGCTCCAATGACAAGCAGTAAACCCTGGACTAGGCTCAAAAATTGACGCTGCACAATGTGACAAGGCGGGTGTCAACCATTCACCACTCTCAATGTGGGTTTTATTCCCCCCATTACGCCCGACCTGAGTGTTCTGCCTTGTCAGACAAGGCGAACAGACCCCCACAACCACCAAATTGGTGGCCTGGTCCTCAAGAGAAGATCATCATATCCTCGTTAAGGCTGATCTCCACCGGGGATCTGCCACGGAGTTTGTAAAAGCAAATGCAGCTCGGTATTCGGCAATCTCGCTCTATTCTAAGAAGATCCATTGGCTTGCAGGCTGGACCTCTTTGGTATCATGCTAGCGATAGCACCTACTACCGTAGCGGTCGTCTCACAACAAATGCGACGAGAGCAGTCACGAAGATGGGCTCCACCGCCGTGTCCGATCAGGGCGTGATCTGTGGATTGGTGATTTTGGCGCTGCAGTATGCGGATTCTCTTCCACGGTAATCGCATTAGTTTACAACTTCAAATAAGAATAATACCAGAAATCCTATCACTAAACTTAGACCAAATTCGCGAGCTATAACGTGATAGATGTGTGGGAGTCGGGTTACCATGAACTCCCTCGCAGGCTAACCGCGCGGCAAGATGCCATGCTGGTAGACCTATTTTTAAGCAGCGCCAAAGCCTCTATAGAACATGCACTGGCAATAATAGAGTACTAAAGTTAAAACCGGCAGCAGATAAAGAGGCTATGACGGTTAGGATGAAGCCTGAGCATGCAATAGGGCACCGAGTGAACCAACATGACTTGCAACCAGTAGGTTTTCTACATCAAATAAAGTGATATTCTGCTCACCTTCTTTAGATGTTTCGCAAGATTCTCACCATTTGTGGGTAATGAACTTGCGCAGATATACAGCGATCACATAGTGTGCAATAACTCAAAGGATTGCCGACCTGTGAACATCAGTGACATGCAGCGCGTACAAAAGAACAGATCCAGCCGTTTCTCTAAGCGGAGACGGAATTTCCTGAAAAAGGCACACGATCTACACATTGATTGCGAAGTAGACGTTTATTTGTGCGTGCGCAGCAAGAGGAGCAACAAAATCTGGCAATACTCCAGTGACTTTACTCCGCCTTCACAGCGGGAGATGGTATGATATATGAAACAACACGCGTATGATTTGCATCTGACTTGGCCTAGGCTAGTATATATCCTCTACCGGTTGTCCTGGGCCCAGAAGACTTCACGAAGAAGGGATCTACCATGGGCGAACCCCAAGGCGGTCACTTCCTGGAGAAACCATCCGACGCCTTGGGGCTCCAAGCGTCCATCGCTTCCGGGGTCACTGGGCTGGAGGCAGAGTCGGACCCCTCTGAGCCATTCGGAACTTCGATTCCTGCTGGACTCTTTTATGTGTAATTAGTCAATGTAATATGAGAAAGAAGACACATAAATGCGCACCTGATTTTCTTTCAGCGACTGGATTTCTCCTGTCATTTGATGCATAAGCTCCCGAGTGCAATGCAACTCAGCACCTAGCTCCTGGCTGAGATTACGATGCTCATGTCGTTGAGTCTGGCATTCGTCCCGTAACATGTGAACTTTTTCCTCCAGCACATACACTTTGGCCCGAAGGTTAAGCATGTCCTCTTCCTGTTGGGCGTTGCGCCTTGTCACTTCTTCCTGAGACGCGCGTAGGCTCGACTCAACACGATACATTCGTACAGCAGCTTCTTTCATATCTTGATTCCATAGTGCATGGATGGCTCGGCATGTATTTATCGAGCTTCCATTCTCTTGCTCAAGGCTGAGGTTGAGGGAAGACGAAGGGCCTCGTCGAGGATCGCTTGATCCCCTTGAAACATCCTGCTTTGTTTCTGTCGGCCGAAGTGGAGGGAGACGCGGGTTGGACATGATCAAGAGCTTTCAACGGAAGTGTAAGTACGATGTGGATGAAGTCAATAGTGAGTGTATCTGAACAACTAGACTAGCTTAGCAACAGGTCGCAGAGAAATATTATATACACAAGTTCCGGTTCAATTATCCCTTCCCTGTTGCGCAACTAACCGTCACAGTTCGTAATAGTGTGGTGGTCAATAATGCAACTACTACAGAACTGGTAACAGGAGTGGTGACTCTGGTGGCGGCACTGTCAAACACTTTGTCAGTCGTTAAAGCCGAGGGGGGTGTAGTTGTGACGGTTCTTCCGGACACGCCAGAAGGAGGCATCTCCGCTTGAACGGAGCCAACACTCGGAGCCCGGGCGGCTGCTGTGTCTGTCCGCGTCGGATCCTTGTCCGTCATCGTAAAGGGTGGCGTTGATACCCCGGAGGTGAACTGTGACTGGGCCGGAATTGATGTTGTGATTGGTGTCTGCGACTTGATAAAAAGTGTTGCCGTGGAGGTGAAGACGGACACTACAGTGTCGGTTGCTGTACGAGTTGGCATTACTTTGGTAATTGCGACATTGCTCGTTTTGAGTAGCTCGGTAATACATCCAACTTGTGCTTCCCTATCAAGCTGCATGGAAGGGTCAGATGTGCCGTTGGTTATGTTGACCTGATAGCAATACGGAGAGAATCCAGCGCATTGCCTACTACAGTTAGTCAACCTAGTCTCCATAAACGTCCGTGCCATTGTATTTACCAAAGGATGTCTGCTTCACCATTGGGAACCTCTGTAGGGGTGGTAAAAGTAGCAATCATTTGACCGTCACATTGTGTGGTGGAGAAGTTGAAGCGCAGAGGGAGGAAAGAGGAATCGCCGAAATTCATGGTGGCGTGACATCTCGTGGACTGGGGAGCGTTGATGCTATGCAGAATGGTTAGCGAGTGTCGGCGACGCCCGGTGCCACTAAGAGACTTACACGGCAGACAAGACTGACTGCCCAGCCTCAAGGGAGATGATTGGAGAGGTTAGGCACATGCTATGGATTGCAGTGGCCGGCCATAGCAAGCACGCCAGAATCGAAAAGACGTCGTTGTGATACATTTCTTTGCCGTTAATTATTTCTAGTGACGCTGTTGGCTCGGAAGCAAGAGCAGTCAATCGGGCCATTTTCTACCCAAGAGACGTACCTATTTTTAAGTCCGTTTATATTTAATTGTATCCTGGTGTGATCTCTAGGATTGCCTAACTTTAACGGGCGCTTACAAGGAAATTTGTGCAATGCGTGTTTATTTAATTGCGGCCTCGCTCGGAGATGGCGCAAACGTCAGTCAACTCCTGTTTGTCTAACTCCTCTCATGCAACAGCATCATGTCTTACTTCACCTTCAATATGTCAGCGAGCACACAAGGGCCATCAACGCCCAAAAATCCACAGCGTAGCAGCTCATCCAATTCTGCTGTTCCACAGTTGGGTCACGACTCGTCTACTCTCCCCATAAACTCATCAGCAACAATGCTCTGCGAGCCAACCGTTTCTGGGCAAACTGCACTGAATCCAGAGGCACAATGGTCTGGATTTAATAGTAGTTTGCTTCAAGTTGATGGGGCATTCAGTGGGAGTGCCTTGCCATCCTACGATCAATCTACATTACATGCCGCACTTACCACCAACGACGATTTGAGATGGTAGGTCCTTTCTAACGACATTGAGGATGGCGAACTCGCATGCTGACCTAGTCACTACTCAGGATGTTGATTGGGATGAACGAACGTATGGCCAACTTGGAGCAGACCGCAACTGCTGGAAATAGAACCATGGATCAGATGGGTAACCATGTTTCCGACATGCTTAGTCGTCTGGCAGTCATTGAAGGCATGATCAAGGTAGTTGAGGACCTGAAGCAAAGTCTTCGAGACTTTACCAGGGGATTGGTGCCACACATTCTTGGCGTAAATCTCGAGGAAGATCTTGAGAAACAGGGCTAATGCGCAACCAACGGACACACGGGTGGGGGTTGAGCGGGGCAAGTGACAGAGGCTGCATGAACGTTGGAAGGTAATCCGTGTACGATTTTAGTTTTTTGTGTGAGAAATTGATTTAAGCCGTCATACGACTTCAATGTCCATCTTGCCTGCATACGTGGCCATCCAAGTACAATCGAATCGCCGCCGATTCACCATGGCTAACTACACGTCCAAAAAGCTCCCACCCCTGCTCGAGCAAGCCGACTTGAGCGAAAGAGGCATACACCACCCCATTGCCAATCGTCGTCTGGTCTTACCTGGCCAATCTGCCAAGAGCCAAGACACTGCCAATGCACTGAGACGACAAGTATCTCAGCTTCAGAAACAAAACGCTGGCCTGTGTATATCTCTTCATGAGGCAGACAGCCAGAATACTGCGCTACAACAACAACTTTCTGCCTATAGGCAATACATAAAAAAGCAGGATGATGGGCTAGCCCACGTTATCAAATCCCATTTGCTCTGCGTTCTAGGGTTATCGAGAGACTGTGGTGGAGGCCACCTGGGACGCAACTGCAGCGGAAGACGCCGTGCAAAGCGACATGAGAGGCGCAAGGGGGTCGGTCTCCTCCGCAATTTTAGCCAGTCTAGGGATGATTATTTCTCCAGTTTAAAATAAATACACGACGTTGTTATCCTATTGATCCCGGACACGCGCAAGCGCCCAGGTGCCGAATGCGACTGGACATGCAAGTGCACGCCCGAGAAACCAGCACTGTCCATATCCCCAACCCGCCGCCCGCACCCCCAAAATCTCGAGTGAAGGATGCAACATTGGCGCAAGAGAACCGGCCGACATCACGGCGGTAAGCCGTAAAAGAGTGGAGACGGCCCGGGGCCTTGCAAGCTGGTAAATCGAGAAGGCGGACGAGCGTGGGACGATCAGATCAGGTCCTAAATCTCGTCCCGCACTTGGTGAAGGCCAAAATGACAGATTTAAAGTAAAGATACTCCGTAGATCTTGAAGATCGTTAGCCGCCGAAGTTCGTTGAGGCGAGATATATATATCAGTGCAAAGAATCATAATCAACGGAAACTACCATAAACGAAAATATGGCACCAATTACCTGCAAAGTTGTCGACGCCAACAACCGTGGACGGCCTGGAGTCTATGTGGTTCTGGAGTGCAAAGACCAACTGCACCGTGGCATCGCGACGCTGGAATCACTGACTGATGAAGATGGCGGAATCAGTCTGTGGTTCCCAACATCATCGCCCGGGCGAACAGACGATGTGGAGCCACAGATCGTTGACAGCAGCAATATTCCTAGAGTCTCTTTGACTTTCTTTCCTCATACCGTGCCGTCAACATGCCCAGGCCCGTTCTTGTCTATCCACACGGACTTGTACCTCCAGGGGGATGAGTGCCACGGAATTACCCTGTACCTTGACCCTAGTCCACGACTCGAGCACTCCCCTTTCCCGGTAGCCAGCCCACTCGACGAGTTCGCTTTCGCAGCTATGAGCACGCAAGAGCCGCAGCAAGACCTGTCAACCCCTTCCCCGTTGCTGCTGCCTCCACCAGTCAGCCAGAACAGCCGACCATCGCCGATGCTTCTGAATGGTATGCACTGCCACAATGGGAGTCGGGGTCAGAAACGGAAGGCGGAAGACTATCCGCAATCACCAAACAAGAGGCGCTAATTCGGGTGGCGGAGGTGGGACAAGGGGGTTCGTGAAGAAAACTTCGCCTTCTTATTGGAGACATTACGAAAGCAAATTGTCGATTCTGCAATAGTTCAACACTAGGGCACGGGATGTATATAGCACTTGAGTAATAAAAACTGGGCCTTTCAAGAGATGTGCACATGTGATATGGCCTGTTTTTGTGAAGGAAGCCTGTTGGCCAAATGAAGACGACGGCTGGCGTGGGTGTGACTATCGCTTTTAGTTGGTTACCGACGGTACGGTCCGCACTATGTGGGCCCCAATGACAGACAATGAGGCCTACGCTAGTAAGCCTCACAATGGCAGACGCCAACCCTACCGTTCATGCTTCAGGTGCTTCAGGATATGGAGTTGTCTCCCCCACGTCTTTCCTCCATGGCCAGATGCACGTCCCACCTTCCGCCCCTGGCTGGCAGGCTGCACGGGCCGTCACAATCACAAAATGGTGACCTTGACTACTAAGCGAAGGGCAGCCTAAATATTGTCCGTATAGCTCGGTGTTCGGCATTCTTCATCTATTCCGAGAAGATCCAGTGACTCGTAGGTTGAACCTCTCTAAGAATCATTATCTGAACATGTACATTGAAGTTATCCCAAACTGTTTTGCGGTTGATCAAGAGTCGGCAGACTTGGTCGTTCAGCTCAACCTTTAGTCTCTTAAAGTCACTCTCCTCAAAAGTAACTCCCCTAATACAAAAACCAGGTCCAGTGAATGAAATCCTTACACCAGATGCGTGACCCGCTCCAGGTAGTTCGCTCATGAGCTCTGAGAGCGACGTGACTTTGAACTTATGTGGAGGCTCCCACGTTTTATAGCTCATGTACCCATTGAAGTCTTCTCCTAGGCTATATTTGAACTGGAAACTGCCAATGTGGCACGTATTTGTCATATAGTCAGTAATGATATCTTGTTGGATTATGCTATTAGCATTGTAGTTTGTCAAGAGTCTTTCGAGACTGAAGCCGTCTCTAACGTCGCGACTTCGGCAAGAAGGCGTCCGCCTCCAGCGCCGAATTTCCTCAGCAAGGCGAAAAAAAAGATACCCAACAAGTGTCTGGATTCTACCTGACGTGTTAACTAGAGTCGTAATTAATGAGATACAATAAAGAGCTTACTTCTGGAGATTGGCGGCATACACAAGGCCAGCGTCTCCAGTTGCTGGCCAATAAATATCGCCGCGTCCGAGTAGGTTTAAAAAATGCCGTGCAAGCCCATGATAAACCTCAAGCGTAGCATCGTAAGATGGACAGTAAGTGAATTTCATAGGATTTATGGCATTCAAAAAGACCAGTATGTCATGGACGAAGATCGTTGTCTGGGGGTGACCGAGCTCACCATACCCGAGCTGAGCAAGGAGCTGGCGAAAAGTGGGCAACGCAACGGGCATTGTGAGGAGTGAAAGTTAATTTTAAGATGCGCCGCTTGAAACACAAGCAAAGGGCTGCGGCGCTTTTTATGCAGCTCGGATTGGGGTATACGCACGACATAGTGGCAATGACAACCGAGAAAAACTGTGGTGGGCTGAAAGCGCCTAGATCTGCCAGTTGCCAACACTGGTCCAACACAATGTGGAAAGGTTGCCTAGATTGCCGCAAGCTCTCTTCGATTAAATAGAGTTACTCTATAAAGAGGCACAATGTCCCATCGTACAACGGCAACATAGATGCCACCCAGGATACATTGCAATCATGACTCTCGTCAAGCTTTCAGTTGCCTTTGCGTGCGCTTATGCCGTCACCAAACTGTAGGGTAACCAGTAAGTCTCGTCAATATTACATTTACTAAAGCCACAAAATGGACTAGACCGGATTGAATCATCTCGCAACCGTCGGTCTTCACGCCAAAGTGACGACTTTCGAACCAAGAGTCGCCGGGGAAGGCGGGGGCGGACTCACAGAAGATCACATCCTAAGCCTAGGTCTCGGTCGCCGTATGGCTACTGCAGGGCATCTTGTCGTCTAGCTAGTCTATTTACTAGGTACACATCAGACCATTCTCAGCTAGTGTTATAGAAACAATAATGACATATCAATTTGCCTGCATCTGCACAAACCCCAACATCCTTGTAACCGGCCGCGACTCGCGGCTCATTGGTGAAGCCAGCTGCCCGTCGCCAACGCGTTTGAGAAAATTGGTGCTGCCAGTAACGCTGGCCACATCTTCTAGTACCAGGTACTCATTGCGTATCGTTTACCAGCACCCGATGGCTTTCAAGAGCCGTGTTATTAGTAACTTTTAGTTAGCAAACCACTACTACTGGCAGCCGACCGATGAATGTTACCGATAACTTGCTGATACCAGTAGCATTCTGAAGCAAGCTACCAGCACCCTTTGAGTGGTGGTAACCTTGCAAGCGAGGCTACCGGCACCACCTCCTGGATCATACCAGCAACTTCCCTAATTGTTTAAAGCCCATGTGAAAACTTAGGGGATAAGCCCCCGAAAGCGTAGCGCCCCATTACACCTAGGATTACCGTGCATGTCCGCTGTTCCACCCATGACGGTCAACCGGCGTCGAGTTGCGCCCACGCTCACCGCCAGGACGAGATCAAATTGCCTCTCCATGCAATTCCTAATTTCTTAGAGAGAATTTGTATCTTATTACGAAATTGCAATTTTACTAATCTAAGCAGGGTCTTCTCACAGCCATTGCGAGACCGAAATATTAGCAATCTTCCAATGCCGGAAGCCTGCAGGTGTGCTAAGCGCTCAAAAACTAACTGCTCAATGCTGTTTGCCGAATTATGAGGAATAAGAAATGTGGTCGGTTGAAGACAGCCGCTGTGACTAAAGATAGTGGTGCTCTCGCGCCCTCAGCTAGCGCTTTGAGATGGCCCAGCCCAGTATGACCAGAACTAGATTTAGTACCAGACTGTTGAGCAAGAGAGGCATCAAGGCATTCAGCTGCGAAACACGTACGAACGTGAGATCAAGTCGAATGATAAACCTGCTCTTTTTATTAGACATATCAGAGCATGTAACTATTTAAAGGTGCTAAGGCTCAAGTGAGAGGGCTATTTTTTTTTTTCAGCATCTCGACCATCTTCTGTACCAACCCCACACATCTAGAACACTGCCAAACTCTTTTTCCACCTTCCCTCAAGATGTCTTTCGCAGAAAAATCTACAGCCCTTCAAAACGTCATGAAAAATCTCGATATAGGAGATGCCTGTGTCTTGAGAAAAGCCTTTACCTACAGCTCGATACTCAAACAGTGCTACGAGTCGCGAGCTGATCCCGTTGGGTATTTGTCGCGAACGTTCCGGTACCCATTGACATTACTGTCCGCCATGTTTGATTCGGGCTGTGTTATCACTGGTCCGCGCGCTTTGGGGTTCTTTCTCCCGTCGTCAACAAGTGAAGACTCCGTATGGACTTTCTTCGTTCCCGGATACAAGGAATCAGTTTTAGACATGGTCAATGTGTTGGAAATTTGCGGGGTCTCGTGGCAGCTTGATGCAGCTGAAGTGGCAAGATCGCTTCGCCCACTTGGAACGGCCTCCATCTCAAGTGCGGATCTCGAGTGTCTCAACTCAAGGGCAGAATCCCTTGAACCAGCTGCAGCGGAAAATTTGCTCGGAACAGCGCTCTACGGCAGATTCAAGGCATACAAGGAGATGAACTGCGGCAACAGGCTCAATTCGGACGCCTGCCATTTATCTGATCTGGAAAAGCCGACCTTGGGCATTGCTTCAGAAGAGTCAGCTTTTCCGCCTAGTCAGGACACAAGCAGCGCGAGAGAAGCACTCAGTGTTCTTCAAGGATACATACAAACCAGTTCAGGGTCTCAGGGCGTCGAACTAATTATCGGCTCTTCTTATTCAGGCATCAACAGCTGCATGAGCTTTATCAAAGACTTTTACGCCAGCCATGTTCAGTGCTTCATCAGTGGATGGTGCGCGGGCCACATGTACTACACCCAGTCTAAGGACAAACACTCATCTATGTGGAGACCATGGCCGGGCCAGAAATACAAGAACGCCCACCTTGACGTGAAGAAATACAGACATCAAGGGTTTACTTTCCATCGGGCCAAACGCGGAGGGCCAGTTACGCGATCACTCAGAGACTCCCAGTCCTTCCTGCTTGATTATGGGGCCCTGTATCGGTCCTTCATTCGGCCATCGCACCACGCACTGCTTGACGCCTGGCTGGCAGAAAGACGAGATAATATTGATGGAATATCCTGGACAGAATTTGACGGTCGCATTTTCTCAGTACATGATACATTCGAGTCTTGTTATCGACAGTCCCGAATGACATTCGCCTCACATAGCGTGGATCTTCCCCTAAACAGGCTCCGGCGCCTTAGCAACCTCGTTGCGTTGAACTTGACGGAGCCGGATGCGCTGAGAGCCGAGTCGTTCCGGAGCTCGATTGGTCCACCTGCAGTTGGCCAGAAATGGCAACTTGGCGCTCTGGCTCGAACTGGAAAGGTGTTTAACAACCTTCGCGACGCCACACCCTGGTCCTGGGCCTTGTAAGCTATAGAATGATTAATAGATTGCCACTTGAGTTTGTAATGCATTTGCATGCGTCGTTATTAATGTGATGTGATCGAAGCACTCGAGTTGGGGAGTCCTTCAGCCAGCCGCTGGGTGCATAAACGAGGAGCAAGTACCTAGGTAGGTAACAGCTAGGCAACTCTATCACAGTTTGTCTCCACTTTAAAATCAAGCACCCCAGCAGCAAAGTTTCCCAACAGCACTTGCCGTGCCGTGTTACCCCCCAACCCATGTTCACCAGAGTAACCTATTTGGAAAAATTTCACCCTTGTCTCCACCCTTTCGTGGATTATGGGCGCCTAGCTTCATGCCGTCCGTAGGAATCACAATACTGGGCGGGTGTTGTATCCGGCGAAAATAGCGGGGTTTCGGGGTTCATCACAAAAAAAAAAAGCCGGGGCATCACCTTCTCTTTGCCCCGATATGGGGCCGTCCGGAAACTGAAGCCGACGGGGCCCATCGGCCGATCAAAGATAACGCCGGTTCCATAAATATAAATACAGTATGTAATGCCTTGTGAATAGGGAAGCCATACAATGCAAAGTCACACCTCACCTCATTCTACGATGGATCATTCAGAAGCTCAGAGTCATGGTGTCAAAGCACCACTCACATCCCTACAAGAGCGCAATGCGCTGGGCTCAGAGATCATGCATTTACGCTCCATAACGCAGTATGAAACACGGCTGTTTAATTTGACAAGAGAGAATTGCAGATTGCAGACTGAAATTCAGCATTTGCATTACGTCAGGAGTCTCGAGAAACAAAATGCTGAGAAGCAGATACAAAAGCTGTCTGCCGAACTTCTTGCTTTGAAGCACCTGGTGAGTGTCAAGTGACTACGTGATTGCGTACGGGGGAGACTAAACTTACTGTTGTACCTAGAAGCCTCTGAGTATGTCTCGACGTACTGTCAAAGTGCGAAACCGTCAAAATCTCCAGCACGGAGATTCGGCCGGGCTTGGGGAAACTGAATCAGATAATACACTGAATGTAGATAGTACCTATTAGAGTGGTACCATAAGTTAGACAGTTTAAGAGCGCCCCAGAGGGTGTAACAACCAATCCAATTCAGTGTCCAAATGCAGTAATGTGACCTGCGCGATTTGTGGCATAAACATGCCTTGCTGCTCTGAAAGAGGATAAGGTCGTATGCACCTAGGCGCCAACAAAGTCCCGGGCGGTATCTGCGCAGACTAAAATCACGTTGGACGAGCTACATAGGATAAACCGAGGATGAATGAGGAAAGCCGGGGTTTATGACCTGGGCTTATATAAGTCCCGGCTTCCTCTTCTACACCTCAGACAACTTCCTGTCTTCCCAAGTTCCTCTTGCCACTTAAGACATATTCATCAAATCAAAGAAACCTTAGCATTCAGTTCTGCCTAGACGCCATCATGAAAAAGCAGCCGGCCTCTCGTAAGCGTCAGGCTGCTGTCCCCCTCACATAGCTTGTACTGATCTTCATACATAGTCAACGAAGTGTCCAGAGTGGACCTTGACCGAAGATTCGATCTCGCTCATGTTATCGATGCGCTTACTTGGGGGGTCTCTGCCGGTGTCTCTATTTACTACACGGTCCGCGCACCCCGAGATGGTCCCACCATCGGGGCGCGCATTTGGGACCAGAATTTTCAGTATGAGACGGGCCTGACCATTGATCCAAACATGGTCATTGCCTACTGGTTAGTATCGAGCATCAAACAGACTGATCCGCAGCTAAATCACCTATTAGGGTAGGAATGCATGCCGCGCTCTTTGTGCACATGCTGGCCAATATTTTCGCGGCCTCTAACGACATCAGCTACATCACAATCAGCAATCATTTCAGCATCAACAATTTACTTCACGTTGTTTTTCTGGTCTTGTTTGTACGCTCTGCCTTTGGCTGGGCCGAGTGTATCTTGATTCTCAATTTCGTCAACCTCTCTGTGCTTTACTTTAAGCATAGCAAGCTTTCACACTTCACTCGCATTTCAGTTATCTGCGGCCCTCTTGCCTGGAATTTTATTGCCATCCTTTGGAACTGGGCAATTGCCGTAACAGCTGGAATCGGCTACAACGATACTATCGAGGGCTTTGGTCTCTTTTTCGTCTGGGCAATTCTCGGGTATGGAGTGTTTTCCCTCCTTGTCTTCCAAGTAAGTTGAACTCCAATAACTAGAGCATATTTCCAGTTCTGACTCTGCCTATAGGACCTTGCAATGGCTTTCTTGCTGGCGTACCTCTGCGCCAGTATCGCCGTCGCGCAGCA
Organism: Metarhizium anisopliae; assembly: GCA_013305495.1. NCBI lineage: Eukaryota > Fungi > Ascomycota > Sordariomycetes > Hypocreales > Clavicipitaceae > Metarhizium > Metarhizium anisopliae. Next base: position 5,450,360 of record JABUBV010000003.1, read on the forward strand.
TTTTCTCCAACGCAGTGATCGAATGTGGATTCCGCCTGTCGTGATTGCAAGTCTTCTGGTGGTAATGATGTGTGCCGTCGCCGCTCGGTGCCTCTGGAATTTACGAGCGGTACGTCGGAAGAAAGTGAACGAGTCTGTGGACGCTGAATTCGATGAGCGTAAGGTATCGTGCTAAGCTCTCATTGATGTATGGTTTACGCTACAGTCCACAGGTGGAATGGGTTTGACCTCGACGCTAGATTCTCATAATTCGAATCGGACTTTCTCATAGCATACTTAGCCGTCAAGGGTGATCTAAGTACAATGACACAACTAAGCTAATCGATATCCGAGCTGAGTTTCAACTTCCCTAAAACAGAAACCCTATTCAATTCAGCTATCTTAGAGAAACTAGTTGGAAATTTGAGCATTGAGTTTTATTTTTGTCTTTCTAATGCTCTTCGCTCCTCGACCATTTTGCGTCAAACTATCTCTCCTCCTTGCAGAACATCCCATGAGATGCTATTCAAGTAGAAAATACAGTTGATTGGGAGGTAGGATAGAGACCGTCGTGGTGGTGTCGGATAATGCCTCTGTAGGCTGAAGTCGCAGAGCTTGGAGTAATTGCTGGATGTCATAGTGTCGGCTACCATGACTAAACTTAGCCGAAAGTTAGATTCGGACGAAAGGAAGTTTTTTGGTATTAAAAAGAGAGCTGCAGACGGGGTCTGCAGCACTCGTAACAACAAGAATGATGATTTTATCAAGAAGCTTAGTTAACATGAGTATCATAACGTGACAGGTGGACCAGTCGAGAATTCGTGTCTGCGATATGGGATACGATATACAAAAATGGTGTCGTAAATGAGGCTGAGCATAGTTTCGGCTTCCGATAGCTGGTAAATGCTTTCAGTAGATGAATAAGCCATAATTTCTTTCTTTCTTTCTTTCTTTTTTTTTTGTACGTGAATAAAATTTATAGACAATATTACGTACAGAATTAATGCAAAGACTCGCATACGTAGTCGCACACTAAATACGCCATCGAAGTCTTTGAGGCGAACTGCAATTCAAAGCTCGGTGTTCTTCCGCAGGGCGAAGTGAATACTCATTTCCCCCGAAGTCCGTCTATTGCAGGACTCACGCAATCATTCGAAGTCAAGTTTAGATTTCATGTGGACTTGCAAGCTATCGGCTACATTCTGAATATATTCCTCCGGTCCAAGTCACACTAGACCAATCATTTTCCGGGATATCTGAACGTAGGATTATGGTGTAACTTTTACAGACGTAGTTGAGACATTATTTCGTTGGCCTGTGCTATGAAAATGCAGTTGAGACCTGGATTGTCCGGGACGAAGGCTGTGTCAATCATTCGTGTAGCTACACAGGCCGTTGATCAGAACGTCAGGCTAACCATCATCGACATAGCAGCTGAAGATACAGCAGGGTTGAGACGGTATTCAAATTCGGCATAGAAAAAGTTTCGACATTGTCCCTACAGAGGTGGTCCTGAGGTATAAAACGTTGGCAGCCCTCAAATATTGATAATGACAATTTTCTGTAGTTCGAATCCTCATACCCTCACTAGATACGATAAAAGACATCATAATGGAACAAGCCCAAGACTTTTCTCCGCTTTGTCGAGCCTGGAAAGAGACCGGATATCTACTCTTGCCGGCGTCGTTCTACAATCCCTCAACTTGGCTTCTCTTCCATACATTCCACGACGGAACCACAGTACAGATAAGCACCCACAACTTCAACAAAACTTACAAGAACTGGCCCTGGGCCACCGACGAAGAAAAGAAACATTTCGAGGGGACGTTCGTCGATCTCAGTGGACAGGGATTGGGTGACAGCAAAACATGGGTCAAATATGATATGACAATAAAGGAGGCCAAGTCAATGGGTTTCGAAATCTCAAGATAATTCTGAGAATAGGGGCTGAAGGGAGTGAAGAGTTGCAAGGGGAGGCTGGCTGTCGCGACGGTAGATATCTAAGCATACTCAATATCTAAGCATACTCAGATAGTTTTACCGTTGAGGCATAGATCTATACGCAACATATCAACCGATTTCGATCCCATATGGCAGCGCACTGTGACGGGGCCAGACTTCTTTGGCTCTAGCCCGTTGCATAGCGTCACCCTAAGAACAATGGAAATTCCTGATCCCTTTATATTGGACACATGAACAAGAGCTCATCTAGATGACCTATCCTAGTATAGCGGTGTCAATTGGAATTTTGTTACACCCAATCTAGCCCACCTTGTTGGCATGTCTAGATACACTATATTAGTCCATAATAACATAATCCACGTCATGGATGGAAACCTTGAACACTTACGTAGAGGGGGGGCCTCGTCGCATAGACTGCTCTGTCGCAGATAGGCAGTCAATGGCCATGTCGAAATTTTCACTTAAGAGCGCTTTCACGGCATTAATAAGCTTCACTTTAGCTTGTTTATCTTCACTCAATGCCATCGAGTTTTCGAGACACCACTGCAGTAGTTTCCCTAATGCCTTTGCATCTCCAGGATATCCTGGGAGCTCCATGTCGATATCGATGAGCATTAGACGCGGCTTGGAAGCCGTTGTTGAAGGCTGAAGGAGCGTGTTCCACGGCCTTATGTCACCCTGGAAAAGCTCGTACTTCCGAAGCTCTCGAACGCCTCGGACTAGGTCTTGAAGTTGTTGAAGTGTAATGGGTAGGTTGCCTCCACTATTCTTTGCCAAGATGCCCAAATCCTCGCCGGCATAAGGCATGAGGATGCCCACAACTGTGTTGGGTTTTCTGGGTTGCCAATCGGCCACAACAACGGCGAGAATGGGAACGAGACAGAAGCGTCTGGACATTTCCGAATTGACTTGGTTCGCTGGTATTTGTGCCTTGTTTATAAGATCTTTTCGTTTTTCGATTTCGAGCTCAATCGCACCCACATCGGTATCGGTTTCAATGTACTTCAGAACGCATTCCTGACCTTTCCAAGAGCATCGGTAAACTCTGTGACCCATTGGCTGCGGGCTTTTTATGTCCAACGCTGTGGGCTGGAATATGTCGGTTCTGTGACCGTAAAACAGCACCCTACTGCGCGGCCATATTCGAATAGTGTACGAGTTATTCTGGCAGTCCGTCTCATCCGCACTCCATTCATGGTCCGGATCTTCCCTAATGTCAACGTAACTACGTCTGAGATGTTCTTCAATTATGCATGATAGCCACGTTATATCCGTCGTCTTTTCTTCAGCCCCGCGACAGGTTACTTCGACTTCTACTCCATGCCAATCGTGGTTGGCTGTATCGTACACCACCGCAGAGCACTTCCCCCCAGGTCTTGCTATGTGGCCGTGTATTGCAATTTTTGGGGCGCTGCGGCTCGACTCCATGTCCGCGAATTTTTCGTGAAAATGACTAGACGAGCATGGACGGAGAGTGATCGATGACGAAATCCGTGTCAGCAAATAAATAAAAAAGCTGCGTAGCAAAAACTGCGGTTGACCGGAGTAGGCGCTATGAGAAGTGAGAAACTAATAAAAGGAACAAACTGATAGATTGATATTGTATGTTTTTGCAAACAGTGTGATATATCTCTTTAGATTGCGATCTTTCTCGGAAGGGGATGTGCTGCAATTTATACCTTGATGCCCCCAAGTCCAATGTCCTCCGCTCAACCACATGCTACAAGAAACACAGAGTTAAGTGCAAATTAAAAACACTTCCAAGAAAGTAAGGGAGGCGGTCAGTTATGTCTGCACCTTCCCGTCTGATGCTTTGCTACCCGAATTCAGACCCTCGTAAACCAAGTCATGAACCTCACGCCCCCTTGTCTACAGCTAAAGAGACGCTACGAAAAGTGACGTCCATGCGGGCAGTCCCGCCGTATTCTTCCAAGATAGTTGTTGTCACATAGTTTGAGCCGCCAAAGGTCACACAGACGCTTGCATGAATGTGAAGGTGTGACAGTGCTAGTTGTCACTTGTCAAATCATTTCCTCACTTGAGTCCTCATTCACGAGTCTTACACACAACCAGATGGTTTTTGGTCTGAGCAGACTTTTAAGGCGTTATATTAATACAAAACTACATCCCCCCTGTGCTGTATTGCTCATGCAGACCGCTTATTGCCCCTATAATGATACAAACTCGCGGAGCAGGTTGTCGACGCGAGACTACAGCCGTATGAAACCAAGAAGACAACGGTACATCTATGTAGATGCAAACGGAATATCTAGACTAGGCGAGTCCATTTTATGCCCTTTTCATTACATCAAATGCGTCCTCTGCAACCGGCAATGTTACCTCGACAGCTTCATAGAACAAGCTGTGTGCAAATACCTACAGAGGTCGACGCGCCAGCTCAGCGATCATCTTCATTCCACTTCTGATGTGATTGTCATTCCAGCTTATATTCCCGGTTTTTCCATTCTTAGCCCGCATGAGGCGTCACCGGTCGTCTGTATTTGTCAACAAGGTGATGATGCATACCGCCAATCTTGTCCACGCCCTCGAGTTACCTCGGCCTCGGAGGCTCCTCGTGTGGAATGTGGCAGGCAAGGATATCCCCATAACTTCCACCATAGGACCCAAATTGAGTTAATGTCCATGGTTGTAAGGCAGTCGGGAACCGGGTCTAAAAACTTGAGCGTCCTCTCAACTAGTAATATGCAAATAGATCTTTGATTCGTATCGGAGTATATGGCCGTCAACTGATACAAACAAAATCGTTCTCTAAAAAGATGTTAGTATTTTCCCTTGCTCCCATGAGTTCTAAGAGTGAATGGAAAATTACGTCGGAAATGCCCAACGTCTGTTAGCTGGTTCGAATTCTTGAATCATCTTAATGTACGACTCCAGAGACGTGAAGCGGCTTTGTTGGGGGTTTATAGAAAGGCCGTGCGTATTTATATAGCGTTCTTTTAGCGTTACAAGAGGAGTAGGTACTTCGACAAGCTCTAGGGGCAGACACTCAAGCTGAGGCCGGGGAATTGAGGTGAGCCGTGGTGAAATATACGCGACTCGGAGTTCGAAAAAGGCTCCAGCACTTGTGCCAAATTTTCGTACGATGTCGTCTTTGGATGGTAACGGCAGGTATTTGTATAAAGATGGTGGAACTGGATTCATGTCTGTGTGAATAGGATACTCGCTATTGGTGTCAGTTGGGTTTATCTGCGGCAAGGAATAGGGGAAGGCGACAAAGGGAATTTACCTGATAATAAAGCAGCAACACCAGAGTGCAACGATATCCGCGAAATGATCGTCAAGGCTAGAATTTTTCCACTGAACCCTACTGAAGTATCAGTCTTTGGGTCCTCATATCGGATGCGATTTCAGGACTACCCAGAAGAGGATCCTAAAGCAAATGCCTTGGTGATGTGTTCATTCGCAAATCCATGAAGGGAATTGATAGAGCGGCATGACACTTTTGATACAGAGGCATGACCTTAGAGAGGCATGACTTTCTCGGCTTCTGATTCGTTCGAATTTTATCTGTTAAATCACCTTGAATTCTGCCACCTCCACTCTAAGTACCTAGACCTTGAGCTTGCCTTATTTGACCTTAAAGCCTACGTCAGTTACGCAGACACGTTATTTACTAACTTATCAACAGCTGTCCAGATTACAAATACGAGCGCTGAATTCAACTGTGGCCATCAAAAGGAATTATCAGACGATCAAACATCCCGACGTATCAGATACGTTACAGAATTACAAATAGTAGCTGCAGATAGCCAGGTCATAAGTACCAGATGATCTCAATTGTCCAAAATAGGTAGATGAAATTGAGGTTTGAGTCCACTACAAAAATGACCCATAACTTGTGACATTGACATTTCCAGTCCACCAGGGCGTGTGCCAGCTCCTGTATAATGGCCACATCTGCATCCATACGTTCAAGTCGCGCGGGACTTCGCAGAAAACGAAGTCCTAGTCCTAGCGATCAATTATACCAAGAAAAACGACAGCGATGGGAAGCTAGATCTGATTCCTCACTAGTTGAAGACCGGCCAACATCAAGTAGTTCTGCTACAAGTATCGGTCGGTCTTACGGAATTGGAGATGAAAATGCACTCGACAACTTGTTTGCCTCATATCCGCAAACATTCTCAAGCCTTCCACATCCCCAAGGCTCACAAGGTCTCTATGAGCCTCCATGGGAGCTTCGTTTCGATCATGAAATCTATCTTCAAAATGACTTCTTCCGTGGAGAAAGACGGTGCCAGCTAGTTAGAGCGCCCATACCAGGCCCAGAGCTTGATCCATTCGCTTCCGAGCCTCCTGAATCACCTCCATCCGTCCAACAATCCCCGACGAGGACAAGGGCCGAGTTTGTATCGGCAATGAGTATAGTACAAGAGGTTATCGGCGAAGGCCGACGGTTAACCATAGATCTTGCTCGGTCGTACGAACGGGTACGGGAATGGCGAGAGAGATGGGGCTGGTCGCCTCTAACTTCAGAAGCACACGACACTCCTCCGCCATACTCTCCGCCCCATACGCCACATACAAAGCCTCCCCGAATATCACCTGTGCCAGAGAGCATTAATTCATCGTCAATTCGACAGTCTCTATCCCCTGCCTACGAGCCAATTCCGAACCCAACAATTCCAGGCAACCCAGCGCCCTCGGCTGAAGCTCTCTTTAGCTTAGTAAACAAGTTTGCGAAGGAAAACGGTTTTGGTATTGTTCGACGGAATGCATATTCCTACAAGGGACGGCGAGTCAGATACTCCTTCCAATGTGATAGATTTGGGCAGCCTGGAGCTCCGAAGGGCGCAGGCATTCGAAAGCGGAAGTCTCGGAAGTGTGGATGCCAATGGATGGTAATTGCTGAAGCTGTGAAAGAAGGCAGGTGGCTTCTCCGACACCATGAAAATCCAGAACACAGCCAGCACAACCATGACCGTAGTATTACCTCATCCGCGCACCCGTCCCATCGACGCCTTACTACACCAGTTAGAGCGACTATTGAGTCAACAAGTCGCCGAGTTGGTATTCGGGCCCGCGATGTACGCGCTGTCGTCGAACAACAACATCCGGATACTGTATTCACACAGAGGGATATTTACAACGCTCGTGCCGTTATTAATCGGGAGAAGCTCGGCGGCTATACACCTACTGGATCTCTAATTAAACTCTTCGATGAGCTGAAGATCCCATATCTCGTGAAATGGGATGCTGACCAACCTAATAGACTACTTGGTCTTGTCTGGACCTTTCCCTACTGTTTGCAGACGTGGAAGCGGTTCCCTGAGGTCATTAGTTTTGACAATACATACAACACTAATCGATTTAAGCTTCCTTTATTTCAAGCTACTGGCCAAACATGTCTTGGTACAGTCTTCAATGCTGCGTTTGGCTTGATCGACAACGAGAGGAGGGAGGGTTTCCAGTTTCTTGCCGAAAGCATTCGTCAACTCATGGAGCAACACTCTATCAGGCAACCAGATGTCATCATCACAGACTATGACAACTCAATGAAAGCTGCTCTTAATCACCAGTTCTCGAATGTACAGCAACAGCTCTGTATTCACCATATCATTTCGAATGTACTGCTCAAATCGAAGCAGAAGTGGATAAGCAAGCGAAAGAGCAGTAGCAGTCCTAGTGCTAGTGATGACGAGGATAATTCCTCTGAGACGCAGATTCAGCACAGTGCTCCAGATAAACAAGTTGTCAGCGATTCGACCAGCGATAAGATTCCTCATACTTACCGAGGTATTGTTTTGATGTGGAAACGCGTCATCTTTGCTGAAACAGAGGAAGCCCACGAGATTGCATGGCGAGAGCTCTGTAAAGAGTTTGATGATCAACGAGCGATCTTACAATACCTCCATGGCACCTATCTGCCTGTGAGGGCTCAGTGGGCGCGCTGCTTTATCCGCCGCTATCGTAATTTTGGTGTCCGTGTTACCTCTGGCACAGAAGCCAGCAATAACAATATCAAGAGTTATCTCCTAAATGGTATGAGCAACCTCTACCGACTTGTCGAGGCGATGCAGGATATGATGCACGATCAAGAACGTGACTTCAAAGATGCCTGTGCACAGGACGAGGTCCTTACTGCTCGTGAATACTTAGGGTCTGTTGGGGATTATCTTGGCGAACTACGAACCATTACATCGTCCAAGGGACTTGGGCTAGTCAATAAGCAATACCGTATTGCTCGCAAGTTTATGCCTACGGGGAAGAATCCCCGCCCTAGCCCTCTGGGAGATTGTAGCGATGATTGTACGGTCTCTATCGAGCTTGGCATCCCTTGCTATCATAAGATTTATGCGAAGCTAGCTTCTGCAACCCCTTTTACTAAATGGGATATCCATCCTCGCTGGCGATTACGGAACTCGATATCTCAAGATCCATACAGTCGAATTCTTGACCCAAAAATTACTATAACGCTACGCGGAAGACCAAAGAACACCAAGCAAGTTGTGCCAAAAAGGTTATCCATTGTGTCAAGTAGCGAATCTACTTGCCAATCCGATGGTCAGCGAGGTCGGCGAAGCGAGCGAAACCGAGGTCGACCCCCAGAAAGTCTCAATAAACCCACCCTCGCCAGGAGAGCACAAAAAGAGATTCAAGAAACTATTACGCAGGCCAGTAATCAGGTAAGCGACTCGACTCGGCGGCGGAGAAGTAGATTATCGGCAGTTCTAAGGGCTGGAAATACAACAGGAGTGTGCTCTAGCGGTCGGAGAATGCAACCCAGTATTCGGAGAACAAGGAGTCAATGGGAACTTGCTGAGAGCGATGAAGACTCATCTTGTATTATCGTTAAGCAGTAAAACAAACCCTAAGTTATCAGGATTCTCTCATCATCTGTGTGTTAATAGGATTGAACAGCTGATGTAAAGGATAATCTTATTTCAGAGACCTGTGAAAGGTTTGATTGACATATCCTACGACCCAGAGTTTGTATTATGGAGAGCTGTTAAGGCAGCCAGCTACACCGCCTTTGCCGGGAAGTATTTATGGGGAAGCTAGAATTGGGCGAATCAGAATCTGCAAAAAGTCATGCCTCTGTAAGGTCATGCCTCTGTATCAAAAGTGTCATGCCGCTCTATCAATTCCCTATAAAAATTGAACAATGAATCACTTACATTGGCTCATAGAGTCACATCACAACATTTGTGTCATCTGGAGCATCATGGGGGGAAGTTCTGAAAAATCAGCAGGTGACTGACATGAAGGGCAATCTTGTCGCTCGCAACAGTCGTATTGGTGAGGACAAGCCAACATTGGAGGTTCCAACAAAGTGCCCATCAAGGAACACTTGTCATGGTCTATGAACTCCTCATATTTGGTCTTCCGAAACGAGATTCCCCTGTTCTCGGGTGTGATGTGCCAGACCGCCGACGTAAAATTTGACAGGAGGGGTGCGATTTGGGTCCGAATTGTTGATTTCGGACCCAAATCGCACCCCTCCTCAGCCGGCCCAGGAGGTGGCCACAATGTACATCTCAAGCCATCAGGTGAGCAACTACACGCGGCGCGTAAAAGTACGGTTCGGCGAGGTTGTGCTCGAAACTCCTTACCTCTCCTTTTCATCTGAGAAGTGCTTATCGACATAATGTCGTCTTCCTATCGAGAGGTCCTACGCAAAAATGCCTTGGAAACATTCCGGTTCGATGAAAGTCACGATGGCGACGACTGGATTATCACAATATGCCACGACATCATTTGTAATGAATGCCGCTGTACGGTCAAAGAAATAGTCCGCAATCAGGTAGTGAACGAACACGATACTACTTTTGTAAGGAGCCATTCAGCAATCACCGTCGCGGCCGACGTGAACATACTCGGTCAGGCACTTAACATCGACAGTCGAGACAAACTCTTTGAGCCCGGTAGATGGATCTACTGGAGACCCAGCAAAATTGATCGCAAACGTCGGTCGAGATCACCTTCATCTGCAGCTTCAAAAACGAGCAGCAAAATTCCGCGCAGAGACAAGAGAAAGTACGAAACAACGGAGTACTATATTGCATCCACTGCAAAAACATTTTTTACTGGCTTAAATACCATCCTGGACCAACAAGCCGAGCAGTTAATTGAGGATGTCAAAGCTCTGCTAGTGGATGGTACCACCAAGTCTTTTATTGCTCACTGGAAGAAGTGTAAGACAGAGAAAATCGAGGCAAAAAGACTCTTTGCTCAGACCCATACATATGACACTAGTAGCAGATTGGCAGCGGGCACGGTTTCTAACATCGCTAACATTTTTTCCGGCTTTCCGCAACACTACTTGGCTATAGAACAAAAGAGGAGTGACAATGGCGCCTTTTCTTGGGGAAGGAGGACCAACCGACTTGTGATGCTCATTTCCAGACTTACTCCCTATTATGGTAATGTAGCAACTACAGTACTTACGCTTTTCGCAGGTAACTTTTCCTGTGGACTAGGTTCTGCCAAAGATTGCTAATATGAGACAAAGTCACCACGACCTGCGCCAAAGACGCACTTCGCAAGCTGGCAAATAACGAACCGGAAGACTTTTTCCTTAGTGCAGAGACAGCCATCATTGACATAGGACTCCGGCGGTCTCTAGAAAAATTCAGATCAATTGGAGCCTACGAATTACTCGGCTTCAATCCTATCGCTTTCTACGATTGGTATTGTGATGCCGACGGCACGCAATACGATTCCATCTGCAAAGAGCCACAATATGCCGGGTTGGCGACAGTTCCGCGAGAATTCTTCACCGAATTTAGTTATGCAGACATCGCAGCAAGTATTGAAGCGAGGGTAAACAAATTGGCAGAAGGGCTCTTGCCGGATGAATCTAAAAAGTTCATCGTCGATCATGCGCCAGGATTGGCCGGGTTCACTCGCAGGAGTGCCGATATTAATGCCAGTGCCTTTAGAGGTCTGTCAGAGAAGGAGAAAGTTTCTTCAATACTGATTGGAACGTTCGATCCAACAGCCAGTGACGTCGTCGACATTGACGTTCTGTACTTGGTGGTCGATGCTATACTAAACAAGAAAGCGATGCGATTATACACTAATGACATCTCCAACGCGGAAGAAGAATCAACTACTGTTCAGAACGACGCCTCCTCAGCGGGAACGAAAGCGGCTCACCCTACGGAAACTTGTGACGAAATGACTATGATGCAGCCAGACGACTCCGATATCGAAGACGCAAGTTCAGACGAAGACGAAGTATCTATCGGCGACAACCAGTCAATACAGAGTCCACAAGCCTCAGCCGAAGATATTTCTGCATTTACAGATTCTCGTCGTGGCTCACAAGACTTTACAAGTCAGCTTGAAGGCTGTGGTCTCAACTTCCCGGCGTCACCAAACCCAATGTGCGATCATGATAACGATGAACCGGCTGGGCAAACCTTGTCATTCATGAGCGACGAAGAATTCGCCAACATTATGGAGAATGCACTTGGGAAGTCAAACACCAGACAGAACGATTTAAATCCCATGAATGGACACGAAAACGATGACCCAGCGGGGAACAATTTGTCACTTTTTGATGACGCAGAGTTTATGAAGTTCATCGAGAGTCTCCACATACCTGAGGCAAGCAGTAGCCACATGGGAAATACATAAAATTTATTTGACTGTCTCTACTTGTCTTCAATAGGAAGTACTGTGAGGTGGTATGCACGTCCACCTGGTTGAACGCGATAGTGAACGTTGGGAAGTACTACATAGCAATTGTGTGTTTGTCGAAATCCTGTACAAGCCTCTTCCGGCTCCCCGTGTTTTAATAACCAAATATCTACAGGCTCTGCGGAGACTGGACAGATAATGACTATTTCGTTTGGTCCAGTAACCTCTCCTTTGGATGTCTTGCTGTAGACAACGCCAGGCCTCCGTCGTGGTTGTATGGGTTTGATGCCGCGCTTCTGAAGAGCCACCAAAACCTCGGCGGGGTCGTCCGTCTGGGCGATTATCTAGAAACGCATGTTAGCGTGGCGAAGCACGGCCGGAGCCTAAGGACAGTACCATGTTCAGAATATGACGAGTGAAGTTATCTATAGCCTCCGTTTCTCCGTTCGCTTTACCCAAATTGCTGGTGATTTCATCGATCAGGTCCTGGCCTTCATGTTTGAAAGGCACAGACAAATCATCTGCCAAAGTCATCGTGTAGCAGGGACAGCAGTTGCAGTTGATAGAGCGCGGACTTATCAGTAATCGTTTAGTCGACGTTGCCCGCTTAGCCGTAATCGCGTGGGGTTGCGTGAATTGGCGCAGCACCAGGACCACTTTGATGCTGACTAAGCGATGAAGTTGAGTCGGCGACTGATACATGGGTGCCAGTTGAGTTGGGCAGGCAAGCTCTAAATCGTAGGATGGGCTTCCCAAGTCGCCGTTAAAGTATCCAAGTTGTCAGACTTGTTTTGTATTACATCAAAAGGGGCACCAAAGTGCAATAAATAAAGCAAAAACATTGTCTGCGGATTCACTACATTATATAGATGGCCCCTACTTACGATACCACCTCTAAAGGTCTTCCTTTGGCTCCAGACGCTGGCTGGCAGGTACGTCGTTGGCACCACCATCGCTAAACACACCTCCTGTAGGATCTCGAAGGTCGCTTGCCACTGTAGTAATACTCTCACAGCCATCATTGGATGGAGAATTCGAAGAGCTGGCAAAATAATCCGAAGGCTGTCTTTTATGTGATATATTGCTAGTTGCGTCGCTGGTGATCGGTTACTTCGGTCGTTTCGACTTCCACAATTAAATAGCTTAGCAAATTACATACAGCAGTGGGCTCACACCCCATTACCTTGGGAAGTAGAAACATCAGGTGCTGCTGCGTTGTATTAGCCGGTAAATTAGACTACCATGATACGTTAATAGAATTCAAAACACCGTCAAGTAAATAATTGACCCTTCCTCTATCATTCTTGTTGGCATGAATTTAGAATTTCTTGACCAAAGTCGCTGCTTTAGCTGCTAAGAAAATTTACCCTGTATCAAATAGTCTTGATATTGTTGAATTCTCTCGTGCTATGGAGACACGGAGAAATAGGTAACGGAGTCCAAGTATTGATGTCAAGTGGTGTCTGTTTAACATGATGCAATATCAGAATCAACGCACTCCTTTCATCTGTGGTACGCTGTGACGTTCAACAGTGTCTCCATACTAGACTGGTGCCCCCCATCTCGCCCTGCGCACACTTCAGTGTTTCCAAAATTAATAGATTAGGTATATCACACCAAATACAATAAAATTTGAAGATAACGGTGCAAAGACAACTTTCATGATGATGCGTAAGTTTGCGCTGACTTTAATGGGCACAGTATGTATACGAATCATTACTTGTGTGTGTCCCAATCGTACGAATTGTGACAAGGATGACGACCCTGGGTTCGCTGTCGCAAGGCCCACCCGATCTGATCCGCGATATCTTAGTTCCGAGACATTGGAATCCATAAGACGGAAAGAGCGTTATGAGATCACATAAAACCCAGTAATTTCTCCCTATCCCTCCAAGAAACGGGTCACGACTGGACTTGCTTGAAAACAACAAAGGCCGACATGAGATGACCTGCAACCATGCACCTTCGCGTACACTCCCGTTGTGGCTTGTGTGGCTTTCTATTTTGTGCAGGAGATCGGTTCTACACCTGTAAGTAACAAAATCCGAAGCTGGCCAATATTCTTCGCTGACATTGTAAATTTCTATTTCAGTGACGAATAAGGGCCAGTCTTGGCCGGTTAAGCTCGTCAAATATGGGGTGTTCAGTTTCCCGGAGTCCCGTTATTATGCAAGTTGTGGCGATGAGAGACTATGTCGCATACCTGACTGTAAAGGGTGTATCCAGTCAGAGGAGACTAGCACAATACATGCGGGCTGTATAGCGCTGTTTCTGAGCCAAATGTCGAGGTTTTGCAGCCATAAGACGAAAATCAGCATTCAAGACAAGTGTTGCCTTCTATGGGTGGCAGCAACATGGAAGAATCTTTGGCAAGGTTACCCATATCTGAACATTCAGCCCAAATGTAATATCTATGTCTCTGATATCGACACCATTGTTGAGGACTTGGGCGGTTTGGAGGCCGTACCTGGGGATATCAACACCGTTGTTGGGGAGTTCGGCGGTTTACAAAAGCAACTACAAAAGCTACCCCGGGATATTTACTTCATGATTCAGGACTTGTGCAATGACTCATGGTATTGCAGCGTTTTGCACCTTGGTCGTCAAATGTGGGCGCTCCAGGAGAACAGCGACCACCGGGGGCAAATGATTCCCCTTGTTGACATCAAAGCTTGGGTCCGTGGCGACGCTCCTCTGGTTGGAGACACCTCCGGTGAGCCCGTTGTTCGTTTGTCAATCGGTCTTCGTGGCCTAGCACGCATTGAAAGGCTGGAAAAAGCGGAAGACAGCCGTCGGTCAAACCACATGTGCTACATTGTCGAAGTAGCAGAACGGTTCAAAGGGGTGTCTGTGGAGTTCCGAGTTAGTCCATCTGCAGAATGTCAGACGCATATCACTAATGGCTCATAGTTTGGTATGGCCAGATTGCGGGGAGTGACAGGCCCAATCCATATTTGGGACACTCCTTGCCCCCCACCTCTGTTTAGCAGCATTGTCGATCATGATATTACCACCCGAAGCGACGACCTTCAGGCGTGGCATCTAGGCACGGTAGACTTGTCTCTCTGTACTGGGATGACTTTTTTTGTTTCCCTCGGTTCCACGTATGCTGTTCATGTTCATACAATGGCCCAACCGTTCGCCTACAGAACTTTTTTGAGTCTTCCACTTGAAAGACGAAAGGTCGTTGCTTGGATTTATGTGCCTATACAAGGTCAAGTAGAAGAACTGGGGTTCACCAAGCTGCCGAATCGGCCAGGAAACTTTATTAAACCACAGCATTTATTGGTACGATAAGGACATGCTCGCGTGAATTTTGTTACAAAATCTAACAGCAAGCAGATTCGTTTCGACTCCGGTGTTGATGTTCTCATCGGATCTTATGAAAAAGAGCCTCGAGATTTTGTATCACTCCGATGGCCCCAAATACTTATATACAGAAAGAATGACACTCTTCCAATCGATTTCGTCGGCGCTGTTTCCAAGAAGAAAAAGAAAAAATTACGAAACAAAACCGCCCCAAGATGGTCCATTCCTAGCCAGCCGACATTAGAAAAGCCACGCATCTCGTCGGCTCCACTTGAAGATGTCACTCTAATCAAGGTTTACCGTGTTTCTGGAACAGAATTATGCAGAGGGCTTATAATACAATACAAAAAAGGTGGGAAACTAGCTCTTGGACAATGCAGACTCGGAGTTGACGAACTCCAAGAATACAAATGGCCGGCGCGTCTCTGTTTCACCAAAGAGATGGCTGGTGTCAAGGTAGAATGCCTTGAGGATCACAATCATGTTCATGAACGAACAGTTTGGACGTGTTGCAAAATGAGCGGGGTTTTATATTGTTGGTTCAATCAGGATGAAATGATGTTTGAGCATAGGTAAACAAGCAACAGAGATGTTGTAAAAGAGCGAAACATGTCCGAACCACGAATTCAGTTTCGTCCGGCCTTCTCCTTGGGCATTTTCTTTGTCTTTTCCTTGCCTCTCCCTTTGGCTCTTAATTTTTTGTCCTTGCCCTTTGCTTTGGTCCTTGCTTTGGTCTTTCCTTTGCCCTTATCTGAATCCTCGGAACTTTCAGAATCCGAAGAGTTCGAAGAGTCTGAAGAAGCGGACACCTCAAGATTCCAGGCCCAACAACGAGCTTTGTCCGCGATAAAGCCCTGTACTGGCATGTTTGGATTAAGCCTGATTTCCCCTTCTCGCCAGAAATCCCACGGAAAATGCTGCTCAGATTTGTCCGAGCGCCGAATCTGGGTCCGGTAGTTCCCATCCCCGTCTTGAAATATTTTGACGACCTTAACAAGAGTGTAATCCCCGTCGTTGACCACCTGGGGTCGGTCGTCAACATCCATCTGAGATGGAGCAGGGTCCGGGAAAGTAAGGGAATCCAAGGAAATCCTGGGATTCCAAAAGCCTTCGAACTTCTCCGGATCTGGTTGAAGATTTTGCTTAACATATGCCCATGCAACATTCCAGTATTGTTCATATGTCCAAATATCGGCGTAGGAGGCTCTCGCTCCGATCTCTCCATTAAGGGGCAAAAAGGGTTCTAGGAAACCATGCCCTCCCCGGTTTTGGCATGCCCATAGCCGAGCCTCAGTGCCATAATAAGTTATCACCCAGCAGGAATTGATCGCTTCTTTATTTTCAAACAAGTAGTTCCAAGTCTTGCTTTATGCCTGTTCTTCGGCGTACCGCGTATTCTCAGGTGAGGCTTTTCCCTTTTTCCCCTCTCCCGTTACCCAGTATACCCATGTATTTTTAAGAAACCTTCTCTTGACTTCCGAATGAGCCGGGTCTTTTAGCAAGGTTCGGATGACGATATCCAGCCGTGTATTGTCATGATGTTCCCTTGTGGGAAGCTCACGATCAACGACCCATTCTTTTTCAGCAAAGTGGTATACTGAGAGCCATTGCAAAAACAGTGAGTTTGATGCAAACTCAGGAAGTCTTTTGGCATCATGATAGAGTTGACGCAAAGTCTCATCCGAATCAAAGATGCTAGCAGGAGTGTCCATAGTGGGATTGAGATCCTGTGGAAAGTTGGTAGACAAAAGAACTGTGATGATGATTGAAAGCGAGAAGTGATTGTGGTGCGCAGGTCAAGTATTTATAGACCACAATGAAGACCTTGAGAGTTCACTTGTTAATTTAGATATGGATTTTCTTCAGGAAAACCACCTCTCGAAGATGGGAACGCCCATTTGCATGGCGACGCTGCTTATTCATGTGCATGTTTAACATTCCCCGGTTGACAAGCTTGCAAGATAAGATACGGGCCACGGTCACACACCGGGCCTCCATCATGCGGCCTACAGATGATGCTCTACTACATGGGTGGAGGCACCTGTACAAACAGACATCACCCTTGCCCTCACCTTTCGTCAGATCGTCAAGGGCATTATCAAGTGAAAAGTCAAGTCGTGGCGTGGCATGCACGGCTGACGGTGATACCTTGCCTCAGCGGCGCATGTGATTCAGTAGGTGTTCTGCTGTAGGATAAGCTTCACGTTCATGCGGAGAATCGAGTATCCCAGTCCCCGTCGCAATGAAGGCTCGAACTAAGGGAGCCCATGCGAAACAGAATACACTTGCAGCTGTTGGTTCAGTACCTACCATATGCTGTTTAAGGATGGGGCGCCCAAAAGATCACGTTGCCTTAGATGATCTGGCTCTGGAATATCTGCTTCGGGTCTGGCAAATCGCCGGAAAAAACCGGTGAAAGCTAGCTGTCTCCATCTCTTGAGAGGATAGGATGCAATCCCAGTCTTCGTCACCTTGAGGCATTCGACAACGTACAAACAAATGTCTGTGCCCTTGCAGCCACTTCATTGGAAACAGGTGCGTCCGCCCCCACGATATCCATGTCAGAAAATGTCTTTAGAGATGATCAGCTCTTGCATCATGTAGCCCGCGATGTGATGTAGCTGTACAAGCAAGACACTCTCCACAGCCAAAGCTTTTGGAGTCGAAAAGTTGAAGGCGTACTGAAGCCTGCCTTTCCCACATGAAAACGGGTGTGTTGAGCTTGGGTGACGCAACTTCCGTCCACCAAGAAAGGGTGGTAAGGAAAGGGTGGTAAGGAAAGGGTGGTAAGGAAAGGGTGGTAAGGAAAGGGTGGTAAAGGAATAGGCAGGGTTCATCACTCGCATCTACTAACCGAAATAAGGCAAGGGCGTTGGGAATTTGGCTTGGGCTCCCATCGGGCAGCCAGCTTTGGCGGAGCCCTTTTCGCACGTGATGTCTAAAATTGCATCACATCATGTCGCCTTGCTCTCTCATACTAGTTGGCGCGGACAAAACAGAACTGCATGTTTGTCAACATGCCCGAAAGAGTGTCAAAGGCTTTCTTGGTAGGTGCGGATGTTCCCACTATACAAATACAACTAACACATCACAAGGAAAGCCTTAAGCAGAGTCTTCGGATACCAGAAGAATATTTTGACGATATCCCGAGGAAATCACTCTCATACATCCGGATAGACGACAAAAACGAGCAAACGTATCACCTCAGCGAATGCACTACCATATCATTCCATTCTAAAAGCGGCCATCCGATATGGACTACAGATAACGAAAATGGCCCATTCACAATAGTAGTGCCTAGGGGTATTGGCGCTCAAATTTTGGGGGGGAAGAAATTATCAGCCAAAGAAGCAGAGGAAATAAGATCGAACACTGAACAAGCATCAAGCAGCGATAGACCTGGAAGGTGATATGTTTGGGGGCCATGGATACAGCGTCCCTATCTCCTGGTGCCATTCCCATGACAAGTATAAACGCAGCGTACCACTACTAAGGTCGTTGCGTCGTACTTGCATTTGAACACCGGCCGTTATATCCCAGAGCTTTCCTTCCTCCTCCCATGTTCGAAGTCGGCTCTTCTGCAATCTTTCGCGCACTAGGGACTTGAAGATGGTATCAAAACACAGCGTTGAGGCCGGTGAAAGCACCACTACGCTATCATTGTTAGTTTCTGCCGATAACTGGTTTTGATAGTCCGGGAATAAGTCGCGAAGAAACGTCTCGTCGAGCGCGATATCAAGCCATAGCACCATATCGTCAAATGCGATATTCGTTACGAAGGTTTGGGCGCAACAAGTCGTATTTGTTTTGATTGTAACCCCCCCGGTACGTTCTTCCTCGATTCGTTTTGGGGAATTTATAATTCGGTGGAAAAGCTCATCCCCAAATATGCTGTGGAGAGCTTGAGTGTCCCCGGCTATGAAAGTGTGCCAAGCTTGTGAAAGGGTTGGCTCTGTACTGTATGTTAGAGATGCTCAAACATCGTGAGAAGGAGAACCTTACTTCCAAATAATATTTCTATCCATTTGGAGAAAAGAGGGTGTTGGTGAATGTTCAGTTCTTGAGCAACACTCTCAAGTGCTCTCTTGACATCTAGGCTTAAGGTAGTAGGGTAGGAGTGTCCCACACGCTGAAGTATATCTAGGATGTCACAACTACTGCAAGCTCTGATGCCGACAGCCAATATAAAATCAAGAAATACGTGCGGACGCCTGCAAAGAATGTCGCGATACTTGAAATGGGCAGACTTCAGTCGAGAAGATGCAACTAAGTCGCGGCCTGCCCGGGCATGTCCGCGGCGAGATTTCTGCTGTCGACCGGTGCTTCGGTCTCGAAAGACGACGGGTAATCGTTCTTGTAGAAACGCTATGTCCTGCGAAGTGAGACAAGCCTCAGCTGCAAGGCGTTTTGAGACCCAGTTGATATTATCTGAAGACATAGCCAATGAGCGTATTCGCAGCAGTACTAACCACCGTTTTGTGAAGGCTGAGGGAACATGGAAAGGATGGAAAGGAAAGGATGGAAAGGAAGGAAAGGATGGAAAGGAAAGGATGGAAAGGAAAGGATGGAAAGGAAAGGATGGAAAGGAAAGGATGGAAAGGAAAGGATGGAAAGGAAAGTGAGTGGGGTTTCAGCCTTTTACCGAGTCGGCCGAATCTTATCCCATGCCAAGAGTTGAGTCCATATGTGGGGCGATTCCATACCCTGTTCAGCTGCCAGAAGGTGTGGATACTGTCACAAAAGGCGTCACTGTAAAATTGAATGGTGTTGAACGTCACAGCGGAACAAAGATGAAAGGAGTGCGTTGATTCTCTAAGCTAGAGATGCCGCCCAGGCACGCTATTTATGGAAGGCGCAGGCTGGACCCTGCACGTGATGCTGTTTCATGTTCAACAAATGGTGTGTAGGCCTCAGCCCAGTGTATTCATTGTTGTCTGTTCTGTGTGATCCTGTCCCTCTTCTCTCCTTTTTGGATACACTTAAGCGTGTCGCTCGCCTGTATGCACTGATCCGGTGAGTGTGGGGTTATGAAAATCTAGTTGTGCAACATCAGCACGAGCCAACCATCCTGCATCACCTGGTGACGGGAAGCCAGCCATGCCAGCCATGTGTGACGGTACAAGGGCACGAGCGAGGTCGAGTGCGACTTGGATAAAGCGATTGTTCACAAGGAGAGTAAGAGCTTCCGAAGGAAGTTCTGACTCGAGCTATCTAAGTCCTAAAGTGGGGCCGTTCCCTTACATATGGTCTCGTCTTACTCCCTTTCTTTTGACTGTCTCTGTTTTATCACGTTGTTTCCTCCACGTCTTGTCTCGCCTGGGACCGGGCGGTTCGGATTTCTCGTCTTGTGGGTCTGGGTTTGTTTCTGTAGCGTTTCTCGAACTCTTTGATCGCTATGTGGGCGTTGACAACATTGTGTAAGGGTTCCCATGTCGCTTCCTCTCGACCAAAGCCTCTCCATAGTATATGGTATTGGAAGCCTTTACCCTTTGTACGTTTGGAGTCCAGTATCTTATCGATCGCCCAGAGCTTCTCTCCTCTCTCGTCTAACGCTATAGGGGGAGGCGGAGGGTTGTGCTGCCCGGGGAGTGGGTCGTTTGGTGATGGTCGCAGAAGGTTCGTGTGGAATGAATTGTGAATGGACGATAGTTCATGGGGCAGTTTGAGCTGGTAGGTGTGAGATCCGAGGACGCGCTCTATTCGAAAGGGACCGATGAACTTGTGATCGAGTTTTGGGATGGGTCTGGCTGAGTTGATGTTTCGCGTGCTAAGCAGAACCATATCTCCTGCTCGATAAGCTGGTGCTGGTGACCTGTTTGCGTTTGCAAATTTCTCTTGTGAAGCTTGGGCTGAAAGCAGATTTGTCCGGAGCAGGTCGGTGATCTCTTGCATCTTTGTAACAAAATTGTTGCCCTCCCTGCAGCGGTCTGCTACGTCCTTGGGTGCTGGCTTTGGGACTACTCGGGGGGGACCGAAGCTCATTCGGGGGTGGTAGCCTGTATTCGCGAAAAACGGGGACATGCCAGTTGAATCGTTGACAACGTTGCGGGCCGCGAACTCGGCCAGTGGGAGCCACTCATCCCAGTCGTCTTGAGCGAAGCTGACATATTGACGAAGGTATTGCTCGAGGAATGAGTTGGCGTTTTCGGTCTGGCCGTCGGTCTCAGGGTGATATGCTGTGGAAAGATTGACGTTGGTCTGTAATCGGTGGCAGACTGCTTTCCAGAACTCTGAGATGAACAGCGGTCCTCTATCGGACACAATTGAATCTGGTAAGCCATGGAGTTTCCATACATCTCGTACAAATAACATGGCTAGGTCGTGTGCCTTCATGTCAGTCCTGCAGGGCGTGAAATGTCTGTCCTTTGACAGCCTGTCAACTACGACCATAATTGCGTTAAAGCCGCGGGGAGTGGGTTGAAATGGGCCGATGAAGTCGACAGACAAATCTCTCCATCTTTGCAGGGGAATTGGAAGGGGTTTTAGTGTTCCCTGGTACTTTAGTCGAGAGGACTTGTTTCGTAGGCAACCGTGGCAATTGAGTGTGAATCGTTTTGTGTCGGCACTGAGCTGTGGCCACCAGTAGGAGCGTGAGATGAGTTCATATAGCTTGTTTTTTCCCGGGTGTCCTGACTCGACGCTGTCATGGGCGAGCTGGGTGAGAAGGGTCCGTAATTCTCCTTCGGGAACGTACAACCTCTCTCGGAAGTATAGTCGGCCTTCATTTATCGTGCATTCCGACAGGGCAACTTCCTTCGAGTGGGGGATGCCGTGAGGTTTGAGCATCTCGTCCCTGATTTTCATCCACCATTCATCACTCTCGTAGCCTTTGTCAAGCAATCTTGTGATTTTGTGGTCGATTGGTTCCGGTTCGACTTCGTCTAGAATGGCAGGGCACAGTGCAATTTCCTGGTCCCAAGACAGGTTCGCAAAGAGTTCTGAGAGCTCGGGGTCAATCTTCAATTCTTCTTGCACGGAAGGGTCTATGTGTAACGGGCCAAGCCGCTTGAACGGCGGCTGTGCCGCCTATCACTAACTCTCCCAGTGGGTTGATTCTAGAACCTTCTGTGGAGGCGTATTGGGAAGTTATAAGGCGCTGTTATTATGCCACGGAGTGTGTAAACTTTCCTTTCTTCTTCATCTTGATAGTAAACAGCATAGGGACTAGTTAGTTGAATCAACTCGCTAGCGGCCTTTCACATACTATCAAGATCAACGAAGCCTAACATCAGATGCCCGAAGTCACTCGAAGTCACCCGAAGATCAACCGAAGCTATTAAGTTAGTATTCAGAAGTAAGAAGCCACGATGAACGAAGTCACCAATATGTCCGAAGATAACAACGATGTACGACCCGACGTCTTAAGCGCTCTGGTTGCCGAGATACGAAGTTTGAGAGAAGAAAATGCCCGAAGAAATGCTGAGCTGGAAGAACGTTTCACCGCCCTGGAACTCAACCAACAGCAAATCCGGTTGTCTGAACTCCCGGAACCAACACCATCTGTCACCCCGATTGTTCCCATCGAGGACGCCCATGTGGCGGCCACTCGCAGCCCTCATCTAACCAAACGCCCCAAATTACGAGACATCCCAAAATTTGGAGGCGATAAGTCCCAGTGGCGAAGCTGGAAGCTGGAAACCGAAGGGAAGCTACGAGTCGACAAGGAAGTTATTGGGGACGCGGAAGGCCACTTTATATATGTCTTTATGAGTCTAGAAGGAAAGGCTAAAGAAAACGTGACCACGTTCGCAGAAATGCAAACCGAGAAGAGAACGTTCGATGTCACTGAACTACTCAATCGCCTGGAACTGCTGTATGGGCAGAGAGATCGCAAGCAGAGAGCTACACGCAACCTGCATTCGATTAAGCAAGGAGAGAACGAACCATTCACGTCGTTTTATCCCCGCTTTGAGAGAGAAATTGCCAACGCCAACGCCGAGTATTGGCCAGATGACAGCAAGATCTCCTACCTCCAAGAGGCCCTCAACGACAAAATGAAAGCTGCCCTCATAGGTTCTGATCCTTCCGTTATCAGCAACTATGTTGGGCTGGCGAAGAGATGCGACTCACTGAGTAGCCAGATGGAGTTGTTGGGTCAGTGGAAAAGGCCTCGAAGCAATACGAAGAACCCTGACAACCAGGGAGGTCAGGTTGCACAGAAACAGCCCGGCCAGAAGACAGAAGACCGAAGAGAAGATATGATGGAATGGGAGCCAACCCCACAAGCATCCTCCCAAGTAAACGCTGTGCGCACCCGCAGGGATAAGAATACATACGGCTACCAATCCAAGCGGCCGGAAGACCAGGCGCTGTTGGGTAAGCGCGCCAAGTGGGTTGAGCAGGCCGAGATGGACGCCCGTTACCGCGAAGGACGTTGTCTTCGTTGTGGAAGAGACAACTGCAGAGTCGAGCGTTGCCCACTGGCTGCGCCTATCCGACCCGGAAACGCGACCCGGCGTACTCAGGTGAACGCCGCGGTCCCATCACGCCCCTTGGTCACCATCGCCGCGATTGAAGAAGACGAAGACACCGCTTCTCCTAGCGATGAGGACTCAGACTAGGAACACGCGGCAGCTGTGAGAGAATGGGAGGCGAGCGGAAGGACGAAGATGGACGGAGACCCGTTCATAGCGGACGTTAGAGTGAACGGCACGGATTTTGTGCCATCTCTCGTCGATTATGGCTGCCTCTGCTACGGCGCAGTTAGCAAGCGCACCTTTCACTCTCTCCAGTTGCCACACATACGTGTTCAGCCGCGCATCCTCGAGAATGCAGCGGGTGATGGCAAGGAGGTCAGAATCGACAAGATCACGTATGTATCAATCGACCTCGATGGACATCAGCAGCATCGAGTATTCATGTACGTCATCGACGACCTCAACTGGGATATGATCCTAGGCAAACGTTGGATGGAAGATCAAGACGTTCATATCCATGCGAAAGAAGGATATCTCGAGATTGGATCTAATGGAGTTCGAATACAAGACCAACGACGCTACCGGCCCCCTCGACTGGACGTCTCAAATGTCATGGCTGCTGCATTTTTGGCAGAGGCACGCCGCGACAAACGCGAAGGTGGCGTCGGAGTTCATGCAGTCACAATGGCGGATATCGACAAAGCCCTGAGACCGAAACTGAAGATCGACCCAGTGGAGAAGTTGCCGCCACAGTACCACAAGTGGTCTCAAGCCTTCTCACAGCAACTGGCTGACCAGCTGCCCCCTCATCGGCCGGGTGTGGACCTGAAAATCGACGTGCTACAAGACGAACATGGCCGCGAGAAGCCTCTACCCTGGGGGCCGCTTTACAGCATGTCCCGCGAGGAGCTATTGGTACTACGGAAGACTCTTACAGAACTACTAGACAAGGGATTTATCAGAGTTAGCAGCTCACCAGCCGCGGCACCGGTCCTCATGGTGAAGAAGCCTGGCGGAGGCATTCGCTTCTGCGTGGATTACAGAGGTTTGAACAACATAACGAAGAGGGACCGTTATCCCTTGCCTTTACTTAGCGAGACGCTACGAACAATAGCCAAGGCAAGGTGGTTCACGAAGGTAGACGTTATAGCGGCATTCCATAAGATCAGGGTCGCCCCGGGCGACGAGGAAAAGACGGCTTTCAGAACACGCTATGGATCCTTCGAATGGCTGGTAGTCCCATTCGGCCTGACAGGTGCACCAGCAGCCTTCCAAAGGTACATCAACAACGTGCTTCAGGATTACTTGGACGATTTCGTATCGGCATACATCGATGATGTCCTGATCTTCTCCTCTGGAAGCTTGCAGGACCACCGTGACAAAGTCGGCAAGGTCCTCCAACGACTCATGGATGCTGGGCTGCAGCTAGACATCAGCAAGAGCGAATTTGAGGTCAAGACTGTAAAATATCTTGGATTCATCATCGAGGCAGAAAATGGGATTCGAGTCGACCCGGAGAAAGTCAGAGCCGTTAAGGAATGGTCAACGCCAGCCAACGTAAAGTCTGTTAGGAGTTTCATCGGGTTCGCGAACTTCTACAGGATCTTTATGCCAGAGTTCTCGGAGATAGCAGAGCCGCTGACGCGACTAACCAAAAAGGATGTGCCCTTCTATTGGGACGATCTATGTGAGGAAGCTTTCGAGAAGCTTAAGGACCTGTTGATCACCGCCCCGACCCTAGCCCACTTCCACCCGGAAAGAGAGACCACTGTGGAAGCAGACTCTTCAGGATTTGCAGCTGGGGGCGTGCTCTCCCAGCGAGACGATAAGGACGGGTTTATGCGACCTGTCGCCTATTTCTCAAAGAAACACTCGCCGGCCGAGGTGAACTATGCCATTCATGACAAAGAACTGCTTGCTATTGTCAAGTGCCTGGAGCAATGGGAACCAGAGCTACGCGCCGTGGAGCACTTTAAAGTCCTGACGGATCATAAGAACCTGAAGTATTTCTACTCGGAGAGAAGATTGACAGAAAGGCAAGTACGGTGGTCAGAGTTCCTGTCCAGGTTCCAATTCACACTCGAGTGGAGGCCAGGCCGGAAGGGTGGGTTACCCGACGCGCTCTCTAGACGAGACCAGGATATGCCGGCCGATTACTCGGATGAACGACTAAAAGGACGCATTATGAGGCTATTCCAGAACGACCACCTTAGAAGGGTGCCCATATCGACAATGTCCACCAATCCTCAAGGTAACCAGGAGTTCAATTTCAGAAGAGATATCAGGCTATTCGAAGACAAGGAACTACAGCAGCTTTGGCACGATGCACGCCAAGAGGACAGGTCCTATCAAGAACTCACGAAACTGGTAGCAAATGGAGAGAGAAACTTGCCAACCAAGCTACAGAAAGAGAAGGTTGTCAGCATTTCAGAATGCTCGCTGGATAACAGAGGCCTGCTACGCTTTAGAGAACGCGTCTGGATACCCGATTCTGAGCCGCTGCGTACGAAGATTATCCAGGAAACGCACGACTCTCATATTACCGGACACCCCGGAAGAGACCTTACGTACTCGATCCTGTCAAGACGCTTCTTCTGGCCGGGAGCAGCTAGCGAAGTACGTCGGTTTGTGCGCAACTGTGAGGTTTGCGGACGAAATACCATCTGGAGGGACACAAAGAGAGGGCTCCTAAAGCCATTACCTATCCCACAACGCATATGGAGTGAAATCACTATTGATTTCATCACTGACCTCCCACCGTCGGGAAGAGATGGCGCGACGAACTGCATGGTAGTCACAGACCGGCTTACCAAGGGCGTCGAACTCGAAGGATTGGACGATATCTCTTCGGAGGCGGTTGCGAAAAGACTCTTTGAACGACACTACCCCATCCACGGTATCCCAACAGCCATAACCAGCGACCGTGGTCCCCAGTTTGTCAGTGACATGTGGAAGCACTTCTGCCGGCTGCTACGGATCGAGCAGCGGCTATCGACGGCGTATCACCCACAAACCGACGGCGCGACAGAACGAATGAACCAAGAAGTAGAGAAGATCCTTCGTATATGGACAAACTACCTCCAAGAGAATTGGCTAGACCTGTTACCAATAGCCATGGCCACTATCAACGAGAGAGAAGCAACCTCCACAGGCCTCAGCCCGTTCTTCTTCATGCACGGATATCACAACGAACCAATCCAGTTAGTGGAAGACAGGAGCGCAGAGGACGTGAAGGAAGGCGAAGCTATAGCAGAAGACTTCATCCAGAGGCTACAGGATGCCGGAGAATTCGCGCAAGCGGCAATGGCTATGGCTCAGGAAATGCAGCAAGCACAAGCCAACAAGCACAGGACAGCCGCACCGCGCTACAAGCCTGGAGATTGGGTCTACCTCAACCTGAAAAATGTCAAGACGTCGCGGCCTTGCAAGAAGCTTGACTGGCTGCATGCAAAATACCAAGTGCTCGAGGAGGTCAACCCGCATTCCTACAAGTTAGACGTGCCCGGACGCATACACCCGGTATTCCACGTGGATCTGCTCCGGCCAGTCCCCGATGACCCTTTACCCTCACAGGAAATTGATCACGAGCTTGCCCAGCCAGTACTGGTGGACGGCCAGGAGATGTACCTTGTTGAATGTATACTTGACGAAAAGAAGGAAGGCACGTATAAGAAAGCGCTCGTAAAATGGGTAGATTACTCAAAACCCACATGGGAGCACCTCAGAACCATACGGCATACGGATGCGTGGAAACATTGGAAAAAACGTAGGAAGAGGGTCAGCTTCGCAGAGTTATCCTGAATACGCTGCCATGGCCTTTTTAGAAGAGAAGGGGGGGAGGTAATGTAACGGGCCAAGCCGCTTGAACGGCGGCTGTGCCGCCTATCACTAACTCTCCCAGTGGGTTGATTCTAGAACCTTCTGTGGAGGCGTATTGGGAAGTTATAAGGCGCTGTTATTATGCCACGGAGTGTGTAAACTTTCCTTTCTTCTTCATCTTGATAGTAAACAGCATAGGGACTAGTTAGTTGAATCAACTCGCTAGCGGCCTTTCACACTATGTTGTGCGGTTTAAGCAATGATTGGTGTTGGTACTGGATACGGTCGTCGTCTTTGTCTTTTGGTAGGTCTTGTGATCTTCTTGTAAGTGAGTCGGGCTTTCTGTTGTCCTTCCCTGGTACCGACTTGATAGCGAATTGAAACTGCGATAGGAACTCGCTCCACCTGACTTGACGTCTTGAAAGTTGTTTTGTTGTCATGAAATACCGAAGATTGGCGTGGTCGGTAATCACTGTGATCGGATGATGTGCGCCTTGCAGCTCGGGCCTCCAGCATTCGAAGCAGCGTACGATAGCCAAGAGTTCCTTGTCGTAGATTTCGTAGTTGCACTCGGCGGGATCGTACTTCTTGGACATGAAAGCCACTGGGTGCAGCACTCCTCCATCGTCTTCTTGGGAGAGGATGCCTGAGGACACGAAATCGGATGCGTCACATTCGACAAACACCTCTTTTGTGGGATCAAAGTGTCTGAGAATTGGGGCTGAGGTGAAGCTATTTTTGAGCGTGTCGAACGCCTCTTGACAGGATGGCGTCCAGTTCCATTTGACTAACTCCCGCGTCAGGGCAACAAGTGGTCGTACGATGCGTGAAAATCCTTTGATAAATCGTCTATAGAAATTCGAGAACCCTAAAAAGGCTTGTACGTCTTTCACGTTGGCAGGAGTTTCCCAATTAACGAGACAGTCGACTTTGGCTGGATCCATTCGTACTCCCGTGGTTGAGATGATCATGCCCAGATATTTGACTTCCGTGGTCTCGAATTCGCATTTCCTGACATCGAGTTGCAGGCCGGCGGCTTCAAGCGCTTGGAGAACTGATTTGACATGGAGTCTGTGAGAGGCGAGGTCGTTTGAGTAGATGAGAATGTCGTCAATATAGGCTGTGCAAAATCTATCCAGGAATGGACGCAGAACTTCATTGATGCGGGCTTGGAAGGTAGCTGGGGCGTTTGATAGTCCGAAGGGCATTACCAAGCTCTCGAAGAGGCCATATCTTGTGTTGAATGCCGTCATCCACTCTTGACCCTCTTTGATGCGTATCCGGTTAAACGCTGCAACGACATCGAGTTTGGTGAAGTACTTGGCTTGGCTTAGCTGTGAAAGGGTCTCTTGAATTAGTGGCAGAGGATATCGGTTCTTGATGGTTATGGCATTGAGTGCTCGGTAGTCGACGCAGAAGCGAAGGCCACCTCCTGGTTTCTTTGCGAACAACACCGGGGAGGCTGCTGGTGATGTGCTGGCACGTATGAAACCTTTGTCGAGGTTTTCCTGAAGAAATTTCCGGAGAACAAGGAGTTTGTCTTCGGACATCCCGTACAGAGGTCCATGGGGTGGGGTTGTGCCAGGTTGGAGTTTGATTTCGTGGTCGCAGTCTCGGTGGGGGGGAAGTTTATCTGCCTCTGCTTGATCGAATACTTTCAGGTTTTCGTGATAGTGTTTGGGCACTATTGTTGCAGGGTCAATCAAAGCCTTAGGCTCGAGGGCTTTGTGAATATCCGCGAGTGAAGCTCCCGAAAGGTACATCTCGGCTGCTAGTCTCTGTGAGGTTCGGACTTCTTGGGTCTGTTGGTCTCCGGCGTCAGAGGGTGTGATTCTGTCATGGGCCTGGAGTTGTTGGTTCATCTTTTGCATATCCGTAAGTGCAGCATCATATCGTGCTGCTTTAGGTTCTACAAACGTGGAGGTTTCTGTAATAACGCCAAGTTCGGCCAGTCTCTTATCAATCTCATACAGCGACAGTGAGAATACGTCGACGTTGCGTTTTTGTGCCAGTGTGTGGAATGCTGCTGCACCGACCCTTCGGGGCATTGATGGGCGTGGAATCGTAGCCGTGGTTGTTGGAGGTTGCAAAGAGGGAGTTCCGGGAACTGTCAGCTGGTAGTATCCTTTCTCCATGCAGTATTTGCGGCAGTGATCGGAGTTGAAAGTAACTGTATTGGTGATCCAGTTGATGTTTGGGTTGTGGTCTCTGAGCCAGGGTTTTCCGAGAATGATGTCGTACTGCCCAAGCTTCGTTACGTAAAATAACATTTTTTCTTTATGTCCTTTGATTCCCATGTTGAGTTTTACTACGTGGGTGATATCGCCTGCCGAGGAGGGTCTTCCATCGACTACATTCAGCCGGCGACGGTTTCGTAGTTTGTGAAAAGTGAATTTGTTGTGGTGCGCAAAAGACTCGTCTATAAATCCCTTTCCAGTGGCGCCAGAGTCAAGCATCGAATTGGTCTTTACCATACTTGCACTATTGTCTTCCGTCAGCGTGCATGGTAAGAGTAAATGAGCTTCGTTGGAGTCAAGGGAAGAGAGTTGTAGGTCGTCCTTTTTCTTTCGTCTCCTGCGGCGACTTCCGCCGGAGACTACGCTTTTCCCTTATTCCATGGTGCGGTATCGCAATTGAGGGAGCGGTGTTTGTCCGAGTTGCACCAATGACAGAGCCCATGGGCAGTGCAGTAGGCTTTGCGTGCTGCTCGCTCTGCATCATTTTGAGGTCTACGGCCAGAGGCGACATCTTCTGGTCCCCAGGTGGTGGCGCTCAGATCCATGGTGTCTCCGCCGTTAGGGGTTGGTAATTGCGGTGTGTTGGTGGGCTGCAAACCCGCGAGTTGGTTGGCAGGGGAGGTGCTCGTACTCTTCTTGAAGTAATTGGCATTGACTTGCCGACACTCATTGTCACAGGTGCGGACGAGATCCATAAACTGGGTGAGTTCGGTGGGCATATCTTTGCTCTTGGTGAGGGAGAGTCTCCAAGTGATGTTTTCGTGAAGACCGCGTCGGAGGTGGGAAATGAGGGCCGCGCTATCCCAGCCAGTGAGTTTGGCGACAGCATACCATTCGGGGAGAAATGTCGTGAGGGGTCTATGGCCTTGTTTCATGTCGAAGATTTTACGTTGGGCCGTGGCTTTGGCGTCAATATCTCCAAAGGCTGATTTAAGGACTTCTTTTATGGCGTCGACGTTGTCAAATAAGACTATCCCATCTTTAATGTTGTATCGGACTTGGTCATGAGCTTTGCCTTTGAGGCATGAGACTACGTATCCCATACGTTGACGCTCTGAAGTCCACCAATCTTTGTTCATTTCGAGCTTTAAGTCAAGTTGTTGTAGGAAATTCTGCAGGATAGAGGGGTCTTCGCCGGTGAATGGTTCAGGATCGGGATGTTCCGGTGTGCGGTGTAAAACCTCTCGTGATTGGATGACCTTTAGGTATGCTTCATTTTCTGCCATCAGGCGGGTGATCGTTGCGTCTCCGTCGTTCTGAGTGATAAGAGTGTTTTCCAGTCGGTTTTGAAGGTCCTCCATTTCCGTAACCGTTTCTGCGGCCGAGGCGCGGAGGGATTCGATCACTCTTTGCATGCTGTATGCGGCGTTGCATACGAGGAAGACCTCTTTCATGAGACCGGTTGGGTTGGTTGTAAAGGCATTTCGGAACGCTTCTTCGGTGTTACTAGCGTTGAGGAGTGGACAGGGAGGTACTCGATCGATCGGCGTGGGGTTAGCACCGTACATGGTTATTAGTGGTTGAGCGTTGGTTATGGTGTGGTTGAAGTAACGATTTCCTTATGTTTTCGTTGGTTGGCTTGGTTGGCTTGTTTGACTTCTTTCGTTAGTTTGGGTTCATTGGGTTCGTTGATGACGTTTCGTTGATTTCGTTTCGTTGGTTTGGTTCGTTGATATCTTTTCTTCAGTTTGAATTCGCTAGTTTTGGGTCATTTGGGTTCATTTGTTCGGTTCGTTGGTTTGGTAGGAAAAAGGGGTGAAAAAACTCTGCGTTCGGTGGGGTGGGGCTTTGGGATGACGGGATTGGCGATATTCACGTCGAGGACAGTGATCTACCATATCGAGGTACAGGTGAACAATATGTGACGGTACAAGGGCACGAGCGAGGTCGAGTGCGACTTGGATAAAGCGATTGTTCACAAGGAGAGTAAGAGCTTCCGAAGGAAGTTCTGACTCGAGCTATCTAAGTCCTAAAGTGGGGCCGTTCCCTTACACCATGCAGAATGTTAACGCGGCCGAATGTCTCATACCCGATATTGTGTAGAAATACTTAATTCAGCCCATCCGTATCATGCGGTCATTGCCTGGATTGGTTTTCAAGAGGGTTTCCTCTGTAATCCAAAACTTACATATACCTCTCACTAGCCAGTTTCATTTTACTTCGCCATCAGCGTTTTTACTCGCTCAGGAATATTCTGCTTCTCTAGTCTAGCCTCTGGAATATGGACAATAGCTTGCGCTGCACTGTATTTTGCTCCAGGGTTCTTGAGAGCTTGGATTGGAAGGAATGTGTCGTCGAGGCGTCTGCCGAAATATTCGAGCACAACCGGAGCATATTCGTTGTCGGACGAATTGGCAACCTTCTACATATTGCTCATGATTGTGGAAAGGAACATTTGGAGGCTTTCCAGCGTCACAGTTTGGCGATCACTCAAATATATTATGATGGTGATGAGGCCGCTGCCTCTATTATTCGATCAATTACCCGTGTTATGACGAAAGGGCCAGACTTAGAGAAACCTCCAAGGCAGAGTTTTATCATGAGCTCATACGCACTCGACATGGCAATGTTCATTGAGGCGCTTCCGGTAAGATGCGTACCATTTTGTCAATTGTGCTATATGATAACCGCTTTGCAGGACGATGGCGACAACTATATCAAGATAGTGGTTGCGTTTTATATTCTTTGTGCATCAATTGTTAAAGATACACTAGAAGTCGAATCTTATTTTTTTTTTGACCGAACACCCCCTGAGATAATAAAACACTTAAAAGAAAGTGTCCAAGCAAAAGACATCTTGCATCACCAGAAGAATTTCGACTGTCAAATAGAGCTTTCTCCATTTCTCGGATATCTCATTTATTCGAAGGAGTATTTCCCTGATAAGGCCATGACATCTAAAGGCACTTTATACCTCATGAATTTATTTGGCCTGTCTTCTCAGTACAGTGCACCAAATCCGAAGAAAATACAACTATCTACCAAGCTCTATCTTGGCGAGGGGTGCTCTGAAGACTTGGTAATGCAGTCTATCAAATGGTCAATAGCTATCGAGCCATGTATGGAGGCTTTATGATTAGTTTGACAATATAATCGCATGAGTTAAAATGGTAGCGCTTTCTGGATAGACAAAAAAGGCTCATTCGTCATACCGGCTTCAACAACGGTATTGTATGTATTCATAACTGGGAAGCAACTTCTCCTCGCTCAAACAAATCGCAGGCATCTCCAGGCCTGCGAAAACAAGTCAGGTACTTGTGACATTGTTCAATAAGTATTATTAATGTTTGAGTATTTGAGTGCTGCAAGGTAGCTGCAAATAATTTCAGGAGTCTTGACATGTCTTCCCTCCCCCAAAAAAACTGAATTTTCCAGCTCAGATCCTGGCAAACAACGCCACTCGCGACAACTTCCAAGAAGACACAGCCTTAATTTCACACTACCTCCACATTCATGCATGTCTTACCTTCCTGGTGCATAGACTGTTGCCTGTGATGACATGTTACAGCCCCCCATACTTGATGTATAAATACAGCATCTCCCCAACCGAATCACAACTTTCTTCTACCATCGTCATGAACAACGATTTGCATTTTGAACTGCATGGATTGCACTCCCGCCATGGAAAGGTAACTCCTGCCCTGAACACCAAGGATCCGATATTTGAAAGTAACATTAAAGATAGCCGCCAGTGGCGTGCCGA
Organism: Metarhizium anisopliae; assembly: GCA_013305495.1. Taxonomy (NCBI): domain Eukaryota; kingdom Fungi; phylum Ascomycota; class Sordariomycetes; order Hypocreales; family Clavicipitaceae; genus Metarhizium; species Metarhizium anisopliae. The sequence continues at coordinate 5,483,392 of JABUBV010000003.1, forward strand.
AGATCGTGTAAGCGCGGCATGTGATACCTGTCGCAGAAAAAAGAGAAAGTGTGATTACAACTCACCCTCTTGCATCTATTGCTCTACAAGAGGGTTTGAATGTATCAGGAACTCCGCGGCAGCAAACGAAGACCTAGGCCACCTAGACTCTGACCAATATTGGACCCAACACAAAGATAAGATAATTGCATTGCACACCAAATATGGCTCTAGAGAAGTCGCGGAAATCATGGAGATGATAACCGGATTCAAATTTCAGTATGCTGCTAGTTCCCCCTCCATACCTAAGGCAAAGACGGACTTACTTATGTTGGGTTCAGCAAAACCGCGTACGCAAGACGGATGGCCAAGTGGGGATGCAAAACAAATAAGGGGGGCCTTGTTAATAAAACCGACTTTTTTTGTTCGTTTTGCACAAGAACATTGACATCATACCCTGTTAGGGCGTCCAAGGTAAGCATCAGAAGACACCACACATTATTACAAGTTTTTTATCCTTATTGTAGTTCCATGCGGCTATATGTTCTTACCTTGATAAGAAGGGACTGGGAACGCTAGGGTATATAATAGATGATGTAGTAAAAAGAGCGGTACGTTCTCTGGGTCTTGGTCTTGCTGCAAGCTAATTAGTCCAGATTTTTCCGATATGTAAAGAGTCCGTTTCCTGTTATGCCATCGAGCAACATGTATTTTCAGAGCACATTACCCCGAAGGATGCCGCTTTTGAAGAAATAAAAACCGAAATAGATTTAGCAGGTAAACTTATTAAACCCATTAAAATTATTGATTGCTGACCTAGAATAACAAGGCTGCAATCGACGCGCTCTCACAGATGGAGATTTTGCATATATTGAACGCCTCCGGCAGGATAACAAGACATGGTTTGATATTGCAGGTCAATATATGGGATTGGGTGCAAAGTATTTACAGCAGTGGCACCACGGGAAATTGAGAGCTAATACTAGGTATAAGTCAGTCCGTATCTCGGAGACAAATGGACGCTCAGCCGCAGCTGAAACTGCCCTACATCTCGTGACGGATGACTCGACAAACACAATAACCACCGTGCCTGTACAGGAGGTTTTTACGAAAGCGTGGGAATCCTGGGGGAAGGAAAGTAAAGCTGGTCAAAGCAACATATATGACATCTTGAATCCCCGTTGAGCGGAATGGAGTCACGTGTCTTTTGGTACATGTTTAGTAATTTAAGATTGCTGTTGGTGGCTTGAAGAATTAACGGAACTTGGGAAAGAGCGCGAAATTTAATGGACAGGTTTCTTCACCCATAACGCAATATAGACCCGAAACAGCACAAGGGACAATTTTAGAGAAGCCTTGATAAGATGGGTATCGAAAGTTAGCAATATAGCACTTTAATAAGCATTTATTTATTGTAACTGCTCTCTGTTGCTGCTGGAATTAAATACTACCCAATACAGCTCAGCTCTACCTGCCGCGTCTCCAGAGTATCTCTATATCTGTAACGGGCCAAGCCGCTTGAACGGCGGCTGTGCCGCCTATCACTAACTCTCCCAGTGGGTTGATTCTAGAACCTTCTGTGGAGGCGTATTGGGAAGTTATAAGGCGCTGTTATTATGCCACGGAGTGTGTAAACTTTCCTTTCTTCTTCATCTTGATAGTAAACAGCATAGGGACTAGTTAGTTGAATCAACTCGCTAGCGGCCTTTCACATACTATCAAGATCAACGAAGCCTAACATCAGATGCCCGAAGTCACTCGAAGTCACCCGAAGATCAACCGAAGCTATTAAGTTAGTATTCAGAAGTAAGAAGCCACGATGAACGAAGTCACCAATATGTCCGAAGATAACAACGATGTACGACCCGACGTCTTAAGCGCTCTGGTTGCCGAGATACGAAGTTTGAGAGAAGAAAATGCCCGAAGAAATGCTGAGCTGGAAGAACGTTTCACCGCCCTGGAACTCAACCAACAGCAAATCCGGTTGTCTGAACTCCCGGAACCAACACCATCTGTCACCCCGATTGTTCCCATCGAGGACGCCCATGTGGCGGCCACTCGCAGCCCTCATCTAACCAAACGCCCCAAATTACGAGACATCCCAAAATTTGGAGGCGATAAGTCCCAGTGGCGAAGCTGGAAGCTGGAAACCGAAGGGAAGCTACGAGTCGACAAGGAAGTTATTGGGGACGCGGAAGGCCACTTTATATATGTCTTTATGAGTCTAGAAGGAAAGGCTAAAGAAAACGTGACCACGTTCGCAGAAATGCAAACCGAGAAGAGAACGTTCGATGTCACTGAACTACTCAATCGCCTGGAACTGCTGTATGGGCAGAGAGATCGCAAGCAGAGAGCTACACGCAACCTGCATTCGATTAAGCAAGGAGAGAACGAACCATTCACGTCGTTTTATCCCCGCTTTGAGAGAGAAATTGCCAACGCCAACGCCGAGTATTGGCCAGATGACAGCAAGATCTCCTACCTCCAAGAGGCCCTCAACGACAAAATGAAAGCTGCCCTCATAGGTTCTGATCCTTCCGTTATCAGCAACTATGTTGGGCTGGCGAAGAGATGCGACTCACTGAGTAGCCAGATGGAGTTGTTGGGTCAGTGGAAAAGGCCTCGAAGCAATACGAAGAACCCTGACAACCAGGGAGGTCAGGTTGCACAGAAACAGCCCGGCCAGAAGACAGAAGACCGAAGAGAAGATATGATGGAATGGGAGCCAACCCCACAAGCATCCTCCCAAGTAAACGCTGTGCGCACCCGCAGGGATAAGAATACATACGGCTACCAATCCAAGCGGCCGGAAGACCAGGCGCTGTTGGGTAAGCGCGCCAAGTGGGTTGAGCAGGCCGAGATGGACGCCCGTTACCGCGAAGGACGTTGTCTTCGTTGTGGAAGAGACAACTGCAGAGTCGAGCGTTGCCCACTGGCTGCGCCTATCCGACCCGGAAACGCGACCCGGCGTACTCAGGTGAACGCCGCGGTCCCATCACGCCCCTTGGTCACCATCGCCGCGATTGAAGAAGACGAAGACACCGCTTCTCCTAGCGATGAGGACTCAGACTAGGAACACGCGGCAGCTGTGAGAGAATGGGAGGCGAGCGGAAGGACGAAGATGGACGGAGACCCGTTCATAGCGGACGTTAGAGTGAACGGCACGGATTTTGTGCCATCTCTCGTCGATTATGGCTGCCTCTGCTACGGCGCAGTTAGCAAGCGCACCTTTCACTCTCTCCAGTTGCCACACATACGTGTTCAGCCGCGCATCCTCGAGAATGCAGCGGGTGATGGCAAGGAGGTCAGAATCGACAAGATCACGTATGTATCAATCGACCTCGATGGACATCAGCAGCATCGAGTATTCATGTACGTCATCGACGACCTCAACTGGGATATGATCCTAGGCAAACGTTGGATGGAAGATCAAGACGTTCATATCCATGCGAAAGAAGGATATCTCGAGATTGGATCTAATGGAGTTCGAATACAAGACCAACGACGCTACCGGCCCCCTCGACTGGACGTCTCAAATGTCATGGCTGCTGCATTTTTGGCAGAGGCACGCCGCGACAAACGCGAAGGTGGCGTCGGAGTTCATGCAGTCACAATGGCGGATATCGACAAAGCCCTGAGACCGAAACTGAAGATCGACCCAGTGGAGAAGTTGCCGCCACAGTACCACAAGTGGTCTCAAGCCTTCTCACAGCAACTGGCTGACCAGCTGCCCCCTCATCGGCCGGGTGTGGACCTGAAAATCGACGTGCTACAAGACGAACATGGCCGCGAGAAGCCTCTACCCTGGGGGCCGCTTTACAGCATGTCCCGCGAGGAGCTATTGGTACTACGGAAGACTCTTACAGAACTACTAGACAAGGGATTTATCAGAGTTAGCAGCTCACCAGCCGCGGCACCGGTCCTCATGGTGAAGAAGCCTGGCGGAGGCATTCGCTTCTGCGTGGATTACAGAGGTTTGAACAACATAACGAAGAGGGACCGTTATCCCTTGCCTTTACTTAGCGAGACGCTACGAACAATAGCCAAGGCAAGGTGGTTCACGAAGGTAGACGTTATAGCGGCATTCCATAAGATCAGGGTCGCCCCGGGCGACGAGGAAAAGACGGCTTTCAGAACACGCTATGGATCCTTCGAATGGCTGGTAGTCCCATTCGGCCTGACAGGTGCACCAGCAGCCTTCCAAAGGTACATCAACAACGTGCTTCAGGATTACTTGGACGATTTCGTATCGGCATACATCGATGATGTCCTGATCTTCTCCTCTGGAAGCTTGCAGGACCACCGTGACAAAGTCGGCAAGGTCCTCCAACGACTCATGGATGCTGGGCTGCAGCTAGACATCAGCAAGAGCGAATTTGAGGTCAAGACTGTAAAATATCTTGGATTCATCATCGAGGCAGAAAATGGGATTCGAGTCGACCCGGAGAAAGTCAGAGCCGTTAAGGAATGGTCAACGCCAGCCAACGTAAAGTCTGTTAGGAGTTTCATCGGGTTCGCGAACTTCTACAGGATCTTTATGCCAGAGTTCTCGGAGATAGCAGAGCCGCTGACGCGACTAACCAAAAAGGATGTGCCCTTCTATTGGGACGATCTATGTGAGGAAGCTTTCGAGAAGCTTAAGGACCTGTTGATCACCGCCCCGACCCTAGCCCACTTCCACCCGGAAAGAGAGACCACTGTGGAAGCAGACTCTTCAGGATTTGCAGCTGGGGGCGTGCTCTCCCAGCGAGACGATAAGGACGGGTTTATGCGACCTGTCGCCTATTTCTCAAAGAAACACTCGCCGGCCGAGGTGAACTATGCCATTCATGACAAAGAACTGCTTGCTATTGTCAAGTGCCTGGAGCAATGGGAACCAGAGCTACGCGCCGTGGAGCACTTTAAAGTCCTGACGGATCATAAGAACCTGAAGTATTTCTACTCGGAGAGAAGATTGACAGAAAGGCAAGTACGGTGGTCAGAGTTCCTGTCCAGGTTCCAATTCACACTCGAGTGGAGGCCAGGCCGGAAGGGTGGGTTACCCGACGCGCTCTCTAGACGAGACCAGGATATGCCGGCCGATTACTCGGATGAACGACTAAAAGGACGCATTATGAGGCTATTCCAGAACGACCACCTTAGAAGGGTGCCCATATCGACAATGTCCACCAATCCTCAAGGTAACCAGGAGTTCAATTTCAGAAGAGATATCAGGCTATTCGAAGACAAGGAACTACAGCAGCTTTGGCACGATGCACGCCAAGAGGACAGGTCCTATCAAGAACTCACGAAACTGGTAGCAAATGGAGAGAGAAACTTGCCAACCAAGCTACAGAAAGAGAAGGTTGTCAGCATTTCAGAATGCTCGCTGGATAACAGAGGCCTGCTACGCTTTAGAGAACGCGTCTGGATACCCGATTCTGAGCCGCTGCGTACGAAGATTATCCAGGAAACGCACGACTCTCATATTACCGGACACCCCGGAAGAGACCTTACGTACTCGATCCTGTCAAGACGCTTCTTCTGGCCGGGAGCAGCTAGCGAAGTACGTCGGTTTGTGCGCAACTGTGAGGTTTGCGGACGAAATACCATCTGGAGGGACACAAAGAGAGGGCTCCTAAAGCCATTACCTATCCCACAACGCATATGGAGTGAAATCACTATTGATTTCATCACTGACCTCCCACCGTCGGGAAGAGATGGCGCGACGAACTGCATGGTAGTCACAGACCGGCTTACCAAGGGCGTCGAACTCGAAGGATTGGACGATATCTCTTCGGAGGCGGTTGCGAAAAGACTCTTTGAACGACACTACCCCATCCACGGTATCCCAACAGCCATAACCAGCGACCGTGGTCCCCAGTTTGTCAGTGACATGTGGAAGCACTTCTGCCGGCTGCTACGGATCGAGCAGCGGCTATCGACGGCGTATCACCCACAAACCGACGGCGCGACAGAACGAATGAACCAAGAAGTAGAGAAGATCCTTCGTATATGGACAAACTACCTCCAAGAGAATTGGCTAGACCTGTTACCAATAGCCATGGCCACTATCAACGAGAGAGAAGCAACCTCCACAGGCCTCAGCCCGTTCTTCTTCATGCACGGATATCACAACGAACCAATCCAGTTAGTGGAAGACAGGAGCGCAGAGGACGTGAAGGAAGGCGAAGCTATAGCAGAAGACTTCATCCAGAGGCTACAGGATGCCGGAGAATTCGCGCAAGCGGCAATGGCTATGGCTCAGGAAATGCAGCAAGCACAAGCCAACAAGCACAGGACAGCCGCACCGCGCTACAAGCCTGGAGATTGGGTCTACCTCAACCTGAAAAATGTCAAGACGTCGCGGCCTTGCAAGAAGCTTGACTGGCTGCATGCAAAATACCAAGTGCTCGAGGAGGTCAACCCGCATTCCTACAAGTTAGACGTGCCCGGACGCATACACCCGGTATTCCACGTGGATCTGCTCCGGCCAGTCCCCGATGACCCTTTACCCTCACAGGAAATTGATCACGAGCTTGCCCAGCCAGTACTGGTGGACGGCCAGGAGATGTACCTTGTTGAATGTATACTTGACGAAAAGAAGGAAGGCACGTATAAGAAAGCGCTCGTAAAATGGGTAGATTACTCAAAACCCACATGGGAGCACCTCAGAACCATACGGCATACGGATGCGTGGAAACATTGGAAAAAACGTAGGAAGAGGGTCAGCTTCGCAGAGTTATCCTGAATACGCTGCCATGGCCTTTTTAGAAGAGAAGGGGGGGAGGTAATGTAACGGGCCAAGCCGCTTGAACGGCGGCTGTGCCGCCTATCACTAACTCTCCCAGTGGGTTGATTCTAGAACCTTCTGTGGAGGCGTATTGGGAAGTTATAAGGCGCTGTTATTATGCCACGGAGTGTGTAAACTTTCCTTTCTTCTTCATCTTGATAGTAAACAGCATAGGGACTAGTTAGTTGAATCAACTCGCTAGCGGCCTTTCACAATATCTATCTAACCGGGCGACAGGCCCATTTCTTTGGTGTATGCACCATTAAGAATACTTATCCAAACCCAAACGCAGAATACGCCAAGATGGAAAAGATTTATTCCTTGTTTACGATGGCCCTTAAGACTTTTTGTTTCTCTGCGTCATCTATCAGTCATTCTGTCAGATTAATGAGCATTTCTTGAGTTACAACGGCGTGCCGCGAATATCCACCGCGAACTGGCGCTCTATTCAGTCCATAGCTGACTATGGTTCCTTCGCTCGGCCATTCTTGGCTTGCTTATGCCACATTCTACGCTTCCTCTTCTGAGCTTGGTGATAGGGTTCCTGGATATGAAAGGATGACGATCACGAAACTCTGACCTCTCAAAGTCTGTCAGCATCATGCTTCCCAGTCCTATAATAAACAAGTATTGCGTGGTTCAGAGTTAGAATAAAGCACGCCTAACTAACCTACGAAACTCCTTCAACGCCGTTGTGACCGTATTCACAAGGCACGACTCGTTTGTCAGGTTGACACATCCGGCGAGAGATTGCCTAATCTAGCAGGCGGAAACACTGTGCAGACATCACCGTCGTAGCGGCAACTTCATCAGGGTATTCCTCGTCTCAACGACTGCTATGATGCCCACCATGCTCCCAATTAAAGACTCAGTAGCCTTCATAATCCTTCGGATTCAACCCTCCATACTTCGGTAAATGGACCCCGGCCATTTCATCTGTCTTTTTTCGAACCCTACAATGCTATGCGAGGCTGTGATGCCCAGCTACCTAATGTTTATTCCTTGGTGACTGGGACCCTGACGTCCTAGGACGCTTAGCAGTGAGCCAATGGCCCAAATCTGACGACAGTTCATCAGCGGATGTATCAGAGTCATAGGGGCGTGATTTGTGTGAATGTGAATGAGGTCTTAAAACGGTTTCCTGGCTAGTGGTAATAGTGTCCTCGCCAGACCCTTCATCCGCTAAATCAAGGCCTAAACCGCTGGCCGTGAACGACGCCACTCGTTTTGCCCTTTCATTTGCTTGCTGAATGGCAATATCTCTCTGTTCTTTTGCCCAGTCCCTGGCGTTGCGGAATGCAGAAGCGCCTTGGCGAAATGTATCAGCATCGCCAGTAAGGCCCCACGTTTTGATCTGTGTCGTTACGAAACCAGGATTTCCTTCTGGTATACGTGGCGGTATCGGATGACTGGTATACATCTTAAGCGTGCCTCCATGATATATTGATGAGATTGTATATGCCTTGTTATCATACTCGGGCTCCGGCTGGCCATACGACTGCAAACTGAGCATACCCCTTGCTCCGAGGGCGCCATTATAACACGACTGTCGGGAAGCAACTGACAGAGTTCCATCAGGGCCTTTGGCCTCGAGGAAAAAATTTGCCAGGATTGGAAGATCGCTCTGAGACGAGGGGTTGATCTTACGGCTTTGCTCTCTGCGAACTCTGATATCGAGCTGTTCGGGCCGTGCGCCGTGGTACAGGTCAGGCTTGCCTGAAACGATCGTGCCGTCGGTCAAGTCGTCTAGGTTTGTAAATGGAACGTCTCCGGCAACACATTTGCTATCTGCGATTGTTCCTTCGATCAAAGGTATGACGTTTGTTGTAATTTCACGCTCTTTAAACGCATGGGTGTCTGCTCTTTTAAACCTTCTGAAATCATCATTGGAGAATCGAGATGGGGATAAAGACGGTCGAGGCTGGGCCATCGCGTGCAGTATATCGTTCATGTTCTCAGGCTCTGGTGGCAACGCGCCATCTGGATATTCATAACCATCTGGGAATATATTGTGATCGATGAGATTTTGCTGAAATGCACGATCATATGGACCAGTGCTTCTCGTACTCGTAGTATTAGGAGTCGTGTTGGTCTTTGACGAGGATTGGCTGGTTCTCTTCACGGGCGACTGCGAACCTCTCTTTCGACGCCCGAGGCTCGATTGACTGGAGCTCATATTGCCGCCCAAGTCTATTGGGAATTGACACTAGATTACTATTAGCATCAAATTGCATATAATATCGAGCTGTACTAACGCCTCTTATCGCGGAAAGATCTGGGCCGCCTTGTCTTGCAAAGCGCTGAAGGGTTGACGGCTGTCGAGGCGTATGAAGTGTTTGTATGCGACTAGGAGGATGACTGCTTAGCTGATTTCGCCGATCCAGTTCCCTTATTGCGTTACGAGTAAGGGGAATCGTCGATAGACCGTCCCAGAATTTGGGAGGTGGGAAGTATGAATGGCCGCGTTTCTGCTTCTTCAAAGGGCGGGTGGACTGGCGGTCCTCGGTAATTTCGTCTGGAGATGAAGCGACGCCGCGTTTCTGCCCTTTTGTGTCTCGGCGCTGCTGGTTTCGTAACGTTGGCATCATTGAACGCTCACCGCGTGAGCTTGAAGACGGAGGAACTCTCCTTTTTATGCAGTTGCAAGGTCGAGCGGTTCCGGTGGTGATGTCGCTGCACCGCCTACTGATTGGCGGAGATCGCGCGGCGCTTAGTGAGACGCGTCTCACCATTGCAAGGGAAGCTCGCAGCCTGTAGAAAACACATCATGCTTGACCTTCGACACGATCAGTCGCTCTTAGCATGCAAAAGGCCAAAATTAGATCAGTTTTCCGCCCTCGTAACGCGCACAATCGTGTCCCAGGTACGATGCGGTTCAGCGCCTACGGGTCACCTACCCACTCCTTGGCTTGTGGGGCCTCCTGGAATAACAGTGCGAGGAGCAAGCGACGAACTGATCATACCATGATACGGAAGCATTGGCAGCCATCAAGGTTGGTCCTCAAGCCGCTATCATGTATTCTCTATTCTAGCTGTTCTTTGATGCCTGCCATATTGAGATCTTGTCCATCAACAAAATTCATTTCATCTAGCTGAACTCTCGGTTGAATTTCTATATCCACACAACTGGTATATATCTCCGATTCCCCTCCTGGCAAATGATCACTCGGAGAACTCGGCCAATCCCAGACCCAATAGAGGGTGTACCAACTGAAAGGAATACTGACGGGAAGCCGGATGTCATTTTGGCACCAAAGGTCGGCACCTTGTGGGTTCATTGCAATTTTATGGAACCTGGCCTGTCGTTGCATGGAGAGTGGACCAGTATTAATTTGATAGCACTGTCCATCATCAAAACTCCTGACCGCAAGGAGTCTGCCTCGACCATCGCCACCGGTGCCGTCCGTATTCCAAATATTATGGATGGAAGAAAGTAATTCATCGTCGCGAGGATATAACGTGCCGTATACATATACGGTGCCACTATTCTTCTTTTGTGGCGTGAGCCCTGGCAAGGTGACATGGCCGTTCTCCTGGTATTGCAGAGCAATGAAGGCACCAGGGGCTGCTTGGAGTGCCGGAAGATCAGCAGTATAAGTCCTATTTCTCTGTGTATTCTTGCACAATTTGTCTGTAAGCAGACCCTCGGTACTTGTTGGCAAGAGATGTTGCATTTTAAAGTCGTTGAAATTTGGATCAAGCCTGGAAACAGCGCCACGAATATGGCCTGGGTTTCCGATCATTGTGCCATTGGTGCCAATGACCATGAGTCTCTCCACCCACGAGTGTGAGCATACAAGACCAATGAGGGCGTGAAAAACGGCTATCTGACGGACGAGCATTTCTGAAGACGAATATTCTTTGCAGATTGCAGTGGCGGTGGAAATATTAGGCGCTACTCACACGGGTCTTAAGTCAGTCCATCGGGTTGTTAAAGTTAATGGCAACAACTCAGCACTATCTTCTAGCGCCGAGCAGAAGCTTGCGGCAGACGGCCAACTTCTGCCGGCTTCTCTTTTGTCGCCAAACTATGCGTCTTATATTTAATGCTTTTGGCAGCTGGTGTTGGATAGGTCTCTTCGGCCACCACCCAGTCAGAATGTCGTGTTCCTGCCGACTCCATGACCATCACCCTCCAGGTGCGGTGCGAGTGCCTTGCAACGCAAGCCCTCTGCTCTGGGTTCTCCAGCGGTGCAATGCAGCAGCTCAGCCCAACGACTGCGACTTTGCTGGAAATGTTTGCTTAGTCGTGACCTGACGGTGCGTTTTCAGGTTTGAGTAGTACTTCACTGGCGTTTCACCTAAAGACATCGGCTAGGAGAACAGAGCACAGTAACATGTTGATGCTTCACTTTGGAGGTACTACTTTTAATATTTTGCTGTCTGGCGGAGACTGGGTGCGGGGTGACTGGGGCTTCAGCATATGATGAGCAGGATTAAATTTCGTACAAGCAATTGTTCCCGGCGGCTGGACGACTAACTAGCTGAGATTTAATATTAAAAGGCTCCCGAACGATGCCCTCCCTATAAATATTGTTTTGGTTACGTTCGATCCCAGAAAGTGAAGCTCGGAAGGAAAGATGCAACAAATTATGGCGAATGATCCAATTAACGAACTATGCAGGGCTCTTGCTCAGTTATCGTTACCGGAAAATCCGGTCGCTGCTGAAGCACAAGCCGTGAACCGGAACAATTTAACTACCCTGCAGAACAAACTCGCCCAGGCACTGCGGCGACTCGTCAAAGCGCATCGTCGTTCGAGTCAAGCTTCGCATGGCGCGACCGAACCCACCACCGTGGACAGCTCTACTGCAGGCATGTTGACCTTATCATGAAATCTGCACCAAACTAATCATAGTAGTGCATTGCCGCGCTCCCTCCCCTGCAACCGCGTTGCCCCACCACCAAAAAAGGGTGCCACAATGGCCGACGGCTAAACCACAGACGCCTAACCTCAGTCGAACCGCGTTGCCCCGCCACCAAAAAGGGGTGTCACAATGGCCGACGGCTAAACCACAGACGCCTAACCTCAGTCGAAGGTTCATTATGGAAAACCCCATTCAATATTTTCTCCAGAACTGGAAGGCTGCGTGGATTGATTGGGTCTCATTGGTGCAGCTGATGGCGTTGCCCCCCTGTACTTCCGCTGCTGAACTCGACATCGAATCGAAGGTCGTAGCTTTGCATCGTGTTATCTCAGGGAAAGACAAAAATCTACCTCCGAGGTTTGGCCATGTCCAACTGGTACTATTTTTGGACGCACTTAAGAGACGTGTCCGGCAAGACCGTCTGAATAAGCTGATCGAAGCCAGGAGCAGTGTGGGAGACGAAACCCAGGCAATCGATATGGTTATCATCTCTTTAGACAGAGCCTTGAATACCAGAACTCCAAGAAGCCGTATTTGAACTCTCAAGCAGTTTGGTGGCAAATGGAATGATATGGTTGGGTCGTTGGTACTGCTGTTATTGATCTTTTCAAGAACTGCAGAGATTTCTGTGTAAGAGCTACGAAGACTGTCCATGACACAAACTAACGGGGTAGACAGGAAGAACACTCACAAGATAGATATTTCGGCCTTCAAAGTACTTGCTACTGATGCTCGTAAGCATATACCGAAAAAATTGGTGGATGTTTGCATGGTAATATCCCAAGTCACAGAAACCATGGTAGCGGCTGGAACGGCGATTAACTATGAGATTGCCAATCGCATGGGGGAGGAGATAGAGAAATACCTTTGTAATTAGATGCTGAAGTTTTGCTTATTCCACGCTTTTCTGAACTCTTGACTGGTGATATCACTTCGACGTACTGTTTCGCTTCATTCCATTCCAAAAGTGTTTTTTCCGTCAATATGAGCTGCTGGGATCAACATACGAAGTGAACATTCGGAATACTGAGACAGGTGGCTATTTTACAAGCCTGTCAACCAACTTCGAGAGACAAACGCAGTTCTGAGTAAGCGCATAAAGCAAGGAAGGATCGCGCATCATCAATGCGGTTGTATGAGATGGTCACCAGGCCACAAATTGGGAGCTAAGGGATGAGCCGCTGCAGCAAGTCAGTACCTAGCCACAGCAGCAGTTCGGCACCTAGCCACAGCAGCCTGTCAGCACATCTAGCCGCTGCAGCAGTTCGGCACCTAGCCACAGCAGCCTGTCAGCACATCTAGCCGCTGCAGCAGTTCAGTGCCTAGCCACAGCAGCAAGTTAGCATCTAGCCGCTGCAGCAGTTCAGTGCCTAGCCACAGCAGCAAGTTAGCATCTAGCCGCTGCAGCATGTCAGCACATCTAGCCGCTGCAGCTGTTCAGCAGCCAGCCACTGCAGCAAGTCAGCACCTAGCCACAGCAGCCTGTCAGCACATCTAGCCGCTGCAGCAGTTCAGTGCCTAGCCACAGCAGCATGTCAGCATCTAGCCGCAGCAGCAGTTCGGCACCTAGCCACAGCAGCATGTCAGCACCTAATACTGTTTACATTGGTAGGGACCGCCTTAGTCGTAGGTCGGGGCCATCGCTTCCTCATCCTAAATTTTGCACAGCGTATTAAGTAATCCATAGGTCCTTTTTATACCACAGTCCTTGTAATTAATATATTTACTTAGGAACAAAACAGGGAGCGTAAAACGGAGAAGAGGAGGGGGTCTGTTGCCTGGGCATGATGGGCTACTGTGAGTTAAGTTTAAGCGCAGTACTAAATCTAGTACGGTGCTTCACGCTCGGGTGGCTACGAAGGCGATTGAGTTTTAACAGGAGGACTCTGAAGAAATGTCTTCCTACAAATATAGCGGTGGTCACATCAAAAATCGGGGCAAAGCAAAACAAACCATGATGGATGATTCAATTGACGAACTATGCAGAGCATTTGCTCAACTATCGTTGCACGAAAAGCCGGTCCGTGATGTTCCGCAGGATCGTAACAGCATGATTGCCTCAAGGCGGAAGCTGTTCCAGGCTATCCTAAGCCTGACGGATCCTGATGACTCTTCAAATCATTTTTCGCATCACGCGGCTCAATTTGACTCCGAAGGAGACACAGCTATGGGAAATCCCGCCACAGGCATGTTGTTTTGCTTCTGAATTTGTAACTAAGCTAATTTCCGCAGCGGAGAATAACACCCAAGTTGTCCCAACCGTGTTGGTTCAGCCTCCTCTCTTGGTCACATCAAGACCGAGAGCAAAACTGAAGTCGGGTAACGGGCATAAACAAAAGGACGGGAAGCAAAGTAAGACGAAGTCACAGGCTCGGGTTCCTAGTCTCAGCCGAAAATTTATTATCGAAGATCCAATCCAGTATTTTATCCAAAATTGGGAAGCCACGTGGGTTGCTTGGGCTTCGTTACGGCAGCTGATGGCTCTGCCACCCCGCATTCCAGTCATTGAGCTCGACTTGGAATCAAGGGTTGTAGCTCTACATCGCGTTGTGTCTGGGAAAGATGCGAATTTACCTCCGAGGTTTGGCCATGTCCAACTGGTGCTCTTTTTGGACGCACTTGAAAGACGAATCCGGCAAGACCGTCTGAATAACCTAATCGTGGCCAAACACCGTAGACGATATGAAACCCAAGCCATCGACATGTTCCTTAGCTCCCTAGACAGAGCCTTGAATACCAGAACTCCAAGAAGCCGTATTTGGACTCTTAAGCGCTTTGGTGAAAAATGGAATGACATAGTTGGGTCGTGGGTCCTGCTGCTATTGATCTTTTCAAGAACTGCAGAGAGTTCTGTGTAAGATTTACGAAAACTGTCGCAAGGCATCGACTAATGAGATAAATAGGAAGGACTCCCGGAAGATAGACAATTCGACTTTCAAAGCGCTGGCTGATGATACTCGCAAACGTTTGCCGAAGAAGTTGGTGGATGTTTGTATAGTACTGTCCAAAGTCACAGAAACCATACCTTGGAAACCAGTCAACCATAAGATTGCCAATCGTATGGGGGTGGAAATAAAAAGATATCTCTTGGGCTAGAGAATAGGATATTACTTTTACAAATTTAGTTGGTTTCCCGTAATAAATATTGCCTAGTAATATCGCCTCGAGCCAAACTACATCGCTTCAACTTTGCCCGTGCGCAGTAGAGGTAATGCATGACTCTTGTCACGAGCATCTCCTTTTGATTTGTGTTGACCACGACTTGACGCTCCCTAAAATTATGGAAGATTGGAAATGAATCTCCAAGATGCCTATAAAGAGTTTCGCGGGCTGCGAGTCCACGTAGGACTGATTCAGGCCGTCGATCTTGTCTGGGAGCGGCGATAGTGGGGTATGAGGCTACTACCTATAGGGCATATCATCTTTAGGACTAGCAAAAACCTGCCCGCTCTCTTCAACATACCGTCTTAAATCTAATCATCACAATAGGAACTCTAGTTCATCGTATTTAACTGCCGCTCATGGTTTGCGTTTGCAAAGGACTAAGGCTAGCAGTATATACCCCACCCACTCATTACCTTGCAATGCCAATTCAAATGGGTCGACCAAGGTCTTTCTTCACAGCACATCTGTGCAAAACTCGAGTGCAACGCCACTATGAATCCCACCGGCCACAGTACCAGAAAATGGTTCTTGAGGCAGAGGGGGGCATAGCCTTGATCTACTTCATTCTTGCTGGATTTTTCTCCTGGCTTTTGCTGGCCGGTTTCCTTATTTCCCCATCTACGTACGCCTCGGTCCGTGATTTGGAAGTGCCTGCAGGGGTAGGAAAATCCATTTTCGACACCGTTCGCCATCTGCCACTCGCAATCATCGCGTCCGTAGCATGCGCTTTGGCGACAATCGGCATGCTTCTGCTTTGGTGGATATGGCGTCATAACTATGTTTGGATATGTCGCTGTCTTGTCGTGTGCGTGTTTCATTTGCATTTGTGACAAACTGGCCTTCTCTAACATCCCTCTAGCCCTACGTTCCTTCACTCTTTGACGGGATTTTTCTCAACCTTGGTGAATGTTTACTCTGTGCAAGACGGACAATGGTCAATCACGGCCTGTATTAGCGGTGTGGTGTCTGGGGTGTGGATGCTACTATCTGTGTCTGTGTATGTTTTGTATCAGGTTCTTGTGACGGTACAAGGCACGAACAAGGTCGAGTGCGACTTGGATAAAGCGATTATTCACAAGGAGAAAAAGAGAACCCCTAAAAGGAACTCTGGCTGAAGCTTTTTACACAATGTTCACAAAGTGAGACATTCATTAAACAGGCAGGTCACATGATCCCCTCACAGTTCTATTGCGAAACCTGGATTAGGAGGGCTATATTTGCGTGTGGTGGACATAGGATATTACTGTATTTTGGGAGAAAACGAATGTATAGGATAGGCCATGTGATTAAACACCTCAAAATACCCGTTAGTGATTTGATTCAGTGACAATTGTTCTCGTCGTAATTCTTAGAGAAGCACCAACGTGTCATAGATAGGTTGGATTGACTTGTATTTTGAAGGCATCATTAATTGGGCACAAGCTCACAAGTGTAACGGCTAAGGTTCCCAAGGGATAAACTAGTCGTAGTTTATGTTGGCAGAGCCACTAGGGCAGTCAATCTGAGCAGTTGGGTGTTACGTTGGTAATAGGTCGTAGACCGTAACCAAGTGATCAGAGTCAAAGAGTTGTAAGCGAAGCTTAGGTCGATGTAATGATCGTTGTTGAAAGCTAAGGAGCTAGAGTCTATCTATGAAGCGAAATTGGGGTTCTATATACAGGGTGGTCGCTCTTTCCTGAGAGCGACTTCTGACCGTGAGTCGTCCTGATCGCAAAGCGATCATGTCGACTTACATGGTGATCGTTCTGATCGCAAGACGACTCTTGCGATCACCTTGTACGCTCCGACTATTGTTCCGACATGGGCCGTGTCCCTCCGCGGGGTGGCTCATGCAGTCGGCCCATTCTGCGACCTACTCAATGCAGCCTGCGGCTGGGTCGTAACAACAAGCCTGGCTGGCGTACTAATGATGTGCACATTCAACTGCCTAGCTATAGCAGGACTCTACTGGCAGCAACGGCTCTGTGGCCTCCTCGGTGGACAAGGCAACTGGGCACGCTGCTTAAAATACCAGCAACCAGGCTGAGCACCTTGTGTATTAGGGCAATGGGGCAGGCGAAGTTACCACCAACTTAGGAGCAATGCTACCAGCAGCAGTAACACCAATACCAAGAACGACTCAAAATGTGGGCAGGCAAGCGATCATGCGCTGACGTCAAGCGCATTCTCTGTAGCTCGTCAAAGTCGGTACAAGCAGCCAAGATGCTCCTCAGGACTGGCCTGCTCGGTCAATTCCGAGCAGTGCCACCCACAGTACTCCAATATACGCAATCAGCGTAACGTAGACGAGTGATTATTGTCAAACAGAAGTCGAGGAGGGCCGGGAAGGGCCTGACGAGTACATAGATACAGAACTGCCATGATAGCTATTCGTACAGTAGTAACCGCGCCTGAGCGGAAGAGGAAGCAGTTCGGACAAGGAACGGCTTAATTCTCAGAAGCAAGAAACGGACGCTCTTGTATGTTTAGTTGAACGCTGCATAGCTGCTTAAGCGGCTGGGACAGTCTATGAATAAATAAATAAATAAATAAATAAATAAATAAATAAATTGGTGCCAGGGCTGCCAGTAACAGCTTGGGCCAGATGACCAGTAACCTTGGTGGCTCAGGTGCTGGTATGACGCCGCTACCAGCAGGCCAGCGACGCAAGTTGCTAGTATTCTCTGCCTACCAGTATCCCGGACAGGCAGGTTGATGGTAACTGCGGTGTACTAGTAGCGAGTGTAGTAGGGCTGCTGGTAGTGGCCGGCTACTGCCAGTGCTTACGTGCAACGTGCTGGTAGCGGCCTGTAGACGCTCATGAGCTACTGGCAGCTGTGTTGGCAAGCTACTAGCAACTAGTGGAGTCTGCAGTTCACCGTCCTTGAGGTACTGGTAATTTGGCGGCGTACGTGCCTGGCCCCACCGGAATTAACTGGTGTGGTTACCAGTCACTTCGAGATGCGCCACAGCGGTTACTGGCATCCTTCCATTGTGCATTATTTATTTATTATTTATTTATTTATTCATAGACTGTCCCAGCCGCTTAAGCAGCTATGCAGCGTTCAACTAAACATACAAGAGCGTCCGTTTCTTGCTTCTGAGAATTAAGCCGTTCCTTGTCCGAACTGCTTCCTCTTCCGCTCAGGCGCGGTTACTACTGTACGAATAGCTATCATGGCAGTTCTGTATCTATGTACTCGTCAGGCCCTTCCCGGCCCTCCTCGACTTCTGTTTGACAATAATCACTCGTCTACGTTACGCTGATTGCGTATATTGGAGTACTGTGGGTGGCACTGCTCGGAATTGACCGAGCAGGCCAGTCCTGAGGAGCATCTTGGCTGCTTGTACCGACTTTGACGAGCTACAGAGAATGCGCTTGACGTCAGCGCATGATCGCTTGCCTGCCCACATTTTGAGTCGTTCTTCCGTCCAGTCGCGGCATTCCAGGAGAATATGTCGTACGGTCTGAGTCCCGTACCCGCAAGGGCATTTGTCGGTGTCCGCTCTGTTGATTCCATGGAGGTAGGCCAAGAGGCCGATTTTGCCTGTCCGCATCTGTGTGATCACTGAGCTGACCGCTCTATGTTTATCTACATGCGTTTTCAGTGTGTCCTTTTTCGGTCGGATGCCGAGTCGATAAAGGTCTCTTCCATGCTTGGCCGATTCCCACGACTGGTTCCATTCCTCCTTCATCGCCTTGCGTATGATGGACTTCGTGGTAGCAGTGAGGGTTCGTAGCCAATCCGGCTCCCGTGGAGGCGCCGTAGAGGTCTGTTGATTTGGATCGTGACCGGCAGCTTCCTTCGCTGCCTGATCGGCGGCTTCGTTGCCTCGCACTCCGACATGTGCCGGGATCCATCGGAATTGCACTACCCATCCTAGGCTTCGGAGTTTGTCGAGTGCATTGGTAGGTTACCAGTCACGACATTTAGGCAAGCTACCAGCATAAATGGCTACCTGTAACAGCCATGTAGTAATTGCTGGTAGCGCTTAAGTGCTGGTAACAAGGCCATAGCGACTACTGGTACCTCTCGACTACCAGCAGTAGCACGTCAGCGGTTACCAGCACACTAGGATACCAGCAGTCAAAGCCGGTTGGTTGCTGGCACCTATTGGGGGGGAAGTTGTAGGTGCTAGCAGCCCATGTCTGCAAGTTAGTGGTAACCGTGCCCCCCTCTAGATGTCCGATTAGCGGTTGGTGGTAGCTCTGGGAGCCTTGTTGCTGGTACCTGCAGTAGCTACATGATTGGGTCAAACGCACTAGGAACAATGAAGTAGCCGCTACCAGTATTTTAAGCACGCCTGCGATAAACCACGGCACTGCCCTGCAGCTGGGAGCTCATAACCATCAGTTGCTCTCTCACATTCGCCTCGGAATATATCAGCCACTACCATAAAATGTATCAAAGATCGTTCAATTAAATGAAAGGACGCTTCAGAAACACTAAAGCATGCGCATTCAGACTATCGACTGACACCAATGCACTATAAGCTAACTAGCGAAACTGCCTAACGCGACAGATATTACTTGATTACCTGGATACAACAAGGTAAGTATCGTGTGCTATTTCAATGAGAGGATTTGTGGCAGAAGTGGGTAACCACCGAACCGAAGTATCAAAACTGAGGGCCATTTCTTTCGTTTGCTTCAATCCTTTCCATCAACTGCGGACTCAGAAACTCATCGTATACCCACGTATCCTCTTTAGACGGCCGACCATGCCAACGTAAAAGGTGTTGGCGTCTTCCAGCTCTCTGTCGGGCTTTCAAAACGTCCACGCCCGCGTCAAAGCCTCGCCAACTTGCCTCAAAGCTATTCAGCATTCCCTCGTCCATGATGTGTTTTCTCGGCTCCCACGTCGTGGTGGCATCAGACCATTTCACCAGGAAAGTGTGTCGCCTCCACCGAGCAAGCAGGCAATCCACTCGGTAAACGTCGCCGCAGACACTTGGGTATTTCACCTTTCCGGCTTTAGGTCTCCGATCCTCGAGTTTGTTTGGTGTCTGGTGACCTTTTGGGGCTGGATCGTTCTGGGCAACCAGCGTATTCCACAAAATGTCACTGGTAAAGTGTAGCTGGAACATCGCAGTGCCATTCTCTCTGGTGCACCTTAGGACCGGCTGGCCAAGTGGCCATGCCTCGTGGCTGGCAACACCGGAACGAACAGGCCGTTTTTTGTTTGCAACAGACTCGTTGTCGTTGCTTTTTGTCGTGCTCCTCAGCAAGCGTGTCTCTCGATTTCGCGTTATGTCCGAACGTCGGTCCGAACGTTGCTGTGAATTACGCTTCTTGGGCTGACGGAACACAAGCCTGCGACGCTTGCGTTGTGGCATAAGCTTTTCGTTAATCCCGCCGTCCTGTTGTTCCGCGGTGAGTTGCCTTTTGGGCGGGAGAGGGCCAAGGTTGTAAGGTTTTCCGGAACCACGACGACTAGTTGGCCGCTTTTCCGTTTCTTCGCAGGGTTCATCCAGCTGGCTCTCTGTGCCGCCTGCATCGATGCTTGTCTGGCGCTTGTCGTCCCGTCCTTGGCCAGTTGGCGACGAGCTAGGGCAAGAACCCAGGGGCGAAATATCATCAGGGGCTTGGTGTTTCCGAATGGCCTCCATCACAGCTCCTCGATGCGAGACTGGGTGGCTGCATCCCGACGGAGGTGTTTTGACTGAGGCGGGTCGAGCTACACTGGGCAGTTCGTTGTCGCTTCGCGGAACTACTTCACCCATACGGCCATGGCCAATATTGATGCTATGAGCTTGGACGAACCGGTTTGAAAACAGGGCACTGCAATTCTGCGATTGAGAAGGCTGGACGAGGCTGGTCGCCGATCGGCTGGGAGGATCTGTTTTCTCATGGTGCAGTGCTTCATCCCTCGGAGGCAACGCAGTTGTGGACTGCACTGAACAACACTCGGAGGCCGCTGAGACAACACAAGGTCTTCAGATAGAAGTGGGCCACACCACGCTTGCTCCATCATCATGTTGTTGTATTGGCGGAGACACCAACATGTTAGAGTAGGCGGTGACCCCCGGACTCTCGAGAGCCATTGAGGGGGAAATCATCTCTCTCGAAGAGTTTGAGGTTAATGAATTGGGACTTTCCCACTCATCTGGTAAGCAAAGATCCTCAGATGAGCTCCCTAGGATCTTGTTAGGCATTGCCGGACATTGGAATTTGGTTTGCAATTGCTTACCGATTGCTTCTGTTGGATCATGTCTGACGTTAATCAGTGACGCCACAATCTCAGAGATAGAAGGAAGCGAGTCGTCGGGATGTTGATTGTGTACCAAGTGCACGCGCGGGACATCTTGTTCCACCACCTCGACATCACTATCTGTGTCAGACTCGGAATCGGACGGGATCGATATCACATCTTCCAAAGTCCACGGACGATCAAGAAAGGAACAGACTCCCGCAGTTTGTGCCATCATGCCGGTATGATGTAAAAGAGGGCTTCTAGAAAGTCTGCGAGGTTGAAGCTAGAGGTGAAAGCACACGAACTCGGTCAGTCCGTCCGTGTGACCTAACATCGAGGTAAGGGGGCCCGACCTACCTCCTGGCAAACTTACAGGAATCCAAGGTATTATCACCAGCGCCACTTACAAGACGAGGACGGCGAATTTGTGAGGGACGATGAAAAAAGTTCAAAAAATTTCATGCAGCATCGTAAGGGGGGGACCCCTTTATATACCCGTTCGTACTCGACATCACGTACTTCGTAGCTCTTCCACCAAGTCCTCGTCATGTCTCCGAATCTCCGCTCATGCGGCCATGCGGCCTGTGAGATAATCTTATGGTACTCCTCATTGGCAGCATCATCCTCGCTTATGTTCCTTGCTTATCAGCCACACAGCGTGAATCTCGTGTCCCAGACCATGTTGTCGAGAGGAAATACTGGTATATATATTCAACTAAATGAGTGGATGCTAGAAGATTTCTAACAAAACAAAGTCATAGGAAATGAGATGTCGCGATTCAATAGATAGTGCCCTTATACTGATGACGGACACCACAACTCTCCTTATACATTGTCCGTTTGGTCCGGATTCTCTGTCTCTATTTCCACTTTTACCCAACCAGGCTCATCAGCACGCTCCGAGTCAGTCACGCTCGATGCCCTTACGGAATCATTGGGTTGGGGTTCCATTTCGACCCTGGAGTTGTGACTATCTTGAGTAGCATCGACTTCATCGAGAACTTGCGTGTCTGAAGTAGCATGTGTAAAAACATCCACAGAATAGATTTGGAGTCCAGGAACACCGGTACTTGTTGCAAGTTCTCTAGCCTTATCGGGATCGTCGGGGTAACAGTCAATCCAAGGAATCACCGATACATCCCGCAGCGCAAATGAAGACTCCGGCCGTTCAGAGGCGCTAGGAATCTTGCGGGAGCAGGGGGAGTCGATGTCTGTGTCCCCCGTTGCTGCAGTATCTTTGGTCTCTGCAAAAGGCAGAGTGCGGGATTCTGCCACCGTGGGGGTACCAACAGCACTCAACGAGACAGACCGCAAAGCTTTGCAATCCGTATCTCTGCGAGGTGGAGTTGGAGAAAGGCCAGAAACTTGGACGAATGGTGCGCCAAGATGGTACTGATTGCTGTTCTTTTCTGACGTTTCTCCTGTCTCGCTGAACTTAGTTTCGATCCATGGAGGAAGGCCAAACTTCAGCAGATCTTCCTCAGTCCACATCTCAAGGACAGAACTTGCGGGTACGTCCTTGCTAGTGTCCCAAATTCCCAATGGAGATGTGGACGTGTTAGCGTACGGCCCACTGCTCTGTCCAGGAATCAAGTCTCCCAGATCGGGGTTGGCATCAGTATGGGGTTTATAGATCTGTCCACTGCCAATGTCGAGTTCATGAATACTAGATGCCAACTCAGCAGGGGCTTCCTCGAAGTTATCGGGCATCTTAGGGGAGTTTGGCTTCTGATTAGACACGGGTTGAGACATCTTGATGCTAAACAAAAGGTGTTCTTAGAAGTAGGTTCAGAGTTTGAGCTTATCGGATATGTTGTCCTGTGGCAGGTAGATTGTCAACATGGTAAACGAGCAGACTTTGCTCTGCCAAAGCCTGGCTTTATATCAACATTTCTAGTTATTTACTAGATACAGTACGTCCCGCCCTTGAGTTAATGCACGCAGCTAAATTGAATCAAACTATTACCAATACGACATTCACCGAATCGATACCAAATTGTCTCTTGTTCGATGCTCAAGCCAACAGCTCTTCTGCAAGCCACATCACAGTAGTTGTGGTTGCATACGTCAATGGGCGGCGACGTCCTGCACCGCTGTCAAGGGTTTGGTTATATGAAGCTAAATAAATCCGACATATCGTCTGGGGGAATCGGACGAATTCCGATCGGGCTTTGGACGACCTGCAACTCCTGGCCAATCATCTTTCAGTTAATTGCAGAGTGTCTCAAAATGCAATTGCAGACAGTAACATTTTTCTGACCACGTGCACCCAACTCGAACCCCGCTTCGCAGAGTGTCACACTTTTTCAGCATAAATTGCAGACTCTCGCACTTTTCTGCTCCACGTACTTGAACTTCAATATTTTTGGGAAGTCCCACTTTTAGTAAATTTGCGGGCCATTCTTAAATCTGCCCTCAGAAACCAACACATTTTGAGACACGCGCGTTTCCTCTGATTCGTTCGTACCTGCTCGTCGGAAGTCCACGCGGGACATGGGGATCAAGCGGAAATTTGATGATTTCGAGCTTGACGTGCTCCGATGTCTGGACGACACGGAACGTAACCGTACAGCGCTCCAAAACTTTCCCAGGGTAGCTAAGTTGAGATATCTGACGGACGGCTACTTGAGCCCAAAAAACCTAAATGTGATCAGCTTCACAGCTCTACCGTATCACTTACCATGGAAGATCCTACGGCGGCTCAACGACTCAGGAATTCCGACGAGCGTTAAAAATAAGCTGAAAACCATGGAATTATACAAATACTGGGGTGAATGCCATATTCAACTACATAAGACTGACCCAAAGTTGGCCAGTCTTTACCTTACAGGTATTGGTATCTGTCTGCAGGTTATGTTACCCACTAACTGTGAACAAGATGTACATGATTATCTCTATCCGCCGGAAAATGAGGCTAGCGATGGACGACTTGAAGATGCACACTGCTACGGTAAGGCTGTGATGGTGTCACTTGAGAGGGCACCGCCAGTTCTTCAAACCTTCCTGTTTACAGGTTTGATATCCAGTAAAAAAAGGAGCTTAGAGACCACCACTACGTGCACGTTATCATTAGCAATGTACTTGGCAGCCTCGGAAGGTAAAGATTATTGTTTAGAACTGTGGCTTTGTTTGAGAGTGGGTGATCTTCTTTCGGATGCCCAAAACGGTCCAACAGCGACGCTCCGGCACCTTCTTGGCAATACTGTATTTGATGCGATGGAATCAAGCGAGATCATGCAGGAGGAACGGCGGAAAGGAAGGGATCACGGTACGGACGCACTACAGATTGCCCGCGATGGCGAAGACTACAGAACCACCATTAACTTGGGTTTTGAGAAAGGGAGGATGATTTACTTTTCTTTATTTTTTGATTAGCTTGAAAGTTGTGCTGGTTACATTCAATCCACAATGCGACTTGAGCTCTAGTCCTTCCAAATTCTCTATATTCGTTCTCTGAGGCTGGCCTCCTTGACCCGACTGGGTTACCAGATAACTCCCTCCTTTGGCGGCTCGCCAGTACATCACCCTGGCGTAAGACACAGGCCCAAAATTTTCATAGTTGATGTATTCAAAGTCGCCATTCGTCGTTTCCTCTCTCTGAGGACATATTAGCTTTCGGTATTGGTTGATTCTGGGGGGGGAGCGCACCTCTGGCATAGCCAAGGCCGAGAGTGAACAATGCCGGAGTATCGTGGTGATCCGCAATCTGGGTAGCAATATATCAGTCGCACGCTGATAGATTCAGTTTGAGAACAAAAAAACAACACACAGAGCTGCGTAGGGCGAGTGTTTGATGCGGCAAAAGACCCTCTTGTTGTGGAAGCGCGCTTTTTTGCACGTAGTAGACCCAGATGCCATGTGATCAAAACCCCGCCATTAGGCATCGCATTAGGTAGGTAGGTACCTTATCCAGGCACGCGGCTATTTGCGTCATTGGTAGCGAACGCCCTTACAATGACCGTGATAACCCACGAATATATTCTGGCAACCTCCTTCTGCCGATACAGCCTCAACAGTAAACCAATACAAACAGCCTCAAGCTGCAGACGGCGCTTCAGACGAGCCCACTAAAGCATTTCGCTGGTGACAGGGATGTAATCACGTGACCTGGTCGGATTTTATTTCATTCTAGCCCCGTATTGCCACGTCACCATTCTCTCTGACCATCTTAATACATGATGCTCCACACACCAAATTTAAATCGGCTGTCCATTTGGAAGACGTGGCTGCAGCTTCTCACTGGCGTTTACTTGAAGTTATATGCGCTGACCTCATGTGAGCGGGCGTTGTGTTTTATGTGTTATCGTGCGACTAGGCAGCAGCGGGCTCGCCCTGGTTCAAGCCTCCATGACGGATATGTAGGCCAATTATAAACGGTATTTAACCGCGTACCACCTCAGCAGCAAATCTGTCAGACAATTGAGGGTCACAAAAGATCGAGTATAATGGCGCCGTAGGCGCCAATTGTATTGAATGAGAATTATCTGAAGAACAAATGAAAGATGGAAATGAACGCGGTATTTATCTTGTGATCAGCTTCGCCGATTCGGCGAAGCGGTAACAAGGAGTCGTTTCTGATACCTGCAATACCACATCGCGGCATTGCAAAAAGCAACGACTTGCTCCATTTTGAGGTCCTGATATCTGACAAAATCCTTACCCCCGGCAGAGACTTAATCAAATTGCGTCGTATGAGAGAAATGTGCACAGTCGCCCCGATCGCAAGGGGGAAAGTATAGCCGAGGTCTTAGTCTCGCTCATCTACCATGCCTAACCTCGACCGTGATTACTGACTAATTTGGAGGGATAGGTTTGCCAGTGACTGCCCCAATTGGCTCTTATCACTGCGGCGCCTGATTGAAGATATTGCCTCGTTAAAAGCAACAAGATTCGCCAGACCCCGTCCCTTAACGTGACAAAGCGCACATCATGCGGGTGTCAACCAACTACATAACCCTGTCTCATGTTACGCTCCTTCTTTGCCAATGAAGACAGGTAGGTGTGGAGAGGTGTAAACCGACGCTGAGGTAGATTACTTCTTCTCGCTGTCTATAAAAAGGGCAAATGGCTCCCATTTAAGCTATCGGCTTTATCAGGTAGTGAGTCGAATTTTTGTGTGGTTTTGTCTGTGCAATATGGTCACGAATATCTGCTACCGTTTCCTCACAGCTTCTCAAGTCAAGAGGCTGTATACGCAACACATTGCTACATCGTCACCGACTCAGCCGATCATGCTAGAGTCCGCTATCGACTCACCAATGAACCACAAACGCTACGGACAAACCGATTTGTTTCAACTGGCCGGGGTTCTTGCAGAAAAAGTGATACTCAATCACCCATACCAGGATGGCAACAAACGAACTGCTCTTTTCGCCGCAGACATGTTTCTGAAGATGAACGGCTACCAGTTACAGAAGAAACCAATGGGCAAAAATGACACAGAACTCAATCAAGGACTTGCCAATGCTCATGTTCTCGTCGCAACAAGCCAGTGGACATCGGAGGACCTAGGGAATTACTACGCTAGTGTGGCTAGACCGCTAGAAGACGTAAGTGGAGAGATCAGCGAATACAGCAAGGATGCGGTCGAGTGCTAGCTTGGATGGCCGGTCGACAACCTCAGTATAGTGGCACATCGTTCCCTTAGGTCTAAATGTATTTTAGTGCAAGTGAAAGATCTTTTTACTTTTGAAACAGTGTTGACATTTGTTGACATTTGGTCAACTATGGTACAGGCAGCCACCAGGTTTGTTCTGATGCCAGGATCATGCAAAAAGCAGGGCCTAGCCCATGCATCATCTATCTCGCAAGAGTTCAGCTGCCCCTTGTAATCTTTTATGGCTCTCTCGTGAAGATTCCTCAAAATTATCTATTTGGAATAAGTACTTAGTGATATTATTTCGAACACAAAACAGACTCACGATCGGTCGTGTTATCCAAGGTAATAGAATGTGACGCTCCCCATAGCCAGAGAGTTGCGGGGCTCATGTTGGTTGCGTTCTGTCGTGGAAGGTCTCGTTCAATAACAATACGTGGATATGGTGCCATGGCTTCAAGGCGACTACATTAGCGTGGTCATTAACGTAAAACGGGTTTACACACCATGCGCAAAATGCAGGGTCTCATGGAAGAATGTCAAAGGAAGCCTTTCGGGATCAGAAGTAAGGCATATTCCTGTCTGCTTAGTGATAGCTGATTTCATAGCAAGGCCAAATTCCTTATGGAATATAATATAGGCCTGATGGGGTTCGCCGATGAAAATGTCGAGTTTTTGTGTTTTGAGACACCCCTTGGGATCAAACGTAATGAGTTCCGCCTTCGCATCATGGAATGCTCTTCGAAATTGGAAGGCTCGATTGTACTGCAATGGCAGTGTATGAAGGGGGCGAAGCCGTGGCCTGAGATGAGGGAGCATCCTTCTCGGTGTTCCGAAGGCTGCGTGAGGGTGCTCATCGCCATGAGGCTTGGAGAAGTAAGTGGTGAATCCTGAATTTCCGAAAAGATATGAGGACAACGGATAAATATATATCCGCGACCGACTGACCATCCATTGGTCTCTAGAAGTTAGGCATATGGGCTGTACCTCCTCCGTGCTACTACTAGCTCGCCCGCCCACCACCATGTGACCCACATCCACTGGCCTTTAAGGCGGAGAGCAAAGACGGGGGACAAGCGACAGTGCATTGGCAAGCCTCTCCCTATCACAGCTCGAGCCAGAAGGAAAGCTGAAGAGAAAATGTAGCAAATTAAGCTTAGCGGCCCAAAAATAGATATGGGCAGCATCGTAACCGCAAATTGGCTTGTTCTTATGTTAGAAGCAAACATGTACAAGTCAGGGTACGGCTGCGCACCAAAAATGATCAGGCGCCTTGTTATTGTCTGCCAGAACTCATGCTTGAGGCGATAGTGGTGGTCGTCTTCGGGAGACAATGGGCGACTTAGGCTTGGTTTCAGAAGATGTAATATCCATAATTGCGCTTGCAATTCAGCCAGCGGCGGGATCGCTCCCAGTGATGGCCTGACAAACCCATTAAAACCAATTGTTGGGTCGTTGCTCTTCCCTATTTGCCTTGAATTGAATTGAATTGAATTGAATTGAATTGAATTGCATTTGGTAGTTATCGCCTGTCGGCGCCCTAGAGTAGGCATGAGGCGTGCTAGCTAGTCTTCCACAGTGATTACATAACCCCACTTGCTAGTAAGCCAGCGTCCATGCTCTCACGGTTAGCCCCCTGAGCAGTTCATGTAAATTCCTCCAACTACAGCAGATGTTCGCCCAACGGCTGTTTAACTGTCAGTATTGATACCAGTCAGCGGGATCACGATGCCTGCTGGGGTTTTCCATCCCGCGGACGTATTCCCTCGCAGTCAATTGCGCCTGGTCTTTTCGTGGGGACCGGAGCCCCATCCCTATTTGCCGAACGTTCGTATCTTTTGGTGTAGGGTACCTGTCGACAGCGGCCGATCTTGAAGAGTTGAGTTTTGATTGCATCTCGTGCAAAGAACAATCACGTCGGGCCGAATGGTATTGTCCTTCAAACGATAGAATTCTGGCCGACCGGTGTTCAAAAAATGCACGGTGCCTCTAGCGTCAATCCTCGGCCATGGCACTACCAGGCGTGATTGTCAAAATCGTGATATCACGGGTGCTGGTGATAGCAATCGTGCTAAAGTGCTAGAGGAATATTCTAGCACACTTAATTACGTTATGTGAATATGAATATGAATATCACTTTAGCGCGTGATATCACAATACGCAAGTCTGGCTCAGATTCTCTCGCTTCACACGCTAACCGTGACGGCATCTTTGACATGATAAACCTCCGCAACTTTGTTAAGGATATCTGCAAGATTTGTCCATAGGAATAGCGTGACTCGTTTAGTCTCTTCGCCCACTTTGAATTTTTGGGCGTACCGTCTGGATACGGTTTGGGCTACATTGGCGCGTAACAGCTTCTCCGCGGCTTTGAGATCAAGATTTGACAAATAGACCTTGCGCGCCAAGGACATAACATCAAAAATTGTGACCACAATTTTTTCAGCATGACGGACACATCTGACAAGATGAGAAGATTCGGTAATCTCACAATTTTTCTCCACTCCGTTAACCTGGACTGAGTCGGTACTAAACGTGAAACGAGCATATCTCACTTCTTCCGCTCCCCAGTTGTCAACCACTTGGTCGAGATCATGCGCCAAATATTGTAGTCGCTCGTCATGCCACGTTATCTCCGGGCTCTGGAGCCCTATCCCGTTGTGTGCGGCTGATTTTGACAGGCGTGGTTTTTTGTTCGGACCGAAAGGCCGCTTCTTTTGTCGCTTGAGCGAGATAGTTGGTTCAATCGCATGGCACACGGGAGCTGCCGTGTCAAGCTGCCGTCTGACCTCTTTCTCGCTCTCAATTGCTAATGCCAGGTCTGCTTCTGCCTTTTCTGCCCGTGCCTCGGCTTGTCTTGTTGATGTAATCATCCATACCTGATTTCTTTCCAACTCCTCTTTATTTTTTTCCGCCAATGCTTTAGCTTTCTCAGCTTCAAGCCTTGCTC
The DNA here is from genome assembly GCA_013305495.1 of Metarhizium anisopliae. Lineage (NCBI taxonomy): Eukaryota > Fungi > Ascomycota > Sordariomycetes > Hypocreales > Clavicipitaceae > Metarhizium > Metarhizium anisopliae. The sequence continues at coordinate 5,512,895 of JABUBV010000003.1, forward strand.
GGTCTGCATCTTCGGCTCGCTTCTCAACTTCGTGTCGAGCCTGTTCTGCAGCTTCAGCTCGCTTCTCAACTTCGTGTCGGGCCTGTTCTGCATCTTCGGCTCGCTTCTCAGCTTCGTGTCTGGACTGCTCTGCATCTTTAGCTCGCCTTTCTGCTACTTCTCTGGCGTGGTATGACTCCCTCTCCCTATTGACCGCTGAGCTCATTTCTTCCTCCGCTCTTTTGGCATGATCATGCGCCGCGACGCTTGACTGAAGCGCCTTTTCAACCTCGCCTTTGGCCCACGTCTCATAAGCTTTCGCAGTCTGTTGCGTCTCTTCTACTACCGCAATTGCCAAGTTTCTTCCTTGCTCGAGCTCGCTGTTGGATTGTGCTGCTGTTTGCAGCGCTTGCCAACTCTGCCGGATTTGTTCGTCCTTTTCCAATGTAATTGCTTCCAGTTTTAAGTATTTCTCTTCCATTTCGTGAATACGATGCAAGGCAGCTTCATTTTCCAACTCCAGTGTCTGGAGTTTTTTCTGTATCGTAATTTGACCTTGCTCTGCTTTTCTTACATGCTCAGTTCTCTTGAGGAGCCGCTTAACAGCTGCTTCCAATTCTCGCGCACAGTCATCAACTTTGGCAACGGCCTCCGAGTGATCCGGGATGGATTGATATTGGGTTGAGGGATTATATGCTTTAATGATCAGAGAACTGGTCATGTTGTTCTTCGAACTCTCCATTGTTACGGGTCGACGATACCGAGCCCGCAAAAGACGCAGAGTATTGTCCGCAAGAGAACTAGAGCGCAATTAAGAGACGTGGTATACGGTGCTCCCGCTTCGATGATGTCGGTAAAGGAGAGTCATATGACTAACATTTACGACTGAACCAGAGATTCCGATGATGGGATGTCCAAGTTATCAAACACTTAAAATATTGCCTTTGGTGATCAAGAATGGGTTTATGCTTGTAAAACGTGTTGGAAGGAGCATGTTGCCGAAAGCGCAAGAACAGAGCAGGCAGGCACTTTATACTATATTTGTCCAAGCCATCCCCGATACATTCAAATGAATACTTGCGGCTATGGCATATGGCCGTGATCAAGCATGTTGCTATGAAACAACATAATCGAGATTAGTGAACCAATACAACCTACGCCGATGCGGCCATTCCTGCAAGCCGCATCACAATTGCAGCTGGAAGGGAAGAAGGGAAGGAAGGGATATGCAAGGACAAGGGTGTCATCCGTAATCTAATGACTGGTTACATTAGTGTCGTGGCTCATATTTGCTGGGACCAATGTGGGGGGTAAAAGCTCGGCGATCAAAGGGTAAGCAGAAGCGGGGTGCCTGGGTTATACAGGGGCACAATAATATAAATACTACGGATTTCCCCCGACTTTACCAGGTAATTACCCATCATTTTCCCAGTTGCCCCCTCACTATGGCTTTGTCCACCACTCCTGCTCTAGAGAGTCCGTGTCTCATCATGAGAACCCGCGCACAAGGGGACCTCTCCCCCAATGATGATCTTGATGGAGTTGACACAGGAGACCTTCGAATTCTTCTCCAGCTTGCCCGACAAACGGCTTATTGCATCGAGACCGAACTTGCGGCGCGATCAGCTCTTAGCGGGTTGCCGACTAGTGTTAGGAACTGCATCGAGAAAATGCACGATACCATACAAAAACTTGATGTTTTGCAGCGTTTGGACGACACAGCCGGCCTGATGTCTACGGCGGCTAAAATTATGCAAAACGAACAGACAGGGCGTCGGGAGAAAATATACAAACAGTTTCTTATTGATATCCGCGACCATTGTGGTCCTAGTACGACTTTATTGTGTGCTAAAAGTTTGGGCAAGCGAAGAATAGTTGATTTAAACATCAGAGAGAGGATATCCCTGCTAAGTTATCTGAAGAACAACTCAAAGACTTTCCAACATCCTGTTCTTGATGGTCTCGCGCTTAGACTCGGGGTCACTGGTGGTAAGACTGAGCCATTGACCAACGCAAATACAACAAATACAGAACATCAGTCAGTTGTTGAGAGACGTAAGTACCAGATGTCTTCGTTCGCTTCCGGTCTAACCACCGTTTCCATGCAGAAATCGAATACAAATACTCCGAAGCATCCATCGATGCCATCTCGATGTTGGGTCCTGATCTGGCAAATGCGGTCCAAGCAAGCAACCAATACAAATGGGAGCGACAAACAGGAGGTTCGACAACAGATTGTATACAAGGGTTGACTCCGAGAACTAGGGGCGATATTACTCTTCAGTTGCTGCTCGGCTTCGATGAGGGTACTGAAGTCATGGAAGAGCTTGAGATGCAAGTGGTATGAATGCCACATGAGCCTTTACCACCCGTACCTTGTAATTTGCTGGAATCAAACCAACGTCAGGATTTACTTCGTCCTCGTATTCCCAGTATGCTGGTGAGCCAGGTTGTGTGTTTGGATCGTAGACTTGAATAAGTTTGCCTTTCCCCTGTACTTGCGAAGCGACTTCAAATGGACCAAAAATCTTTCCTTGTATAAATTCCTCCTGACCTGCGAGCGCTTTGGCCCCAACCTTAACTGACTGGTCAGCACTGACAAAATGTTATGCAAACAACATCACCCACCGGCAGAGCGTCTTTATCTCGTTTCCCTCCCTTCCTTCCCTTATCCTTCTCCCTTGGCATCTCCTAAGATAATGCGCGCACGCTCACGCACACTTTAAAGGTGAGTCTCAAGATTTAATGGCGCTCTTTGTACGGTTGGAAGAGTATTTCGGTCGTGTCTCGGTTGATATCTCGATATGGCCGTTGCGATCATATTGCCGCGAAAGGTAGGAGTGAAAGTTTTCCACTACGCCAAGAGTGATAAGGCGTTTTACCAGAATCAAAAAGCATTAATGTAACGCACGACATTGTCATTGCACACAAAGATGGAGGTTACGGTTGATAGTCGAACCCAATGACCCCACCGTGCCTGGCAACCCCGCCAAACAGCCTAGATGCTCATGTGACAATATTCCTTCTATTACATAAGCCAGAACAGAGCCCCGGCGACTGATTCGTGGGCGTCCGGCCGTGAACCCCCACCGTAGGGGGATGAAGACGGACTCTGCTACCTCCACGCGGTATCCCCTGGGAATCTGGATGCGTTCACTTCCAGAGCTAAAGCAGAGACGCAAGGAAGGGTTTGTCAATTTGTCAAAGTTGGACAGGTGCTTTGGGGTTGGCGCACGACAGACGCGTCGCGACCAGAGCGCATGGAATGGCCACGTTACAGGAAAGCGGAATCAGAAACATCCAGCGATGGACAGACAAAGAGCGACACCGAGAGCATAAGCGAAGCCGGAGCGATGACAGCCATTTGGCCCTTGGTGATATTTGTACAAAATATGTGGGCCATACACCAATGGACTCAAAACGTCGTCGTCAATGTCGTTGAAACCTTGGCAGTCATCTACGACCAGCGCCCGCCTCTCCTGGGAAAGTTCTTGAAGCATGATCGTGGGTCATTTCATGTTGCAGTCCCTGTATGACTGATTTACTCACTGTCGCCATTTGTCAAGGCTGACACATGGCGGCTCTACCGATTACAGGCATTGAAGTTGATGCACAGCTTGTCGAAGCTGCATGATCCATCTCTGTTGCACGAAAGTTCTCCGTACGCAGCTGCTCAACGAAGATTCTCCACGATCGCCACTATACCTTCGCCGGAAGCAAGTGCTTTTCCTTGGCGATCTGTAAGCCGCTCTCATCCCAGTCGACCCCACCATCTCCGTCGAGCTCGTCAAGTTGACCTCCGCCGTTGCAGTCCAAACTCATGCGGAGTGATGCAGATGCTGCAAGGCAGTTGTCCCCGAGCTCGAATGTGCCGCACAGAGATTCTCCGCTACTGGCCGAAGTGGTATGAGCCCAACTCACGTTTTGCACCCAATTCTGCAGTTGTTGACACGGCTGTCGAATAGCAATCAGCGATGCCACGAACGAGCTGAGGTGCGGGTGAGCCCAACTTTTAGTGGCTTAGTAGTGGTCGAGTGCGAAATTTTCCAGCAAGGGTAGTGGATCTCAACAATCATATGAGTGGTTTCCTTCGCCCACCTGAATAAAGGCATAGTGAAAATGGCGCCGCTCCACCATCTAGCGGTAACCGTGCTTGCATGAGAGTGTCCTTTCTTCGTCACCCCGGAAGTTCAGAACGCCAGAGGCCATCTAGCGTCAAGATCTGAGACAAGCCAATTAAAACTACTATATTTAGCCATTTATACATCTTTTGTCGAAATGGGGGGCAATGATAACGACGCGAATAAGTCTCTTCTAGAGATTGCCCAACACCATGGCAAGTCACTCATCTCTCTTATGCTCGACATCCAGAAGATCAAACTCCGAGAGGACAAGCTCCTCAGTTTCATTAGAAATCTTGAGTGCCTAACCCCAGAGGATCATCAGCCAACTTTTCTATCACGTCGCTGGATTAATGCTTTTGGTAATCATGGTTATGTCGCCTTGTCACATACGTGGAATGCATCCAAATATGAAGACTCCGATGAGGGTAAATACAAGATACAGAGCCGAGACCGAGCAAAATTCTATCCATCGAAAGTCAGAAATTGTACTTTAGACCGCGTTCTTAAGTACATGAACAAATTTCAAGTCAGCCTCCTCTGGGTAGATAAACACAGCATCAGGCAGCGGACTTGCCGTCAGCTGAAATGCGCCCACCGAAGGTGTATGCAAAAGCAATACGGCGTACAAACTATGGACCTTGTCTATACTTTAAGCAAGCACCCTATTGCTTTAATTGCGAAGCCAGTCAATACTTCGGCCGAGTTAGCGCTCTTGGCCAAGATCCTTAGCGGCAAATTCGTCTTCCGCAATCAACGAACTAGGTGCTTCCACTTCTCTAAAGAAATTACTCGATCAGAGGCAACTATGGCTGTGTTATTTCTCAAAGAAATGACTAGCGATGGTTGGTGGAAAAGAGCTTGGATCTTCCAAGAGAGTTATTGCGCAGGAACTGCATTAACCCTTCTTATCCCTCATCACCCGACCCTAGAAACGCAGAAAAGATTGTACAACATCAATACCTTTGGTGATCTAGATGGGGAACTATGTATTAGCGCCGTCAAATTTTCCTACGAGGCAACCCGAGTTTGCTTGGCCTTTGAAAATATTCAGTCCGTGACGAAGGGGGAGAGCGACGCGATAAGCCATATTCGGACAAGATCTGGACGGTATAGCATTCTTCTAGGAAAGCACGAATCTATGACTCCAGTTATTGTGGCAGACATTGAGAAAAGAGACGTAAATCTCCACAGGGACCGACTCGCCATTGTGGCCAATTGTTGCCAGTACCCCGTGCGTCTGGATGTGAAGAAGCTAGTGCGGAAGGGTTTGAGCATCAGCATGGCAATGCTAACAATGTGCCTGTTGAACGGAGAGATTCTATGCAATAAAGACGCCCATGGCTCATTGGCACAGATGACTGCATCTGAGTTTCTTCGCAACCAGTGCTTCAAGGGATTTTATGCTCCTGAAGGTTTGCGAAGCCTTTCATTCAACAAAAGATGCCGGTTTATTCACAGCAGACTCACAATGGACGGTGTGTTTACAATAGGCCATATCTGGCATCTCGGTAGGGTAATCTGCTCTCATGTGCTGCAGAATGAGCCATCGTGGATTGAGGAGTCAGCGGGAAAGTTGGTTCTGCATGAGCGGAAACGATTAACCCAGCTCGCAAACGTGCTAAGATCTCTCGGGCATTTTCCTCTTGAGCGCCGAATCAAAGACTATTTGCAACGTCGCTCGTGTCTTTTGTTGGAAGACGGAATATATCCTGAGACCTTTGCTGAAAGTTATATGCGCACCATGGCTTCAGAGCTTGTCCATGCTATTGATTGTGGAAAAGCCATTAGACTAGGTTCCCTCTGGAATTCGTCCAGGAAACCGAGTCCTTATAGAGCCATTTTCATCTGGGACTGTGATGATGACCGAACCGACGAATGCCATAAAAGGCCTGTGTCTTCTAACACAAGCAGGCCATGCCTTGTCTTTACCGCTTCTCGTCCTGAAATTCAACCTTCCGACAGGCACGATCCTAACGATGTGGACAGGCATGTGTCCCTAGCAGTGAGACATGAAGGTTTTGTCACGGACAGAGGGACAGTTGTTCCACGGTTATTTATAGATCGTTGGATTCTAGGATTGTGTTTTCTCGAGGGCTGCCCGAGGATGGCGGCCAATTTCCCTTGGCCCCCTGGGTTTGGAGAAATTGGCTCTTAAGGCTCAAACTATACGAGTCGCTTCGGAGGTTTCAAGCAGGAAACGGCCGTACGTAGATAAACAATAAGGAAAGCCAGAATCGGCGCAAGAATTGTGGTGGCCAACATTTGTCGGATGAGGCTGCCTACGTTAGTTGAACAAGCAGACTTGACGTAATTGCCGGATGTCATAAAATAATTGATATCAGTTGTTTGAGAGCCTAGCCAGCCGCCATGGTTTCATCAGGTGCCTTGGAAGTCTTCTAAACTTAAGATAAATCATCATAAGTGACATGAACCCTTCTAAAGAATAGAAAAATAAAAAAAAATAACAACCACATTTCTCAGGAGAGAAGCTTAATGAACAATGTGTCTCATAAGGTAACAACATTAGAGATCACAAGATGCTTCATGATACTGCTTTGTTTTGCCAAAGCAAATGCATCGATCAAAGTTGCTTCAAAACAACCAAATAAGATCGTCTAGAGCAGTGAAAGAGAGCTCTTGTTTAAAGAACGGTATAGAAAGACATGGAATTTTCCCTACAGCCACGTGACTGCGAACCCTCAAGTGCTGCCACAGTCTGCCGTGGGTAGCCTTTTGGAGCAAGGCTGAGGCCTTATTATAAAATGAAGCATACGCATCGGTGAAATCAATTTTTTTTGCGATCAGGTTCCTTTGAACTTCACGACTCCCAATATGTCCAACGACAGTAGCCTCGCGAAGAGTCCAGTGTCCTACTAAGAGCATGTCCACTTTTTTCTGATTTGTTCTTGTAATTCTATACGTGGAAATGTTCCCGAATACACTCAGAAGTCTTCAATTCTTGGATATTTTTCTTCTGAAGGTATGACGGAGAGGAGTCGAGGATCAGATTGGGATATACCTGACTTGTCAATGTGTAATCCCGACATGAGACATGCCAACCGGCTCTGTGACGAATGCCCTTCAGCTGAGAAAGTACAGAAGGAGTGCAGCAGGCGTGGCGGCATGGACAGGTTCACGTCTTGGAGCCAACTCCTGGCGCTAATCAGTCTTTCGGGAACATCTCCCTCTCGACACTGGCCGTGACATTGGGTGTCGTGGAGTTCAAGTACCCAGATTCTTTGTCGTACAATGCGCGTCAGAGCGACTGGAGCCGGTCGCGATCGTGTCATGGACGCGTTGCGGTTTTGATTGTCCTTTGGGCTGAAGGAGCTGGATGGAAGTGTGGAGTCCGTCGTCAGAAACGTCAGCTTGAAAGGAGCCTGCAGGTGAGGGTGGCAGCTGAAGCCACTCAAAAGGCCGGTGTTATCAGTCGCCGATTGGTGAAGATGTATCAGCCGTAATCGTGCAGTAGTCAGGGGTCCTGTCATGGTCGGGGGTGGCTGTATTTGAAGAAAGCAGTGGCTCTTGTGTTCAAGGCCGGTGCCGGCGCCTCCCGTTTCTTACGTCAGGCCACCATGTGGTACGGTAGGTTACCGTAATCCTACCACACCATCTGCCGGTTTGCTATCCTCCAAAAACGGACACCACAGCCTCCATTTCTGGAGGCACACTCCTCCATATATGGAGGCATTGGAACCGCGGAGAAGAGCTTGACGGGATCGTGAGCTCTGCTAGTGGCTGTGGTCGTATGTGTTTGACGATGAGGCATTTTTCATCTATAAAGCCCACTTGTGGGCGGATGCTATTACCGAGTCAAGTCTTTGCTTGACAGGGCTGTGTACTCCCAGAGCCGTTTATAAATCCCGGTCAAGGAGGGTTGCTCTTCCGAGCGCTGGCTGCCTTGCCCCTGCTTTTCCCCATGGCCTTGCGCTACTGTCTTCCCCTCTACGCACCCAAAACACTCTTGCCATGGCAGATTTTGCTCAGCGAGTCGTTTGATTTGCCATGTTTGAACGTGGAGGTGGCGGATTTTGGCACGCTATATGCCGTGATATTGATCGAGGCCGCTCGACGTGCCAACCTCATGACGCCTCTCGCGTTGTAAGTGAACCCCGCCGTACAAGACAACCCTGTTTCTTTTCAAAAATGCTGACCTGATTTTTTCATCTCTATAGGCCATTATTGTTTGGAATGGGCTGCCAGCTGGCCCCCGCGGACACGTTCTTGTCCCTGTACTTTTTCACGTATGCCGCTCTTGTGCCCATATCCCGGTTCAAAGCAGGCGACCTCCGGCTTACGGATCTGAGCTACACACACTCGGTCCTCCCTGCCACCTTGTTATGCTATTATCTTCCCTACATCCTATCGATATCGGGTCCCAGCCGGGAAATTCGACAAGCTTCCATCTGGGCGTTCCGTTTGTCGCCCCTCCTGACCAGTCTCGCGCAGAGAATGGCGAGCAAGTTCATCTTTCCGTCAACGATCCAGCAAGATCGTCTGACCAATGTACGACGTGACATGGGAACTATTCGGCTTGGAATCGGAAGCCTGGCTTTCTTGTCTGCCTCGTCGTGGCTGCGTCTTTTTCGCCACACTCCCTCCTTGATGAGCGGCAATTTGGCACCGAGTAGCCACGCCTGGTTCGCGGGTGTATCTCTTCTCTGGATTACATATCTGTATAATGACCTCAAGCGGGCGGGCATGGTGCGGCATGGCTGGCTGTCAATAGTATCAGCACTTGCCGTTTCTACCTGTTCCGTTGGCCCGGGGGCTACTGTGGCCATGGCATGGCTCTATCGCGAACATGTCCTCGCCACCAAAAGGCACAAGGGCGCTATAGTCTGAAGGAATCACGTCTTGTGGGCTAGGTGCAATATAATCTCCATTCTTGGTTTTTAAATTTTGGACTCATCAATCCGCCAGATATAATAGCCGTGGCTGCTGTAGAAAAGCAACTCACACACTTGCTTCATTCATGTTTTTACACTACCTGATAAACTAGTTTCTGTCCAGAAATAAGCTTCTTTTTTAGCATCTGGAGCCCATCTGTCACGGCTGACAGACCACCATCCATGACCTTGAGCGGGTGCGTCTTCAGCTTCCCCTGGTCCAGTAATTCTTGCACCGTTGTAAACCACCTTTTGGCAAACTCACGAAGTTCAGGATTAGCATCTCTCTCCATGGGCGGCGGCCAGCCGATCGGTTTCCCATGCAGTGCAGGGCCCAATACCCAGTCTACCGTGACAGTCCTCTCCCTCGCGTTGAGATACTTGGGCGGAGGCTCCAGCGTTGCCAGTTTGCCGCCGGTTCGACCGATGCACTTGTAGCAGAACTCCATAGTGTCAGGCTCGGACACGCAGTCAATGACGAACTTGAGAGCGTTCTTGGTGAGCTTCTTGATGTCGTCTATGCAACTTTCCGACCGGTAGTCGAAACATTGTACCGCGCCGTAGGATTTGACCAGGTCAAAGTTGGATGGCGAACAGGTTGCGATTGGCAGCAGTCCGGATCTTGGCAACATCAGTATTCTATACATGACTCAAAGCAACCGGTGGATTTGAGCATGGGTGTTATACGTACAGCTTGAGAAGTTGAATGGCCATGGTTCCGCTGGCTGTGCTGCCGCCATATACAAGAACCACTTTGGGCGTGGCTGCTGGCTCAGTTGGATATCCCGGGACCTGCAAGGTATGGAAGAGCGCCATTCCCATGGTTCCTATGCCTGTCCCAAGCGAGGCGGCTTCCTTCATGGACATGGACTCTGGGACTTTGATGACGGCGACGTCAGACGCGCCGACATATTGCGCATAAGCTCCCACGTCGGGTGCTAGGGGGTTCAGTCCCTTTCGAGGTAGAGTATACTTGTTAGTTTCTATAGTCTGGACAGCTCGCTCGGATGCGTCGTTCAACGTTGGCATACCTGGACAGCACCGCAGACCCGATCGCCAATCTTGATCGGCGCTGCGGTCCACGCCTTCGCTCCGACGGCTGCAACTGTGCCCGCAAAATCATGGCCGGCGAGGGCCCCGGCAGTTACGAGGTTCGGCGCAGACATCTTTGCGTCCACGGGGTTGACAGCGATGGCGGCGTTTTTTACAAGGACCATGTCCTCCTCCAGAGCAGGGACGTTTGCATTCTCCACGAGCGCGAGGCCGCCTCCTTCGACTCCTACAATGGCCCTTTGTGTCTGGGGGTGTATAATAGTCATCCTGATACTCTCGTTGTCTTGACTCTAGTTTCTTGGCTTTCTTGTCAGCACTTTTGATTGTTCCTTCACCAATGGGTAGAATTTCTTCAAACCAAACAAGTCAATACCAAAAAGATCAATAAGAAATCACTCATAAATTAGCCTGATTGCCGAGCACAAAGTAGTGGTGAGTCAGCGTCGCAAAACCCGCCGGCTGATGAGGCTTGTTTGCCATCAAGCCTGCCGGCCGGACCGTGTCAGAATGTTACCGGCGGTTGATGATTCCACGGCGAGATTTGACATCCGGGACATAACAGGCCATAGTATGTAGAGAAAAGTAAGCAGTCGACCACGTGGTCCCAGAGAGGAGTAGAAACCCAAAGTTGCCGCTGATACGATTCTGGGGAATTGCGTTTTCCACCCGTACTTAAAGGGGCAACATGATATCGTCTTGTTAGAGAGCATGACCATACGTACGTACCAGACGATTTTAGACAGGACTGAGCCCCAAAACTTTGTATTCTACCATCTCTACTAGACGCTACATTTTCAGTTTCTCCTTTAGACTGGCGGTCTTCTTCTCCGGACTAGGTTCGACCTCAAACAGACGTTCACAACTCTACCTGGGCTGCATCACATAGTAGATAGTATGGACGCCGGACTTGTGCGAGAGCAGCCGGAACCGATCGCCATTGTTGGCATTGGATGTCGGTTTCCCGGCGGAGCAAGTACTCCATCCAAATTGTGGGATGTCTTGAAGGAGGCCCCAAACACCGCAAAGGTGATACCCCAAGAACGCTTCAATCTTGACAGGTTCTACCACCCGGTGGGCACCCATCACGGTACAAGCAACGTCAAGGAGACCTACTTCCTGGACGAAGACGTCAGGCGATTCGATGCAGGCTTCTTCAATATCCCCCCTCCTGGTACGGCCAACCCTCCCTCCACTCTCGCAACTGAGCGTCAACGTGGCTAATCATGTCTTGTATTCAGAGGCTGGCGCCATGGACCCTCAACATCGTCTTCTCATGGAGACGGTCTACGAAGCCATGGAGGCCTCTGGCACGACCATTGAGAAACTTCAAGGGTCGAACACGTCCGTGTTTGTCGGAGTCATGTGCAGCGACTACTATATCCTTTCTGCACAAGACTTGGATAGCGTCTCGACGTACAACTCCACGGGCATCGCAAACAGCAACGCCTCTGCTCGTCTCTCCTACTTCTTTGACTGGCACGGGCCGTGCATGACAATCGACACGGCATGCTCTTCTAGCTTGGTGGCTGTCCACCAGGCCGTTCAAGCTCTCCGGGCTGGCACCTCTCGCGTAGCTGTCGCCGCAGGCACCAATCTCCTGCTGTGTCCCCTCGGGTACATATCTGAGAGTCTGCTGGGCATGCTTTCGCCGAATGGGCGATGCCAAATGTGGGATGAGAAGGCGGACGGCTACGCCCGAGGAGAGGGTGTTGCTTGTGTGCTGCTGAAGAAATTGAGCGATGCCATTGCGGATGGTGACCATGTTGACTGTGTTATTCGTGAAACGGGGGTCAATCAGGACGGCAAGACTAAAGGCATTACTATGCCGAGCGCCGTCTCTCAATCCTCCCTGATCCAGAGAACCTACCGCCAAGCTGGACTGGATCCGAGGAACAAGAAGCATCGTTGTCAGTACTTTGAAGCGCATGGAACTGGTACTCCTGCAGGTGATCCGCAAGAAGCAGAAGCTTTGGGTAAGTGAATGGACCCTGTCTGGGACTTGGGGTAGTCGTGACAAATACTGAAAGTTTCATGGTCAGATACGGCCTTCTTCCAGGATTCAGAAAGAGATGCCAATGACATTCTTTACGTGGGATCCGTAAAGACCGTGGTTGGCCACACCGAAGGCACCGCTGGTCTGGCGGGCATCATAAAAGCATGTCTCTCCATCAAGCATGGGATTATTTCTCCCAATCTGCACCTAGACAACCTGAGCCCATCGGTGAAGCCTTTCTGCAAGAATCTCGAGGTGGTGACATCCATTATGCCGTGGCCAGAGTTGCCTGCCGGTCAAGTTCGGCGAGCCAGCGTCAATAGCTTTGGATTTGGAGGAACCAATGCCCACGCCATCTTGGAGAGTCCCTGGCCTTCGGACGACTTACAAGCTCAGGTTGAGGACCGCACGCCTGGATCGGCAGACAAGGAAGCTCTCCATCTTCCATTTCTCTTCTCCGCCACATCAGAAAAGTCCCTTATAGCCTTAGTGGATGCCTACTCCGAGTATCTTGACAGCAACCCCGATGTTGACCTTTATAGACTCGCTTACACGTTGGGGTGCCGGAGATCAGCCTTCGCCTTCAAGACGTGCTTCTCAGCCGGATCACAAGAGGAACTGTGTAGCAAATTAAGCGAGAGCACCAGCGATCAAGGGAACCTGTCCTTCGTGCGTTCCACGACAACAAGTCCCTCTCTCCTCGGAGTCTTCACTGGCCAGGGTGCGCAGTGGCCGAGGATGGGTGCTTCACTCCTTCAGTCATCAAATCGCGCCATGGATATCATCAACGAGCTGGATGCCTCATTGGCAGCGCTGCCGGCCTCTGACCGGCCGTCGTGGACGCTCCGTGACGAGCTTCTGGCTGATGCGTCGACTTCCCGTGTGGGTGAGGCCACCATTGCACAACCTCTAGTATGTGCTGTTCAGATCCTGCTGGTTACGTTATTGCGGGATGCTGGGGTTCAGTTTAAGTCCGGTGTGGTTGGGCATAGCTCTGGAGAGATTGCAGCTGCCTTTGCCGCAGGCTTCATCAACCATCATGATGCCATCCGCATTGCGTATTATAGAGGTTTACATTCGAAGCTGGCCCGGAGTGCGAGTGGTGAGATAGGCGGAATGCTAGCGACCGGCCTTTCATACGACGAGGGCATAGAGCTTTGTGATCACGAGGACCTCACCGGCCGTATCACCGTGGCTGTGTCCAACTCCCCGACCAGTGTTACTATTTCTGGTGACTTGGACGCTCTTGAACAGCTGCAGTTGGTGCTTGAGGATGAGGAAACCTTTGTCCGGGCTCTACGCGTCGACAAGGCCTATCATTCTCACCACATGAAACCTGCATCTGGACCGTTCCTGGAGAGCGTCAGGAACTGTGCTATCAACATCATGACTCCTCCAAACGACGCGCCAACCTGGTTCTCCAGTGTGTACGGGGGTCAAGTCATGGAGGCAAGTGATATTATCAAGGGATCGTACTGGGTAGAAAACTTGTTGAATCCCGTGCTGTTCTCCCATGCTCTCGAGACGGCTCTGTTGTCAGGCGATGCTTTCGACGCCGCTGTGGAAATTGGCCCCCATCCCGCCCTCAAAGGACCCGCAACAGATGTGATGAAGGCCGTGACTGGGAAAATCATCCCTTACAGCGGAACCCTAACCCGCGGCAAGCACGACGTCGAATCCTTCAACGATGCCTTGGGACATGTTTGGGCCAACACAGGTCCTTCTTCTATCAATCTTGACAGTTATGGACAAGCCATGTATCAAGACTGGAAGACAGTCAAGATATTACGGGATCTCCCAGCCTATCCGTGGAACCGCGATCGGATCCTGTGGACCGAGTCGAGGGGAACCAAGCTTTGGCGCCAGCAAGAAGGAATGTTCCACGACATCCTCGGCAGTCGCTGTGCAGATGGAACAGAGGAAGAATGGCGCTGGAAGAATCTGCTGCATCCCAAGGAGCTTCCATGGGTGTTGGACCACGCTCTGCAAGGCCAGACCGTCTTCCCCGGAACTGGATACCTCTGCCTCGCCTTGGAGGCGGCCATGCAAATTGCCGGTAACAATGCTGTCCAGCTCCTCGAGCTGACGGACCTGAGTATTCGCAAAGCTATCGCGATTGATGAGAGCGCTGGCGCAGAGACGCTTGTATCCATGACCAAGATAATCCGTACAGACGAGGACATCACCATGGCGTTTGCCTGCTTCTCGACGGTTGGCAAGGAAGCTTCCGGTCTTGCCTTGAATGCCATGGGCAATGTCCGAGTACAGCTCGGCCAACCCATGCCGGATATCCTCGCGCCGCGGCCTCCTCCTGCGCACGGCATGAGGCCGGTTTCGACGGATCACTTCTACAGCGAGGTGGCCAAGCTTGGGTACAACTACGGCCCAACTTTCCGTGGCATCTGCAATTTGGAGCGAAAGCTGGGCTGTTCTAGGGGTGATATCGTCGGACCGCCTAATGATGAGACGGGCACGACGTTGCTTTTCCACCCCGGCATGCTCGATGCAGCCCTTCAGGGCATGTTGGTTGGATTCAGTTCTCCCGGGGACGGCCGCCTCTGGTCTCTCCATGCACCATCGAGCATCAGGAGAGTGACCCTGGTGCCTACTTTGTGCGGAGCAAACATGACCCCGAAAGTGTCGTTTGACTGCGCCGTTACCGATATCGAGTTCAACGAGCTGACGGGGGATGTTGAAGTGTTCCAAGACGAGACCGGTTACAAGTTCATCTCTGTGGAAGGCGTTGCTTTTATCCCCTTTACTGCGGCCACTGCCTCAGACGACCGCGGTCTCTTTGCACACAATGTCTACGGCATCGAGTCTCCCAATGGGCAAGCTGCCCTGGGGTCGTATAGAGCCACCAAGAGCGAGATTCAGAAGGGTGTCGACTGCGAACGCGTGGCTTTCTACTACCTGAGGAGACTTCACGAGGACTTCTCCCAAGCTGAGCGCACTGCACTTCATCTGCCACGCCATCATCAGGCTCTGTTTGACTATGCCGAATACATATATAATATAGTCCAACGCGGAGAGCATGCCTATGTGAAGAAGGAATGGATGGAGGACACATATGAGCAAATATGCGGCATTATGAAGAGGCAAGTCTACATCTATGGCGAGGGCTTGTTGGACTCGGTCCAAGACGAAGAGAAGTGAGATGCTGACAATCCTCCAGTTATGGTCCAAACGATCCGGACTTCCAGCTAACGGCCGCATCTGGAGAGAACCTGCCGGCGGTAGTACGGGGAGAAACGACGATTCTCGAACACCTGACCAAAGACAACAAGCTAAACAACTACTACCAGCACGCTCTTGGCTTCCACGCCCTCAACGACCTCATTGCCGCCACTGTCAAGCAAATCGCCCACCGGTACCCGCGGATGAATATCTGCGAAGTTGGAGCCGGCACCGGCAGTGCGTCGAGGCGCATTTTCGCCGAGCTGGGCACCACCTACTCGTCCTACACATACACCGACATCTCTAGCGGCTTCTTCAGCAAGGCTCAGGAGGACTTTGCTGCCTACAAGGACCGGATGATCTACAAGACGCTGGACATCACCGTCGACCCTGCCGAGCAAGGATTTGAACACGGGGCCTATGACCTTGTCGTGGCCGCCAACGTGCTCCATGCCACGCCCGACCTCGTTGCCACGCTGTCCAACGCGCGCAAGCTGCTCCGTCCAGGCGGGTTCCTGGTCATGATGGAATTCACCGACAAGAGCGTTTTGCGCCTCGGCGTCATCATCGGCGGTCTTCCGGGGTGGTGGATCGGAGCAGACACTGGCCGCAAACACTCGCCCTGCGTTTCGCTCCCCGAATGGAACGACATCCTGCTCGGTTCCGGCTTCGCGGGTATCGAGACGTCGACGCCCGTCTTGAATCTGGTTGTCATGCCAGCCTCCATCATCGTCGGCCAGGCCGTCGACAGCGACCTCTCGCTGCTGAGGGAGCCTACGGCCGTCTCGCCGGGGCTCGGCATGGCGAAAAACGCAGAGCTTCTCATCGTGGGCGGTGCCGGGGCCGCTTCGGCCAAGGTCGTCGAGGACGTTGCGGCTGCTGTCCGGCCGCATTACCAAAATATTGTCCATGTTCGGAGCTGGGACGACCCGGGCGCGGATCATGGTTTGAAGAATCCCACCGTGCTGAGCTTGCAGGATCTCGATGGTACTTTCTGGAGGGACATGACGGTCCGACGATTTGAAAGGCTCAAGGCTGTCTTTTTGACGGCGGCAAACGTACTCTGGGTGACTTGGGGCACGGATTGCGACAATGGCGACGGTGCCATGACGGTCGGCTTCTTCCGGTCTCTGGCGTACGAGCTGCCGCAGGCCATTCTGCAGGTGATGGACTTGGAAGACGTATCCAAGGCTGATGGATCCGTCATTGCCCAAAGACTTCTGCGGCTGGACATGTCGTCGTATATGAACAAGACTGGCTCCCTTGGCCGCACCATGTTCAGCAATGAGCCGGAACTCAGATTTAGAGATGGAAAGGTCTTGATCCCGCGGTGTCTTCCCCATGTGGACCAGAATCACCGCTACGACTCCCTCAAGCGCGTCATTGACAAGGAGATTTGCCCCGACGAATCCATCGCCACGCTCAACTGGTCACGGTCCGAGTACACCCTGCGGGAGGACGAGTGCGCAGTTTTGCCTTGTTTGGCAGACCACCGGCGGGTTCGTGTCGATTCGTCTCTGGTATCTTCCATCGTCACCCCTGCCGGTCGCTTATTCTTCAGTCTGGGCACTGACATGGACACGGGCCGGCGAGTCGTGTCTGCCTCGAGCAAGAACTCTTCGGCCATTCTGGTCCCTCACAAGTGGTCAGTCCATGTCGACGTCGGCAGAAGCATCGACTCTCAGTACCTCTCTTTCCTCTCGGGCTATCTGTTGAGTCGGCACCTCTCGTCCAGGATGCCTGCCGGGGGGACTGTCGTCGTCCACGAGCCAGACCCGGGCTTGGCCTCGATGATGTCACGGCAGCTAGCCACCATGGGATGCAGGGTCTTGTTCACAACCGCTGCGACTGACGTGGTGAGGAGGGACTGGCTGGCCATGCATCCTCGCATTCCCGATCGTCAGCTCATACGGGCGTTGCCAACGACGTGTGACTTATATCTCGACCTCTCTGCCACCACGCCCTGCCCGGAGGGGTCATCATTCCTCAGTCAGAGAATTTCTAAAATGCTGCCTCCTTTGTGCGAGAGACATGATGCGGGCGTTGTCATTGCGCGTCAATCAACCGTTTTCGCAGGTGCTCACGACGACGCCATCCATGAGCTGCTCAACCGAGTCAACTCGTTTGCTGCGGCGCAGCTCAACGCAGTGCCCGACGGCATGCCTTTGCCCATGATTCCCCTGAGTCGAATCCTGAGCAGCGGCGGCTCCGCGACCAGCAATGCGCTCAGGGGCATTATCCAGTGGCACGGCGAGGACAGCGTCCCAGCCCGCGTGGAGCCAGTCGTGAACAGAAACGACTTATTCGCAGCCGACAAGACGTACTGGCTCGTCGGCCTCGCAGGTGACTTGGGTAGATCCATTTGCGACTTCGTGGTTGCTCAGGGCGCTCGCTACATCGTGCTGTCCAGCCGAAACCCCGAGATCAACCACGAGTGGGTGAAGGATCATGCCGCGCGCGGCGCGACCGTTGTCTACATTGCCGCAGACATCACGAGCGAGAACAGCCTCAGGGCGTCCTATGATCAGATCCGGGCGAATCTGCCTCCAGTGAGCGGCGTGGCCAACGGCACCCTCGTCTTGAAGGACCGAGGGTTGGTCAACATGGATCTCGAGACATTCCACGCCAACACCAGGTGCAAGGTAGAGGGCACTGAGCACCTCGACGCCCTGTTCCCGGACAACACGCTGGACTGGTTTATTGCCTTTTCATCCATCTCGGCAACCGTGGGCAACATGGGCCAAATGGCCTACACGGCTGCCAACATGTTCATGAAGGCCATCATTTCCCAGCGCCGCAAGCGCGGTGTAGCCGGCTCCGTCATTGACATATCCCAAGTCTTTGGCGTCGGGTACGTCGAGCGCGAGCTCAATCGGCAGGCCAGGAGCGACCGCGAGCAGGCCATGAGGCTGATGGGCAAATCCGGGACGCTCGTCATGTCGGAGCCCGACCTGCATCAGCTCTTTGCCGAGGCCGTCATCTCGGGCCGTGCCGGGTCGGGCCACGACCCCGAAATCATCTCGGGTCTCCGGATCATGACGCCCGCCGAGTCCAAGGATGCCCTATGGGGCGGCAACGTTCGCTTCGGCCACATGATCCAGGAAACGGGCACGGCCAAGCCGCCCAGCGCCACCAAGACGGCGGCGATCCCGATCAGGGCGCAGCTGGAGGCGGCCAAGGACGCCGAGCAAATATCCGCCATGCTCGGCGCCGCCTTCAAGGCCAAATTGAAGGCTGCTCTGCAGGTGGGCGAGGAAACGCTCAGCGTGACGACCCCCCTGGTCGACATGGGGGTCGACTCCCTGGTGGCTGTCGAGATTCGGACGTGGTTGGCGCAAGAGGTCGGTGCGGATGTTGCGGTTCTCAAGATCCTGGGCGGGCCGTCGATTCAAGACTTGGTCGAGGATATAGCCGTGGCCATCAAAGGCCAAGAGAGCTCGAGTGACAGTGCCGAGTCGGAGACCAGCTCCAACTCGGAGGATAAGACGAGTACCCCTGCGACGGAGGGGAGCAGTGACGGATCCGGTCAGGAAAAGACGGAATAGGCGGCGGGTTTACCGTGTTCTACGGGTAGAGGTCTGTCGAGGTTTATCAAGTTTGTTATTGTGTGGCCGTGTTTATGCATTCAGAATCCATTGAATCGTAGCTTTCTCGTACTATAAGAAGCATTGGGCCTGTCAAATTCGCTCTTTCTCGCAGAATGTATTCTACGGGCATCTTCACTTGTAATCTACGAATTTATTTATGCCTCCCGCGTTCGCGCCTTTTCGCCATCTTACACGCCGAGATTTGCAAGGTCATTCATGTGAAAGGGGGGTGTGTTGGACTTGAAGAACTAGAAACATGGCATTCTTGACAAGGAAAAGACGATCTAAGTAATCATTGTGTTCCCGCAGGGTGAATAACAGTCACACCATAATGCTCCAGGCCGTTGTCACACTTGCGCAGAGTTAATGGACTTCATACATAGCTTTCTAATGGCAGCTAGTCCTGCCTTTAACCGAAAATTTAAACTTGGACACAGACGTCATCATTCTATCCGGCCCATAAAGAATACGACTTTCACGCTGCCACTCAGGGTGATGTAAGGCATCTGGCCAGTCCATCATCTGCATTGAGATGGCCGCATTCTTGCCGACTTTGGCACCCCCCTGGGCTGCCTTTAACGCCAAGTTTGCTAAATGTAATCTATTAGCGGCCGGAAGAGAATATAATATTAATCGCTCATCGTGGCGGAATAAATGTGCTTACAGTAAGGCTTATCCCACGTCACCAGGCGCACTGCCGCTTGATCGGTATACATGTTGAGTGTAATGCCTGATTTTACCGATGAGAGCGAAGCCACAGGGTTGCTATCCATTTCCCACGGCTGGTGCCGATTGACTAGAAAGAGGTCATCGTAAGACCCTTTGCGTGCCAGGCCTACGTCTAAGGATCTTGGTAGTGACCAGAAATCATATTCGCTGTCTTTTGTATTTCCTTTAATATTACCTGTTGGAATTTGGTCTTGGTCCTCTTCAAGTCTTAATCCTGAAAATGGCAGGTGTAACCGATGTTCCTTGATAGTCTCTGAGCCCTCTCTGAATCCATCTAGGTTCCAAAATGTCTTGTGGCTGAGGTTAATAGGCACCGGGTCGCTAGTCCTGGTGGGTGTGACGCCGTACGAGATTCGCCATTCATACGGGTATACCGAGTGTGTCAAAGCAGACCCTGAATTTCCTGGAAAGCCGTTCTTACCAGCGCGGTCAAAAACGACAAAGGTGATGCTATTGCTTGTGCTGGAGCCAACGTCAAACGTTGTTCGCTCCCAACCACCGACTCCTCCGTTATATGTGCTGGTTCCGTTGTTCCCGTTTGCAGAGGTATGGTATCTCTTGTCATTAATGATGAAGCTAGCATTGCTTATGTGGCCGGCCATTCGACCTAAATAAAAGTTCTTATTAGCCCAGTACATCTGACTCCCGTGACCGACGCGGACGCACCTATTGTTCCTCCAAGCTGGCCCAAGTAGTTTGCGTATTCCTTTGGATTATCTAGGCCTAGAATGAGGTCGATTTCGTTCCCGTTTGTGTCGTTTATGAATAGGTTTGTTGGGGCGCCTCCATTTGCATTGGTAAAAACAAGTCGGATGCCTTCTGCCTGGATGCTCCATTTGCCATCCGCGTCCGTCGGCCACAGGGCTGTAAACCCGGCAAACGGGCTTCCGCCGTACCAGAGGGACTTGATGGTAGCTGCAAAGCTTACCAGGAGAGCAGCTGCCTTTACCATGTCGCCGCGCTTATTGCCCACGACTGCTCTATTCCTGATGTTTGCGCAAGTTCAGACGAATTATGTTGAGTCGACACTATGGCTAGGAAAATCCGGGTCTGAATATGTGCATGCCTAGCAGGTTAGTTTCGACAGTAAGCAAGGTTTGAGTTTCTGTACAATTCAGCCGTGTTTAGCAGAGAGGACTTGTTTCTACCGGCGGGTTTTTTAGAAATGCGCCGCCGGTACCGTGAGACGCACGAAGACGCCGTGTGATGGGCCAGTCAATCGGTACAAGATACACGTCGAAATCCACCGGTACGAATAGAAAGACCTAGAACAAAGAAATTGACACCGCGTTGTTGTTATACGTTTTGCCAATAGGTAATCCCCAGCACAGCATGTCATTGTATTCGGCGAGACGAAGGATACCCGAACCTAACCGACCAGTCTCTTCATAGCACCCCCAGAAATGACTACAACAACGGCTGATGACATTGGTTTTATTCCTGACACTAATTCCGGCGTATAACTTGACTTTTAGAGAGGGAAACCCGTCGTCACTCGACGAAGCAGCAGTGCAGCTATAGGAACAGGACATTTAGTACTATTAAATTAATGCTCCACGAGACATCAAGTTTAAAATGATTACTATCAAGATCACAGCCGTGACAAGAGCTATAGGCTTGGAGCAATGACTCAATTCATCTAATAACAGTCTGTGGTTTTCCTCAAGATCGCTCTTTAAATACAACAAGTCAGTGAGGGTCTTTGCCCCATGTCCCTTGAGCGTAGCCCTCATGTAACCGTGTGGCATACAAGCGCATGCTTCAGCCGTGGTTTATTGTTAAAACTCAAGCAAACCGCCGCTTTGCTTAATAACACTTAAATGTCTTGGGTGGCATTTGCGGATAACCGGCGTATTGCAGTTACGACCTCATCTACATCGTCTTTCGCCAGTGGAAGCTGATGCTTGCCGGTAAATCCAGCAACCGTCGCACAAGACAAATCAAAAAACTCGGCCAACATGTGCTCCGACTCTGGCCTCCATGGGTCGTTTGACCCGTGGATATGCAAGGTAGGAATCATGACTCTTTCCGGAGCTGCAGTCATTTCATCGTTGAGATATAGAGGGGGGTAAGTGGCGTTATTTATAATGGCAAACTTGATGTCATAAAAGTCGTCGGTACGGCCTCGTCGACGCATTTGCGCCAGATGCATTAGAAGCCCCGTGGCAACTCGCGCTCCCTGAGAGAATGCCATGATGCCCACAAACAGCGCTTGCCCGTCGTCCTTTTTCAGCAAATGGTCTTCGAGCAGTGCCCTGACCTTGTCCCTCTCTGCGTTGACCTCGTCCGTCGTAATGTCGAAAGACAGCGATGCGCCCATGTCGCATTGCCATCGGTAAAAGGGGCCCGAGTCTGCAAACAGCTCCATCCCAGGCCCGGGCGTCGAGAGAAACGGAGCTTCGATGAAAACAAACTGGAAATCTTTGCCAAGAGCTGAGAAGATCTTGCGCCCTTGCACTCGAAAAATTGCGCCGTTGGACCCGGCGCCGTGGAGGCAAAGGATTCGGGGGAGAAGGCTTTCTTGCTTCGCCATGCTCGGTGTCTGGTTGACATCAAGTTTACAAATTATTCTATGCCAGAGAAATAATGTAAACTTCTACCTGGAAGCTTCATGGTTGCGAGTTTCCAGAGGTGGACGGATTCATGGCCACCGGCGAGTTTTGCGGGCGGCGAATTCTCTCTGGGGAACGCCCATGTATCAAGAATGACAAGCCGGCCACCTCGACAGTGAATTGGACTTGTATTGCAAAGGCTCATGTTTGTGTGTTTAAAGTTTGTAAAATCTCAAGCAATCTTTTTGCCTTGTTGTAAAGGTCACGAAGGCATGCATGATGGGAAGCGAATTGGACTTGTTTATACTGACGGGGTTGCCGGTTACTGTCGTAGCTGTGATTTTGGCTTCAGCTATTGCCGTGCTATACTCTAAGAAATCAGAATCCTTGGAAAATTCCATACAAGAGTGGAAGTTTCCCCACGTCACTGTGGAAAACGGCAATGTTATCGCTGCCATCACACAAGGAACCACGGCGGTATGATCCCACTCCCACTCCTTCTGCTGTCACCGGGTGTTTCAATAGGCAAATTTTGCTAAACCTCGTGTGTTTTTCGGTATTCAAAGTACCCCGACGAGCCTTTTGTTCTTGCCACGGAACAGCCCAAGATCATACTTCCTAATCGCTTTCTGAACGAGCTCAAACCGCTGTCGCAAGATGTCCTCTCTTTGCGCAGGGAGGTCTACGACAAGATGCACGGCAGGTACACCACCCTGGGGACCGACCATCCCATTGGAATCCAAGCCATCCGAACTGATTTGACCGCGAATATTGGTCGAATGCTGCCGGAGCTGCAAGAAGAGTCGGTGTATGCCCTGGAGCGGGAATTCGGCCGCATCTCAACATGGACGCAAATGGGCGTCTACGACAAGCTTCTGCGGCTCAGTGCTTTGGTGAATGGACGCATGTTTGTCGGTCTTCCCCTGTCTCGCGACCAGGACTGGATCGACATCTCCATGGGATATACTATGGCCATGGTTCAAGGAATCCGAGCGATTCAGCGAACCAAGCCACTCCTCCGTCCTTTCCTCGTCCCCTTCTTGCCAGAGATGAAAGCGCTCAAAGACCTCCAGAGACGTGCAGCCAAGATTCTGAGGCCGCATTATGAGTTCATTATCGGTACTCACCAAGGAGCTGGCACAGAAAAGAAACCGGCCAGGAACCAGTATAACCTCATCTCCTGGATGCTCAAGCAGATGGACCTCCAGCGGACGGGTACAGACTTTGACCATTTGGTGCACGAGCAACTCTTTGCCGGTAAGTCTTTCTGCTGAGGTATAAATGGGATGGATGTTGCCCTGGTTTATAATTTGGCTAAATCGATTCATTAATCAGGCTTCGGATCGATCCACGCAACCTCCATCACAGTTACCAACGCAATTTTTGATCTGGCTGCTAGACCTGAGTACATACCGGCCCTTCAAGAAGAAATTGAAACCATATTAGACCAAGAACAAGGGCATGTTCTCCGGAAGGAAAGCTTACCCAAGTTTCGTAAGATAGATAGTTTATTGCGTGAGAGTCAGCGAATGAATCCAGGTGAGAGCGCTACGCTTCGTCCCTATCTCACGGATTAAATGTTCTTAAATTAATAGTCTAAAACAGGAAATATAGGTAAGTTCAAACTTGACACATTTCACGGCATTGTTTACAACCGTTGACGAAAGTCTGGTCTGCGTCTCAGTCGCCTGGGGACGCCGCGTAGTCGCCAAAGACGGCATCAAGTTGTCCAACGGCCAGACAATGCCGCTAAATGCCACCATCGGCTTTGTGCATCCCCTCGCACCATATGTCAAAACCCCAGCAACCCTCAAGTCTCCTCTCGACTATGACCCTAATCAACCGCCGCTGAGCGAATTTTATCCGTTTCGCTCCTACGAGCTGCGCCGCCTACCGGGCCAAGAAAATGCGCACCAGTTCACCCAGACCGGTAACGACAACCTCAACTTTGGGCATGGCGCCATGTCCTGTCCGGGACGGTTCTTTGCGTCTGCAGAAGCGAAATGTATCTTGATTGAGTTCTTGAGGCGGTACACTGTTGCGCTTGGTCCCAGCGGCGAGGGTGAGGGCGGGATAAATGACCTGAAGCGGCCGAAAAACATCGTGATCCCGGGCAACATGCAGGTGGTGCCCAACTTTACTCAGCCCATTTACTTGAAGGAGCTTCCTGAAGTACTGCCTGCCGCTAGAGATGGTGCTAGAGAGATTTGATGAGGACTGGAACGAGCTTGGGTAGTAGTATTATTAAGAAGGGAAGTTTATGGGATGGATAAATACCGTCGCTAGAAAGCCTTGATAAGTTTATATGCCATCGCCTAGTGTCTTTATTATTTTCCATCTCGATTCTTCCCTCTATTTTTTATCCAAGTCGAGGGCTTTAATTCAGTGACAGGATTTGCGGGACACCCCTTGGGGTCTAGCGCGGTGGGGCTGGTGCTCGGGCCGCAAGGCCTTGTTCTACTGTTTGATGTGCCGGGAAGTAGCGAGGCACATTCTGGACCAGTCAAGTAGGAAAATGACCGAGATCCGCGTTGCTCTCCACTTTTCAAAACCAGAAACTCATCAAAAAAGGTGCACGCCCCAGGGGCGAAACGTTTTCAGCACCAAAACACCAAGATGCTTGATAACTAAGATTATTGGGTTTGGTTTTGGGTTCAGTAGTGACGGACAGCTTCCTCGCGCTAGGTAGTGATTCTCTTCAAGAGATTCACTTGGACTGGTGCGTATCTACGCCAGGGAGATTACCGGAAGTTGCAATAACCCGAGCTGAATAGTATGGTAACTAGAATAATACCACTTGAGGAGAAGTCGTTTTCAGCACAGTTGAGCCATTTTTACCAAAGAGATGCAGGGTTGGACTGGCGAGGTTCAGCCTTGGAAGATGCCACAGGGGAGATTGGCATGGCCAAAGAAGCCATCAGAGCCATTTATCCCTACCCTATAGGTCCGCAACTTCAATAGTTACATGTCACGGCACTTTGGAGAGAGTTTACGTCCAGGGAAAAGGTTCTCATGATGGAAAGTGTACAAAGAAGCTACGAGCGCAGACAATGAAGAAAGGGGCGCAAATATTCTCATCATCAGTGTTCATCACTCTCTGTTTAAGGACATTAAACGTGCCAAAGGCGCCCGATCAATGTGTTCCAAGCTACCTTTATGCGATGGCCAGATGGATCTTCATTGTGTGTCGTAAGTTCGTGGTTGCGAACTGGGCGGAACGCAAATAGCAGAAGACGAATGCGAACGCGAGGGGCCGTCAAATGAATGACTTGTAATGCAATGGGCCCCATCTGACTGGATTGTGCGCGGAAATGATACAGCAACAAGAGCTGACAATAAGTTTTCGCCCGTCGCTTTGCATCCTTTGCGATTGCCAAGCCCCGGATCTCGCAAAACAATGCGGGCCGATGCGAATACGAGCCTACTTTACTCTCATACTGCAAAATCCGAATACGAGGCGGCCTTGACATATCACACAAGGCCGTGGCCAGGCACGCGTCTAAGGATTGTATGTAAACGGCTCCTTTCGTGTGCAATCACCTCGTAAAGACTAAGATATAAATGTGCAAAGTGTCATGGGCAAGGCTATTTCAGTAGCTGTACGTTTTGCTCTCTGGCAAACCCCATTCATTCCTCGACCATGGAGTTTCGTCCATTCACTGAGCATTTGAAGCGCATGGCCTATGCCTCCCCGATACTGTTTCTTGGAAGTTGTTTACTCCTGCTCGTGCTTCTTTTGATTGTTGTCAACCTCCTCCGCCAACAGCTTCCTGCAAGTAAATCAGAACCGCCATTGGTATTTCACTGGATACCCTTCATAGGCAATGCCGTGTCGTACGGTCTGGACCCATTTGCTTTCTATTCGCAATGCCAGAAAAAGGTACGAGAATGCCTCCATTATTCATTCATTTCACATCATGTGCCATGTCCAGGGCAAGCTCTGCCAAGATAAAACCATATGGTAACATCGTACCTGTGCTAACTCTTGTCTTTTTTCTTCCGCGGTAGCATGGCAACATCTTCACTTTTGTCCTTTTCGGCCGGAAAATGACCGTGTATCTGGGCCTGCCAGGGAACGACTTCATCCTCAATGGCAAACTGCAAGACGTCAACGCCGAGGAAATCTACGCCCCGCTTACAACGCCCGTGTTCGGCAGCGACATCATCTACGACTGCCCAAACGCAAAGTTGATGGAGCAGAAGAAATTCGTCAAATTTGGCCTCACACACGACGCGTTGTGCTCCTACGTGCCTCTGATCGAGAAAGAAGTCGTCGATTACCTCAAAGTGGCTCCTGCATTCAGGGGCCAATCTGGCACAGTCAACATCCCTGCTGCCATGGCTGAAATCACCATCTTCACAGCAAGCAGGACGTTACAGGGCAAGGAGGTCCGGGAAAAGCTGTCGGCTGAATTCGCAGAGCTATACCACGATCTCGATCTTGGCTTCCGGCCCATCAACTTCCTGATGCCGTGGGCACCGTTACCACAGAACAGACGCCGAGACGCTGCCCATGCAAAGATGAGATCAATATACATCGATATCATCAACGATCGTCGAGTATCCGGCAAGGTACCCGACCAAGATGCAGATATGATTTGGCATCTGATGACTTGCGTCTACAAGGATGGAACGCCTCTTCCGGACAAGGAGATTGCGCATATGATGATCACGCTGCTCATGGCGGGCCAGCACTCGTCTTCCTCCTCAAGCTCCTGGATCATGCTCCGCCTCGCGTCTCGGCCCGACATTGTCGAAGAGCTGTATCAGGAACAAGTGAGGAATCTTGGCTATACCGGCTCTGGGCCCCTACAGTACTCAGACATTGATAAGTTGCCTCTACTGCAGAACGTCATCAAAGAGACTCTGCGGGTTCATTCCTCGATTCACTCCATCATGCGAAAGGTCATGCGGCCGATTCCGGTACCCAAGACCGACTACGTTATCGGGCCGGATAAAGTGCTTGTGTCATCACCAATCATGTCGCACATGAGCGAGGAGCACTTTGCCAATGCGCACGTCTGGGATCCGCATCGATGGGAAAACATGTCGACCGAGGAAAAGGGGGACATGGTTGATTACGGATATGGACAAGTCTCCAAGGGAACCAAGAGTCCGTATCTGC
Source organism: Metarhizium anisopliae (assembly GCA_013305495.1). Taxonomy (NCBI): domain Eukaryota; kingdom Fungi; phylum Ascomycota; class Sordariomycetes; order Hypocreales; family Clavicipitaceae; genus Metarhizium; species Metarhizium anisopliae. Next base: position 5,540,103 of record JABUBV010000003.1, read on the forward strand.
CGTTTGGTGCCGGCCGGCATCGCTGCATCGGCGAGAAGTTTGCCTATATGAACCTGTGCACCATTATTGCCACGCTTGTGCGAAATATGAAGTTTGCCACTGTGGATGGCAAGTCTGCCGTGCCGCCGACCGACTATACGTCTCTGTTTTCCAGGCCCATGCAGCCATCTACGATCCGCTGGGAAAGACGCGCAAATGTCCCTAGCCAAGCGTAGGACCGTGGATCCAATATACATGTATATAGTCTGCAAACACTTGGTGTCGTCGGATGTCCTTGGTAGCAATCGTGTTAGACTACTTGCTGTGTACACCTGTTGCCAAACCACTCGGGATCCAGGAATTTGCAAAACCGTCCTGGGACCGACATGTTAGATATCTCAGGCATCACAAATACACCGTGGTCCAGATATCAAGCCATTTCAAGCTAGCGCCGCTTTATTTAGTAGTGTCGAATTATGCACCTGTTTATGGCGCGAGACAATTGAAGCCAAATTCAATTCATCATCTTTAAGCAGTTAAATCCAGTGTAGGCACATGCCACATTCTGTCCAAGTATCGACTCTAGTAACCCCAATTGTCTCTAGCCCCATTAAATCAATGCTTTAGCCAGATGTTGAACATCTGGAGGAACTGGTCCTGGCTAGAGTGTGAATTACGAATATCTGACCCACGAGAAATCGTACGGGTATGAAACGATACCTAGCTGGAGAAGATTGCGTTGATGAAAGGCATCATGAGGCGGAGACATACGAGGATTCACATTCATACGCTATGCGGTTAGGTTGAATTCGTGCCTTGCTTCAACATGGACCTACCATTAGTACAGCTCTGAGAGTGCAGTTACTTGCTGGGAGACCATGATCAGGCAACCAAGTCTGTTAGTGACGTGTGGCGCCACAGTCGGCGCTTCACTAATGTTCCATTGAATAAAAAATTAAAATGCTTCAAGCATATGCTGAGTGTTCCTCGACATCAGGCATAAAAAGGGAGCCTGCCCATGCTGGCTAAACATCTTGAATCCCAAAACGCACGTCTCAAACTTGGAGCCAGTTCATTCCATCACATCCTTATAATTGAGCTTCTGCACGCCTAACTCAACATGTCTAGGAGCAAAACCTCCTGGCATCGTCTACCTCCCGAGATCCGAAACGACATCATTAGTCTTGTGCCACTTCTCGGTGGGAGATGCAGCCGGCTCGCAACCGTTTGCCGAGACTGGCACTCAATTATCGAGCCGCTCAACTTTGCCGACATCAGTCTTACAGTACCGCGGCTCGCAGATCTCGACTCTCGAGCTATTTTGTTCCGAAAGAGAAGCCAGATTCGCTACGTCTGGTTCCGCGTGGAACTGACGCAGTACGATTGCACACAGTGTGATACCACTGACTCGTCATTTCAAGGCCTGGACAACGATTTCATCGCAGACGCGTTTGAAAGCTTGTTCGCGACACTCTCCGCATGGGAGCCTCGCGGCGACTTGATCCTCGACATCAGCGTGTACTCGCCCAGTGACAACCAGCACTGGTTCAAACACCTCAGCTTCCGCTCAGATGGCAGCCTCGGCGAGTGCTCGACTCCCCGTGGACACGAACAAGACACGACCCCGATAAACGACCCAGCTCATGGCTGGGTGGCCGGGCGACAGCTCGTTCCTCCCGGCTGGCGCGCCATCGAGCAGACATTCGAAGAGATCATGACCGAAGGGCCTTTCGACGACGAAGAACCCGAGATGCAGTGGTGGCGGAGTCTCCACCTCGTGCCCGTCGTCGGCGTCGTTCTCCTTCGCCAGCAGACGCGCCGAAGATGGAAGCCGGTTGCGCTCGCCAACATGCTCACGCGTTTCCCCAACATGAAGGAGCTTTGCTACGAGCCCTGGAGGGAGTGGAACATATTTCAGGTCTTTACCGATAGACGCAAGTGCTTCAAAGTTTAACTTGACCCCTGGGCGAGTCAACACAGCCGCTGACCGACCAGAGTACAGGCAACCAGACGTTGATGGAGTCTTTTTCCTCGACGAAATTGTGCAAGCTGACGATATTTGAGAACTTCAACGAGTCGTACCCGGGAAGATTTTCACAGCCGCTCATGGTCAGGGAACCGGACCCGGCCGTGAGCCAGAAACTTGCCAACGCCAGCCTGCACCTCACGACGCTATCTGCCTCTTTCATGGTCGACGCTGGTTTCTTCTTCGCAGCGCGTCAAGATACATGGAAGTGGGAGAAGCTCACGTCTCTGGTGCTCACCTCGAGGGTCCTCACTCACTATGCAGACCGCTCGGATATCAACAACATGCTTGGAGACGCCGCTGCTGCCGCGCTCAAGATGCCGAGACTTGACACGATGGAGTTGTGGAATGGCAGATGGGGTGTGGCAATGCTCTTTCGCTACCAGAGGGCTCGAAATGGGCAGTCGGTCATCATAACGGTACGGGGTACGTCGGATTTTTCTCTGGGGGTTGCGGCCACGGAAGCCTGGGATATGGTCGCCCGCCGGCATCGCCATGGCAGGGTCGTCGTACAAACCTCTTCGATCGATCCATGTGCTATTCGATGCCACGGCGATGCGATCCGCCATCTGGGACTCTCGACTGACGTCGTTCGGCCTGTCTCGCTGCGACAAATCCTCAGCGAACACGATTTGCAGGCGTGAGATTGTCGGCACCATTGAGCACAAAAGAAGTGAGAGATCACGTCATTTCATGGCGAGGGTCTCTCCGTACTAATATTGAGGCAGCTTCCGGCGTATGCAGGATCAAATTCCCAGCAAATATGACATCTATAAAGGCCAGAGAATAATGCAATGATGGTATATATAAGAGAATCACAATATATACAAGAGAATCATAGTGTATACAAGAGAATCATAATGTATACAAGAGAATCATAATGTATACAAGAGAATCATAGTGTATACAAGAGAATAGTGTCCTACGTGAGGTACGGTCAGTTCCTTACATTCAACTAGATGAATGAGGCTTGTATTAATATACAGATTCACATCAATTAAAACCAAGGTGCACTACGTACGTGATAGAAGCCCCAGGAACATTTCCAGGGTTAGGGTTGCCCCACCACACGCTGACCCGCAAACGCCACAGCGGCTCCTTATCGCTAGCTTGCCTGCGTATCCCGCCAAAACTTATCGCGGGGGCGGTCAGAAAAAAATATATCCATCCAGACCGGCACTCAACTTCAAACATTCACATCGTCCACACAAACCCGCCGCCCACCATGGCTAAAAGCAAAGGTACGCACCATTGTCACCCTAGCCGTCCATGAATCTCGTCGCTAACAAGAACGGTCCCAGGGCCCTCGAAACACTCCCGCGCCGCGCGCCGCGCCACATCCCCCTCCATCGACACGGACAAGTCCCTCAAGGACATACCGCTGCCCAAGCGCAGCACCTCGAGCGCGCCGCGGCCCTCGGTCCTCGCCGTCCACCGCGCCGCGGGCATTTCGAAAAAGAGCAAGCCCGTGCGCAAGTCTCGCCTGACGAGCAAGATGCGCAAGCGCCACGAGAAGGGGCTCGAGATGGCCGAGGCCATCACGGAGCGGACCGGCAAGAAGATTGAGCAGAGCATCGGACGGGCCAAGAATGTGCAGAGAAGGAGCAGGACCTGGGAGGACATCAACAGGGATGCTGTCGAGGGAGACGCGGGCGATGAGCAGACGGGCGGGAGTCGCTTTGGCGCGCTGATGGAGGAGGCGGATGACGACGACGACGGCGATGCTGTCGAGGATGAGGATGGGTTCAATCCCGCGAATCCGGGGGCAAGTAAGCCGGCCGCTATTGCGGACGATGACGACGACGAGATTCTGTGAAGGGGGCTGTGCGGGATTCTGGCCCAGAGGGAAACGACTTGGCTGGCGGGTTCATCTTTGGCGTTTGGCGGGTACGAAAAGAAGAGGAAGCACGTTCACGACTTTGACGACTTGGCTTTAAATAGACGGATACAACTAGGAAACCCGGATCAAGTGTACTCTTGTACCATGCGCTCATGCGTCCCCTGCCACGTGCACCTTTAAGAAACTCCCCATGCCACGACATGCCAGCTCAACCTCCGTAGTCACAACAGAACCAGCAGCCCCTTCAGTCGCCTGCTTAATTCTGCTTCCCCTCCAAATACAGGCGATACGTCCCCCCAACCGCCCCGGATGCACTCTTGCCCTCCCTGCCGCCGACCTTGTCGACCTCGTCCCGGATCCGCCTCACCACGCCATCGGCCTCCTTCCCATCAACCTGCTTGCCGCCCTTCTTCCGCGCCACCAGAACCTCCACCTTCATCCCCTTGTCCAAGAACTGCCCCATCTGCCGCATCTTGGTCGCCAAATCATGCTCCCCAATCGCCCACGTCAGCTCCAGCTCCTTGGTCTTGGGCTTGCCCACGCCCGCCTTCTTCTTCTCCTTGAGCTGCTTCTGGCGCTCGTACTCGTCGCGCTTGTTGACGATTTTGCACACGGCCCACTGGGCGCCGGGCCGGCCGTTCTTGGGATCCGCGGGCACGTACGGCTGCACCATGCGCAGGGACTCGTGCGGCTCGAGCCTGGTGAGGACAAAGGGCGTGGCGAGGGGCCCTTCGGTGGCGCCGTTGTCAATGACCATGATCTGCGGGTCGGTGATCTCGTGGTCCTGCGGCGGGCGGTCGCGTCCCGAGCGCGCAATGTCCTGCTGCGTCGTGTAGCGCTTGTCGAAGCCGCGGTTGTCGTGGGCGAGCTGCTCTGCGGCGGCGACGGAGGTCTGGCCGCGAGGCCCGCGGGCCGGCGGCTTGACCGCGTACCTCCGGACCTGGCTTGCTGCGAGGGCATTCCTGTGTGGTACCGGGAGAGCGGAGAGCTGAAGTCGCGAGACGATGGACAGAGCCGGTGCCTCAGACGGGGAGACAAAGACCCGGTAGAGAGCGCGCCGAGAATTGTATACGCATTGTGGCATTGGTCCCATTGTGGTGCTCGTCGAACGGTCTGCCACAGCCCCTCGTCTGCAGGCCAATTGAGTCTTTTGGGGGTTGCAAGTGAGGAAACAGGAGGGAGATGGAGCTTTAAAGCTTGGAGTTGGGAGGTCAATCTGCAGCGGGTGGTGAAAGTCATGTCACACGAGCGCTTCGCCCAGCCAATAGCAACCCCGGCCAGCGGGTTCACCTCCACATCCACCAGACATTGGCGGTCGGCAGTCGATCCTTCAACGTCCAGATCGCGCATCCGCCAGCCGGGTCATCACCGTTCACCAGCTCAATTATCCCTCCCCTCTCCCCCAGGAGAAAACCCGTCTACCCAACTCCAATGTAACCGCCGCGCCTCACCCGATCCTCAATCATGTTCACCCATCTCCTCGGCCACCCCATCCGCTTCGCCCTGTCAACCCTCAAAATGACTTGCCTCGCCCACCTCACCCTCACGCAGCTCGTCCAAATATCCCCTGCCCAAGGGCCCTCCATGCTACCCACCTTCACAGTAGACGGGGACTGGATCGCCGCCGACATGCGTCACCGCCTGGGCCGCGGCATAACCACAGGCGACCTGGTTCTCTACAAGATCCCCATCTTCGCGAGCCAGAACGGCGTCAAGAGGGTAGTCGGCATGCCAGGCGACTACGTGTCGCTGGGTACACCTGGGGAGAATGGGGAGGACCAGATGATACAGGTACTATGATTTGTTGGCCCCGAGTTTCGTTGTTTCTTGGTGCAAGAGTTGACTTGGCCGTTGACAGGTTCCCCAGGGCCATTGTTGGATAGTAGGTGATAACCTGCCGGCTTCGAGAGACTCGAGACAGTTTGGGCCACTGCCGCTGGCTCTTATTCAAGGCAAGGTCGTTGCCAAGATTTTGCCCTGGCGAGAGAGAAAATGGTTTGATAGCGGATTCGAGCGAATGAACCATGATTAAAGTCTGCTTTTCACATCATGATACTCTCTGGTAATATTGACACTGTAAATTATGGCGTTACGGGTTCATCTACAAGGAGCCCCACGTCACTGCAGGATACATACGGGCAAATTAGGTTAACTGGGTATAATAAAACAAGGCTTGTAAACTTTATCTAATTACAGCTGCCGCCTGAATGCTTTGCCTCCGCATATTCATCCCCTGTAAAAGGAAAATTGCAAATTAGAAAAAAAAACTCAATGCTAGGCTAATAAACGTCTTTCGCCAAACCAAATATGCTTTGTACAAAAGAAGAGTGACCCCGAGATGCCTCCCAATCACATGACTACCTTGCGCCCACGAATACTCTGGCAAACGTGACAACGCCCTTCTCGCCAGATGTCGCCAGGCGGTTGTAGCGCAAAGAGGCGGAGAGAAAATGATGGATGCAACAAAACGGGACTTGATCATATCAAAGGTTGGATGTGAGGGGGGAACAGTAGTTGGTGAGAGAAACCCTTCTCTCTCGGTAGTAATTGGATATAACAGCCCCAGACGCCTTGGGAAATCACTTATGCCTTTTACAATATTATCAGCCATACTGATCCAGTAACAGTGGTGTACATAGCCGCCAGAGTCAGAAGTTGCTTCGTCTGCCGGTGGACCCAGGAATGCGCTGTCGCTTGGCAGGCAATGCTGTGCCAGCTGCGAGATTTAGCCCTCGATGTGGGCTTTAGACATGCTCTGACCCAACAGTTCCAGGCAACGTTGAGCCAAATTCACCACTTCGCCCTCATCCTCGTCTTCAAACTCGGGCTCAGCTTCGACTTGTCGGTTTGCAATAGCTCGGATGTTCTCGATAATGTCGTCGGCTTTGCCAATATGACCAATCAAAGTCTTATCTTCAGACTCGAATAATTGCAGCAAGGTCCAGACGGCAATATGCTGGAATGTGGCGTCACCTGATTGCAGGAATCGGCTAAGATATCCGTGTATTCCTCCATTTGGATCGTTCCAATTTTGCACAAAGATTGAATAGTCGCCGACTAAACATGATGCATGAGCACAGGGCCGGTAGAATACTAAAGCACTTATGAAACATACCTTTGGAGGACAAGTTACCCAAGGCAGCAGCACTGTTGCCTTGAACCTCGATGCTGGGCGAATGAGTCAAGGGTATGAGGACATCGCACACTCCGAGATTGAGAAGATGTGACTTGAGATCGTCGCTAAGAGCCAAAACTGCAATGGCAGCCGTCATTTCCGACTGTACCGTCACCGGCACATCAAGCACCAGCTGTTTACACTTCTGGACAGCGCCGGCGTCCAATACCAGAGCCTTGTTTCGGTCTGAGCTGGCTGCCAGGTTGCGCAAAGTCGAAATGGCGTGGCATTGAATCTCTTCGTTGTCGGTGGATCCGAGCAAGTCGACCAGTGGCTTGAGGAAGTTGGCGTCAATGATGGGCGATTCATTCATTGGGTGTATGGAGATGTTTCGTATACAAGCAACAGCCGACAGTATCAAGGGAAGGTAAGATGACTGAAGGAGACGAAGGAGCGGGGGTAAGCCTTGGACTCGGACAATCTCAATTTGGTACTTTTCATCGGACGCAAGGTTTCGCAGGGCCAACGCAGCCTGACATTGGACCTTTGGGGACGAGGAGTCCATGAGATGGACCAGGGATTGGACGAGTTTTGGTTCAGTGGACGACAGCTTTCGTCGGTTGTTGGCGTCAACGGCAATGTTACTGAGGGCGGTAGTGCAGTAGTACTGTACATCAACATCGGGAGAAGAGAGGAGCTGGACTAGGACGGGAATAGCGCCGGCATTAACGAGCTGCTGTCGGTTCTCATCTATAGCATTCGTCCGCGTTAGCGAATTGTCCAGAAGAGAGTAGAAAGGTCTGGTGACATACCAGAATGTGTCATGTTGAGGAGAGCACCGGTGGCGTTCCGCTGCACACGCATATCTCGGGATTTGGCAAGCCTCGTCAGGGGGCCCAGGGCACCAGACCGTGCAATCTTGGCCTTGTTTTCTTCATGTGTAGCCAAGTTGGTGATGCATCCTACGGCATTGCACTGGACCTCAACATTTGGCGATAGCATCTGTCGGATGAGCGGTGTTAATCCTCCAAGCTGGACGATTATGACCTTGTTCTCAGCTGTAGGTAGGTGGTTAATCGTAGGGCATGCAGATGAGGTCTTTGTCAAGGCACATACTGTTGACGGCAAGGTTGCCTAGGGCGGCACTAGCGGCTCTCTGAACTTCGATATCGGGGCTTTGTAACAGGAAGAGAATGGGTTCCAGCGTGTCTCGGTCAACCTCTCGTACATCTAGGGCGCGGGGGTATTAGCATCATGGAGCGTGGACAGACAGGCATGATTCAACGGGTCTGGCTTTGCAGACCTACCTCTCTCAGTGATTTCGGCAAAGGTAAGACTTGCACTGCGTTGCAAGTCTATATTTTCTGAAAAGACCAAGGTACTAAGAGCCCTGAGTGGTTCTCCGGAGAAGAAGTTGGTCTCTCCACGCTGCAAGTTCAGTCAGCATGGCAAGACAAGAGCGGTGTCGCGGTGCCATTACGGCGGTCTAGACACGAACGTTTTCGAGATATTGTAACAGGTCGGCGACGGCCTCGCGCTCGCTATCGGCCAAAACAGGCTCGTACAGACCTTCGCGGGAGCGGCCTGGAATGAGTCGCGTCAGTTCTTGTTACCGTAAACACCTTGGCAGACGGGTCGGGAGAAGGGAAAACAGCGTACCTCCACAGCATGATGAGCAGCAGTTACCCATGACTGGGATGGCAAACAATGTGCAGCTTGTCCGGATGGCAGCGGATGGAGCGGTGTTGTGGATGAGAAGATGTTGATGACGATGATGCGGGCTGGTGATGTGCCTCGAGGTCGGAGCAACAGCGGATTGTTCCTAGCGTTAGGTTCCGTCACAGCTCAGCAACCGGCTGCTTACCCAGGAACCCCGGCAGCTTATGGGTCAGGCTGGGCTGAAGTCGATCGCAAGCGCGGCGTGATGGAGTCGAGGGGACGAGACCAGCGAGCTCTGGTGATTGTTGGCAAGCTTCCAAAGTGAAGCAGGTTGGCGGGGGGGTGAGGATGGTATGTGTGCATGTGGACGAGGCGAGTCTGGTGTTGAGTCCTGGGACTGGAACTGAGCCTGGGACCAGAGGACCAGGCGACGGGCGCGGCGTGGCATTCAAGGCTGGGGCTGTGAGTGCCGGCAACTTTAGAAGGGAGCACTGGCTTGGAGCACTTGGCGTCAATCGCCATCTGGACATCCATGTCTGGAGCAAGGCTACACTCCATGTGGGTAACTGTAGGCGGTAGTACGGACGACCAGCTAGTAGCAAGGGACATTGAGTCTGGTCTGGTCGTCCTTAATAGGGTCGGTTGCAATTGGACCGCCCGAGTCGCCAGTCTGGTTGATGGCACGCAATGCATTCGAGGTAACTTCATTAGTCGCCCCCGGCCTCGAGGGACCAGTTGGCCCCTTGGACATGACATCTGGACATTCATCCATCCATGTCTGAACCTCAATCTGCCCTTGGAGGCCTTGGCTTGCACGCCAGGCCTTCAATGTTCTTTTCTCTACGTCACGTCTAGCCCTCTCAAAATCAGGCATGTACATGTCAACGGCCAGCGTCAACGTCGTCTCAACTCAATCTTCGACTGTCTCTCATTGTCCATGCGCCACACTGCAGCTTGCTCGCTCCGCATTACGTGCCGCACATTGAAGCCTGCCCACGAGAGCACTCACAACTCGTCCTCCACCCAGCCCGTACTCTGGCATGTAAATTCCACTCAAGTGCCAAGTGCTTGCCTGGGAGGACATGCGGGAAAGCAAGGGCTGGATAGGCCCCATGCTCACTTGCCTGAACCCCAGCCGGCTAACAATAAATATGACGCCTGGCAGAGCTCCGTATGTACAATCAATACCGTGCATGTGTACTCCGTACTCCGTACCGTGATAGATTGTCAAGGGTTGCTCCGACTTGGCGCCTGCTCATCTCCGTGTCCAAGTCTGAAGGCTCGCAAGCAACTCCGACCACGGTGGTTTTTGTCGCTTGAATGCGTCTCTGCAACCTCTTGTGTTTTCGGTGGCATGCTATGCCCCCGTACATTCAAAGCGCTTCAGGCAAGCAATAGAACGAAAAGAAACAAAAAAAACGCACGTGTGCCGGGAGCGCGCGTGAGATGGATCACTTAACCGTGCATGCGTCCATGTACTTCTGCACCTGGGTATGCTTCGGCGTGCGTGTCGGTGCAATGCACTAGAATCTCGGGAAAATACGAATGCCTCCTGGCATCAGACTGTACTTGCTTCATTGATAGCACTGCCGAGAAGTGCATTTCTTTATTTTTGTCCAGGAGCCACCAGCGAGGAGATCGTGGCACTACTACCTCTAAGTACCTTGTGTTGGGGGAAACTTGACGCAGGCCACAAGGCGCAGTCATTGTGCCCCAAGACGGCCCTCGTCTGTGATCATGTAGTGCACAGCATTGCATTTCTACTGCCGATTACACCCTCTCATTGTCATCGCGCGCCACCACTACGACAACAAAGCCCCGAGCACATGCCATGCTGGATATATTTCCCATGGATCGTCTTCGCCAAGGTTGTGAATGTTTTCTTGGAGCGCACACATTGGTCCTCGCCTCTCGTCAACCCCACAGGGACTATCCGAGCTGTCTAAACGTTAAAACGCCCCGCCCTGCTGTGCGTACAATGGCATTCCGACCAAAGCATTCAATGTTTGCCCCAGACTTGCACTATCGATGGCCAGGGGACCATCCCGTCTGGTAATTATTTGATTACCAGTGTTGTGCTAGTCCACAATCAAGTCGCCAGTGCCCGCTGGGTGAGACGCACGTACAGACTGTGGCGCCATCTTTACATGATTGGGTGGTCCATGTGACGCTGTGTGATCAAGGGTGTATCCTTGAGCGCGGGTGATGTGCCACCACTGTAGAGTACTCGGCAGGTCTGGGATACTCTTGTCCCAGATGGCTACATAGTCCGTATTTACAAGGTACACTATACACCTGAATGCCTACCCCAGGATGGTGTGAAATTGACATTTGAGGGTATTTGCCAGCTGGGGCAGAAAATCAATCGCTGGCAGCCTCGCTCTAGGGTAGGGCATCGTAGCCTCAGGCGAGATGGCTTCGCAACTCGCACCCACATAATATGCATGCACATGGTGCTCGATAATCGCTAGCCCTGTGAATTAAGCTATTTAAACCGCATGCCCTTAAACTCTCCTAGCACGGCCCTAGAACGCTGGGAAGAATCGCATGATGCCTTTCCAAAATTTCTGCCCAGGTACTACCGCGATAACGGGCGACGTCTGAAGCCATTTGAAGTGCCAGATGTCAACGGTTGGTTTCCCCACCATGGTACGAAGTAGATGTTGAGAAGCTTGCTTGCAACTGTCTCGGTGTCTTGGGTCCGGTGCCCCCTCCCCCTCCCCCTCCACCATTCGACCATCACCATAATCAATCACCCAGGTGCCGGGCCAACTGCTACAAACCGTCCAAAACCACCTGTGACGCGCGAGGCCACACAACGACACGCCATACACCGGACACACAGCTGCCCGATACCTCGAATGGACGAAAGAGATGCCGCAGCGGCGCCCCCCAGCGTCCAACCTGCCGCCGACCCCACGCAGACCAATGTCGAAGCCCAGATTGCGTCCCGTGAGCAGGTCACTGGCGCCATGTCTGGGCTGGCACCGGGACTTGGGTCTGGACCATCCGCTGAGGAACCACCTCCATCAGCACAACCACCAACGGCAGCCAGAGCACAAGCACAAGCATCAAATCCTGCGACTCGGTCAATTACTACGGCGCCGGTTCCTGGACGAGCTCCCGCTACCGCAACAGCTCCCCGTTCAGCTCCCGCTCCCGTTGCCGCTCCCAGTCACGGCCACGGCCACGGCCACGAGCAACCCGCCCTCCGTGTGCCTCGATTTGTCGCTCCCTCGTCCTATCTCCGTTTCAAGACCTCGCACGGCAGCGCCATGGCAGCAGCTGCATCTGAGCCGACCTCGAACCCGAGCACACTGAGCCCGCCGAGCCCGCTTGACAAGGAACAACGTCAAGGACTGGTATGGACCATTCGCTTTGTGCCTCCTTCTCGGCAATTCCTCTCGTGGGCCTAGCGAGGCCCTTTCCGACGTCGCACAAAGGCTAACTGTCTCTTCCAGAAAGCGATTCGGGACTTTCTCAAGGTTCGCACCAGCTACGATGTCCTGCCGCTATCCTTCCGTCTCATTGTCTTGGACACCGACCTCCTCATCAAGAAGACGCTTAATATCTTAATACAAAATAGTGAGTCTGCCTTTGCACCGTTTGCTACCCATGGCCGCCCAAGACAGCCCAAACAACTGCTCGCTCTTTGGCTAATCTGCTTCGCATCAGCAATCGTTTCTGCGCCGCTATGGGACTCACAGAGAGGACGTTTTGCCGGCATACTGACGGCCACTGATTATATCAACGTCATTCAATATTACTGCCAATTTCCAGACGAGATGAGCAAGCTTGACCAGTTTCGGTTGAGTAGTCTGCGAGGTGAGACTATTTTGCATCAAGCAACAGTGGAAAAAGCCGTCGGACCCGCCGTATGCATGCTAAGACAGGTTGGCTTAGATATCGAAAAGGCAATAGGTGCCACTCCGATCGAAACGGTATCTGTGCATCCATCTCGACCGCTTTACGAGGCGTGCCGACGCATGCTTAAGACTCGTGCGCGACGTATTCCCCTCGTGGATATAGACGACGAGACAGGCAGAGAGACGGTCATATCCGTCATTACTCAATATCGTATCCTCAAGTTCATCGCTGTCAACAACGAACACAACACTGTAATGCTCAAAAAGACGGTTCGAGAGATTGGCCTGGGCACCTATTCCAACCTGGCCACCATGCACATGGATAATACGGTTCTGGATGCCATCCACCTGATGGTCGATAGAAACATTAGCTGTATCCCGATTGTGGACTCGGAAAACCGGGTCCTGAATGCCTTTGAGGCGGTCGACGTCATTCCCTGCATTAGAGGGGGTGCATACGAGGAACTGGATGGATCGATCGGGGAGGCACTGTGCAAACGGCCAGACGACAGCCCAGGTATCTACACATGCGGGGAGGGGGATCGACTGGATTCATTGTTTGACACGATCCGAAAGAGCCGAGTACACAGACTGATTGTTATCGACGACGACAACAAACTGAAGGGTGTCATTTCACTATCTGATATCCTCAAATACGTGCTCATTCAAGGGGAAGAGGACTCGCCTCAAAGCTAGCCGAGATATGGTGGAGGATGTTTGGAAACACTACATGATGGCATGACATGTCTCTGTTTAGCCCTAGAGGCCGCAATAGAGAAAGCAAGGATCAAGGAATTCGACTGCATTTTCCCCGCTTTTTTTTTGGCTCGGCGCATTGGGTTGGAATCGAATGGTGATACAACGTTGATATATGGAGGGAAAGAAAAATTGTTTTACACATCATGATAGATGGTAGCTTGAGGAGGTGCTCACATGTTATCAACTGGTTTGCTGACATTTGTTTGTGTGGTACTTACCTATACCAGGTAGGTAGGGATTTGGTAGCTGTTACTTGAATACCATACCCATCAATGCGCGATGTCGAATGACAACCCATCCACTTTTCTATCACATTTTGTGAACAATATGCATCAGGGGTGAACTGGAGAGATCCCCCGAGCTTTTCCCGTTTACTGCCTGAATCAATCCGGTGCTTGCCTGAATCGATAACTTGGCCCTGCAAAGTGATGGGAATTGCTCGGCTGGCTTACTCTTTTTGCTAAGGGCGCTCACGCCTCGCCAGGAACCTGGCTATTTGGCTTTATATTATGAATAATATATTATATATTAGCATATCTTTATGATAAGTAAGTATATTATACTATAATTATTAAAGTATATATATATATATAATAGTATTTTATTATAATACTTCACATATAAAGAGAGTTTAAATATAGTAAATAATAGGGGGGTAAGCGCACCTAGTAAAAAGAGTAAGCCCGCCGAGCAATTCACCAAGTGATGGAGTACCTACTAGGAAGGAAGGAAGGACAGACGGTGCTTTGCGTTTGGCATTCAGAGCGACTGGACGTTGCCGGTCACCCGACAACCATGCCAGCTGGCAACGCTTCGCAAGGGCATTGGCATACAAGGCAAACACAGCATCAACACGCGAGTATGCAATCATCACAACTCTGGTATTCATTCCAACTTCCAACAAATTACCAAGTATTCCATGGCTCACCCACTCGGGACGTCGCATTCATCTCAGAATCTCCGTGCCTGGTCTGCATACCACCCACGTCGACTACCCCATTCCGCCAGCTCAGTCTCTCTCTTGCTACCCCAGAGCGCTAGCTATCAGAGCTTCGGCCATGGTAGTAGGGTACGGAGCAGTGGTACTTGGACCACGAGTAGTGGCGAGCTCGGCCTTCTCAGCAATGCGGATGAGGTGGATGACAGAGATGTGTTTGTCCAGGAATATAATAGGCTTGCTAAAAAGGTGAGCTCTTTACTGCTACCCGAGAGAACAGGACAGTGTCCAAGCTCACAAAATCGCATAGCATGGCGTAAGACAGTTGATGAGTGATGACTTTGATGTCCATCAACAGGTAGGTCATCGATACATCCCTAGACCTTGTTCGTCGTGTCTGATCGGTAGCACTAGGGAGATGCGGCACGATACCGAGAAAAGAGAGGCTGGCTGTCGAGACTTCTTCGGCCGAGCCCTAGCCCATTCCCTCATAATTCTTCGACGTCGCCGCCGCCTCCACAGATACGACACAAACGAAGTGTTTCCGAACTGGCACATATCATACACTGCAGAAGAGAGGCCCCCAGAATCATCGAGATCCAAGACATGGTGCGACTCAGTGGTAAAAGCATGCTTTACCTTCCCCAAGAGTACTCGCCGTGCTCTCTCATTTTGCCGACTTGCATTAGAGCAACGGCGCAGCATTTGGCTCAAAACGTTGCAACTCGAGGGTTATTTCGCGTTCCCGGATCTTCAAAAGTCATCAGCGCTTTGTTTGACTACTACTGTTTTGAGAGTGCACATGTTAACATTGCGAGCACTGTGCGCTGCGCTACCTTGCCTCTGCACATTCAGTACTCTGTCCACGACGTGGCATCTACCTTCAAGCGTTTACTTTCTGTGTTGCCCGGGGGCATTCTGGGATTATTGACTCTCCTGGACGCATTGATAGCTATTCACTCTCAGCTTAATGGAGAGCCAGAATATCCCCGAACAAAGCAAACCAAGGTCAGGGCACGATTGATTGCTTTGGCGATAGGTACCATCAAATCGCAGTATCGCAGAGAAATGATATGCGCTGTATTCGGCCTGTTAAGCCTCATTGGGCGGGTTGCGGAAGTTGCTCCCCGGGAAGATGAAGATAGTAGACCTCTTCCCACGGCTGATTTGATGGGTTACAATGCACTGGGTATTGTCTTTGGTCCATTGCTGGTCGGAAACCTGCTGGACCAATACACCATGAAAGTTGCGACCCCGAGCACGGGATTGCTACTGTTTCCACTGAGTCCTCCTCGATTCCGAAGGGACCGACGAAAGTCGACTCAAGTCGATACCAAGACTTTAGGGCCACCCACTGTTGACAAGATACTGGTAGCCAACAGCATAACAGAAATGTTGATCGCCAACTGGAGAGACGTGGTCCGCCAGATGAAGTCCCTTGGTACACACTGTCGGAGGGATACGTCGGTGGTGGACCTGGTTAGCAAGGACGAGAAGTTTCCGTCTCCGCCGGGCTTCAACTTAAGAGTTCCTAAGAATTTTGATAAAGCAGATGGTGAAATGATGAGAAACGAAGGGAATGAGCGGCACGAAGAGTTCGAATCGCCGATACATGGACAAAGGAAGCGACGAGTGAAAGGTCTAAGGCGAACAACCTCTCAAAGGCTAAAACCCAAAATTAGCATTGCCACGTTGAGTCCCACTAAAGAAGAGAGCATGGGAGACGATGAGTCCACTGACGGAAACGAAACCCATCATAACAAGGAGAGTGTCATTCAGCGATTACAAAAGGCGGAAGAAAACCGCAAATACAATGAGGCTGCAACCATAGCCAATAATGACGATAAGCCCCAAGGAGCTGTGGAAGGCGAGCCGCGTTCTGGCCCTGCTCCAACAGCCGAGGAAGACAATGTTGCTGGTGAAGTTGATTCAAGTGCAGAGCCCGCACAGGTATATCTTGAGAGTGTTCCACCCAGAGAATCATCGAGAAATGTGGCATCACACGATGGTATTGATAGACCTTTGCGACGACCGACTTCACAGGGAAGCGTAAACTCGCCAAGGTTGTTGGATGACATTGCGTTGGATTTAAGTCGCTCTGGGCAAACACCAAGAACAAGACGGCTGTCACTGGCGTCTACCGTGCAAAGCGGATCCGCGAAGCCATCACCAGGTCACATGAGTCCTGCTTCACCATCGCTTATGAGCACAATAGAGATGCCTGAAGGGGGTATTCGGCTTGTTCAAAAAAGCCCTCCTCTAAACGCCAAGGTGGAGGACGTCCAAGATAGGTCTGCCACTCTTGGCATTGGGACATCGTACACGTCTCAAGACCAAGGTGTCCAGTGCGATATGTTCCGGGAGAGTGAGGCCCGGCGCTCGATTGACGTTACTCCTGAACGCTTCTATGCGTATGGGAAGGCGCTGGAAAATGAGCCCAGGATGTATCTCGATGGCATTCGACAGTTCGCGATTACACAGAAGCGGCCTACTGTAATACACAAGCCGAGACTATCCAAGTCACATGAGAATTTGAGAAGTCATACCACAATTACCCTGGAATCACCAACAGAGTCTACCGAGTCCAAGGGACTAAGCAAACGCGGGTCCGTTAAAACAATGGCAGCAATGTTCGAAAACCAAAGCACTGGCCGACAATCACCAATCTTTAGGGAAGACTCAATTGCAGCACAGAAAGGAAGCAAAATGCACTCCCGAGATAGGCATTCGAAGTCAGATTCGGCGTGGACGCATCACGTCTTTGATCCGTTGATTGAACCACCGCAAAGAAACTCTGAGGGAAGTGCGACAAGAGGACAGGGAGTTGAGCTCCACCAAGTTGTCAGAGGTATACTTAATGACAGGCTCAAAGGACCATGTTTGGAGAGGGACATGGATGGAGGTTTTCAGGATGCCACCTTCTACAGTCCTTCAAGGTTTCTCGGAAAGACGGGGACCAGTGCGGTAGACGAGAAGACACTGAAGGCAGTCCCAAGCCTGGGCACCATGTTGCCTTGCCGCGAACAGCCGCCCATCGCACATCATCTGAATTTGGCTCGGCCGTTCTCGTCGCCAATTCCAATGCAGGAACCGGATCCTAGCGCAGTTCTGGACATAGTTTCCACGACGCAGACTCCTCGACCTCGAAGTGCTACGATTCTATATTCTCAGATTCGCAATCTCCAGCGCCAGCTATCTTCAAAGACGGATGAAGCGGCACAGCTGAGAAGGCAACTCGATGCACAAAAGGACTCTGACGTTGGAACCGTCAGTGAACAACTGAGGCAGGCGAAGAGAGATGTTGCCACGTGGAAAGACAGAGCCGAGACTGCGGAACGGAGAGTCAAAGTGTTTGAGAAGTTTGTTGAGAAGTTGAAGGAAATCCGAGACGCCATCGCGGAATCATATCCCCACAAGACGGGGGGTGAAGAAGAAAACGACTCGAACCAGCCGTCCGGTGAAGGAAGCCTCGGGATTAGAAGGGCGATTAATGCCCTGCATACCGCCCATGCGACAGAAGGTAAGACAAATGGCGGGCAAGGAGACGATGCCACGATGGTGGCAGCCAAAACTCAAAAGTGTTTGCATGGTCTGTCGGCTACACAAGATGGGACGCTAGATTCGGATCGGGTGAGCAGCACGGCAGGTGACGGACGTGTCCAAAATAGTCCATGCAACTGTTTGGCAACGCGTATGAGAAAGAGCTCAGAGCAGATTTTGGCGGTAGCTGAGGAACTTTTGCGGATTCACGAGGATGGTGTAGCGTGATTCGTAGAGGGGTGGAGGGTGGTAGAAATGGACGAATAGGAGTAATGTATGATAGTAGCACGGGTTATGATAGTGGTAATTTTATGGCTTGCTAGAGATTTTGTTAGGAACGTCTGCGCCTCACAACACATTTCCCTAGAGCACGATGTATCTACGGCATCTCGGCACTTGGGAAATGGCTGATTGTAATGATATATCAGCCTGGATTGTCGCGGCGCCCGAGGACCCCGAAGAGACCGAGATGGCCGATGAGGAATTGACTCCAGTTAGGTCAGTGCCGGTGGGTTCGCCGGAGGACTTGGCGCCATGTCTATTACTTTTCTACTCCGTAAGAAGCCGCTACGTAGGGGTAATTGGCTACACATGAAAGGGCGCTTTGGCTATGGGTGGAGCGATGGACGGATAGATGGACAGATCTGGGCGGAGCAAGCGGCGGAGCAGCGACAGTCGAGCGACGAGCTCGAGTGGTGACGTCGAGGGTTTTTGAAGTTGTGAATGATGCCGTACATGTCGACGCTGATTGTACGGGCTAACAGCGTCACTGAGGGGCCCCTGAAATGGATATAAGGAGGCGTGAACAGCCGCCGCAATGTCGTGCTGAACAGAGACGACTCGGCACACATACATTGGATAGACACGGGACCAACGATGCAGTTTCTTTCCGTGGCGGCGCTCCTGGCGGCGCTGGGCACGGCGACGGGCCTGTCAAACTCCAACTTCAACGTCACGCCCGAGTACGCGGCCGCGCATGGCTGCGGCTCCAAGTGTCAGCAGATACTGCGTCTCGGCAACGCGGCGGACCTAGATGCCGTCGGGCACGACTTCGCGTTTGACTTCTTCGCGACGGCGGGCAACTTTTCCGAGGCGACGCGGCCGGGCGACGTGCTCAAGGTGCAGGTCCTGGATGGGCGGACGCTGAACGTCGACTCGGGCACGACCGTGTTCCGGATCCAGTACGCGACCAGGGACCTGGATGGGAGGACGGTGCCGGCGACGGGGTTCGTCGCGTTCCCGTTCACGCCGGACTTTGCGTATGCGCACAACGGCACGGCGCGGTATCGGCTCGCGGCGTTTGCGCACGGCACCATCGGCCTGTTTGCCGGGTGCGCGCCGTCCAACAGTCCCGATCTGTACGACTATAGTACGTGGCAGGCGGCGGTGCAGAGGGGGTACGCCGTCGTCGCGACCGACTACGCTGGGCTCGGCAACAACTATACGACACACAAGTACCTGACGCTGCCGGCGCATGTACACGACGTTTACTACTCGGTCGTGGCGGCACGCAAGCTGTTTGGCCGTGTGCTGACGAGGGAGTGGGTGTCGTTTGGGCACTCACAGGGCGGCGGCGCCGTGTGGAAGCTCGCCGAGAGCGAGTATGTTCGCAACGACACTGATTATCTGGGCACCGTGGCTATGGCGCCGGCCACCTACATCATCGACATGTTGCGCGGGCCTGGCGTCGACTTTACGGGGTACTTGTCCTTTCTGCCGTTTGCGGCCAAGAGGGCGCTGCCGGGGTACCAGCCGGCGTTTCTGAGCGATGTGATGAGCAGGCGCCTCGAGTTGGCGGAGACGGCCCAGCTGTGCATCAGCGGCATGCTGGGCCTGACCCTGGACCTGGAGAAGGAACAGCTCTTCTCGGCGGCAGGGCTGGCGAAGGACATGGAAACGCTGGAGGCGTGGCAGAGGATGCTGGCGCCCGCGCAGGGGGACAGGTCGCCTGCGCCGGTGCTGGTGGTGAAGGGCCTCAACGACACCTCGGTGCTGGCGCCTACCACAGAGGCCGCCTGGAGGAATGCCTGTCGGTACGGCAACGAGGTGCACCTGAGGAGGTATCGGGGCCAGGACCACTCGCCGCTCATGCAGGCTTCGGCTCCCGAGTGGCTGGCCTGGATGGACGACCTGTTCGCGAGCAGGAGG